>CM060429.1:55044904-56274127 GCA_030545235.1 Helianthus tuberosus | reverse complement strand
AACAAGCCCTATGACAAGTCAAATATGCCTTAACATGTCTAATATTGTTACTAAATCAGTTTAGATACCAAAAATTAGGTTACATAGGCTTAAAATGAATTTTAATGTAAAAAGGGCATTTTGGTAATTTACCTAAGGCATAAGAACTACTTATCATACAACTACTCAAACGATGTGAACATAAGGTATAACCTCGGAAGGTTATTCCCTATACTACTATGGTCACCTAAAGTGTTTGGTCGGATCCTAATGATCGACCAAATGGGTCGGGTTCGAAAGCATAAGCGATTGATTAGATCGCTAACCCTTACGACCCTAGACAAGCACAAATCTAAAAGTGACGAGCTAAACATGCTAGAACATGTTTAGTCAAGTTAGAAAACAGGTTTTGATATCAAAACAAACGGTTTTGATACCCTAGAGTAGTTTGGTTACAAAATATGCAAGAACACGCATTTTGCCCGAAACTACGACTCGTCACTGAGCCTAGATAACGTGGTAATCAGTAGGTATAGTCACTAGGGACTATGACCATCGTGATTACGCTCACGTAATGAAGTTCAAACGAACTTCGCATTGACCATAAACTGGTCAACGCAGAAAATCAAACGCAGTTTGACTTTCAAGCTAAAAACGCATAAAAAGAACGAAGGAACACTTACAAAGGGTCCCCGCAAGATTGATTATCCAAGTATTTCTCAGGTATGAAGTGTTGCACACTTCAACTTAGAGAAAATCTCAGATATCAAGTGGGTTGCAAGTGAAATGGGTGAGGGGTATTTATAGGAAAGCTAGAACCGTTAGGATCGTTTATCGGGAAACGAGCTTCGATCTAGGCCGTCCAAGTGTGCCCCTTGTTTTACAAAACCATTAAAGCCCATAGAAATGGCCCATGGTGTTGCAAAAACCGTTTGCAAGTGGAGAATGAAGGTATAATAGCTGGAAACAGGCTGTTAAATACTTTCTGCATATCTGGGAGGGCCACGCGGCCCACGTAAGGGACATCAGAAGCTTACGTGGCCCGCCTGGGCAGCACAGATCAGAAACAAGTTTGCATAATGACAGTTTCAGTCCCTGTTGGTGTTTAAAGCCATTTCCGACATGTTTAAGGCCCGTTAAGCCAACTTTAAGGCCCTAAAATGATGCCTAAACATTGTGGACATCAAACATGCTCAAAAATATGCCGGATGTCGGTTCGTTTGGTCGTACGATCGCGATGTTTGCTTAATTACGACGGAATGCGCATAAGCGCGAAAAACGATCTAAATTGCGCGACGAATGGATTTTTCTTATGCCAAACACTAAAATAAAATATTTTAGTGCTTACATAAATTTTTGGATGTCCGGATGTATTCAGAACGCAAGTTATGCGCGAAAATGCAAACTTATGCACTTTTTGACGCTTTTAGTCCCTGAATGAGCATAAAGTTTATTTTAGCACACCGAACCTCTCAAAGCCCATTTCTAAGCTATGTAAAGGATATTTAGGGTGTGTTTAACTTATGTCCAAGTTCCGGAATGTTCGTTACAGTTCAATTTGGCATACTTTCGCAGTTTGTCAATTTTAGTCCCTGTAAGCGAATTAACTTGATTTTGCCATACCAAAGCCTTCAAAACTTATTACTAAGTTATGTAAAGGTTATTTAAGGTATGTTCAGCATATGTTGATGTTCCGGAGTATTTGTCACGTTAAACTGACTACGTTTACGCACCAGTTTACGTATAATTCTCCAGAAAGCGATATAGGGTTTGAAATTGAATAAAAGTCAAAACATGAAAAATGTAAAACATAAACAAACAAACATTGGGATCAAATAACTTTATTTCATTGATAACTGAATTGTTTACAATGATTACAAGCACAGATGTCACAGTCTCCCCTACTTGTGGAAATTTCGTCCCGAAATTTGTTTAGAGGAAACTCGTGAGAAAAGATGCGGATACTTCGCCTTCATTTGATCTTCACGTTCCCAAGTAAACTCAGGTCCACGCTTAGATTCCCAGCGAACTTTAACCAAAGGAATGCGCTTGCGTTTAAGCCATTTGACTATTCGGTCCATGATTTCCACAGGTTTCTCAACAAAATGTAGTGTTTTATCAACACGAATTTCGTCAAGTGGTATGTGGAGGTTCTCATCAGCTAGACACTTCCTGAGATTGGACACGTGGAAGGTTGGATGAACATTTCCAAGTTCAGGAGGTAACTCAAGTCTGTAGGCTACCTTACCGATTCTTTCGACGATCTTGAATGGTCCAACATATCTAGGTGCAAGTTTTCCTGTTTTTCCAAATCTGATCACACCTTTCCAAGGTGAGACCTTAAGTAATACTCGATCACCGATTTGAAATTCCATGGGCTTGCGTCCTTGGTCCGCATAACTCTTTTGACGGCTTCGAGCTGTCTGAAGGTTATCACGAACTTTCTTAACTTTATCTGTTGTCTCTAGAATGAGGTCAGGTCCAGTAAGCTGAGCCTCACCTATCTCATTCCAGCAGACTGGTGAACGACATTTTCGACCATAGAGAGCCTCGAAAGGAGCCATGTTGATGCTGGAGTGATAACTGTTGTTGTAGGAGAATTCAATCAATGGAAGATGTGAATCCCAACAACCACCAAAATCGATCACACAAGCTCTAAGCATATCCTCCAAAGTCTGGATTGTTTTTCAGATTGACCATCAGATTGCGGATGATAAACAGTGCTCAGATTAAGCTGGGTCCCCATAGCAGATTGCATGGTTCTCCAAAAACGAGAAGAGAAGCGAGCATCTCTATCAGAAATAATGTTCAAAGGAACACCATGTCGAGATATGATTTCATCCACATAGATTTTAGCCAACATTTCAGCAGATAGATCCTCAGGGATAGGCAAGAAATACGCTGATTTAGTAAGACGATCAACAACTACCCAAATGGCATCATGACCTTTCTTAGTGCGCGGAAGTTTGGTAACGAGATCCATAGCAATGTTTTCCCATTTCCAAACTGGGATCTCTGGTTGCTCCAATAAACCAGAAGGATGCTGATGTTCAGCCTTAACCTTAAGACAAGTAAGGCATTTTGAAACGTACAAGGCAATATCCTTCTTCATACCAGGCCACCAATACTGAGTATGAAGATCCTTATACATTTTGTCTAAGCCAGGATGGACAGAATAACGAGACTTATGAGCTTCATCCATAAGTAAGGTGCGAAGACCATCTTGGCTTGGGACCCACAAACGGTCCATGAAATAATAAGATCCATCGTCCTTCAGTTCAAGATTAGGCTTAATATGATAGGGTAATTCCTTACCCATCAAGTCTTGTGAAACACAAGCATGTTGAGCCTGAGAGATGTGGGCTTGAATATCAGATCGAGCTTGGATATCAGATTGAACACGAACACAATGCAGCTTGACACGTTCTTTACGACTCAAAGCGTCAGCCATGACATTCGCCTTACCTGGATGGTAGCGAATTTCGTAGTCATAGTCGTTTAGAAGCTCAACCCAACGTCTTTGCCTCATGTTGAGTTCTTTCTGATTGAAGATATGCTGAAGACTTTTGTGGTCAGTGAAAACCACACATTTTGTACCATACAAATAGTGTCTCCAGATCTTAAGAGCGAACACAACTGCACCTAACTCAAGATCATGAGTGGTGTAGTTTTTCTCATGCACCTTCAACTGCCTCGATGCATATGCTATGACTTTGTTCCTTTGCATCAGAACACAGCCAAGACCCAATTTCGATGCATCACAATAAACGATGAAATCATCATTGCCTTCAGGCAAAGTCAGAATAGGTGCATCACAAAGCTTCTGTTTCAAGGTCTGAAATGCTTCTTCTTGTTTAGAACCCCATTCAAAGGGTTTATTCTTCTGAGTTAGAGCAGTTAAGTGAACTGCAATCTTCGAGAAATTTTCGATGAAGCGGCGGTAATAACCCGCAAGACCAAGAAATGAACGAACTTCAGTAGGAGTAGTAGGCGTATCCCAATCCTTAATCGCACTGATCTTTGAGGGATCTACATGAATACCTTGTTCGTTGACGATATGTCCCAAAAATTGTACTTCTTTAAGCCAAAATTCGCATTTAGAGAATTTGGCAAAAAGTTGCTCTTTCTTTAGGAGTTCCAGAGTAAGACGAAGATGTTGCTCATGATCAGCTTGCATCTTAGAGTATATCAAAATGTCATCAATAAAGACGATGATGAACTTATCCAAATAAGGCTTGCAAACCCTATTCATCAAGTCCATAAAAACAGCAGGAGCATTAGTCAAACCGAATGGCATAACTGTGAACTCATAATGCCCATAACGAGTGTGGAACGCTGTCTTGGGAATATCTTCTTCATGCACACAAAGTTGATGATACCCAGAACGAAGATCAATCTTCGAAAAATAAGAAGCACCCTGTAACTGATCGAAGGGATCATCGATGCGAGGTAGGGGATATCGATTCTTGATGGTGAGCTTGTTAAGCTCACGGTAATCGATGCACATTCTGAAGGATCCATCCTTCTTCTTGACAAAAAGAACGGGAGCACCCCAAGGTGAAAAGCTAGGACGGATAAATCCTTTGTCAGAAAGCTCCTGAAGCTGCTTAGACAACTCTTGCATCTCAGACGGTGCAAGACGATATGGAGATCTGGCAATGGGATTTGCACCAGGTACGAGATCAATACGGAACTCGACTTGGCGTGCTGGGGGTAATCCAGGTAACTCTTCAGGAAACAACTCCGGATAATCCCGAACGACTGGGATATCTTGAATAGATTTACTCTTGCCCTTATCTGCTGTAACATGTGCCAAGAAGGCCACATAGTTCTTTCGCAGATACTTTCGAGCTTGAAAACAAGACATAAGCTTGAGGCTACTAGCAGGTTTCTCACCACGAACCTGTAGGATCTCACCTGACGAAAGCGGCACACGAACGATCTTATCAAAACAAACTACCTCTGCGTGATGCTTGGCTAACCAATCCATACCCACTATAATGTTGAAGCTTCCCAGTTGCATTGGCGTGAGGTCGATGGGGAAAAGATGGTCGTTAAGGTTCAACTGGCAGTTGCGAAGGACAGAATTAAGAACAATGTGTTCACCACTGGCAACTTCTACTGTCAAAGGCTTACCTAGTTTCGTTCTAGACACGCGAAGCAATGGCTCAAAAGATAATGACACAAAACTCTTATCGGCACCAGAATCAAAAAGAACAGATGCGGGTTGATTATTAACAAAGAACGTACAGTTCACCACTTCATTGTCTGCTTGCGCTTCTTGTGCATTCATGTTAAAAACTCGACCTCGAGCTGGAGCCTAATTCGGATTCGCATTAACCAGCCTTGGACACTGGTTTCGATAATGGGTCAGGTCTCCACAATTATAACATGAGCCAGGAGGATAGTGAGGTCGTGCAACTTGCTGTTGAAATGGTTGTTGAGCTACCTGTTGAGCTGGATTTCGAGCGACCTGAGCAGAATGACAAACTTCTGCAAGGTGTCCAGACTTCCCACAGTTGGTACAGAAACGGCACGGAAGTTGCTGTTGATGGTGACTATTGCACCTATTGCACAAAGGTGCATTCCCTTCATACCGCTTGTTTGCTGGAGGCTGCGCTGGCTGATTTGGTGCAGCTTGTGCAGTAACTGCGAAATTTTGGGAAGCCTTACGCTTCCTAGAACTCTTCGAGGAACCTGGTTCCTTACCTTTCTTGTTCTTACCCTTCTTGCTTTCACTCTGATCAGACGCCTGCTTCTTACCCTTGTCACCTTTTCTATGCAGCTTACCCCTTCGAATCTGTGACTCGGTCAATGTCGCAGATAGCTCGATTGCCTGACGGACTGTGGTAGGGTTACTACCAGTAACAGTGTCTTGTATGGAGTCAGGTAGGCCATCGATATACCTCTCGATAGCCTTCTCGAGTGGGGTAACCATTGTTGGGCATAACAAACTCAGCTCCTCATACCTATCAGTATATGCCTGGTGCTCGCCACTATCCTGTTTCAAATCGTCAAACTCCCTTTCCAAAGCTCGCAGTTCATGACGAGGACAAAACTCCCTCATCATAAGAGTCCTCAGTTCAGCCCATGTTTGCGCTAAAGCAACCTCAGCACCACGGTCTCTCAAAACCCCGTTCCACCATGTAAGCGCCCTCTTCTGAAACACACTGGAAGCAAACTCGACTTTGCGATTATCAGGACACTGAACGTGACGGAAAGTATTCTCAATGCTCTCGAACCATTGAAGAAGCCCAGTCGCTCCCTCAGAACCACTAAACTTGAGTGGTTTAGCCGAGTTAAAACTCTTGAAATTGCATGGAGCATTGTTGTTGTTGTTGGCTTGGTTCCATTGAGCAATAAGATTTGGGAACGCAGCAGCCATTTGCTGTGCGATGATTTCTGCCAGTTCGGCATTCGGTAACGGATTTTCGCGTCGAGGAGGCATTCTAAAAGAGGAAACATGAAAGGAACGAGTGAGACGATCAGGTAAAAAGAATGAAATGAAACAAAATCGACGAAAGCAAAGATGGTGGTCATTTGTTCGTATCACAAAGCGAACAAACGGCACACAGTGACTAATCAAAGTAAATGGGTCAAAAATAATGCTTCGCGAAGACATGCTCGCCTATAAGTGAACACTCACCCCAAGAGTTCCCAGGTAAGAATGACTGGTCCGATTATGTGGATTTGTACGAACACTCTAGCCTTAGACAGAAAACCCAGGGTACAGGCATTCACCCTTCCAGTTTGCACGTGTTCACACTATTTAGAACCCAAAACTTTGACGAGATTTTGAAAACTTGGAGGGCATAAGGCAAAAAGAATCATTCAAAAACAAATGATAAATTTTCAAAATCATTCAGAAAAATTGAAGGGTTCAAAACCTTACAATAAATTATTTAAAAACAGATGTTTGATTTTCAAAAATCGTTTAGGAAAATTGGGTTTGTTTTAGTGATCACCTAAGGATAGGTGATGTGTATGTTTTAAGATCTAAACACAAGACAACTTGTGTTGGGGTCCTAGAAAGGTTATAGTCTAGGTCAAAGCATTACTAATAACCTAATTCCCTATAACCATTGGCTCTGATACCAACTCTTCTGTCACACCCCGACCACGTAAAACATCAAATCGTGGCGGAAACGTCGGGGAGTGTTGTAACAGAATTATTGTTCCACAACCATGGTAATTAAAGTTATATTTTATTCATCAACCAAAGAGTGGAACACATTGTTTCAAAACAAGAACCAAAGAGTACACAACATAATTAAACTAAGTCTATCTTTATTTTAAGTCTCTAAGGCACGGGTCCGCCCTAGTGTCACGATCATCCTAAGCAGCAGCTCCTGAAACACATGTGAAAATAGGTACGTCAGCATAAAAATGCCTGTGAGATACATAGGTTTTGTGAAAATAGGATTCATGACTTAAGTTTAAGAAAAAGTTGTTTAGCAAAAGTCAGTCATGAACCTTCTTAATTGTTTTGTTTTATAAATCTTTTGAAAAACAATGATAATGTAGATGATATGTAAAAGAGTAATGTGAGGTTAAATGATTAACCAAGTAAAATGAGCTTTTGATTAAAATAAGTTGTTTGTAAAACAATGTCTTAAAAAAAGAAATATGTTATTTGTATAAAATGTTATATGTCTAAATTGAAATGATTCAAATAACGCTACGATATGTAATACCATACAAGCACTTATATATAGGAAGTACCAGCGGCGTATCCACCATGCTTGTATCATATTACACACGCCTCGTTACTCAAATCATTTTACCCAAACAAACCACCAATGTAAATTGCCCATGTCTAAACCATTTCCCAAATGTCTTTGTGTAAATCATGTCAAAATGTTTATGTTAAAATGTAGTCCATGAAATATGTATATCAATATCAAAATGTCTATGTCAAATGTCAAATATGTATTGTGTAAACAAAATGTCATGTATGGCAAGTGAAACATATATATATATATATATATATATCTACTTAGCCACAGATAAAAAAATGCACAAAACAATGTATTGAAGTAAAACATGGTTTAAATCAACGCTATGTCTTGTGGAAATGCATGCTATACTGAATACAAACATTTATGCGGTATTGTAAAAATGCATACATCAAAGCCTTGTGACTATGGTGATAAGCCCTTAAACAAATTAAAGGTTTATCTGTATTATGTTTTATCGGATTCGGTCATTCCTTTCATCCAAACATACCTAGGATGTCAGGAACGGGAGTTGTCAATTCCTATGGTACCATTACCTACTAACGAGCGGCGTGATCAAAGTTAATGAATGTATATGGTCCCACTTAACATACCAAATGTCATATCAAAATGTAAGCATGTGATGAAAATGTACTAAGTATGCGGCAAAACGGACATACATAGCATGTGATGAAAAACAAATGCACTAAGTATGGTGAACATACATAGCATAAAATGTCATGTAAAACGATGTACTAAGTATGCTACAAAGTACATATATACCAAAAACACAATGAAATTATGTACTATAAGTGTACTAATGAACATAGCAAGTATATGATATGAAAGCATGGAAAGAATGAAAATAACAAGTAGGCACATGTGTTTCACCCCAAAATGTTTGAAAAACAGTAAAAGAGGGGTCTATGTACTCACTTGAGATTGCTCAATAGACTTTAGATATCCACCAAGCAAAGCTAGAAGGTTACGGAATCAAACGGCACCTAATATAGGTAACTACATTAACAAACGGACCTATTTGGAGGATCGGATAGTGTTAGGGTTCATAAACCAAATGAGTGTAGGAACTCATGTAATATGGTTTAACAAAGCCTATATACTAAAACGAAACTTATCCTAAGTGATTTTGACCCGTTACGACCCGTTTAGGTAGCTTATGCTACTTTAACGCGTCGTTCGCGTAAAACGCGTTCGGAACGCCTAACTAGCCCTATGACAAGTAAAATATGCCTTAACATGTCTAATATTCTTACTAAATCAGTTTAGATACCAAAAATTAGGTTACATAGGCTTAAAATGAATTTTAACGTAAAAAGGGCATTTTGGTAATTTACCTAAGGCATAAGAACTACTTATCATACAACTACTCAAACGATGGGACCATAAGGTATAACCTCGGAAGGTTATTCCCTATACTACTATGGTCACCTAAAGTGTTTGGTCGGATCCTAATGATCGACCAAATGGGTCGGGTTCGAAAGCATAAGCGATTGATTAGATCGCTTACCCTTACTGAAAGGACTCTCAAAATTTTCCTAAAAATACCCGTAAGTATAAACCCGGACCCCTGAAACCTTACCCGACATCAAAAATCAAGAAAAACAAAATCTTGGTTCTCAGGCGGGCCGCGTAAGAGACAAGGTATGTCTTACGCGGGCCGCGTCAACATTAGGTTTGACCGGATAAGCGTAACCGTGCCACATGTCGCCCATCTGGTATACCTACGTATGACTAGTCAACCCTACTCGTAGACTGGGCAGCCACGCGGGTCGCGTAAGATATAGGGGATGGGTTACGCGGGCCGCTTAAGACCCTAAATTCACCTATAAATAGCTTGTCACTTGTACAGTCCACTGGTGTCGAAACGAACTTTCAAAAACGAAGTTTTAGTACTCTGAGGTCGAAAATATCTATTATATTAGCGAGGTGCTGCTCCGATACCGGGTATTAACTAGATCGCTGTTACGATTCAATGTCCGATCGATTAAACTATCCAATGGATGTTTAAGTGCTGCCCACATTAGGGTTTATGCTTCGTCATTCGTCGTTAAATCGATGGATGTTTAAGTATCGCACTTTGTCATTCGCTGTGAAGGTTTAATCTCGTGAGTTATCGTAAATGTTGTATTAGTTACTAACCGAGTTCGTGTGCATGTTATTAAATTTAGGTTAAAAAGGCTAATCAGTAGGCTAAGCTCTGCTCATATAAATCTGCAATGTGAGTCATTCTCTTTTATCAAATTACTTTCAAAATCATGTTTATTTTCAAAGTTATAATTATAGGGATTAAGTCTTTGTAGTCACCAAATTACAGCCAGTATGTGGGGTTTTGTATACATTACTTGTTCCCGTCACCATTGGACAACGAGATAGCCAATGGGTGATCTGACCATAGTCACCGAAACGAGTCGAGTGACAAATACTGTGGGTAGTTGGTTGATATCAGGAAACATTGTAATCGCTCTTAAATCTTATAAATTATAACAAACGCGTCGTTTTAGTAAAAAGAATGATTCACCAGTATTTCCCGCTGACAAAACCTTTTTCAAACATGTTTCAGGTGATCTGTTGTGATCCAAGAAAAGTGTCGCGAAGCACTACAAGCTTAAGGAAGTGGCTCAATATAAAATAAAGAAACATGTTTTGTAAAATGAAGATTTCTCCGGGAAATCTTATGATTGTAAATTACCGGGGTTTTATCCCGAGTTGTAAAAAAAATAATCGGGAAAATTGCAGTTTTAAAAAGATCCTGAAGAAAACTACCGTTGTTAAATAAATACCACGGGATTTTCTGTCCCGCGACTCCTGAAACGGGTCAAACCGGGTCGGGGGCCGTGACAGAAAAAGGTGGTATCAGAGCCACTGATTTAAGCCAATTAAGTATTAGAAAATACTTAATTTTACTGATTGCCATTTTGTGATTATGTGTTTTATTAATTGAATATTTGTGTACAGTATGGGTAAATTAAAGCTTTCAAACATCTATCTTAAATTAGATAGGTCATCAAACGAGAAGGGAAGTTCATCCCAAACAAATTCCTCAAAACCTTATGCAAATCCTGAAGAAGGAATATTTGTTCGAAAGGCACAATATGAGGAACCACTTTCTCCTAATAAAAGAAGTTTGATTATTAGGAAAAGTCAAGAGAAATTAAAGAAATCACAATCAAAAGAAAAGAAACCCCAAGAACTAGGCAGTAAACCACCATGGGAAGACAAGTTAGATGAAAAATGGGCAGATCTCTATATGCTAGCTACTGTAGCAATAAATGCAAACCTTTAAATATTCTGATTCAATTTTTAGCACCCTTATCACCTACAAACTAGAAGCTTTACTCAGTAAATAAATAAGTTTACAATAAAAATATGTTTTAATTATCAGTTGTTCTTGATATTAAATTAGTTACACGGTATGAAATAATATTTAAAGGTTATTTATGAAATTTTGTTATAAAATTTTTAACTTAGCAATTTTTGTGTATTTTGCATATATGCTAAACAGCATGAATGACTTGTCTGAAGCCCTTCAGAATTTAAATCTTTATCCGGTGAAAATAGAGGTTTCCAGAGATTTTAATAGATATATACCTGATATAGAAGAACCTATGGAATTCAATGCTCCACCTCCAGAGAAACCCAAGCCCAAGAAAAGGAGGAGATTTGTGGGATGGAGGCGTGTGCGTAGGAGGAAACCCGTCACTAGAAAGATTCCCAAAATAGAAAATCCTTTAGACAAAGGGAAGGTGATTGAAGTCGGGGAAGATTCTAGACAGATGAAAATACAGTTTGGGGAATATTATAGGCAGATGGAAATGGAGTATGGGGAAGGTTCTAGACAAACCAAGAGGGAAATTGGGGAAAGCTCTAGACAAATTGAGGAGTTGCCATTTCAGGAGGAATTGGATCGTGCATTGGCAAGCTGTGATGTTGTCAAGCCTATTAATAATAATCTCTACCCTTTTTCTGCTGAAACTCAATTACCTATAAACTTGGAACCACCAATCCCAGAACCTATAACCCACACCCTGTAACACCTGTGCCTCCACGGCCATCAAACAAATACCAAACCAATGAAATATTATATTTCATACTTGGGATTTGTAAAAATATGTGTATCTTTTGCACATATCAACTCTTGTTCGATTTCAAACTCTAAATCGCTTTCTGGAAGGTTATACGCGCACTAATGCGTAAATATAACCAGTTTAATCCAACGAACACTCCGGAATAGTGAAATAGGCTTAACATACCTTGAATAACCTTTACATAACTTATATATAAGTTTTGGAAGGTTTGGTGTGGTGAAATCAAGTTAAATCGCTTACAGGGACTAAAGTTGACAAACTGCGAAAGTATACCAATTTGAACTGTAACAGACCTTCCGGAACATGACCATAAGTTAAACATACCATAAATATCCTTTACATAGCTTAGAAATAGGCTTTGAGGGGTTCGGTGTGCTAAAATAAACTTTTGGGTCATTCAGGGACTAAAAGTGTCAAAAAGTGCACAAGTTTGCATTTTCGCGCATAACTTACGTTCTGAATACATCCGGACTTCCAAAAATTTATGTAAGCACTAAAATATTTTATTTTAGTGTTCGCCATAAGAAAAATCCATTCGTCGCGTCATTTGGTTCGTTTTTCGCATTCGGGACCAGATTCGATGTATTAGCCGTTGTTTAATTCACAACCACACATTCTAAACTTGCTTAGTCAGCGGATAAGGATGGAATTTTGGTACCATGACATTTCAACACATGTATGGATGGAATTTAAACACCTAAACACCATGACATTTCAACACATGTATGGATGGAATTTAAACACCTAAACACCATGACATTTCAACACATGTATGGATGGAATTTAAACACCTAAACACCATGACATTTCAACACATGTATGGATGGAATTTAAACACCTAAACACCATGACATTTCAACACATGTATGGATGGAATCTAAACACCTAAACACCATGACATTTCAACACATGTACGGATGGGATTAAGGCACGTTTTCCATGAAACGATCTTAACGGTTCGGGTATTCCTATAAATACCCCATACCCCCCATTGCTAAAATCACTAGAAACTTGATTTGAGAAACTCTAAGTTGAAACATTTGTTTCATACCTGAGATTTTTGAATCGAGTTTAGAATTCGGGGACCATTCGTAAGTATTCTTTCGTTCTTTTCCTTATTTTATTGCTTTTCGAGTCAGAAAGTCAAACTTTGTTTGACTTTCAGCGTTGACCAGTAATGGTCAATGCGAAGTTCGTTTGAACTTCGCAACGTGAGTGTAATCACGTTGGTCATAGTCCCTTGGGACTATGCCCACTGATTACCACGTTGTCTAGGGTCGTAGGGTAGGCGATCTGATAAATCGCCTATACCTTCGAACCCGACCCAGTTTGGTCGATCATTAGGATCCGACCAAATACATTAGGTGACCCTAGTATAGGGCATAACCTTCCGAGGTTATACCCTATGGTCACATCGTTTAAGTAGTTGTATGATAGGTAGTTTATATGCCTTAGGTAAATTACCAGAATACCCTTTTCATGTATAATTGGTAATTAAGCATATGTAACCTAAACTTTTGTCACATAACTGATTATGTAACATGTTTAGGCATATAACACTTGTCATAGGACTAGTTAGACGGTCCGAACGCGTTTCACGCGCACGACGCGTTAAAGTAGCATAAGTTACCTTAATGGGTCGCGATGGGTCGATAATACTTAGGTTAAGTTTCATTTAGTATGTAGGCTTTGTTAAACCATATCATATGAGTTCCTACACTTATTTGGCTTACAAACCCTCCTGCTACCCAGTCTTCCGATTTAGGTCCGGGTTAATTATGTAGTTACCTATATTAGGTACCGTTTGATTTCCGGGACTCCTCTAGCTTACTTGGTAGTTGTTCAAGACTCCTAAGCACTCCCAGGCGAGTACATTATTCCCCTCTTTTACTATTTTCAACTGTTTTGGGGTGACTCATATGTGCTAAATGCTTTATCAATGATTTCAATAACAATTACTATGTGGTTTCAAGAACAATTACAATATGGTTTCAAGAACAATAACAATTATTTCAAGAACGCTAACAATGATTTCAAGAACGAATACAATGATTTCAAAAACTAATAACAATTTCAAAAAGTGAACAAACTTGTTGGTTGTAGTTTACATGACCGATGACATTCATTAGCAATGATCAAGCCGACCAGTATTAGGTTATGGTACCATAGGATCTGACAAATCCCGTTATTTACTGCACCCATTGTTATGTGTGGGGGTTGTGGGTAGCGACTGAATCTGTAATTATTAACTTATCCTTTGGTAAGGGTTTGTTAAGAACGAGAGCGAGAGCGAGTTGGAACGAGGAACGCGTCAAGAAGGTTTGAATGTTATTAGAGAATCGACCATAAAGTAGTTTCACAATTAAAACAAGAACGACTAGAACGATTTTACAAAATGGGTTAACGATTGGGTAAACATTTTAACATGATTGACATTTGATCATGCATTTCCCACAAAACATAACTTTGATTTAAACCAAGTTTTACTTCAATACTTTGTTTTTGTGCATATGGTTTAGTTGAGACATTTCACTTGCCATACATGACATTTTGACATAGACATTTGACATGGATATTTGACATAGACATTTTGATATGATTTTCATCTTGACATGAACACTTTGACATATTATCCAATACATTTGACAATTGATTTAAACATAGACTTCTTACATTGGTTGGTTTGGTTTGAGTAAATGATTAAGTAACGATGCGGGTGTAATATGATACAAGCATGGTGGATACGCCGCTGGTACTTCCTATATATAAGTGTTTGTATGGTATTACATATTGTAGCGTTATTTGAATCATTTCAGTTTGAGACATAGAACATTTTATACAAGTAACATACTTTTCACAAGACATTGATTTACAAACAACTTATCTTACACAAACTCATTTTACATGGTTATTCATTTAATCATGCATTATTTTCTTATTTATACATATCATCTGAACTACTTGTTTTTCAAATGATTTACAAAGACAAAGCAAATTACAAGGTTCATGACTAAACATTTTCTTAAAACAGAAGTCATGAATCTTATTTTCACAAAACCTATGTATCTCGCCAGCATTTCTTTGCTGACCTCGTTTTCACATATGTTTCAGGTATTGCAAGATATCGTTTGATAGGATGCATGCTCACATAGGACTGGACAAGGCCTTAGTGACTCAATAACAATGATAGACTATGTTTAAATAGTGTATTTAGATTTCCAGATGATGTAATTACTCTATGTTTAATAAAACGAAACACTTTTGATATCCATGGTTATGAAACATTAATTCTGTTGCAACACGCCCCGATGTTTCCGCCGCGATTTGTTGTTTTACGCGGTCGGGGTGTGACAGAAAGATGGTATCAGAGCCCTTGGTTATAGGGAATTAGGTTATTAGTAATTAGTAATGCTTTGACCTAGTCTATAACCTTCTTAGGACCCTAACGCGAGTTTACTTGCGTTTAGTCATAAAACAATACCGTCACCTATCCTTAGGTGACGACCACAACAAGAACATAAATTTCAAAACCGCTTTGAAAACTAATCATCTGTTCTTGGATGATTGATTACAAGGTTTTGAACCCTCTATTGTAAGGTTTTGAACCCTCTGTTATATGGTTTTGAACCCCTTCGAATTTTCAAAATCTCGACAAGGTTTTGAGTCTTAAATAATGTGAACACGTGCAAACTGGAAGGGTGGATGCCTGTATTCTGGGTTTTCTGTCTAGGCAAGCACTTCGTATATATCTCATCAGACGCGAGACCAGTTGTGCTTACCTGGGAATTCTTGGGATGAGTGTTCACTTATAGGCGAGCATGTCTTCGCGATACATTATTTTTGACCCATTTACTTTGATCAGTCACTGTGTGTCGTTTGTTGCTTTGTAGTAACAAACAAATGACCACTATCCTTGCTTTCATCAGATTTGTTTCATCTCATTCTTTTCGTCTAAATTCTCTCACTCGTTTCCTTTCATGTTTCCTCTTTTAGACAATGCCTCCTCGACGCGAAAGCCAGATAGAGACTGCCGAACTGGCAGAAATCATTGCGCAGCAAATGGCTGCTCAATTCCCAAACCTCTTTGCTCAATGGAACCAAGCCAACAACAACAACAATGTGCTATGCAAATACAAGGATTTCAACCAGGCTAAACCACTCAAGTTTAGTGGTTCTGAAGGAGCAACTGGGCTTCTTCAGTGGTTCGAAAGCATTGAGAATACTTTTCGCCACGTGCAGTGCCCGGATAATCGCAAGGTCGAGTTCTCCTCGAGCGTGTTTCAGAAGAGGGCTCTTACATGGTGGAATGGGGTAATGAGAGACCGAGGTGCGGAAGTTGCTCTCGCACAGACATGGGCTGAACTTAGGGCTCTGATGATGAGGGAATTCTGTCCTCGTCATGAGCAGCGAGCTTTGGAGAAGGAATTTGATGAGTTGAAGCAAGATAGTGGTGAGCACAGGGCGTATACTGATAGGTTTGAGGAGCTGAGTCTGCTTTGCCCGACAATGGTTACCCCACTTGACATAGCTATCGAAAGGTACATCGACGGCCTACCTGACTCGGTACAAGATATCCTTACTGGTAGTAACCCTGCCACACTCCGTCAGGCGATCGAGTTATCAGCGACATTGACTGAGTCGCAGATTCGGAAGAACAAGTTACACCGGAAGGGTGACAAGGGCAAGAAACAGTCAGCTGACAAGGAGGATAGCAAGAAAGGCCAAAACAAGAAGGGTAAGGAAGGTGAGACGTCAAAGAAATCAAAGAAGCGAAAGGGTGCCCAAAATTTTGCTGTTACAGCACAGACTGCTCAGAACCCGCGGAACCAACCAGCTCAGCCACCTGCAAAGAAAGCATATGCCGGTACCGCACCTTATTGTGCACGCTGCAACGGTCATCACGCAGTACAACAAGCTTGCTGGCAATGCACGACGTGTGGTAAACTTGGGCATTTGGCCAAGATTTGTCGTTTGGGACAAAATCAGGCTGCTCAGGTTCATGCTCCGGTTCAAGGGAATGCTGCGAGATTTCCACTGGGTTCATGTTTCAACTGCGGAGAGATTGGTCACTTCCGCCACAACTGCCCGAGACTGGTGAATGCAAATGCTAACGCAAACCCAAATGCGAATGTCAACGTCAATGTGAATCCAGCACGTGGTCGAGTGTTTAACATCAATGAGGCACTCAATGATGAAGGAGTGAACAATTAGTATTTTGTTTTTCCTCTGGTTGGTATCTTGTAACATTTAAAAACAATGCGGTTGTTATATAAATAAAAAAATTTGTGGTTTTATTTTCTAACTAACGCAATTGTATGAATGTTTGATTCAACCTTGTGATGTCAACACAAAGACAAAACTACTCGTGTGGTTCAGTCATTTTTACGATCACTTGAGATCTCCCTAAGAACCTCAAACACTGGTTTCTTTTAAATCTAAAGTATTTTATCGTCTTGCACCGTTCGAGATGCAAGAATTATCAAAACAGCTTCAAGAGTTGTCTGATAAAGGATTCATCCGTCCGAACTTTTCGCCTTGGAGAAACTCCTGTTCTCCTTGTGAAAAAAAAATGGATCTTTTCGAATGTATATCGATTAACGTAAGCCTAGTAAGCTTACCATCAAGAATCGATATCCCCCTACCTTAAATCAACGATTTCTCCGATCAACTGCATAGCGTTCATGCTTTTCCAAGATCGATTTACGTTTTGGGTATCATCAACTTTGTATTCTCGAAGAAGATATTCCCAAAACGGTTTTCTGCATGAAGTATGGCCATTACGAGTTTACAGTCATGCCTTTTAGGTTGACAAATACTCCAGCCATCTTCAAGAACTTAATAAATAGAGTCTGCAAGCCTTATTTGGATCAGATCGTCAGTGTTATTATTTATGACATCTTGATCTATTCATGTCCTGATCCGATCACGATCAACACCTTCGTTGACATCGGAGCCCTGATTGAATTCCTTGTACACTTTAAAATGTACAAAACAACTCAACTAGGACAACCCGAATTCCTTTTAAGATCTTCCTATCTTCATAGTTAGATTCTTGAAAATATTTAAAGTGCCAAAGGAAATCCACGGATTGGGTTTCTGGTATGCTTTAAATACCCGTGTCCAAAGATAACAAATTATAGGTCAAATTGAACGATTATGCGATTGAACGAGTATGCAATTATGTGTTTATGTGTTCTCCTCTATGATTTTTGTGTGATCCGATTTTTCAAATCCTCATAGAATCTTTCATGTTTTCATATGAGGGATTCATAGTAGGATATTCAAAAGGTACTACCTTAAATCCTTATGGGCTTCTACCTGGTAGTTAAGACCCTTAGGTTATATAGTACCATTCCATGATTCGATGAGAGACCCTTTAGTGGTCTAGTCAAAAAGATTGATTCAAGATCTGGTTAAGAATGGCATGTGATGATACAGCTGAAAGGACCCTATGGTGGTCCAGTCACACTCATCACAGGTTTGTTCATTTGGTTTTACCCTACACATTATAAAATAGACTGTGTGAACTGTGCAAGGAATTGTCTAATTATGGACGCGTACATAATTATGAAATTTAGTGCATAGAAACCCAGTAATATTTATTATGTGTAAGAACCGATAGTGACAACAATAACGAAATGAGAACGATGTAATGGAGGTACGGTGGACGCACCAATGACGCTTCATATACTTGTATATAAGTATCCCTCTTACAATGCAATCATGATGTTATTAAAGATTACTAGAAGTTCAGAACCCTAACCAAAGTTGTTTGATCTTTTCAACTTTATGTTTTAAACTCTCGCAAGTTTCCTCTAAATAAATTTCGGGACGAAATTTTCTAAAGTATGGGAGACTGTAACACCTGTGCCTCCACGGCCATCAAACAAATACCAAACCAATGAAATATTATATTTCATACTTTGGATTTGTAAAAATATGTGTATCTTTTGAACATATCAACTCTTGTTCGATTTCAAACTCTAAATCGCTTTCTGGAAGGTTATACGCGCACTAATGCGTAAATATAACCAGTTTAATCCAACGAACACTCCGGAATAGTGAAATAGGCTTAACATACCTTGAATAACCTTTACATAACTTATATATAAGTTTTGGAAGGTTTGGTGTGGTGAAATCAAGTTAAATCGCTTACAGGGACTAAAGTTGACAAACTGCGAAAGTATACCAATTTGAACTGTAACAGACCTTCCGGAACATGACCATAAGTTAAACATACCATAAATATCCTTTACATAGCTTAGAAATAGGCTTTGAGGGGTTCGGTGTGCTAAAATAAACTTTTGGGTCATTCAGGGACTAAAAGTGTCAAAAAGTGCACAAGTTTGCATTTTCGCGCATAACTTACGTTCTGAATACATCCGGACTTCCAAAAATTTATGTAAGCACTAAAATATTTTATTTTAGTGTTCGCCATAAGAAAAATCCATTCGTCGCGTCATTTGGTTCGTTTTTCGCATTCGGGACCAGATTCGATGTATTAGCCGTTGTTTAATTCACAACCACACATTCTAAACTTGCTTAGTCAGCGGATAAGGATGGAATTTTGGTACCATGACATTTCAACACATGTATGGATGGAATTTAAACACCTAAACACCATGACATTTCAACACATGTATGGATGGAATTTAAACACCTAAACACCATGACATTTCAACACATGTATGGATGGAATTTAAACACCTAAACACCATGACATTTCAACACATGTATGGATGGAATTTAAACACCTAAACACCATGACATTTCAACACATGTATGGATGGAATTTAAACACCTAAACACCATGACATTTCAACACATGTACGGATGGGATTAAGGCACGTTTTCCATGAAACGATCTTAACGGTTCGGGTATTCCTATAAATACCCCATACCCCCCATTGCTAAAATCACTAGAAACTTGATTTGAGAAACTCTAAGTTGAAACATTTGTTTCATACCTGAGATTTTTGAATCGAGTTTAGCATTCGGGGACCCTTCGTAAGTATTCTTTCGTTCTTTTCCTTATTTTATTGCTTTTCGAGTCAGAAAGTCAAACTTTGTTTGACTTTCAGCGTTGACCAGTAATGGTCAATGCGAAGTTCGTTTGAACTTCGCAACGTGAGTGTAATCACGTTGGTCATAGTCCCTTGGGACTATGCCCACTGATTACCACGTTGTCTAGGGTCGTAGGGTAGGCGATCTGATAAATCGCCTATACCTTCGAACCCGACCCAGTTTGGTCGATCGTTAGGATCCGACCAAATACATTAGGTGACCCTAGTATAGGGCATAACCTTCCGAGGTTATACCCTATGGTCACATCGTTTAAGTAGTTGTATGATAGGTAGTTTATATGCCTTTGGTAAATTACCAGAATACCCTTTTCATGTATAATTGGTAATTAAGCATATGTAACCTAAACTTTTGTCACATAACTGATTATGTAACATGTTTAGGCATATAACACTTGTCATAGGACTAGTTAGACGGTCCGAACGCGTTTCACGCGCACGACGCGTTAAAGTAGCATAAGTTACCTTAATGGGTCGCGATGGGTCGATAATACTTAGGTTAAGTTTCATTTAGTATGTAGGCTTTGTTAAACCATATCATATGAGTTCCTACACTCATTTGGCTTACAAACCCTCCTGCTACCCAGTCTTCCGATTTAGGTCCGGGTTAATTATGTAGTTACCTATATTAGGTACCGTTTGATTTCCGGGACTCCTCTAGCTTACTTGGTAGTTGTTCAAGACTCCTAAGCACTCCCAGGCGAGTACATTATTCCCCTCTTTTACTATTTTCAACTGTTTTGGGGTGACTCATATGTGCTAAATGCTTTATCAATGATTTCAATAACAATTACTATGTGGTTTCAAGAACAATTACAATATGGTTTCAAGAACAATAACAATTATTTCAAGAACGCTAACAATGATTTCAAGAACGAATACAATGATTTCAAAAACTAATAACAATTTCAAAAAGTGAACAAACTTGTTGGTTGTAGTTTACATGACCGATGACATTCATTAGCAATGATCAAGCCGACCAGTATTAGGTTATGGTACCATAGGATCTGACAAATCCCGTTATTTACTGCACCCATTGTTATGTGTGGGGGTTGTGGGTAGCGACTGAATCTGTAATTATTAACTTATCCTTTGGTAAGGGTTTGTTAAGAACGAGAGCGAGAGCGAGTTGGAACGAGGAACGCGTCAAGAAGGTTTGAATGTTATTAGAGAATCGACCATAAAGTAGTTTCACAATTAAAACAAGAACGACTAGAACGATTTTACAAAATGGGTTAACGATTGGGTAAACATTTTAACATGATTGACATTTGATCATGCATTTCCCACAAAACATAACTTTGATTTAAACCAAGTTTTACTTCAATACTTTGTTTTTGTGCATATGGTTTAGTTGAGACATTTCACTTGCCATACATGACATTTTGACATAGACATTTGACATGGATATTTGACATAGACATTTTGATATGATTTTCATCTTGACATGAACACTTTGACATATTATCCAATACATTTGACAATTGATTTAAACATAGACTTCTTACATTGGTTGGTTTGGTTTGAGTAAATGATTAAGTAACGATGCGGGTGTAATATGATACAAGCATGGTGGATACGCCGCTGGTACTTCCTATATATAAGTGTTTGTATGGTATTACATATTGTAGCGTTATTTGAATCATTTCAGTTTGAGACATAGAACATTTTATACAAGTAACATACTTTTCACAAGACATTGATTTACAAACAACTTATCTTACACAAACTCATTTTACATGGTTATTCATTTAATCATGCATTATTTTCTTATTTATACATATCATCTGAACTACTTGTTTTTCAAATGATTTACAAAGACAAAGCAAATTACAAGGTTCATGACTAAACATTTTCTTAAAACAGAAGTCATGAATCTTATTTTCACAAAACCTATGTATCTCGCCAGCATTTCTTTGCTGACCTCGTTTTCACATATGTTTCAGGTATTGCAAGATATCGTTTGATAGGATGCATGCTCACATAGGACTGGACAAGGCCTTAGTGACTCAATAACAATGATAGACTATGTTTAAATAGTGTATTTAGATTTCCAGACGATGTAATTACTCTATGTTTAATAAAACGAAACACTTTTGATATCCATGGTTATGAAACATTAATTCTGTTGCAACACGCCCCGATGTTTCCTCCGCGATTTGTTGTTTTACGCGGTCGGGGTGTGACACACCCACCCTCTAGGAATGAATGAGTGGTGGACCAATGACTGGCAATTCCAAAACCTGCTCAACAGTCCTTATTCCTTTCTCCCTCAATTTGACCCAGAACCTATACCAAACCCACCTATGAGCAATGAGAATTTAGCTGAACTCCGCCACTTTGGTGAGGAGCTGGTGGATGCAGGAAATAGGATCAGGGAAGTAGGAGAACAGATCTCCTGGAAATACGACGAGAGGGAACGTCGTTACTGAAACACTAACTGACGAAGGATAGTGGGTTTGTGAAACTGTGGTTGTATAATAATTACTAAAATATAATCTTGTGAAATAACCTAAAATAAAACTTTGTAAGATAATGGTGTGTATTGATGCATACTATAAAATATAAAAATGGAAATCGAGAAATCGATAGTTTTGGCTATATGTGTGTAATTGAAATTTGTATGATTGTTTTGTGTATAATTGTTATTTATTCGATACTAATAAATTATATATATTAATTATCAGATGGAAAACGCTAATAACGAACCAGTTAATGAGGTTAATCAATCTGAGCAACATCCGGAGGATCAATTTCTAAATAGGCAAGATATCGAAAATATCGTTGCTCAGGGAATAGCCAATGCTATTCCAGCAATAGTTGCTGCTGTTAGAAATCCAATTGAACCTCAACAAATCGTTCCTAGCAAACGTATTTCTGAAGATAATTTCAGTAATAGTGTAAACGGAAGCGATAATCATACCAATCACAATAATAATTCACGGCAAGCTCCGCTCCCTAAGAAAATGAAAGCTGCAACGCCTGGTTGCACTTACAAAGAATTTCTTGCTTGTAAACCCGCTGAATTTGCAGGAAATGAAGGAGCGGCTGCGGCACTGCGTTGGTTAGAGAAAACTGAGGCAATAATTACAATAAGTAAATGTGCCAAGGACGACCAGCTCATGTATGCGTCAAATCTTTTTAAAGAAGGGGCACTAGAATGGTGGAACACGGTGTTACAAGCAAAAGGAAGGATGATGACGTATGCTATGAACTGGGAAGAATTTAAGAGTCTTGTAGAAAGAAAATTCTGTCCCGAATATGAAAAAGATCAAATGGAAAATAAGTTCCTAAATCATCGAATGACGGGTGTAGATTGTCGAGGATATACTTCGACATTCTTTGAATATGCTAGAGTAGTACCAACACTGGCTTCGCCAGAACCGGTACTCATTTCTCGCTATATTTGGGGATTAATTGGCGAAATCCGTAACATCGTTAAAGCTGCGAGACCTCGTACTATTGACGATGCTGTGGAATTAGCTAACACTCTAACTGACGAACTGGTACGCACACAAGATGAAAACAGGAAAAAGGAACTGGCTCAGAAAATTACCCAAGGGTTTCGTACAGGTAATAACAGCAGTTTCAGGAAAAGAGGAACAGGACAATCTTCCACTTTGCCATTCTGCAAGAACTGCAGAAAGAAACATTATGGAAGATGTAATGTAATCTGCAACTTTTGCAAAGCCATAGGACATCGCGAAGAAGATTGAAGAAAGAAAACAAGAGTCTGCTATAACTGTGGAGAAACAGGACATTTTAAGCCAGAATGCCCAAACTTGGTCAAACCAGCAGACAACAAAGCCAAGACGGCCGACGGAGCTACTAAAAAGAATATCAGAGCATTCCAGCTGACCACTCAAGAAGCAGAACTCATTCCAGATGTGATAGCTGGTACGTTCTTAGTTCACAACGTATATGCAAAAGTATTATTTGACTCTGGTGCAAACCAAAGTTTTATCAATACTTCATTCTGCCAAGCTCTTAATTTACCTTCGACCAATCTTAGGCAAATTTTTACAGTCGAAACAGCAGATGGAAATTCTGTTAAAATAAATAAGGTTATGCAAGAAGGAAAGATAGATATGTTAGGCTATAAATTTCATGCAAACCTATTACCAATGAATTTAGCTGGATTCGATGTTGTGTTAGGAATGGATTGGTTAGTAGCCAACCATGCTCGAATCCTTTGTGACCAGAACTCTATAGAAATTCGTGCACCTACCGGAGAAATAATCATGGTTACCGGGGACAGGCCACGAAAACCCATGAAGTTCATTTCAGTAATGAAAGTTACTAGTTATGAACGAAAACAAGGAATAGTGTATATGATTTCAGTAATCATTAGCACTAAGGGTAAAGAACTTAAGGAGATTCCTGTAGTCTCAGAATACCCAGATGTATTTCCAGAAGAATTACCAGGATTACCACCAGATAGGGAAGTAGAATTTAGAATTCATCTAATTCCCGGAACTACACTGATAGCCAAGGCACCTTATCGGTTAGCACCCACAGAAATGTTAGAACTGAAAAAGCAATTAGATGAATTACTAAGTAAAGGTTTCATACAACCTAGTTCATCCCCGTGGGGAGCACCAGTGTTGTTTGTAAAGAAAAAGGATGGTTCAATGAGAATGTGTATCGATTATAGAGAATTGAATAAGATTACAATTAAGAATCGATACCCATTACCTAGAATTGATGATCTTTTTGATCAACTTCAAGGAGCTAGATACTTTTCTAAGATAGATTTACGCTCCGGATATCATCAATTGAAGGTACAAGAAGAAGACATACCTAAAACTGCTTTCAGAACGAGGTATGGTCATTACGAGTTTATAGTCATGCCCTTCGGATTAACGAATGCACCTGCTGCATTCATGGACATGATGAATAGGATCTGTAAACCGTATTTGGATAAATTTGTAATTGTATTCATTGACGATATACTTATTTATTCCAAAAGTCAGGACGAGCATTGTAAACATTTGCATGCACTCTTAACTTTGTTAAGAAAAGAAAAGCTATATGCCAAATTCTCGAAATGTGAATTTTGGTTGCAAGAAGTGCAATTCCTAGGTCACATGGTGAATCACGAAGGTATTCACGTAGATCCTGCTAAGATAGAGGCAATTATCAAATGGAAGGTTCCGCAATCCGTAATGGAAATTAGAAGTTTTATAGGTTTAGTTGGATACTATAGACGGTTTATTAAGGATTTTTCCAAGATAGCTATAACATTAACTAAGCTAACCTGTAAAGCAGTTAAGTTTGAATGGGGACCTAAGCAAGAAGAAGCTTTTAGGATTCTAAAGCAAAAGTTAACAAATGCCCCAATCCTAGCCTTGCCAGAAGGAACTGAAGATTTTGAAGTTTACTGTGATGCTTCAAAATTAGGGTTTGGATGTGTGCTAATGCAACGCAAGAAGGTAATTGCGTATGCTTCAAGGCAATTGAAAAAGCACGAGGAGAACTATACGACTCATGATTTAGAATTAGGAGCCGTAATTTTTGCCCTTAAGATCTAGAGACGTTATCTATACGGAAGTAAATTTACTGTCTATACAGATCACAAAAGTTTAAGAAATATATTTGGGCAAAAAGAGTTAAACATGAGGCAAAGGAGATGGATGGAAATTTTAAGTGACTACGACTGTGATATTCAGTATCACGAAGGAAAGGCAAATGTAGTTGCAGATGCCTTAAGTCGTAAATATCATGAAAAGCAAAAGCGAGTTTGTGCTCTCAGATTAAATCTACAATTAGATTTAATGGAACAATTGAAAAATATTCAAGCTACAGCAATCAAGGATGATACTGAATGAATGAAAGGACGGATAAAAGAATTAGAACAAGGAGCAGATGGAATTTGGAGATTCCACCAGAGAAGAATTTGGGTACCTAAACAGGGAGAATTAAGAAATACGATTTTAGAAGAAGCCCATAAATCTAGGTATACCATGCACCCTGGAAACAATAAAATGTACCAAGATTTAAGAAATAATTTTTGGTGGATAGGAATGAAAAAGGATATAGCTCGATATGTTTCTAAGTGTCTTACTTGTTCACAAGTTAAGGCAGAACATCAGAAACCTTCAGGTCTACTACAACAACTAGAGATGCCTGTATGGAAATGGGAACTCATAACAATGGATTTTGTTACTAAGTTACCCAAAACCAGAAAAGGTAATGATGCGATTTGGGTAATTGTGGATCGATTAACCAAATCAGCTCACTTTCTACCTTTGAAAGAAACCTTTAGCATGGAAAAGTTGGCAAAGTTGTATGTAGATGAAGTAGTATCCTTACATGGAGTTCCACTCTCCATTGTTTCGGATAGGGATAGTCGGTTTACTTCTCATTTCTGGACAAGTTTTCAAGAAGCAATGGGTACTCGACTAAATTTAAGTACGGCATATCATCCTCAGACAGACGGACAAAGTGAAAGAACAATCCAAACTCTAGAAGACATGCTTCGAGCATGTGTGATAGATTTTGGTGGAAATTGGGACGATCACTTACCTTTGATCGAATTCTCCTATAACAATAGTTATCATTCAAGCATCGAAACTGCCCCATTCGAAGCATTGTATGGACGAAAGTGTAGAACTCCAGTTTGTTGGGCAGAAATAGGAGAAAGTCAATTGTCAGGACCTGAAATAGTGCAAGAGACGACCGACAAAATTTCTCAAATCAAGGAAAGACTGAAGACGGCTCGAGATCGCCAGAAGAGTTATGCAGATAATAGACGGAAGCCGTTGGAATTCCAAGTAGGAGACAAAGTACTTTTGAAAGTTTCTCCTTGGAAAGGAGTAGTTCGATTCGGTAAGAAAGGAAAGCTAAGTCCACGATACGTAGGACCATTTTCAGTGATCCAACGTATAGGACCAGTTGCTTATCGCTTACAACTACCAGAAGAACTAGCTGGAGTACATGATGTATTTCATGTATCCAATCTCAAGCAATGCCTATCAGATGAATCTCTGGTAATACCACTTCAAGATATAGAGGTAAACAAAAAGTTAAAATTTGTTGAGAAGCCATTGCAAATAGAAGATAGAAAGGTGAAATTTCTCAAACACAAGCGGCTAGTACTAGTCAAGGTCAAGTGGGATTCAAAGAGAGGATCTGAATATACTTAGGAGCTGGAATCAGAGATGAATCAAAAGTATCCTCACTTATTCCAATAAATCTCGAGGACGAGATTTTAAATAAGGTGGGGAGGATGTAAGGACTCTCAAAATTTTCCTAAAAATACCCGTAAGTATAAACCCGGACCCCTAAAACCTTACCCGACATCAAAAATCAAGAAAAACAAAATCTTGGTTCTCAGGCGGGCCGCGTAAGAGACAAGGTATGTCTTACGCGGGCCGCGTCAACATTGGGTTTGACCGGATAAGCGTAACCGTGCCACATGTCGCCCATCTGGTACACCTACGTATGACTAGTCAACCCTACTCGTAGACTGGGCGGCCACGCGGGCCGCGTAAGATATAGGGGACCGGTTACGCGGGCCGCGTAAGACCCTAAATTCACCTATAAATAGCTTGTCAGTTGTACAGTCCACTGGTGTCGAAACGAACTTTCAAAAACGAAGTTTTAGTACTCTGAAGTCGAAAATATCAATTATATTAGCGCGGTGCTGCTCCGATACCGGGTATTAACTAAATCGCTGCTACGATTCAATGTCCGATCGATTAAACTATCCAATGGATGTTTAAGTGCTGCCCACATTAGGGTTTATGCTTTGTCATTCGTCGTTAAATCGATGGATGTTTAAGTATCGCACTTTGTCATTCGCTGTGAAGGTTTAATCTCGTGAGTTATCGTAAATGTTGTATTAGTTACTAACCGAGTTCGTGTGCATGTTATTAAATTTAGGTTAAAAAGGCTAATCAGTAGGCTAAGCTCTGCTCATATAAAACTGCAATGTGAGTCATTCTCTTTTATCAAATTACTTTCAAAATCATGTTTATTTTCAAAGTTATAATTACAGGGATTAAGTCTTTGTAGTCACCAAATTACAGCCAGTATGTGGGGTTTTGTATACATTACTTGTTCCCGTCACCATTGGACAACGAGTTAGCCAATGGGTGATCTGACCATAGTCACAGAAACGAGTCGAGTGACAAATACTGTGGGTTGTTGGTTGATATCAGGAAACATTGTAATCGCTCTTAATACTGTAAATTATAACAAACGCGTCGTTTTAGTAAAAAGAATGATTCACCAGTATTTCCCGCTGACAAAACCTTTTTCAAACATGTTTCAGGTGATCTGTTGTGATCCAAGAAAAGTGCCGCGAAGCACTACAAGCTTAAGGAAGTGGCTCAATATAAAATAAAGAAACATGTTTTGTAAAATAAAGATTTCTCCGTGAAATCTTATGATTGTAAATTACCGGGGTTTTATCCCGAGTTGTAAAAAAAAATAATCGGGAAAATTGCAGTTTTAAAAAGATCCTGAAGAAAACTTCCACTGTTAAATAAATACCACGGGATTTTCTGTCCCGCGGCTCCTGAAACGGGTCAAACCGGGTCGGGGGCCGTAACACTTATGACCCTAGACAAGCACAAATCTAAAAGTGACGAGCTAAACATGCTAGAACATGTTTAGTCAAGTTAGAAAACAGGTTTTGATATCAAAACAAACGGTTTTGATACCCTAGAGTAGTTTGGTTACAAAATACGCAAGAACCCACATTTTGCCCGAAACTACGACTCGTCACTGAGCCTAGATAACGTGGTAATCAGTAGGTATAGTCACTAGGGACTATGACCATCGTGATTACGCTCACGTTATGAAGTTCAAACGAACTTCGCATTGACCATAAACTGGTCAATGTAGAAAGTCAAACGCAGTTTGACTTTCAAGCTAAAAACGCATAAAAAGAACGAAGGAACACTTACAAAGGGTCCCCGTAAGATTGATTATCCAAGTATTTCTCAGGTATGAAGTGTTGCACACTTCAACTTAGAGAAAATCACAGATATCAAGTGGGTTGCAAGTGAAATGGGTGAGGGGTATTTATAAGAAAGCTAGAACCGTTAGGATCGTTTATCGGGAAACGAGCTTCGATCTAGGCCGTCCAAGTGTGCCCCTTGTTTTACAAAACCATTAGAGCCCATAGAAATGGCCCATGGTGTTGCAAAAACCGTTTGCAAGTGGAGAATGAAATAACTGCTGGAAACAGGCTGTTAAACACTTTCTGCATATCTGGGAGGGCCACACGGCCCGCGTAAGGGACATCAGAAGCTTACGCGGCCCGCCTGGGCAGCACAGATCAGAAACAAGTTTGCATAATGACAGTTTCAGTCCCTGTTGGTGTTTAAAGCCATTTCCAACATGTTTAAGGCCCGTTAAGCCAACTTTAAGGCCCTAAAATGATGCCTAAACATTGTGGACATGAGACATGCTCAAAAATATGCCGGATGCCGGTTCGTTTGGTCGTACGATGGCGATGTTTGCTTAATTACGACGGAATGCGCATAAGCGCGAAAAACGATCCAAATTGCGCGACGAATGGATTTTTCTTATGCCAAACACTAAAATAAAATATTGTAGTGCTTACATAAATTTTTGGATGTCCGGATGTATTCAGAACGCAAGTTATGCGCGAAAATGCAAACTTATACACTTTTTGACGCTTTTAGTCCCTGAATGAGCATAAAGTTTATTTTAGCACACCGAACCTCTCAAAGCCTATTTCTAAGCTATGTAAAGGATATTTAGGGTGTGTTTAACTTATGTCCAAGTTCCAGAATGTTCGTTACAGTTCAATTTGGCATACTTTCGCAGTTTATCAATTTTAGTCCCTGTAAGCGAATTAACTTGATTTTGCCATACCAAAGCCTTCAAAACGTATTACTAAGTTATGTAAAGGTTATTTAAGGTATGTTCAGCATATGTTGATGTTCCGTAGTATTTTCCGCGTTAAACTGACTATGTTTACGCACCAGTTTACGTATAATTCTCCAGAAAGCGATATAGGGTTTGAAATTGAATAAAAGTCAAAACATGAAAAATGTAAAACATAAACAAACATTGGGATCAAATAACTTTATTTCATTGATAACTGAATTGTTTACAATGATTACAAGCACAGATGTCATAAGTATCCCATTTTGTGCATAACTAAATGTTTAAATTAAAACGAAATAAGGATACTTATCTGTTTTGTATGTGTAGGTGCTGGAAAATCATCGAAGTCTGCTACTCGTTTCAGTGGCACTGACCTCGATGCTGTCCGATCCGCAAAGAAGAAGCCTGCTGCTAGTCCATCCGTCACGGTCCCTAAGGCAACCACTTCTAAGGGAAAGGGCGGAAAGAAAAGGAAGACTGTTGATACCCTTGAAGGTCTGCCTCTGATCCAGCATCAGTTCGAGGAATACGTTGCTGAGGTAAGAATAACTGATCCTTAAATGTGATTCTTGTACATGATCCTTCCATACTGAGGGTTAGGGATCCTGAATTGTATCCTTTCTTTTATAGAAATTTGCTGAAATCCAAGATTACGTAGGGAGTCTTGAAGAGGTTGAGCTAAAGTGTTTGGACCTCCAGAAGATCATGCTGGCCAAGGATCAGAAGATTGCCTCCCTCGAAAATGATGTCAACCTGGTGAAGAAGGAACTTGTCCTGGCTCATATCATTGCTGATCAGGAGAAGGCTGAAATCACAAATGATGCTAAAGTCTCCGCTGCCATTGCTATGTACAAAACCAAGTTGCAGATGGCCCAAGAAGCTCAAGATCCTAACTTTGACAAGAGCAACTGGGACATAGAGGGACATAGAGGGCTGGAAGGCTAGGTTAGCTGAGCTGGATGACGAAGAAGAGGCTGGTGAGGTCCTAGCAATCGAGGATGGCAGCAGTGGGGTTAAGGATCATGCGGGTGATGCCGGAGCTGGAGGAGCTGGTGAAGGTGATGGTGATGCAGCAAAGGTGTAAGCTACAGAAATGGGCGATGATGGATATTTCTAGACGTGGCCGGAGCCCATTTTTTAGGATTTGATAGTGGTTTTTTGGTTATGGTGTTTTGAAACAATGTTGGGTTGTATTTTGAACAATAGTTTCTAGGATTATGGATCATGGATCCTAAGACAATAGGTAGGATAATGGGTGGTGGATGGATCCTCTGTTTGGGGGATGAAGCCACTTGTTATCATGCCATCTTTTATTTCCTGCACTCTTAAGACCCGTTAACAATGGACACCCTTTGCCAACCCATGTGGACGGGCCACGTTTTGCTGGTAGAAACGTGGGTTGGCAATTTTGACAACCTTGAAGGGTTTAACGTTTTGTAAATAAATAAAACCTTAACTTTTTGGCTATTTCCCATGTTGTTATCCTTTTGAATACTTTACTTTTCAATTGTTGTGATATATATTTTGTCTGAATTTATTAAGTAAAGAAGAAAAAATTTAATAAATATCCTCAAAAAGTTTAGGATATGATCAAGGATCACATATCCTATAGTCGACAAGTTCTGAAAAGTAGTGCAGTTTAAGGATCATAAGTTCAGTTGTGTAACACCCGTTCTTATAAATTAAGGTTTAACGTATAATTTACGAAAAACAATCATGTAATTAAGATTACATATGCATTGGAAATTACGGGTTTATTAAAACTTTTTACAATTTAAAAGTATACAACATATCATGTGTACGTTCGTCGTTTAACATAATAACGATGCATAGTGCAGAAGCTTATTTCTTGATCGTGTTCGATTCTTCATTGTGCTTGATCGTCCTCCGGTGCTAAAATTTTACCTGAAACTCATAAAACATGAGTTGGATTAGTCATACGTAACTTAGAACGTATTTAAACGGGTTCGCAATGCATTAACGGTTAAAATAAGCGATTTTCGTGAAACTGACACCCGCTCGCGTAGCGCCACTGCCAGTCGCGCTACGCCACGGCTTGTTTTCGACAGAATGTTGTTTACTGGCGCTGCAGATTCCCAGCACGACCTGATTTCACGGAAACGGCCATAACTTCTTCGTTATTGATCCGTTTTACCCGATTCTTTTTCCTACGCGTCCGTAATTTAATCCTCCATCTTATGGAGTTCAAATCCTACATCCAACATAAGAAATTTTGAGACTTCTAAGCCTTCGACTCGTTACCTTTTTACCGAATTTTAACCCGTTTATGCATTTTATCAAACAAACGTATTTATTTGATTCCTATATCTTATACACTTCTTCAATTTAATGTTACCTACTATATTAGGTTCTAATCATAGGTTTATTACACAATTTAAACCCGTTTTCGCTCGTATGCTTATTTTGACCCGTTAAGGGTATTTAAGCACTTTAAAGCTTGAAATCGCTTTCGTTCATTTCTAGCATCTTATTCCTACATTTCTTATCAAGTAATCTTCAACTACAACTCTTTGTGTGTTGGATTTCAATGTGTATATCTATATGTTCCGAGTTTTACCCTTCGGATTGTTATTTTACGGCAAGACTCAAATAGAGCTATTTGACTAACATATTACATCTTTCAACTTCTATACTTATTCTAAGTATCTATCTAATCATGAAATTCGTTTCCAAACAACCCTTAAGGGTTGTTTGTTCAATTTAGCCTACAATGGCGTTTTGGTCGATTTTGGTCCTTTTACGACGAAGGACTCTCCCTTCAATTATTCAACCAAAATAGCACTTTTATCTATAATATAATTATGCGTACCTGGCCCGGATCAACAAGTAGACCCTATTTATACCTCGTTTTCATTATCACACAATCAATGGTGACGCAATTATCCGATTTGCTAATCGGTCCTGTTAACATAAGACTTGACAACCACATTAGTCGATATTGTCAAATGGTGTTATCACCACCATTCGACCCGTTTGGACTATATGCCCAACGTTATCTATTTAATCAAAAACATCATTTTTGATTTCAAATTCATACATCCATCCCATCCCGGATTTTATTATCATACCCCTTTTCTTTTAAACCTTTTTTTCTTACAAATTCAACCCATTTCGGCTTACGCCATGGGTATACTTTTAACTTCGATTTACATTAGTCAACACTTGACCAATTTCCATTTTATCCTTTTTATCACTATTAGATTACACTAGAAGGTAATCTTAACGGGAATTCATAATTTCTTAAATCATTACATGATTTATTTACCGTTTTGCCCTTTTTTCCATAAACCAAAGTTTTTATCATCTTTATATGTTCCGACTCGTATTGATCGCGTCGGAAGTTCATATTTTCTATATTATCGTTATCGCATTTATATTGTATAGAATAAAGAAGTATTCTACATAATTGTGTAAGTTTCACTTACCTTGCATCCCGAATACGCTTTTCCTTTATGCTTGACTCGTTCGACCCGCTTCCTCCCCAAGCTTCACCTAGCTTGTTAAGCGCCAACTATCATTCATCATTCACAAGGTTGTTAGATTAGTCATTCTAAATCATGACTTTCACACCTTATGAATCTTTGACTACTTTTCTTATTGAACTAAATCATAAATCATGAGTTTAATTCTTGTGTCAAGACCCACTTCAAATCAAGTATGAACTCTTAACAATTCCCCATTTTGTTCAAGTAGTTCATTCATACAAGTTAGTATGGTGTTTATAAACACCAATACAACATCAATTTCATTAAATCATCCAAAAACCCATTTTTCAAGTCATGTATGGTCAACACTCAAACTTGGAAATTGTTCAAGTATCTTGCATCAACTATCAACTATGATGATTTCTAGCTTAAACATATCATCATCTTCACTACACAATCAAAACCCACTTAGCACATAATAGGGTGATTATCAAATTCCTAGTTTTAGTACTAATTCATCAAGTTTTCAACTAGGGTTTGTTTCTAAGCATGAATTCATCTTAGTTTCACCCAAACATCAATCATTCAAGCTTGAATTTCGATTTTCACAAGTTCATCAAAAATCTCAACTTCATAAACATCAAAAATTTGACATACCTTACGATCCCCACGACTAGGTGATCGTTTCTATGTATTCATGCATCGATTTTGACCTTGAATCAGGCTTCAATTTGATGATTTGTTGAGTTCTAGGGTTTGAGCTCTTGGGAGCACCCTCCTGGTCGACCTCACACACGCACACACACACCTTAGGTGTGTGTTATGTTTTTTTTTTTTTTGTTTATAAAACCCTTTTTCAAGTTATCCAACTTCGGTCCCTCACGTTTTGGTTTGTTATTAAGTAGGCTACAACCCACTTATTTCTAGTAAAATTCCCTCTTATTAACTAGGTTAATTATCCCTAGTTAACTTAATGGGTTCGGGAAATCATAACCCGTTTTATTTTAAGTCCCGTTAACTCGGGCTTCTTCTAACTTTGTTTTCTCAAGCATTTATTAAATTTTATAACTAATATTAGGATTATTTGTCTAAGTCCTAATATTCACCGGGTAAATTTTACCACTAACGCTATTTTACCCGTTCATTATTATTAACGTGGTTTAATTACCAAACCCGTTTTCGGGGTGTTACAAGTCTACCCCCCTTAAATAGGTTTCGTCCCCGAAACCTTATTTACGTAGTTCATTGGTTTAACTAAACGAACCTAGTTTCGTTTTTAAGGCTCCCGTTTCCTTTGGTCAAAAGTTTTCGTGTATACTGACGCGTACGTCTTTCATGTGTAAGGCCTCGCGGGCCGTTACTTACAGCTTTTAACCCTTTATCTTTATTGACTGAGTTGTCACTTGACCACTTGGTCTCGTTAGTCTTTTAACAGGTCTATCTCGCGCTTGTGTTATATTAACAAGCGCTTGTATTTTTTATGACGATTTCTTATCTTTGAACAGTTTTACCGGCTAGACTAATTAGTCGCCGTCACTTCATACCTCGTAACTCACGTTACAACATGATCATTTTCTATGCTTCTTTTCTCGTCCGTGAGCGTGTCACGTCACGTTTAAGTTTAATTCAACGTTTCTTCATAATACTTTTTCTTTTCGAATGCATCGTCTCGCACCTATCGATGTTGAGACCCATACTCTTTGATATTTGTTATTTCCGAATTCGTCTTATAGTATTCATATTTGTTAGAACGTTGTTTCTTACTAAAACTAAATTTTAGTTTAACGTCATTCTCTTTAACTATGTCAATTACTCTCATCAAGGAAATTGACACCTATAATTTATCCTTTTCGTTCTCATTTACACGAAAAATTGTAATTCGTTCCCTTGCTTTATACTGTCGACCCGTAGGTTCTTTCACTTAGCCTCATAGACTATTTCTTTTAAATTTTTCACCCTTTTAAGGTGGGATCTCAACAGTTCGTTTCTTTCATTTATGACCCAATGGTCTTCTCGGTCCCGTAGACCTTGACATTTCTATGAATCCCGTAGGTTATGATGATCCCATAGATCATCTTTTATTCGTGTCTGTATTCAAATGTATATATATATATACATGTATAGCTTCAAGGCATCCCTTGTTATATTGGAAATCATTTATTTTTGCTTTTTAAACTTTAGTTGACCTTGACCGTAGTCTAAGGGGCTGTTTGGTAGCCTCTGAATGGTCATTAAGATGTTACCTCTTAATGGAACCATTAATAATTTTACCAATGAGAAGGTAGAAAAATGTGACATGTAATGATTTACCATTCAGAGGTTACCTCTTAACCATTCAGACTTGAGGTTACCTCTTATTCATTCAGAGGTTTTAAACCATTAAGAGGTAGCATCTGAATGGTCATTAAGAGGCTACCAAACAACCCCTAAGACTTCATTTGTTTACTTTCGGACTAATCCCCCGACTTTATGACTTCTGACGTTAATTACACGTCAGTTCGTTCTACGCCTACCGTTTCCCGGTTCATTCTTATACCTCTTGACAACCATAGGTTTGTTAACATCTCACACTTTTATTTATTCAGTCCGCACCCACTTACATTAGCAAGCGTCATCATTTATTTAATTCGTTTGACTTGTTCGTGTGAAATTTCATCACTGGTGAACGTCAAATTTCATTCTTTGTTCGACCCGTTCGACTTTTTAACTAGTCGAACGTAATTTTTATCAAAATTTATGTTTGCGAAAATTCTTGTCATCTTTTAGTCATGACTCATATTCCGAGTCTTTTGACTTTCTATTTCGCGTTCCTGTTTCTCAGTCTACGCATGCGTTTAAATCCTTACCCACCAACCGGGTGTTTTACCGAAGTCGTTATTATTGCAACCCTTACGGTATGCATTATGACTTCGTTTCGCTTTTATATTCCCACTTTGTTCTCAAATTTGGTATTTTACAAAATCGGCCCGTTAAGAGTCATATTTGCATTCTTCGGGTTCGAGTGTAAGCACACCCCTCCCAATTGCATACCTTAATTGTTTTACATTAATCTTTGTCCCTTCACTCGGGCTCATCATCTTAATGTAATACGCTTCCGTCACCCGGCTGTGCGTTTACATTATTATCAAACATTTTGCTCATTTGATTTATTTGGGTACGTTTTAAGTTAGTCCCATTCACCCCTACCCTTACTACATCGGACATAAATGTGTCCATCATAAGAAGTTCATGGTACCACGTGTTCACTACTTACTTGGCCAGAGTAAGCGATCAACACCTGGTATACATGACCTTTTTATAATTTTCACATTACACCCCATGTAAGTAATACCTCTATTTGTTTTTCCTGGAAACAATATCCCGGATAGGTTTTCTATTCAGGTTTTTCCAAGTTTTCAATCTACTTATGAAACTTTCAATTTCTATATATTTGTTGCATATTACTTATTTATGCAATAATTTAAAACGTGCACCTGATAATGCTTGCTCTATCAGGCTCTCCTTTTTCTGTTGACCTTGTTCGTGATCCTACGCGATTTAGATCCTTGATGAGTATGCTTTACTTGTCATACATCGGACCGTTTCATCCTCATATCCGTAATTTGTCCAACTCTCGTCATCTTCAGATGCGAGTGTCCTTCAATTAAAACATTCACAAAGGTTAGTAACATCAACTTCAATAATCGCCCGTATTATAATACAATCAACGCGCGTATTTTCGTCAACTATATCAATCATTTCAATTGGGGTAACGTGTATCACACGATAGCCCTATGTGTTGTTTACAACACTTTAGCATGCTAAACTATTAACATACTTGTACTTACCGGATTTGCGATCAAGCCTCAAACCGAACACCAATCTTTGTTAAGAGCATAAGGTTTAAGTCCAAGCATAGTTTTCCCACCATACTTGAATCTCTTAAATCAAGGCTCTGATACCAACTTGTAACACCCGTTCTTATAAATTAAGGTTTAACGTATCATTTACGAAAAACAATCATGTAATTAAGATTACATATGCATTGGAAATTACGGGTTTATTAAAACTTTTTACAATTTAAAAGTATACAACATATCATGTGTACGTTCGTCGTTTAACATAATAACGATGCATAGTGCAGAAGCTTATTTCTTGATCGTGTTCGGTTCTTCGTTGTGCTTGATCGTCCTCCGGTGCTAAAATTTTACCTGAAACTCATAAAACATGAGTTGGATTAGTCATACGTAACTTAGAACGTATTTAAACGGGTTCGCAATGCATTAACGGTTAAAATAAGCGATTTTCGCGAAACTGACACCCGCTCGCGTAGCGCCACTGCCAGTCGCGCTACGCCACGGCTTGTTTTCGACAGAATGTTGTTTACTGGTGCTGCAGATTCCCAGCACGACCTGATTTCACGGAAACAGCCATAACTTCTTCGTTATTGATCCGTTTTACCCGATTCTTTTTCCTACGCGTCCGTAATTTAATCCTCCATCTTATGGAGTTCAAATCCTACATCCAACATAAGAAATTTTGAGACTTATAAGCCTTCGACTCGTTACCTTTTTACCGAATTTTAACCCGTTTATGCATTTTATCAAACAAACGTATTTATTTGATTCCTATATCTCATACACTTCTTCAATTTAATGTTACCTACTATATTAGGTTCTAATCATAGGTTTATTACACAATTTAAACCCGTTTTCGCTCGTATGCTTATTTTGACCCGTTAAGGGTATTTAAGCACTTTAAAGCTTGAAATCGCTTTCATTCATTTCTAGCATCTTATTCCTACATTTCTTATCAAGTAATCTTCAACTACAACTCTTTATGTGTTGGATTTCAAAGTGTATATCTATATGTTCCGAGTTTTACCCTTCGGATTGTTATTTTACGGCAAGACTCAAATAGAGCTATTTGACTAACATATTACATCTTTCAACTTCTATACTTATTCTAAGTATCTATCTAATCATGAAATTCGTTTCCAAACAACCCTTAAGGGTTGTTTGTTCAATTTAGCCTACAAGGGCGTTTTGGTCGATTTTGGTCCTTTTACGACGAAGGACTCTCCCTTCAATTATTCAACCAAAATAGCACTTTTATCTACAATATAATTATGCGTACCTGGCCCGGATCAACAAGTAGACCCTATTTATACCTCGTTTTCATTATCACACAATCAATGGTGACGCAATTATCCGATTTGCTAATCGGTCCTGTTAACATAAGACTTGACAACCACATTAGTCGATATTGTCAAATGGTGTTATCACCACCATTCGACCCGTTTGGACTATATGCCCAACGTTATCTATTTAATCAAAAACATCATTTTTGATTTCAAATTCATACATCCATCCCATCCCGGATTTTATTATCATACCCCTTTTCTTTTAAACCTTTTTTTCTTACAAATTCAACCCATTTCGGCTTACGCCATGGGTATACTTTTAACTTCGATTTACATTAGTCAACACTTGACCAATTTCCATTTTATCCTTTTTATCATTATTAGATTACACTAGAAGGTAATCTTAACGGGAATTCATAATTTCTTAAATCATTACATGATTTATTTACCGTTTTGCCCTTTTTCCATAAACCAAAGTTTTTATCATCTTTATATGTTCCGACTCGTATTGATCGCGTCGGAAGTTCATATTTTCTATATTATCGTTATCGCATTTATATTGTATAGAATAAAGAAGTATTCTACATAATTGTGTAAGTTTCACTTACCTTGCATCCCGAATACGCTTTTCCTTTATGCTTGACTCGTTCGACCCGCTTCCTCCCCAAGCTTCACCTAGCTTGTTAAGCGCCAACTATCATTCATCATTCACAAGGTTGTTAGATTAGTCATTCTAAATCATGACTTTCACACCTTATGAATCTTTGACTACTTTTCTTATTGAACTAAATCATAAATCATGAGTTTAATTCTTGTGTCAAGACCCACTTCAAATCAAGTATGAACTCTTAACAATTCCCCATTTTGTTCAAGTAGTTCATTCATACAAGTTAGTATGGTGTTTATAAACACCAATACAACATCAATTTCATTAAATCATCCAAAAACCCATTTTTCAAGTCATGTATGGTCAACACTCAAACTTGGAAATTGTTCAAGTATCTTGCATCAACTATCAACTATGATGATTTCTAGCTTAAACATATCATCATCTTCACTACACAATCAAAACCCACTTAGCACATAATAGGGTGATTATCAAATTCCTAGTTTTAGTACTAATTCATCAAGTTTTCAACTAGGGTTTGTTTCTAAGCATGAATTCATCTTAGTTTCACCCAAACATCAATCATTCAAGCTTGAATTTCGATTTTCACAAGTTCATCAAAAATCTCAACTTCATAAACATCAAAAATTTGACATACCTTACGATCCCCACGACTAGGTGATCGTTTCTATGTATTCATGCATCGATTTTGACCTTGAATCAGGCTTCAATTTGATGATTTGTTGAGTTCTAGGGTTTGAGCCCTTAGGAGCACCCTCCTGGTCGACCTCACACACGCACACACACACCTTAGGTGTGTGTTATGTTATTTTTTTTTTTGTTTATAAAACCCTTTTTCAAGTTATCCAACTTCGGTCCCTCACGTTTTGGTTTGTTATTAAGTAGGCTACAACCCACTTATTTCTAGTAAAATTCCCTCTTATTAACTAGGTTAATTATCCCTAGTTAACTTAATGGGTTCGGGAAATCATAACCCGTTTTATTTTAAGTCCCGTTAACTCGGGCTTCTTATAACTTTGTTTTCTCAAGCATTTATTAAATTTTATAACTAATATTAGGATTATTTGTCTAAGTCCTAATATTCACCGGGTAAATTTTACCACTAACGCTATTTTACCCGTTCATTATTATTAACGTGGTTTAATTACCAAACCCGTTTTCGGGGTGTTACAAGTTGTCAAAGGATAAGGGTCACTCATGTAAATAATAAATAAAATCAAAGTAATTAAGGATCATACCTGAGAATCCAAATTAGGATTCTAACCTTTAACACTTATAATTAGGATAACCAAAAGACAAACCTTAGTAGAAGTTAAGGATCAAGGATCCTTGGCCGTTTAGCTTCAAAAACCTGAAATAGGATACAACTTGGGACTAAGCCAATATAAGATAAAAGTTAGTAACTGGGGACAAGCCCAACAATTCTGGGGACAAGCCCAATATACTGGGGACAAGCCCAAAGGATAACTTGGGACAAGCCCAAAGGATCGTGTGTAAACTGGAGTATGGCCCTCACTGGCGACTATCCAAACTTAGTGACATGAAAATGCCAAAACCTTAGCTAACGTGAAAATGTTAGAAACCTTAGGAACGGATGTATGGTACGTCTACCATTATACGTAGGATCCTGAATACAGCCAGTACAATGAAATTGTCAGCCCCTAAAGCGAGTACTGGTCCCATTGCCATGAACTGTACCAGGATCATCGTGCGCTACTGGCGATACTGGGGACAGGCCCAAACTGGGGTCAAGCCCAAAGATAACTAGGGTCAAGCCCAAATAACTGGGGTCAAGCCCAAATAACTGGGGTCAAGCCCAAATAACTGTATACTTCTGTGGATACTCAATCCTTTGTTAAGGATACCTAAACCTTCTGCAAAACTCAGATTCAAGTGAAATGAGGATAAAGGATCCAGGATCCTTATCCTTATACATAGGATAATTAAAAACTGAAATAGTCTAAGGTCAGATCATTACCAAAATGAGGATCTTCTGTCTTGTAAGGATACTTGTTAGCTAAGGATCATGGATCCTTATTACATGAAATATTTCTTCAAGTGGACAGCATTCCAAGCTCTTGGTAGCAAGTCACCTTCCATTATTAGCAATCGATATGCCCCCTTTCCTGCTTCGGCTTCAATCAAATAGGGGCCTTCCCACTTTGGTGCTAACTTCCCATCAGCAGGATTGGTGGTATTCTGAAATGCTTTCCTTAACACCATATCACCAACTTGGAATTTCCTGATCCTGACATTCTTGTTGTAAGCTCCAGCCATCCTTTGTTGATAACTGACCATCCTTATCCTTGCCAAATCCCTGAGTTCTTCTATAGTATCCAAATCTTGAACCAAGTTTTCAGCATTTTCTTCAGGATCACGGATGCTTGTTCTTGCAGTAGGAACCACCATCTCTGTAGGGATCACTGATTCTGCCCCAAATACCAAAGAAAATGGAGTTTGGACAGTGGCATTCTTGGGAGTTGTCCTATCAGCCCATAGTACATAAGGTAGTTCTACTGCCCACTTTCCTTTCTTGGATCCAAGCTTCTTCTTCAAATTGTTGATGATGATCTTGTTGGATGATTCTGCCTGACCATTAGCTTGTGGGTGGACTGGTGTTGATGTTATCATCTTAATCCCCTAGCTGTCACAAAAGTTAGTAGTTCTATTCCCAATAAATTGGGATCCATTATCACAAACAATTTCAGAAGGAATACCAAATCTAGTAATAATGTTTCTCTTAATAAAGGATATCACTTCCTTTTCTCTGACTTGAGCAAAGGCTTCAGCCTCTATCCACTTGGAGAAGTAATCAGTCATAGCAAGCATGAATACTTTTCCACCAGGTGCCTTAGGAAGCTTACCAACTATATCCATTCCCCATCTTATAAATGGCCAAGAAGAGGATATAGGATGCAAAAGTTCTGCTGGTTGGTGAAGGATATTACTATGTCTCTGACAAGGATCACACTTCTTGGCATACTCCACAACATCCTTCTTCATAGTAGGCCAATAGTATCCTGTCCTTAGGATCCTGGAGAATAGTGCCCTGCCCCCAGTGTGGTTTCCACAATCTCCTTCATGGAAATCCTTTAGGACTTCTTGGATTTCAGGATCCTCAATGCATCTTAGATATGGTCCTGCAAGAGATCGTTTATACAACATATTATTCAATATTGTAAATTGAGATACCTTGATTTTGAAAGCCCTAGGGTTTTCTCCTGTAGGAATCTCTCCATGTTGTATGTATCTCATGATTGGAAGGATCCATGATCCTGAATGAGGTTGAGTATCCTCACTAGGGATGCTTGCAGAATCCTCTCCTATCTCCATGGCTACATAATCCTCGATAGCAGGGGTCAGGATGTGGATAATAGGGATCTTGATATCCTCCGGGATCTTCAAGGATGATCCTAGATTGGCTAATGCATCAGCCTCTGCGTTCTCTTCCCATGGTACCTGTGTCAAACTAAAGGAAACAAAAGAGAGTGTCAATTCTTTGACTATCTCTAAATATTTGATTAGCTTTTCACCTTTAACAGCATAGGATCCATTAAAGTGATTAGTAATTAACAACTACATGTACCTCAAGATACCTGATCCTCATATGCTTAGCAATTTGCAAACCAGCTATCAAGGCTTCATACTCAGCCTCATTATTAGTAGTTTGGAACTCACAAGCTATGGAGTGGGGTATTATGTCCCCCTGTGGTGATTTTAGTAGTATTCCAAGTCCTGTTCCTTTGACAATAGAGGCTCCATCAGTGAAGAGTATCCAAGGATCCTTAGTTTCTTCAAGCTGTTGGACTTCTAACTCATCTTCCTTTTGCAAGTCACTACTGAAATCTGCCACAAAGTCAGCTAAGGCTTGGGATTTAATGGCAGTTCTAGGCTCATATCTTATATCATAAGCACTAAGCTTCACTGCCCACTTAGCCATCCTTCCTGACATTTCAGGTTTCCTGAGAACATTCTTAATTGGAAAATTAGTCTTAACAATAATGGCATGAGTCTCAAAATAATGTCTTAATTTAGTAGATGCCATAATTAATGCAAGGATAAGTTTCTCTAAGTGTGAATACCTGGATTCAGCATCAAGTAAACTCTTACTTACATAATAAATAGGATGTTGTGTACCTTGGTGATCCTTAACAAGGACCGCACTTACTGCTTTTGAGGATACTGCTAGGTATAAGGATAATATATCCCTCTTTTCTGGTTTCATCAAGGCAGGGGCTGAGGATAGGTAATCCTTAAGAGCTTTGAGGGCACTTTCATGCTTCTCAGTCCATTCAAATTTCTTGTTTTTCCTCAGGATGTCATAGAATTCCTTGCACTTTTCTGAGGATTTGGATATGAACCTGTTCAAGGCTGCGATCCTGCCTGTCAATCTTTGCACATCCTTGGCATTGGCAGGAGATTTGATATTCATAATAGCCTTAATCTGCTCTGGACTTGCTTCAATGCCCCTCTTTGTCACCATATAGCCTAGGAATTTCCCTGCTTTAACACCAAAATGACACTTAGAAGGATTCAGTTTCATATTAAATCTATCAAGGATATTGAATGCTTCCTCCAAGTCTTTAAGGTGATCCTCAGCTTTCTTGGACTTAACCACCATGTCATCTATATAGACTTCCATAGTGTGTCCAATTTGTTCCTTGAACATCATATTGACTAGCCTTTGATAAGTAGCACCTGCATTCCTTAGTCCAAATGGCATAGCAATATAACAATATATACCAGTTGGGGTCATAAAGGCTGTATCCTCTTGATCAGATGGTTGCATCTGAATTTGTTGAAATCCAGATGAAGCATCCATAAAAGTCAACAACTCATGACCCGCGGTAGCATCCACCATGGAGTCAATGTGGGGTAATGGGAAAGGATCCTTGGGACATGCCTTGTTTAAATCAGTAAAATCGACACATACCCTCCACTTTCCATTCTTCTTTTGAACAACAACCACATTGGCTAGCCACCTTGGATACTTAACCTCTCTTAACATACCTGCCCGAAGTAGTTTATCTACCTCCTCCTGGATAATAGCATTCCTTTCAGGTGCAAACTTCCTTCTTTTTTGATGAATTGGCTTGAATGACCTGTCAATGCCAAGTTTATGAGTAATTATATCTTTAGATATACCTGTCATGTCTTCATGCTTCTAGGCAAAGGTAGTTTTCCTTCTTTTAAGAAAGGATACTAGATCCTGTTCAATGTCGCTAAGGATCCTTGATCCTATGAAGATCTTGGATTCAGGATCATGAGGATCCATGAGGATTTCTTTTACATCCTGCTCTCTTGCCTCCAAGACATCTCTTGAAGGATACTTTAATTGCTATTGCTCCCTTGGTCTTGAGGCTGGCTTCATTGATGAGGTATAGCAATTCTTAGCTTCTTGTTGATCACTCTCAATTTTCACCACTCCCCATGGACTAGGAAGCTTTACGCATTGATGATATGTGGATGGGACTGCCTTCATGTCATGTATCCACGACCTGCCAAGGATAACATTACAACATGATAAGCAATCTATAACACAAAATTTTTGATAAGAATGAAGTCCTTCAATATAGATGGGAAGTTTGATGTCCCCCAATGTGTTCTTGGTTTCTCCACTGAATCCCACAAGGACTGAGGATCTTGGGACAATATCAGACTCCGAGATATTCATCTTCTTGAGGACATCAAGCTGAATGATGTTCACAGAGCTTCGTCCATCGATTATGATCCTGCGAACAAAGTGGTTAGATATAAATAAGGTAATAACAAGACCATCATGATGAGGATCCTGGACATCAACACGATCATCCTCATCAAAGGTTATGACTTTATCCTGGGTAACAATGGAGGTCCGGATGGGTCTGTCTCCATTATCCATCTTGGTTTCCTTGGCATGTCTTTTGGCTGCTGAAAAGGAGGTACCACAAATGTCCGATCCACCAGATATGAAGTTTATAACTTGTGCATCTGCTGGAGGAGCAGGAGCCTTTTCCGGGATCCTTTCAGGATCCTGGATTCTTGACTTCTTTCGTCCCAAAAGCTCCTTCAGATGCCCCTTGCTTAACAAGTAACCAATTTCCTTTCTAAGTGCAATACACTCTTCAGTGAGATGCCCGAAATCCTCATGATATGCACACCACTTGGACTTATCCTTTATAGCAGCTGGTTTATCACTTTTTCTCGGCCACCTAGCTTTCTCACCTAGATTCTGCATTGCAAGAATTAGTTCATTGTTATCAACAGAAAAACAGTATTCCAAAATGGGAGGATAATCCTCATCATCCCCTTCCTGTTCCACTGCATGCACGTTCTGGTTATCAGATTTGTTGTAGGATTTAAACTTGTTATTCTTGAAGTAGGATCCCTGCTTTTCCTGCTTTGAGGATCCTGTCAGTCTCTCCTGGATCCTTTTGTCATCCTCTAGACGGATGAACCTAAGGGCCCTGGTTCTTACTTCATCAAGATTCCTGCATGGGGTCATAACAAGATCATCATAGAACAACGAATCCCTAAGCAAACCCATTTTAAAGGCTTCTACAGCCGTAGCTATATCCAGGTTAGGGATATCTAAGGATTCTTTACTAAACTTAGTGATGTAATCTCTAAGTGATTCATTTTGACCTTGTGTTACCCTATATAGATCACTAGTTAATCGTTCAAATTTTCTACTACAAGAGAATTGACTATTAAACAAATTAACTAGATTAGCAAATGAAGTAATAGAGTAAGGGGGAAGACTTAGCAGCCATTTAAGAGCAGATCCTGTGAGTGTGGATCCAAATCCCTTGCATAGACATGCTTCTTTTAACCTCTCAGGAATTGGATTGATCTCCATCCTCTCCCTGTATTGAGCTACATGCTCCTCTGGATCCGTTGAACCATCATACAGCTTCATGGATGGTATCTGGAATCTTTTGGGTATCTCAGCATCACATAAAGGTGGTGCAAAACGAGATATCCTATGGCTACCGTCTGCGATCTCAGGAATGGGCTTGACCACTCCTGGAACACTGAATATCATATCCTTAAGCTTCTGTAATTCCCTAGCCATAGCTTGATTGATACCTGTATCATGCATAGAGCCATGGTTAGTGTTATATGAATTATTAAAAGTGTTACCTCCCATGGGATTCAAGTTTGGAATTGCCGATGTGAATCCATATTGACGGGGTTCCGGTATGATTGAAGGACCAGAGGAAGCAATGGTCTGCATTGGTATGAAGTCTCCTTAATGAACATCCGAGCTAGGAGGCTGCATACTTCTTAAGAATCCTTGATCCTGAAAGATGTTGGATCCTTGAACCTGAAAGAATCCTTGGGGCTGAGAGGATCCTTGAACCTGAAAGGATCCTTGGGGCTGAGAGGATCCTTGAACCTGGGAGGATCCTGGAGCCATAGAGGATCCTTGGACCTGGGAGGATCCTTGGACCTGAGAGGATCCTTGAACTGTGTGCATTCCCAAATATCCTCCTGAGCTGACGAAGGATCCCTGATGCTGAAAAGAGGGTCCCGATGGCTGAAAACTGGATCCTTGAGGCTGGAAGTGAGAGCCAAATGTTTGACTCATAGTTGTTGTTCCATAACGCCTTTCTGATGGACCACTTTGATACTGGATGCCCGGAATTGCCGATTGTATGGTAGTTACAACTGGAGTATCGAAATCCAATGACCTTGGTATCAGAGGAGAGTGATCCTCTACGGATTTCTTCTGTTTCTTGATATCACCAATCTCCTGGAGGATCCTTTCATTGGTTTTGTCCTGCTCTTGCATGCGATCTCTCATCTGCAAAATCAGAGTAAAAAGATCATTAGTAGTAGGATTAGAGGAAACAGAAGAAGTTGGTGGTTTTGAGAAAATGGGGGTTTGTCTCTTCGCAGCATTTTCAGCATTCTTCTGGGATCCAGAAGGTGGTGGAGGAAAAGGAGGAACACCCTGTGAAGAATTCATTGTCGGCATAGAGCTTGATATGTTCTTTGTTGAGGAAGCCATCTGCTTGGTTGTAACGAACCGAAATGACCACAAAAATATGAATCTTCTTAGGAATGAAGCACCAATTGCCCCACGGTGGGCGCCAAACTGTTTTGGTCAAAAATCAAGTAAAGATAATGCAACCAAATCTTTTGTTGTGAGCTGTGATGCTTGAATCAATGAACAATATTAAGGATCACTCAGAAATGTAATGAACAAGTGACACAATGGTTTATACGAGGAAAAAGCCCTTGATCAAGAGTTGATCTCCGGCATAAAAAACCTCGGGTGATGGAAACTACCGATCACCAACTCAGATTAAGCAGAAAATGTATTACAACTTTGGATGATAGCGAGCTTGTTACAAGGATCACTAGAGTGTAATGTGCAAAAAAGTGTGTAATTATCGAGCAAACTGTCGAGAGTTAATGAGAGCAGTTACGAGTGTGTGTGTTTAGCCAAAAATAGCCAAGTGTTCTAATCTAGCTCGCTATCCCCTTATAAATTTGGAAAATATCTAAGCTAACTAACTATCCGCATTTCGTGCAAGTCTTCCACGACCTCCATAACGTCCATATTAGTCAAGCACGTGCGGAATAAAAAGGGAATATGTCACACCCCCAAAATCCACCATGCGGGGTATCACCGCTTGGAGGCGTGACATGACCAGGATCGAGCCACCAATCATACTGAACAACGTACTTAAGTAAATAAGGACAACCACAATACGATCGGTGACCAAAAGCTAGTTAACCAAGTTTTTAATTTGTGACAGCGGAAGCATAAACGTAAAGTTCAAAACATAAGTTCGCAGTTCATAAGTTTAAAGTCCAACACATAGGTTTAATAAGTTCATAATGTTTTAAACATTAAACACTGGACATAACCATCCGCACACCACAACGACTCCTTCCTCGTGCAAGCTCCAAATGTTTAGCGACCTGTAAGGCATGTAACAACGAGTCAACAAAAAAGTTGAGTGAGTTCACGTTTGGTTGTTTAGTTATAGCATTCGTTTCGTAAATCATATGTTCGTTTTGTAAGCCATGTATCGCGTTAATCCTTGCTGCCAGTCCAGGCATGCGTGCGATGATTAGTGGGGGCTTCCCATGTGTTTCAAAACCACGCGTATCGACTGCTACGAAAATATAAGAGGTGCCCTAAGTCAATGTCTATCAGCATTGACCCTTTGCCCATAGTCCATTAGTACACGCCCGTCCGACTGGCACGGTGTGAGGTTTGTTAAACCTAATAGCGCTATTAACTAATGACCCGCTCGCCATAGGCCTCGGCGATTAAGTCGATAATTGAGGGACTTAAAGTGATAGAGTTGATGGTCTTATGATCGTGTACGTAGGTTTTACGTACGTGCCCTTCAATCCGAGGACAGTAGTAAGTATGAGTGTACGTAGGTTTTACGTACGTGCCCTTCAATCCGAGGACAAAAAAAAATAGTTTAATAGTAATGATAGTACAAGTAGTTATTTAATCCCATTCCCAACCCCTGGGAATCCCATGCCTTAGAAAGAGTGTGAACTCACCTCGGTTTGCTCGGTTAGGTTCTCAAATATAGTTAACAGTCAAGGTCGGTCAATCACGTCCTAATAAGGTACGGATAACAATCAGTTTCTCATGCATAACACGTATCCTACGTATGGTTTATTTGCACATTACTTCGTCCACATAACAGGTACACACTTTAACGATTTATACCCATATAAACTTCCCATCCATTCCCCACTCATAAACAGACATACGATATTGCACGTAACACATATAACATGTTAGATCATTCATCGATAGCATACTCGACATTTAAACGCGCAAGTCACAACTTATGTCAATTCAGCATTTATATTCGAAACCGGCTGTTTTCGGACATTTAAATAAAATACTTAACTTATTCCAAAAATTCCCAAATTTTTACAGGATGTCTTAAACGTTCCATATTTTATTGTGTAAAAATATCGGGGTCCGGTTCATTACCAATATTTTATAGAAAATCGTCTACCGAACTGTGATCAGATTTGTCACATTCTGATCACAGTTTACGGAATAATTCGTCTAAAATTCCTCGGAAGTCCGTTTGACAAAATTCCAGTTCGAGGGTCACAAATACATCCGTGAACATTTTTGATAAAAGTTTCAGGGGCTGGTTCGGTTCAGGTTTTAAGTTGTGATCGAAAACGCACAGCCCAATTTTCTGCAGTAAAAATCAGCCTTAGCTGCTGTCACGAAAACAGATTTTTAAAATAGTAACCGACCTCAGAAAAATACGATTCCTGCGCCATTTTCTTCGTTTTTCGAAAAGACATGATTTAGGCTTTTGAAATTCCGTTTTTCGAGTTTTTAAAGTCCGTTTACAGCGTGTTGAAGGCGGCTGGAAAAGTACATCAGCATGCTGTTTTGAAGTTTTACATGTTATCAAATCGTGTTACAAGTGTCCGATTAACGGGTTTAACAATAAAACAACCTTTAAACATCAAGTATGATTTAACCAACCCACGAACCAACAAGATTCCGCTTCAAAATTCAGCCACAAGTAAACTTTTATGTAGTTTATATGTTCATAACTCATTTTTCATATTTTTCTAGTGTTCTTGTAATCTAGTAATTTTAAACAACAATACATCATGCCATATGCCATAAATTTCGAACAAGATGAGATCAAATGCAAGGAACTTACTACTAGCCTCTAGCTAGGGAAGAATCTTGTGTGAAAATGGAGAGAAAATGATGGTGAGAAGGACTAGAACAATCTCCTATGAAGTCCCTTCAAGTTGCACCTTCCATGGATGGAAACTAAGCTTTGAATGGACAATGTAATGAAGAAGATGATGATGTTTAAGGTGGTGATGGTGTTCTTGGTTTGGGGCAGCCGATCAAGAGGGAGGGAGAAGTGAATGGAGTGTGATGTGAATCTTGTTGAAAGATATGAGATGACATGAATGATCTACATGCCATACTCTTATAAGATTACTTCAACCTTATGGCAACTCCTACAAGCAAGGATCTATTATTATATTAGGATATAATCTAATCAAATATTTTGATGATTTGTGTGGGTCCATCATGGAACCGAAAGTCGGTTTTTAGGGGGGGGGGGGGGGGGTTGTGTAACATTGTGACTAAATGGGTAATTGATAGTTATATATCAAGTATGGACTTATATGTGTAGTCAATTGATTTTTAATAGGTGTTATGATAAACGGGGATCATGACTAGCCAAGAATAATAAAACAATGTGTCTGCCAAAAATTTAGTGTCTCGGGTAATGTCCGGTTATTCAGTCGGACACTGTTCCGTTAAATTGTTTAATTATTCCGTAAGGCGTCTTATTTATATATTTTTGTAACGAAATAAATTCCTAACACATAGGAAAATATACCGGACCATTTAGTGAGTTTTCTGTATACTACCAGTATGTTAACATGCTCATGTAAGTATAGTTCAGTAATCAGAGAGCAGTTAAATATTTCAACACAGTCACCAAGCACTTAAATTATTATTAAATAAATTGTACGGAATACATGTAAATTGAGTGTTGTCACATTCTCCCCCTGTTAAGAGAATTTCGTCCCGAAATTTAGCGCGTGGTTACTGAGGAAGCTACTTAAGTTGCGTTGTTTTCCTGATTTTCCTGGGGTGTCACATCATCCCCCCGTTGATTTGGAATTTCGTCCCGAAATTCTGCAGTAGCTTCAGCCTCAGTAGTGATTGCGTTTTTCTTAAACAGTTGGGGATACTTGAGTTTCATTTGGTCTTCTCGTTCCCAGGTATACTCTGGGCCACGACGAGCATTCCAACGAACTCGGACCAGAGGTATCCTGGTATGCTTGAGGATCTTAACATCTTGATCCGTAATCTCTACTGGTTCCTCGACGAATCGCAGCTGTTCGTCGATAGTGAGTTCCTTCAGAGGAACTATGAGGGTCTCATCTGACAGACACTTCTTCAGATTCGACACATGGAAAACATTGTGAACTCCGCTGAGTTCTTCAGGTAGATCCAACCTGTAGGCGACTTTGCCAATTTTCTCAAAGACTTCGAATGGTCCGACATAACGCGAATTGAGTTTGCCTCGTTTGCCAAAGCGGACTACACCTTTCCAAGGTGAGACTTTGAGTAGCACTCGATCCCCAACCTGGAACTCGAGTGGTTTTCTTCCCTTATCAGCATAGCTTTTCTGACGGTCACGAGCTGCCGCCATTCGCTGTCGTATCTGAGCAATTTTCTCGGTGGTATCTACCACAAGTTCTGGGCCAGTGATTTGACTGTCACCAACTTCTGCCCAACAGAGAGGTGATCGGCATTTGCGTCCGTACAATGCCTCAAACGGAGCGGCTTGGATGCTGGTGTGGTAGCTGTTGTTGTACGAAAACTCCACTAGCGGGAGGTGCCTTTCCCAGCCATTACCAAAATCGATTACACATGCCCTAAGCATGTCTTCAAGGGTTTGGATGGTGCGTTCAGATTGCCCATCCGTCTGCGGGTGATAAGCGGTGCTCATATCTAAACGTGAGCCAAAGGACTTGTGCATTGCTTGCCACAGTTCAGAAGTAAAACGTGCGTCACGATCAGATATAATAGAGGTTGGCACTCCATGCTTCGATACCACTTCCTTTAGGTAAATGTCTGCAAGAGTAGAAAACTTATCCGTTTCTTTGATAGCCAGAAAATGTGCAGACTTGGTTAGTCGATCTACGATCACCCAAATGGTATCGTTTCCACGTTGAGATCTGGGCAGGCCGGTAACGAAATCCATGGAAATTTGCTCCCATTTCCATTTGGGGATCTCCGGTTGTTGAAGTAGGCCTGATGGTTTCTGATATTCAGACTTGACTCTCGCACAAGTCAAGCACTTGCTGATGTAGGTTGCTATGTGGGCTCTCATGCCAGGCCACCAGTATGTAGTTCTGAGATCGTGGTACATCTTATCCGAACTAGGATGTACCGAATAACGAGACTTATGTGCTTCATCCATCACAAGCTCGCGTAAGTTACCATAGAGTGGAACCCAAATACGCCCTGTTACATAGTAGGCGCCATCTTCCTTTTGTTCTAGCCGTTGCCTCGATCCTCGTAGGGATTCAGCCCTGATGTTTTCTACTTTCAATGCTACAACCTGAGCATCGCGAATCTGAGCGGGAAGGTTAGATTGGATGGTAAGCTGTAGAGCACGTACACGCCTAGGTATGGTATCCTTTCAACTGAGGGCGTCGGCCACAACATTGGCTTTGCCCGGATGATACTTGATCGCGCATTTGTAATCGTTCAAGAGTTCGACCCATCGGTGCTGTCGCATGTTTAACTCCTTTTGCTTGAAGATGTGCTCGAGACTTCTGTGATCGGTGTAAATGGTGCACTTGGTACCGTACAGGTAATGTCTCCATATCTTAAGCGCGAAAACAACTGCTCCCAGCTCCAGATTGTGAGTAGTGTAATTTCTTTCGTGAACTTTAAGTTGGCGCGATGCGTAGGCAATGACCTTGTCACGTTGCATCAATACGCAACCAAGTCCTTGGATGGAAGCGTCGCAATAAACCACGAAATCATCGGTGCCTTCGGGCAATGAGAGGATAGGCGCGCTACAAAGTCTATCCTTTAGGTGTTGAAAAGCGGATTCCTGTGCATTACCCCAACGATAGATGACACCCTTCTGAGTCAATGAAGTGAGAGGTTGCGCAATCTTGGAGAAATCTTTGATAAACCTTCTGTAATATCCTGCCAAACCCAAGAATTGGCGGATTTCTGTTGGTGTGCGGGGTGCAGGCCAGTTCTTGATTGAGTCAACCTTGGATGGATCCACATGAATCCCATCCTTGTTTACCACATGGCCTAGAAAGTGGACTTCGCGAAGCCAGAAGTCACATTTTGAAAACTTGGCATACAATTGCTCTTTTCGAAGAAGTTCAAGCATAAGTTGCAGATGCTGCTCGTGTTCCTCCTGACTCTTAGAATAGATCAGGATATCGTCAATGAACACAATAACGAACTTATCCAGGTAAGGTTTGCATACTCGGTTCATGAGATCCATGAAGACTACTAGTGCATTCGTCAGCCCGAATGGCATAACCAGAAACTCGTAATGGCCGTAACGAGTTCTGAATGCTGTTTTGGAGACGTCCTCATCTCGGACTCTCAGCTGATGGTATCCCGATCTCAAGTCAATCTTGGAGTAATAGCTCGACCCTTGCAACTGGTCGAACAAGTCGTCAATACGTGGAAGAGGATAACGATTCTTCACAGTCACCTTGTTGAGTTCGCGGTAGTCAATACACATTCTGAAGGTACCATCTTTCTTCTTTACGAACAAGACTGGAGCTCCCCAAGGCGAAGATCTAGGACGAATAAAACCCTTTTCCAAGAGTTCTTGTAGTTGTGTGGACAGTTCTTCGAGTTCGGTTGGAGCTAATAGATAAGGTGCTTGAGCTATGGGTGCTGCTCCTGGAGCTAGCTCGATCTGAAATTCGACCTGACGATGAGGCGGTAACCCAGGTAACTCCTCAGGAAACACTTGAGGAAAATCGCGTACCACTGGAATATCCTCTAACTTCTTCTCTTTCGTCGATGTATCTGTAACGAGTGCTAATATAGCTGCGTGGCCCCTAAACTCTTGTCATAAGCTAATTCTACAACATGTTTAGTGCTTAAGGGAGTTGGTGCACGTTTTAACATTTGGCTAACTTTTAGAGACATATAACTGGTATCCGCACCCGAATCAAACAATACAGTAACATAAAGGTCGTCAAGAAGAAACTTACCCATAACTACGTCGGGATCATTCCTTGCGTCACCCTGACCTATCACGTTCACGCGGCCCCGGCGTCATTGTTTCCCTTGTTTGCCCCAATGATATCCCCATGGTCGTCCATGTCTCCATGGTTGTGGTTCCGAGTCTGGTCCTGGTTTATTTGCGAACAATGTCTCTTGTAGTAATCTTTAGCATCATACTGAAAACATCCTTTAAAACTCTGTTGTTGCTACTGATTCTGTGGAGATTGAGGCGGTCGTTGCTGTTCTTGAGTTACAGGACGTGAGTTTCGACAATCCTTAGCTTCATGACCTATCTTGAGACACCTCTGACAACGACCCTTGTTGCACTGACCGCTGTGGTGCCTATTGCATCTGTTACACTTTGGATGATTTCCTCGATATCCACTCTGCCCACGACTACCAGAAAATTGCTGACTGGGACTCTGGTAGTCACCTATCTTTTGCTGCTGCGCCAGGGGCTGAACCGGAATTAATCCCTTGCTCAGGTTTCCATCCCACTTGCGTTTGTTGTCACTAGAAGCACATGTAGTAGCAGCTTTAACACGTTTCGGTAGTTTGTTTTGTTCTACTGCCTGGTCTGTGAGACGATGAGCAGGCCGAGTGACTTGCTGGATAGTGCCAAGATTTGCTGCGGTCACATGACTCTGAATTTCGGGCACCAGACCCTTGAGATACAGCTCGATGCGTTTGGTGGGAGGGTCTACCATAGTGGGACAAAATGTGGCTAATTCATTTGATCTCTTCGTATAAGCCTCAATTTCAGACCCCACCATCTGTAAGTTGAGGAACTCCACCTCTAGTTCGTGGATGTCTTCCCGACTGCAAAACTCTTCCTTAATTAGGTCCTTGAACTCGTTCCAGGGGGTGGCATTAGCAGCTGCCAGTCCTAACATTTGAACCTGTGTTTCCCACCAGGTCAATGCAGTACCTTCGAGTGTTCCAGTAGCAAACTTTACTCTACGAGACTCAAGGCAATCACGCACCTCAAAGTCAGTTTCGAGCCTTTCGAACCAATGGAGGAGGCCTACAACTCCCTCAGTACCACTGAAGGTACTAGGTCGGCAATCCTTGAGATTTTTGAAGGTGCAAACAGGTGGCTGAGCGTGTTGACCTATTGCGCGAGAAAAAAAAGACAAAGTTAAGCACGAGCGTTGGTTTGCGGAGGTAGGATCTAAACATCCTAAGGTGAGTTGATATGGCAGGTTATACCTCCTGCAGGAACAGCTGCGAGTGCCTCAGCAACTCGTTCGTTGGTCAAAGCCGTTAGCTGGGCTTGAGTTAGGTTCAAACGTCCACCCATGATCTTCACAACGAAATAACGTAGGTGAGAAAAGTGTCGCGAAAGTGCGTAAGTGTGGGACGATAGTAGAGAGTAAGCACACATGGTTCAAATAGCAATTATCACATTATCTAATGCACAGTGAGAACTATCTAACCGACAATATAACATAAATCATACCACTTATGGTGTCGAGTCTTGCACGTGGAGTGAAGCGTCGTTGTGGATCGTTGAGCACTGTACAGGTTATAGTCTGGTTTTATCAAAAAGCTTTTCCCTTTTTAAAACCAAGTTCACTATAACCAATGGCTCTGATACCAATCTGTCACACCCCCAAAATCCACCATGCGGGGTATCACCGCTTGGAGGCGTGACATGACCAGGATCGAGCCACCAATCATACTGAACAACGTACTTAAGTAAATAAGGACAACCACAATACGATCGGTGACCAAAAGCTAGTTAACCAAGTTTTTAATTTGTGACAGCGGAAGCATAAACGTAAAGTTCAAAACATAAGTTCGCAGTTCATAAGTTTAAAGTCCAACACATAGGTTTAATAAGTTCATAATGTTTTAAACATTAAACACTGGACATAACCGTCCGCACACCACAACGACTCCTTCCTCGTGCAAGCTCCAAATGTTTAGCGACCTGTAAGGCATGTAACAACGAGTCAACAAAAAAGTTGAGTGAGTTCACGTTTGGTTGTTTAGTTATAGCATTCGTTTCGTAAATCATATGTTCGTTTTGTAAGCCATGTATCGCGTTAATCCTTGCTGCCAGTCCAGGCATGCGTGCGATGATTAGTGGGGGCTTCCCATGTGTTTCAAAACCACGCGTATCGACTGCTACGAAAATATAAGAGGTGCCCTAAGTCAATGTCTATCAGCATTGACCCTTTGCCCATAGTCCATTAGTACACGCCCGTCCGACTGGCACGGTGTGAGGTTTGTTAAACCTAATAGCGCTATTAACTAATGACCCGCTCGCCATAGGCCTCGGCGATTAAGTCGATAATTGAGGGACTTAAAGTGATAGAGTTGATGGTCTTATGATCGTGTACGTAGGTTTTACGTACGTGCCCTTCAATCCGAGGACAGTAGTAAGTATGAGTGTACGTAGGTTTTACGTACGTGCCCTTCAATCCGAGGACAAAAAAAAATAGTTTAATAGTAATGATAGTACAAGTAGTTATTTAATCCCATTCCCAACCCCTGGGAATCCCATGCCTTAGAAAGAGTGTGAACTCACCTCGGTTTGCTCGGTTAGGTTCTCAAATATAGTTAACAGTCAAGGTCGGTCAATCACGTCCTAATAAGGTACGGATAACAATCAGTTTCTCATGCATAACACGTATCCTACGTATGGTTTATTTGCACATTACTTCGTCCACATAACAGGTACACACTTTAACGATTTATACCCATATAAACTTCCCATCCATTCCCCACTCATAAACAGACATACGATATTGCACGTAACACATATAACATGTTAGATCATTCATCGATAGCATACTCGACATTTAAACGCGCAAGTCACAACTTATGTCAATTCAGCATTTATATTCGAAACCGGCTGTTTTCGGACATTTAAATAAAATACTTAACTTATTCCAAAAATTCCCAAATTTTTACAGGATGTCTTAAACGTTCCATATTTTATTGTGTAAAAATATCGGGGTCCGGTTCATTACCAATATTTTATAGAAAATCGTCTACCGAACTGTGATCAGATTTGTCACATTCTGATCACAGTTTACGGAATAATTCGTCTAAAATTCCTCGGAAGTCCGTTTGACAAAATTCCAGTTCGAGGGTCACAAATACATCCGTGACCATTTTTGATAAAAGTTTCAGGGGCTGGTTCGGTTCAGGTTTTAAGTTGTGATCGAAAACGCACAGCCCAATTTTCTGCAGTAAAAATCAGCCTTAGCTGCTGTCACGAAAACAGATTTTTAAAATAGTAACCGACCTCAGAAAAATACGATTCCAGCGCCAGTTTCTTCGTTTTTCGAAAAGACATGATTTAGGCTTTTGAAATTCCGTTTTTCGAGTTTTTAAAGTCTGTTTACAGCCTGTTGAAGGTGGCTGGAAAAGTACATCAGCATGCTGTTTTGAAGTTTTACATGTTATCAAATCGTGTTACAAGTGTCCGATTAACAGGTTTAACAATAAAACAACCTTTAAACATCAAGTATGATTTAACCAACCCACGAACCAACAAGATTCCGCTTCAAAATTCAGCCACAAGTAAACTTTTATGTAGTTTATATGTTCATAACTCATTTTTCATATTTTTCTAGTGTTCTTGTAATCTAGTAATTTTAAACAACAATACATCATGCCATATGCCATAAATTTCGAACAAGATGAGATCAAATGCAAGGAACTTACTACTAGCCTCTAGCTAGGGAAGAATCTTGTGTGAAAATGGAGAGAAAATGATGGTGAGAAGGACTAGAACAATCTCCTATGAAGTCCCTTCAAGTTGCACCTTCCATGGATGGAAACTAAGCTTTGAATGGACAATGTAATGAAGAAGATGATGATGTTTAAGGTGGTGATGGTGTTCTTGGTTTGGGGCAGCCGATCAAGAGGGAAGGAGAAGTGAATGGAGTGTGATGTGATGTGAATCTTGTTGAAAGATATGAGATGACATGAATGATCTACATGCCATACTCTTATAAGATTACTTCAACCTTATGGCAACTCCTACAAGCAAGGATCTATTATTATATTAGGATATAATCTAATCAAATATTTTGATGATTTGTGTGGGTCCATCATGGAACCGAAAGTCGGTTTTTAGGGGGGGGGGGGGGTTGTGTAACATTGTGACTAAATGGGTAATTGATAGTTATATATCAAGTATGGACTTATATGTGTAGTCAATTGATTTTTAATAGGTGTTATGATAAACGGGGATCATGACTAGCCAAGAATAATAAAACAATGTGTCTGCCAAAAATTTAGTGTCTCGGGTAATGTCCGGTTATTCAGTCGGACACTGTTCCGTTAAATTGTTTAATTGTTCCGTAAGGCGTCTTATTTATATATTTTTGTAACGAAATAAATTCCTAACACATAGGAAAATATACCGGACCATTTAGTGAGTTTTCTGTATACTACCAGTATGTTAACATGCTCATGTAAGTATAGTTCAGTAATCAGAGAGCAGTTAAATATTTCAACACAGTCACCAAGCACTTAAATTATTATTAAATAAATTGTACGGAATACATGTAAATTGAGGGCTGTCACAGAATATGCTCCAGGAATATCGCCAAGACCAAGTCCAAGCACGTACTCCTGCAAAACAACTTCATATTCAAAGCAGACAATCGTTAGTGTAAGGATCACTATGATGATCCTGGATCCTGATCCTACAATACTCTCTGAGGATCACTAATTCAAACAGAATTGAGGATCGCTAAGCCCGACAGTAATTGAGGATCACTGATCTTTGGAAAATCCTCCCCTAACAGTACTGGACATCTGATGCCTTAGAATGCTAAACGGTTGTTGCTGGAGTAGTGAAATCCAATGATCTGGGCACCAATGGAGAGTGATCCTCTACTGATTTCTTCAATTTCTTGATTTCATCAATCTCACGAAGGATCCTGCCATTAGTTTCATCCTGCTGCTGCGTGTAATTCTTCATCTGCAAAATCAAAGAAAAAAGATCATTGTTAGTAGGAGCAGAAGAAAAGAGCAGTAGTTGCTTTTGTGAAAACGGGGGTTGGCTTCTTCGCAGCATTCTCAGCATTCTTCTAGGATCCAGAAGGAACAGGAGGCAAAGGTGGAATGCCATGTGATAAGGTGATCGATGACATAGAGCTTGAAGTGTTTTTCCCTTGAGAAGCCATGTGGTTAAAGGTAATGAACAGAAATGAATGAAATGAACAGAATTTTCAAGAATGAAGCACTGATAGCCCCACGGTGGGCGCCAAACTGTTTTGGTCAAAAATCACACAAGGATAATGTAACCTAATCTGATTTTTGTGAGATTAGATTCTTTGTTAAATGAACAAAAGTTTAAACAAGAAATGAATGAAAATAGTAGTGAACACAAGGATTTATACGAGGAAAAAGCCCTTGATCAATGAATGATCTCCGGCATAAAAAATCTCGGATAGTGAAAACTATCACTATCAACTATATTGAACAATAAAGGTTACAACTTTGGAATATAACAAGCTTGTTACAACGATTGCTAGTGTGTTTGTGTGTGTATTCGCCAACTGATTTCCGAGAGAGTTCGAATATGTCAATGTGTTTCTAATAATAGCTTGTTATCCCCTTAAAAGATAGAAAATACTTAGATAACTAACTATCCGAAAAATAAGCTTGCCATCCATGATCACCACAACGGCTATCATCTTGTGCACGTGCTATAATAAGGAGCATATTCCCCTGGAATCTCGGTTAGAACAAGTCTCGTTCGAAATATACCTGCGAAACAAGCTAAAAGGTGATGGAAACATTTGTTAGTTTTAGAATATCAAAGAGGATTCTGGATCCTTAGCCTTCCTGCATCATTTCCTGATGCCACCAAGTCTTAATGAAAATGTAAGTGTTGTGTAGTAATTAGGTGGAACCCCACTAAATGAACCAACCCGGTTTAGATTTTGTTATTTGATTTAAATGCTTATATAAGTTACATTGATTTATATCGGATACGTTAAAACACACGTTTTTATATGGTTGACACATTACATAACACTTGCGCTAATGTATTTGATGTTTGCGATGTACCCGCGTCGCAACGCGCGTGGCCTTATTACTAGTTTAATAAATAAAATTGAACTCGAATTGCAATTTTTCATTTTTGCAAGAGAAATTATGGATGACTTGTGACCGAAAAAGTCGTCGGTTAAAAGAGCAATTTTTTATTATTATTATTATTATTATTATTATTATTATTATTATTATTATTATTATTATTATTATTATTATTATTATTATTATTATTATTTTCGATTGGTAATTTATGGGTAAAAATCTAACCGGTCGATAAAAAGACATTTATTTGAATCCTCAGGTCATATTCGTCGAGTTTTTTTCTAAAAGAGTGTAGGTAGAAAAATTATTTACCAAAATGGGTGATTTGAAAAATAATTACCAAAATAGATGTTTTGCAATAACTTTTTTCCCAAATTGGTGAGGATGGAAAAAATATTTACCAAAATGGGTGATTTTTAAAAAAATTATTAAAATGAGTGTTATTTCTTATTTCTTTATTATTAACTAATCTATTATATTTTTTTCCTTTTTTTTCAATTAACCTAATATGTTTTTAATTTATTTTCTCCAAACAATTACTCTTTATGTTGTATTTGCTTTTTGACCGACCAAAATATAATTCTTTTTTCATAACATTTTTTCTTTTATTTCCTTTTACATTTATGTAAGCTAAATCATTCTAATTTTAGAGATGTAAATGATCACTAAAGTAGCACGTTCATGTTCATTTATTTAACTTTAATCGAACAAACAATCAAACACAAAGATAGTTTTTTTTTTTTGTAAACGAGACATGTGTTCATGTTTACATTAACTAAATGAAATAAATGTTGTTCGTGACTATTAAACAATAAGTTGATAATAAAAAATAATAATAAGTATCGAGTTGGCCAATAAAATTACGAACCAATCAATCTATGTAAATAATTTGCCCAGTAATTGTTAATAAAATTTATGTAACTTTAGGAAATACTATATTATGGGTTTTCATTTGAATTGGTAATCAACTACACGAACAATAGTAAATGAAAAATTAATCTCAAAAAATTTAAATTAAAACAGTAGATGAGAGGTATTAGCACTCGGTTTGTTTTAACATGGGTTTCATTATAAAAAAAAGAAAAATATATATAATAATTAATAAGTTAGTTAAAAAAATCTATATAATGAGTTAGATGGAAGAAAAGAATATAAATGTGATAGATTGATTAAATAAAAATAGAATAATTATAACAGATTAGTTAAAAAATAAAGAAATATAGAAAAACCCTAATTTTGGTAATTATTTTTCAAATCACCCATTTTGGTAAATAACTTTTCCACCAACACCCTTTTGGGAAAAAACTCCATATTAGTCGGCCGTTGGTAAAACTGCTTGCTTTCTGGTGGAATATTTAGGGGCTGTTTGGTAGCCTCTGAATGGTCATTAAGAGGCTACCTCTTAATGGAACCATTAAGAATTTTACCAATGAGAAGGTAGAAGAATGTGACATGTGATGATTTACCATTCAGAGGTTACCTCTTAACCATTCAGACTTGACGTTACCTCTTATTCATTCAGAGATTTTAAACCATTAAGATGTAGCATCTGAATGGTCATTAAGAGGCTACCAAACAGCCCCTTATATTATCAAACCATTACGAATTGGACCCTCCCGAAGGATCATAGGTCGGTGAAAATCTTCTGTTTTATGGTTTTTGTCTTTTTTATATCGTTTAATTCAATTTTCATTAAGAACCAAACATAAAAAATAACCTGAATTATATAACAAGATGAGTTTAAACTCATTAGGATTTCGGCTTATGTCACATTTATACCTGTAAAATTCGTTATGTAATGTATCATATAATATTTGCTTGGTAGAGGGTCGTTTTTATGTTTGATCAAACACTCAAGTTACCTCGACAAGATTTCATATTTCCTAAAACTTTGGTTTTAAAAAATTAAGGCCGTCGTATTATTATTTTTTTTTTTGTGAATTATTCGCAAATGTCGGGAGATCTAGCATACGTTATCTTAACCAGGTCCACGCTAGAGTGCCCCCTCGCACAATAGATCTCAAAATTTAAACCACTTAATGAGAGACCTCTATCACTCAGACTAGAACTTAATATTTAGAGGAAAAACTCACTCATGCCCATTAGGGGACTGGGGGTGGTCCGTGATGGAGCCCCCATCACTCGTTATTCAACATAGCACACTGCCACTACCAAGTTCAACGAGTGATAGAGTTAACGTGTGGAAAGGATCACGCGTGAAAAAAGGAATCAAAAACGTTGGGCTTTGAATTATGAACGTTTGGGCCTTGAAATATGAACCTTTGGGCAAATTATGAAAACTGTTATTTTAAAAAAACAGAATTCTCTTTTTAAAAAAAAATTCAGAAAACTGTTATTTAAAAAAAACAGAAACTGTTTTATAACAAAATTCAGAAAACTGTTATTTAAAAAAAACACAAACTGTTTTATAAAAAAATTCAGAAAACTGTTATTTAAAAAAAAAAACAGAAACTGTTTTATAAAAAAATTCAGAAAACTGTTATTTAAAAAAACAGAAACTGTTTTAAAAAATAAATACAGAAAACTTATAATTAAGTGTTTTATTGTTAATTTCTAATTTAAAAATAAAAAAAAGTTGTGAGTGATGAAATTCCATCACTAGTGATGACCATCGCCACTAAAAAAAAACTTGTGAGTGATAGAATAGTGGTTGATGATATGGCGGAACTTGATTGGATGTTTTTGAGTGATATAATTTTTGCAAGTGATACCACAACCACTTCTCTTATAGGTGTAACTTAAATAGCCGTGACCACCACTAAAGCGCTAGTGATGGTTTAAGTCGGTCATATGATTTTGGAAAGTTATTTTTTAATAGTTTTAAAATAAAAAAAGCTTAATCATTATTCAAAGAGTAGTTGAAAGACACGTAGCTAATGTGTACCATTGATTGTAGAGCATGTCACGTGACACCTCACATGATCTATTGAAATCAGCAACTTTATTCTGCCGACACGCATATATTCAATTCTTCGTACTTCAAATGCCTTTCTTACATGTTTCATTCCTGAGTCTGATCTCCAACCATTGAATTGTTTACCTTCAGGGCCGGCTCAACCATTTTGGTGGCCTAAGGCGAAGAAAAAGTTTGTGGCCTTTTCCCGCCCAAAAAAAAAAAAATTGCGAAAAACCCTTCTCCTTTACCCGGGCTTGGGACCGGCAAAATAAACTATAATGTTTATTGTTGGCGGAGTTAAATTTTTTTTTTTTTTTTTTTGCATTCTTATATATTTGTTGTATGTGTAAAGATATGTTTAGATTAAGTTTACTTTTCTAGCTTTAATAGATGCAAACTTTTTAATAAAATCTTCATAATCAGTTTCTTCTAACAAATCGTTTTCAATTGACAAAGTAGCTAATCCATTCAATCTTTCTTGTGACATTGTAGATCTTAAATAATTTTTTAACAATTTTAATTTAGAAAAGCTTCTTTCGGCCGACGCAACAGTTACCGGGATAGTTAACATAATTCTATAAGCAATATAAGCATTTCGAAAAGATTTAAAGTCTTTAATATAGTTTAATATGTTTATAGGGGTGTCACATTCTAAATCTATCATATGTCTTAGAACTTTTAATTCTTCAAATAAATCTAAGCCATCAATATCTATACTAGTATCATGTTTTAAAGAACTTTCAAGATTAATACAATGTTGTTTTAAAGTATTATCATCTAATAATTTCAGCTTTTTTATACTAAATAGAAAACCAAAAATACCTTCAATTAGGCAACTAGGAAATTAGGGCTAATATCAAAAACTTCAATTAGGCAACTAGGAAATTAGGATTTAGGGCTAATATCACAAACTAGAAAATTAGGGCTTTACCTTCAGCACTGAGCGATTCAGCGAAGATGCAGCCACTGAGCGAAGATGCAATCCTGATTTTGTAAGAACTATAATCGATGATGACTGATGAGCAGCGCTGATGGGAGAAGATGAGCGACAGTGAGTTCAGTTTGTAAATTAGGACTTAAGAAGATGAATCAGAATCAGTGGCGACATATAAAGAAATAAAAATTACCGTTGAAAGGAGATGATGAGACGCAGGCGGCTGTTTGTCTTCCCAGCGATGCCATACCCGTTGAAAGAAGATGATGAGACGCAGTCGCTGCCCTGCCGCCCTAATCCCCTATACGACCAGCGGTTTTTCAGAAATTACATATAATATAATTTTTTTTTAAATGGAGGCCCTATAGATAATGTGGCCCAAAGCCCAAGCCTCATTTGGCTTACCCTTGGGCCGGCCCTGTTTACCTTAGATAAATTTAACTTATAAATTTGTCATCTAAATATTAAACAACTAATTAAGATGTGGGAATATATTATATTTTTATATATTGTTTATGCATTATTATTATTATTATTATTATTATTATTATTATTATTATTATTATATATATATATATGATTATAAAGTGTTGATAAACAGTGTTAAATTTTTTTTTTCTAAAGTAGAGAAAAACAATATATTAATAATTGATCCTATGATTAGAAGTCAACATTAATATATATTCAAATTTAATTTATTATTCTATTATACCATTAAAATTATAGTTAATTTTTTCATCCTATACAATATATGCTTCTAAATGGTAATATCTTTTTACTAATCTATATTTTGTCCATTTATTTGTGTTTCTTGGTTTAAAAAACTAAATCCATAGTTGTGTTTGATTTAATTTCTTGACGTTCATATATAAATTTTATTGAAAACGAAGTTCTGTTCGAAATAGAGTCTTTTTTCTTTTGCAGGCTAGATCAAGTGTCGGCGTCATAGTAGCATTGTGACAAACAAAATGAATACGGACCGAACAATGCCGATGAAGGTATCAGTCGTGACGAACAAAACGAATACTGACCGAACAACGTCGACACTGCCATTAGTATATGCATAAAAATATATACGCTTTTAATCCATTTAGTTTGTATATAATTTGACTTTCCTCCCATAACTCACGTTCATTATTTTTTTTTATAAAGTTGAATACGTGAGTTCGTTTAATATTTTTTCCCATCTTCCTTTATTAACTTTGTCCAAAAAGATTTTTTTTCTTATTAGTACCGAGACAAAGCAAATCAATACCGACATCGGTACCTGTATAGTTATTATTGGAACTGGCGTCGGTATTCGTTTTGATGGTTTCCAATGTAAAACATATTCTTTTGGACATATCATGACTATAAATTAAGTGCCGATACTGTAACGACTCAAATCCCTTTCCCATCGAATTCTCTTATATAACAATCCGAACCGATACCGACCGAGTTCCCGCCGCATCGCGCAGGCAAATCCACCTAGTTATATATATATAGAAAGAGATGAGGAACAGTGTTTTTATTTATTTTTTTAATATTATTTTCTTTTCTAAGTATTTTTTTATTTTTTTATTATTTTAATTGATCTAAACATATTTTTTTCCATATAACTTATAAGATACGATTAAAGTACCAATTATTAAACAAGAAACCATAAAAATGAATGTATACAGGTATCAATGTTGTTCGGTGCAATAAGGTGGCGATACAATATCAGATTATCGAAAGCAAAAACAATAAAAATAACTACCGGCACCGATACAAATGTTGTTCAATCAGTTTCGATTGGGTTTGGTACGCTAGCGGCACAATATCCGTTTAAGAAAATAATTTATCATAATGTTTGTTTTGGTCAAAAATTACCTAAGCAATTTAGTGGTCAAATTAGTTTTGTGAGCTAGTGTGCTGACAATGTGTATCGAAAATATTCTGGTTTAGTTGTTTGCAAAAAACAGTTTCAGGATATAGCTTAGGATATCAAGCTATATCAACAATCAAACAATGAGCAAAAATGTAAAGGTTGACACGAGATGTACGAGGAAAGCCCTTGATCAATCTAGATCGCCGACACAAAACCTCGGGAGCTGACAATCGCAGCTACCTTGTTCTTCTTATTACTTCAAAAGTCAGGATACAGTGCAGGATAATGCCCAGATCTTTGCTAAGTGTTACAATATTTGCTAGAAGTGTGTGAATTGCGAGAGAGAGAGAGAGAGAGTAAGTGTTTCGAGAGCAGTGAATGTGATGTCCTATGAGATCTGGTTATCCACATATTTATAATCACAAAGAAAAAACTAATTTCCCTAAAATGGGGGGATGCCTTCGAATATTCTCATGTTAACGTTGTGGACCAAGTATTGCGGCTTCAACGTTCATTTTCTAACAATCTGGACTGAGTCTTCAGGGGAAGGAGTCTTGATGAACGTTATGCACTCGTAACCTGCAAACTACCCGTTAGTAACCACCAGGATACAACATCAGGATGTTACCAATATCCTGATCCAGCATCCTGGACGTGAACAATTATTATGAAATAAAGATATAATTTAAGATACTATCCAGGATATAGTCATAGAATTTCACCCATAACAATTGTCCCCAAAAATGTTACCGTTGAGGATCCTTGGTCTAACGGTTACATTATTTTACGAATACCAAGGTAATTAAGAGATGTGAGAAGCTGTAACTGCCCAGGCTATAAACACTCATCACTTCCCTATAACTTCTCATTTTCACCGTCATTTATCTCCACCAAGAAATTGCAAGGTAATATACTTCTCTCCTCTCTCAGTTCTTTTCTTCACATTATTCCAACGAAGATATGGAAAGACAAACACGGTCAAGTTCCGGCGATTCTGCTTCCCCGTTTTTTCCTCATAATATCCTTCAAGACCCGGAGAAAGAAATATGTTCATTTGACAGTGTCCACCTGTCAGCCCTCAAATCCTCCGGCATGTTTCAGGAGGGGACGGTGTTCCGGCCATTCGATCGGGAAATCCGATCAGATATGGCGTCTAACGAGTGGCTCTGTTTTAACGCTTTTCCATTCACCTTGGGCCTCCGATTTCATTTCCCCGATTTCATCACCGAATTTTTCCAAATCACAAAAATTAGTTTCAGTCAGACCATGCCAATGCTCTGGCGTGTATTGCTCGTTCTTGATCGGATCAAGAATGCCCACATTCCCGAGCTCTCTGTTCATGATCTTCCGTTAGCTTACCGGCTTAGATGCCATGGGTCTTGCAGATTCTTGTTTTATTCTACCTCCAGTGACCCTCTGATACTCCGAGCCACCAGGAACGAGGAGGAATGGAAATCCAAATTCTTCTTTGTGAAAAGAAGTTCGATCCCCATTGGAGCGGAATGTCCGGTGAAGTGGTTGAGAAAGGGTACGATTTAGGGTTTTAGGATGATCCTATCTTATATCCTATCCTGTATCTTGAACTGATCTTTATTTTTGTTGTATGCAGCTGACTTCAGGAAACTAGCACCTCCTCTTGCTGATTCGGAAAAAAAGAATCAAAGCCATCAGACTTCTTCCTGAGATTGAAAGAAGCTTCATTACGTACCCAGCAGCCTCAAGTCAACATTCCAGTTCAAACATGTCTGGTAAGGATCCTGTTCTATATCCTGCAAATATTTTGTTATTTGATGTTGTAATATAGAAGGGTTTTTAAGCTACTCCCCGTATGCAGATGCCAGCAAAGTTCCAATCCTCCTGGACCTTGATGAACTTGACAGCTATCCCACTCCTGTCAATGTCAAGAAGGAGACCTCTGCTACTACCAGTTCCAAACCAGTCGCAGTCCCTAAGCCTAACCCAAGAACTCGTGCTTCCACGTCCAAGAAGAGAAAGGGTTCTGAGACCACCACTCCAGCTTCTGAAGGGTTCTCCTATGAAGAGCTCAGTTTCACCGAGGCCTTAGAGCCCATGACTTCTTTCCTTAACAAGGTAATATCCTGGTGCTAGATCCTGCACATATATCCTGATTGAATATCTTGGTTAATAAATTTTAACCCATACTTGTATCCTGAATCGCAGGGTCTCTAGCATCTGCTACATCTCTATACTGATGCTTGTGGGACAGCTAAGCTTCAAGAGGCCAAGATCAAGCAACTTGAGACCACCATAGCTGACCACGGTACGATCGTTGAAGCCAAGACCCGTCACTATGAGGATAAGCTGAAGAAGGTCACTCAGGATGCCGAAGTGAAGCTGGCAGCCGCCCACGTTGAGCATGAACAGGCTATGATCTCCTTCCGAGAGGGGATCAAAAACTCTGTCGTCGTCTCCCTGCTACAAGCCCGAATCAAGATGGCTTATGAAGCCAAGGAGACGGGTCTTGAGTGTCCATCCTGGCCAGTTGACTCCTGGGTGGCGAAGCTCAAGGAGCTTGAAGGCAATCATGTGCCACATCCTGCTAAAGTTGAGGCTGGAGAAACTTCTAAGGCAGCTGAGGTGGTGGACAAGACGGGAGAAAAGAAGGATGCTGGAGAGGATGCTGCTCAAGATGCTGAAGCTGAGGAGGCGAAGAAGGATGGTAGTGATGCCGTTGTGTGAGGGCATTCAAGTGGGCAATGATGGATATTATTGCTTAGGCCGAAGCCCACTTTTTTTAAATTTGAACAGTCTGTAACCCCAAATGTCACAGCCCCCGACCCCACCCTGGGAGCGAGAGCCGTGAACCAGTCAGATGGTATCGGTGTTTATTAATTACGTAGCGGAAAAAATTTTCATCAGGATCGTAGTTAGGAAATAATTTCGGAGTTTATAAAAACACCAAACTTTTAATATTAAACAAATGGCCTAAAACCCATATTTCATTCAATTGTTTTTATATGGATGTTTTGGTCAAAAATTACCGAAGTAATTAAGTGATCAAATTAGTTAAGTGAGGTAGTGTGCTAGAAAAATGTGTTGAAAATATGCTGATTAAGTTGTTTGTAAAAACAGTTTTCAGGATACAGCTCAGGATATAGAGCTGTATCTATGATCAAACAATGAGCAAAAAATGTAAGGGGTGACACGAGATATACGAGGAAAGCCCTTGATCAATCTAGATCGCCGGCACAAAACCTCGGGAGCTGACAATCGCAGCTGCCTTGTTCTTCTATTACTTCGAATATCAGGATACAGTGCAGGATGTGATGCGGATCAACTAGGTGTTACAAGGTAATTCGAGTACAAGTGTTTGTGTGATAGCTAGTAGCTAGAGAAAAAGAGTATCAGTGAAATTGTGTGCCTTCCGATCCATCTATTTATAGTAAAAGAAATTTAACAAACTACCCTATTAAACCGGGATTCGGCGGATATTCCCCATTCGAACGTTGTAGACCTGGTCTTTCGGGTTCAACGTCTCTCATATATCTGGTTTGCCCGAGTCTTAAGGAGAAGAGGTCCACTTGACCGTTAGTGACCCACAGCTTCTAACCTGCACGTGGTTAATTTAGTTAATACCAGGATATCGCACCAGGATGTTACCAATATCCTGATCCGGTATCCTGATCACAAGTAAACAATCAAAAGCAGAATATTAGTCAGGATATATATGCTCAGAAAATGACCCATAACAATTGTCCCCAAAATATACCTGTTGGAATTCTGAATTCAAACATATATATTTTAAACTTTTTCACCTAGATCGAGGCAATCAATACTACGAGACTTTTGAAATGACAACGTGCAACTTCCAAGGCATTATTTACTCTTTACCCCTATCCTTTAGCCTATAATTAGCCAAAATACTTTGCATTATGATCATCTCTATCTTCAAGCGAATTTCAGGTACTATTTCTCTATCTCTTCCCTATTTTCTCTGTTTAAATCCGCTACTCTCCGGTTGTGATCCTCCATGGCTACCCGCACTAGATCCCAAACGGCGGACTCCATTCCCCCTTTTCATAGAGAAAACCTTCTTAAGGAACCTTCGAAAGAGGTATGTTCTTTCGATAATGCCGATATTGCGGCTTTACGAGCTTCCGGCTCCTTTCCCGCCGGTATAATTTTCCGTCCCTTCGACCGAGAGGTCCGATCGGATTTTTTTTCTGATGAGTGGGTATGCTTCTTCGCTTATCCTTTCTCCATAGGGCTGCAGTATCCGTTTTCCCCTTTTATTTCTCGTTTCTTCGAGCTCACAGGTCTTAGCTTTGCCCAAATCATGCCCATGGTTTGGCGCGTGTTAGTCACCTTGGAGCGGATTAAGGCTCGTCATATGGCCAACCTTTGCATCGAAGATCTGCCGATGGCCTATCGCTTAAGATCTCATGGATCCAGCCGGTTCCTTCTATTTTCTATCTCCAAAGATCCTCTCATTCTTAAGGCTACCAAGAACGAGGATAAATGGACAAGAAAATTCTTCTATGTAAAAAGGGATTCCATTGATAGGGGTTTTGACCTTCCTAAGAGATGGTTGACTTCTGGTAGGATTTAGGGTTTTAGGAATATCCCCAATTATATCCCGAGACTATATCTTGAACTGATATCCTGATATGTTTATTCCTTTTTTGCAGCAAACTTCAAGGAATTAGCTCCCCCAAGTGCCGAATCGGAAGGGGGGATAAAAGAAATCTACAAGCTTCCGGAAAGTGAAAGGTCATTTACCCTGCTACTCACAAGTCAAAGTCAAAGTCAAAGTCAAATATCAAGTTCCAACATGTCTGGTAAGCATATTCTCAGTAATTATCTTTATTCATTAAATCGATTATCTTTCAGAGGTATAATGAGTTTAAAAATATCTTCCCTCGTGCAGTGCCAGTTGTCAACCTCGAAGGCTTCCAACTTGACGAGTTGGATAGTTACTCCAGCCTTGTACCTGTCAAGCAAGAATCTAAGCCGAAGTCGTCTGCCAAACCAAAGCCTACCAGTTCAAAGACTACTACTGCTCCCAAAGCTCCTCCAGCATCCAGGACCCGGGCCTCTGGCTCCCGGAAGAGAAAAGAAATGGATTCTACAGCTGCCTCCGAGACATTCTCTCTCGAGAACCATGGTTTTATTGAAGCCACTTCATTCCTTAAGCAGGTGAAAATTCCCATCCGATATCCTGAACATGCATGTTAACCATTACCCTGCACATCTTATATTGATACCTGTGTCTTTAACTGCAGGGCTTGGAACGTCTCATGCACTTGTATGAAGATGCCTGCGGGCTTAATAAGATGCTGGAGATCAAGCTCGAAAAAGCTGAAGCCAGTATAGCTGATAAAGGAGCGATTGCGGCCGCCAAGTCCCAGCATTATGAAGATAAATTCAAGGCGATGACCCAGGAGCACCAAGCTGCCCTTCACAAAGCCAATGAGGATGCTCAAGCCAAGCTAGATGCCGCCCTTCTTCAATACCAACAGGATATGAGTTCCTATCGGGACACCCTCAAAGGATCCGTTGTTATTTCCCTTCTCCAAGCCAGGTTAAGGATGGCTTATGAGGCTAAAGCCTTGGGCTTCGAATGCCCCTCTTGGAATGTCAAGGCTTGGGAAGCGAAATTACAGGATCTCGGAGGTCATCCTGCTGCACATCCGGCAAAGCACGCTGGTGAAGAGCCTTCTAAGGCGGCAGAGGAGGTGGCCAATGCTGGTGATGATGCTGAGAAGAATCCTGAGGGTGATGCTGGTGCAGATGCTGGGAAAGAGGTTGCTGGTCAAGAAGGTGCTGCCCCTTAGGCAGCAAAGTGGGTGATGATGGATATACGTGCCAAGGCCGGAGCCCACTTTTTTAAATTCAATGGTTGTGGTTTGTTTAAACAACTTACATTTCCTGTCTTTGAACAATTCATATTTCCTGCATTAGTACAATACGATGACCAAAGGTGGATGGGTCCTGGGTTTCAGGACGAAGCCCTTGGTCATCGGTTAGTATAACCTGTTTTGAATGACGTAACGGTTGGAGGTGGACAAGTCCCGTTTTGAGATAAAAACTTCAACCGTTATGTAAGTATGGTAAAAACTAATCGTGCTTTTGGCGGATGGGCCTCGGTTTGAGGTGAAATCAAAAGCACAACTTTTGACATGTTAATAATATAACCTCCTTTTGACTTGTTTGTTGTTGCCTTCTAATTTCTGTCATGCATTTCTTAGTCTAGATTTTAGCTTTGCAAAATTTATGCAACTATCTTTTGAAAATATCCTGATCAATATACTCAGTGGTATCTTATGAAGACCTTTATCAAATAGGATTTCTCAAAATCCAAACAATTTTAGACAAAATTTCTAAAGAATAAAAAATAGTCTATTTTCCAAAACCTGTTTTGATAACACTTGTTTGATCAGAATATTAATTTTCAATCCAAGTATCATCTCCCAAATATTCCAATCAAATATCCCGAAACGTATCCCAAAAACACATTTTAAAGACATATCCTAAAGATATATCCTTATCAGGATATTTTGAGCCTTAAACAGAGTTAAACAATTCATGTAAGGTTCACAAAGGAAAGATCATACCAGGAATTGAGTGTAACCCCTTTTTTGACTTCTCCCACTAAGATGTCCCCAGTCCGAGACACTTAGCCCAAATTTGATCTTTTGAGCTTCACAATTGCTTTAGAAGGAATGTCCCCTGCGCATGAAGTCTATAAACACTTAGAAAATTTTTGAATATCAGTTCCAACTGTTTAGACAATTCTTGTGTTACAGGGGTAAAACCCAAAAATATACTGGAGATAAATCCTTAGTATCCTGGGGAAAATCCCAAATTTTCATGCGCTACAGGCGGGAGTGTATAAACTCCAAGACTTAGAAAGGTGATAACCTTTAAACCTTAGAGAGTATGAAAATACCCTTTCGTGAGAGAGGGTGATCAATCCTCATATACCTTTAGGATTCAGGATATAGCCAATAGTAACGAATTTGTCAGCCACTTTTACATGAAATGGTCCCGCCACCTTGAACTATTCCCGAATAACTTGCGCTCCAGGTGGGGTGTTTAAACCCAATTCGGAAGAAAGGTGAATACCTTTAAACCTGTGAAGGGATCAGGATACCTTAGACGTGAGAGAGGGGGCCAATCCTCTAATCTTCTGAAGTATCCTGAGTGTGTATCCTGGAGCTATATCTCGAAGCATATACTGCAAAACAACTGTAAGCTAAGGTGGGTGTTAGCCTGGCTAACACCCCTCCGATGCTTAAGTCAGTAATGGGTTCAAAACAGTAAATAATATTAAAATTTAATAAAAGAGACAGAATCCATACCATCCTGAGTTAGAATTTAAATTCCATACTCACTTGAAATAGAGTTTTAGATGTATAGCATTCCAGGATCTCGGTAGCATATCCCCCTCCATATTCGTGAGTCGGTATGCTCCTTTTCCTGATTCTGATTCAACCTCATAGGGTCCTTCCCATTTTGGAGCCAACTTTCCATCAGCAGGATTAGTATTCTGAAAAGCCTTTCTCAATACCCAATCTCCAACTTGAAATCTTCTAGTCCTTATATTCTTGTTATATGCTTTAGATATCCTCTGTTGATATGCTGCCATCCTTAGCCTTGCTGCGTCTCTTGTCTCATCAATAGTATCCAGTTCCTGGCATAGGACTTCAGGATTCTGCTCAGGATCCCGGAGGTTGGATCTCGCTGTAGGTATCACCATTTCTGTCGGGATCACCGCTTCTGCTCCAAACACCAAGGAAAACGGGGTTTGGCCAGTTGCACTTTTCACTGTCGTCCTATCAGCCCACAAAACAAAGGGTAATTCTTCTGCCCATCTTCCTTTCTTAGCCCCTAGTCTCTTTTTCAAGTTGTTGACAATTATCTTGTTTGAGGATTCTGCTTGTCCATTTGCTTGAGGATGCACTGGAGTAGATGTGATCATTTTGATTCCCCAGCTCTTGCAAAAATCAGTAGTCCTCTTGCTTATAAACTGAGAGCCGTTGTCACAAATTATTTCAGCTGGTACCCCAAACCTGGTCAGGATATTCCTCTTTATGAAGGACACTACTTCTTGGTCTCTAACTTGGACAAATGCTTCAGCTTCAACCCATTTAGAAAAATAGTTAGTCATTGCCAGCATAAAGACTTTTCCTCCCGGAGCCTTTGGTAATTTTCCTACTATATCCATTCCCCACTTCATGAATGGCCAAGGAGAAACAATAGGATACAGTGGTTCAGCAGGCTGATGTAATATATTACTGTGCCTTTGACATGCATCACATCTTCGGGCATATTCTGCAGCATCTTTTTTCATCGTTGGCCAATAATATCCTGTTCTTAATACCTTTGAGAATAACGACCTGCCCCCAGTATGGTTACCACAATCCCCTTCGTGTATATCCTGAAGCACTTCCTTAGTTTCGGGATCCTCTAAGCACCTCAGATATGGTCCTGCAAGAGATTTCTTATACAAGACATTATTTATAATAGTGAATCGTGATACCTTCATTCTAAAGGCCTTAGGATTCTCATCCTTTGGGATGTGTCCTTCCTTGAGATATCTTATAATTGGAACCATCCAGGACTTGGGATCCTTCTCAGGATACTCATCAGGATCCTGAATACTTAGTACTTCCTTATCCTGAGGATTCATCGCAGGATATAAGATATGTAACATTGGTATTCGGGTTCCTTCCGGTATCCTGACTGATGATCCTAGATTCGCCAAGGCATCAGCTTCAGCATTATCCTCTCTTGGTACCTGTTCAAGTGTGAAAATATCGAAATATCCTGCTAATTTTTTGAGAATTTCGAGATACTCGATTAACTTCTCACCTTTAACTGCATAGGATCCATTAAAATGATTAGTGATTAACAAGGAGTCAACATATACTTGCAAAATCTTGATACTCATATTTTTAGCCAACTCTAATCCTGCAATTAAAGCCTTATATTCTGCTTCATTATTAGTAGCAGGAAATTCACACCTAACAGCCTGGGGTAATATGTCCCCCTGTGGCGATTTTAGTAGTATACCTACACCTACACCTCTTACATTAGATGCACCATCAGTATATAATGTCCAGGATTCTAAGTTTTCTCCTAGCTGCTGTACTTCTAAGTCTACTTCATTTTGAATGTCACTACTGAAATCAGCCACAAAGTCAGCTAAAGCCTGAGACTTTATGGCATTTCTAGGCTCATAAACTAAATCATAGGCACGTAATTTTACTGACCACTTAGCCATCCTACCCGACATCTCGGGTTTCCTAAGTACATTCTTAACAGGATAATTAGTTTTAACATGAATCCTATGTGTTTCAAAGTAATGTCTAAGTTTAGTCTATGCCATAACTAAAGCTAATATCAATTTTTCTAGATGAGAATATCTAGTTTCAGCATCTAATAAACTTTAACTAACATAATAGACAGGATATTGCTGACCTTCATGGTCCTTTATAGGAACGACACTTACAGCATTCCCTGATACTGCGAGGTATAGGGACAGTGGTTCACCATTTTCAGGCTTCATCAATAGAGGTGCAGTTGAGAGATACTGCTTCAAATCCTGCAGGGCTGCTTCATGCTTCTCTTTCCATTCGAACTTCTTGTTTTTCTTCAGGATATCATAAAATTCTTTGCATTTCTCGGAGGATCTTGAGATAAATCTGTTCAATGTTGCAACTCGCCCTGTTAACCGTTGAACATCCTTCATATTTGAAGGTGACTTGATATCCAAGATAGCTTTAATCTGCTCCGGGCTTGCCTCTATTTCTCTTTTAGTCACCATATATCCTAGAAACTTTCCTGTCGGTGTCATGAAGGCAGTATCCTCCTGGTCTGAAGGTTCCATTTGGATCTGCTGAAATCCTGAGGATGCATCCATGAAGGTTAACATTTCGTGGCCGGCAGTAGCATCCACCATTGAATCAATATGAGGAAGAGGAAATGGGTCTTTGGGACAAGCTTTATTCAGGTCCGTGTAATCTACACAAACTCTCCATTTCCCATTTTTCTTCTGTACCACGACTACATTTGCCTGCCACTTGGGAAATTTGACTTCCCTGATCATCTTGGACTTCAGTAGTCTTTCAACCTCCTCTTGAATAATTATGTTTCGTTCTGGAGCAAACTTCCTTCTCTTTTGCTGGATAGGGTTGAAAGACCTGTCAATTCCAAGCTTGTGAGTTATAATATCCTTAGAAATACCTGTCATATCCTCGTGTTTCCACGCGAACATCGACATCCTGCATTTTAGAAAATTAGTCAATTGATTTTCAATATCCTGAGGGATATTGGTTCCTACGAGCACCGAGATATCCGGATTATCCTGATCCAGGATAATTTTCTTTACAACCTGCTCCGAATCCTCCATGATATCCTGGGCCCGCATCTTTAATTGCTATGCTGCATTAGGCTTGGTTGAAAATTTCATTGAGGATGAGTAACACTCCTTCGCCTCCTGCTGATCACTATCAACCTTGACAACCGCCCAAGGGGTAGGTATCTTGATGCACTGATGGTAAGTCGATGGCACAGCCTTCATATCATGGATCCATGGCCTGCGTAGTATTATGTTATAGCAGGATAGGGAGTCCATCACACAGAAATGTTGTATTGAGTTGTCAACATATACTGGTAACTTTATCTCTCCCACTGTGTTCCTGGCCTCTCCACTGAACCCAACAAGCACGGTGGATTTTGAAGTAATATCCATTGGAGATACATTCATTCTTTTCAAAGTTTCTAGTTGGATTATGTTGACGGAGCTGCCATTATCTACCAATATCCTGCGTACAAAATGGTTAGCCACGTATAATGTTATTACGAGAGCATCATGGTGAGGATCCTGGACATTATCCCTGTCATCACTGTCAAAAGTGATCACTTTATCAGTTGTGAGGGTAGTCATCCTGGCTGGTTTATCTCCCTTCTCGGCCTTAGCTTCCTTTGCATGTCTCTTGGCCGCAGAATACGAAATCCCACAAATGTCGGATCCTCCTGAAATAAAGTTGATTATCTTGGCATCCGCAGGAGGTGATGCTGCTCGTTCAGGATCCTTCTCAGTATCCTGACCCTTATTCTTCTTTCTTCCTAAGAGATCTTTCAGATATCGCTTGCTTAGAAGATAACTTATTTCCTTTCTTAGAGCAATGCAATCCTCAGTTACATGTCCGAAATCTTCATGGAAGGCACACCATTTGGATTTATCCTTCCAATAAGCTTTTTGTTGATTCTTTCGAGGCCACCTAGCTTTGTCTCCTAAATCCTGCATAGCATACATTAACTCAGGTATGTTAACAGAAAAGCAATATTCAGTTAATTCAGGATATTCTTCAGGATCCTCGTCTTCAACAGCATTCACTTTCTTGTTGTCAATTCTGCCATACGGCTTAGAGCGATATGGTTTATACGAGGATTCTGATTTCCTATTGGTTGATTCATAGGTTGAGGTGGAATTCATCCTCTCTTGCATCTTTTTATCATCCTCTAGGCGAATGTATCTCAAAGCCCTGTTATGAGCTTCGTCCAGATTCCTGCAGGGATTCATTATAAGATCCTGGTAAAATTGAGAATCTTTCTGCAACCCCATCTTGAACGCTTGCACAGCCGTTGCAAAATCAAGATGTGGGATATCCAAGGATTCCCGACTAAACTTGTTCACATAATCCCTTAAGGATTCCTGAGGTCCTTGAGTTATCCTGTAAAGGTCACTGGTTAATTTCTCAAAACTCCGGCTGCAAGAAAATTGACTATTAAATAAATTAACTAAATGAGCAAAAGAAGTAATCGAGTGAGGAGGAACGTTTAACAGCCATTTTAAGGCTGATCCTGTTAAGGTAGAACCGAAACCCTTGCACAAGCATGCTTCTTTGAGGTCTGGAGGGATAGGGTTGATTTCCATCCTTTCCCTATACTGGGCAATATGCTCCTCAGGATCCGTAGTTCCGTCATAGAGCTTCATGTTGGGAGTTTGAAATATTTTTGGGATTTCAGCATCACAAATAGGATATGCAAACCGGGATATCCTGTGACTGTCCTGGGATACTTCAGGAATTGGCTGAACCACCACAGGTACACTGGATATCATGTCCTTCAGTTTTTGAAGCTCCCTGGAAAATGCTGATGTCATACCTGCATCTTGCAAAGATCCAACACCATTAGTAGCAAGAGTATTATTATTATTAGATACATTACCAGCTTGGGGGTTTTGGCCATATCCTGAAGCATATCCTGAGCTCCTCACAGTTGATACTCTTACTGAAGAAGGTATCTCAGGAGTATGATTCTGGGAATGGCTTGGCACGATATTCCCCCGGTTATCCTCAGTGTAAACTGCGGAACTGGAGTTCAAAGCCCTGGGTTGCAAAGGAGTGACAGTTTCTTCAGCAGGCCTACTTGGGCCGGATTTCAAGAGTTGTATCTCTTTCATCAGCATCCGATTAGTTTCCGGCTGCTGCCTCATCTGTTCCTGTACACTACCAAACAAATTCAGAATTTCATCATTAGAAGCCAAAACAGGACCAGATCCCTGGGCACTGGGAGCGGGGATAACATCCCGAGCCACATGACTCTCAGTTCCCTGTGAAGAGGCTTGCATTCTTGGAGGAGGAGGTGGAAGCACCGAACCAATTGTTGCAGAGGTTGTAGCAAACATGGTGGAAGAGCTCATGTTTGATCTTGAGGCCATTGAAAACAATGTAGCAAAAAGTTTTGACAATAGAAAACCGAGTAACGATTTTACTAAAGTTTTTAGTAAAAATAGCACCACTTGCCCCACGGTGGGCGCCAAATTGTTTTGGTAAAAAATTACCGAAGTAATTAAGTGATCAAATTAGTTAAGTGAGGTAGTGTGCTAGAAAAATGTGTTGAAAATATGCTGATTAAGTTGTTTGTAAAAACAGTTTTCAGGATACAGCTCAGGATATAGAGCTGTATCTATGATCAAACAATGAGCAAAAAATGTAAGGGGTGACACGAGATATACGAGGAAAGCCCTTGATCAATCTAGATCGCCGGCACAAAACCTCGGGAGCTGACAATCGCAGCTGCCTTGTTCTTCTATTACTTCGAATATCAGGATACAGTGCAGGATGTGATGCGGGTCAACTAGGTGTTACAAGGTAATTCGAGTACAAGTGTTTGTGTGATAGCTAGTAGCTAGAGAAAAAGAGTATCACTGAAATTGTGTGCCTTAATCTGATCCGATCCATCTATTTATAGTAAAAGAAATTTAACAAACTACCCTATTAAACCGGGATTCGGTGGATATTCCCCATTCGAACGTTGAAGACCTGGTCTTTCGGGTTCAACGTCTCTCATGTAACTGGTTTGCCCGAGTCTTAAGGAGAAGAGGTCCACTTGACCGTTAGTGACCCACAGCTTCTAACCTGCACGTGGTTAATTTAGTTAATACCAGGATATCGCACCAGGAAGTTACCAATATCCTGATCCGGTATCCTGATCACAAGTAAATAATCAAAAGCAGAATATTAGTCAGGATATATATGCTTAGAAAATGACCCATAACAAGGGATAAACCCAAATAAATAAAACATAATTTTCTTCTTTTATTCAGATATTTATTGCCACTTTATTTAAAGCCTTCAGTGCTCCATAGCTGGCTTCTATTATCTTTACAGCAAATTACCTGAAACGCGTTTTGAAAACATTTTATCAGTAATAAATACTGGCGAGTTCATTCCATTATTATAAAATATATTGTTATACTTTACAGCATCAAGGTTTTTATATTGATTTATATTTACCCAACTCAATCAGTATTTGTCACATGGTGGCAGTTCCGATATGACCGTGGTCATATTATTCATTGGCTCACTTTCGTCCAATAGTGAATTTATTAAGTAATAAATATAAAATATATCTTATTATTATTAAAGTATCTGTCACTAGGCGATTCCCGTGACGATGGTCATATCACTGTTGATCATTCTTTCAACTAGTGACTGTGGTTATAATACTGTTGATCATTCTCTCAACTAGTGCCGGTGGTCGCATCACTGTTGATCGTTCTCTCAACTAGTGACTTTGGTCCTATCACTGTTGATCATTCTCTCAACTAGTGACTTCGGTGATATCACTGTTGATCATTCTCTCAACTAGTGACTCTCAATTTAGTAATGTCCCATGACATTAATTTTTCAAATATTTTTCTATGGCACAAAACCAATTAGCCCAGAAAACGAAATATATCATTTTCTGTCAAATTAATAGCTATAACTTTATCAAATATAATATATTAAATAATTATGATATTATTATTCAATATATTAACGTGACCAAGATTTAGAATATAATATTAGTATATTAAAAATAGAATATATTATATTTGACATATTTTATTATGATATACATTTATTGACTAAATATTATTTTATAATGTTTAATAGTAGTTTTGGTTTATTAAATAACATAGAAAAATCTTATAAAGTCTCTAAAAAATCATGTAATTGATCAAAGGGGCATGTGGCCCACATTTTCTTCACGCCATGAGAAGGATGACACCCATTTGTAGAATTCTTATATGTTTTACCTTTGTAGATGTTAAATAATGAAATTTTCAAAGAATTGATATGAAATGTAACTATTCACGGTCATATGGATATTAAAATACGTTAAATTTATTAATAATTTAATATAGTAATTTAAAAATAATATTTGTTATAGGATATGACTACTGGGGCACAATTTCCCCGTGCTAGTGGTCATGCTACTATTGGCTAACTTTTTGGCCAATAGTAACGAGGGTCAAGTAATGTATAAAACCTCTCATACCGGCAGTTATTACAGAATACAAAAATTTAATCACTGTAAGTATAACTGGTAAACATTTAAAATTTTGGTAAACATTTTTAAATATAACTATATCACAAAAAGGTTATAAAAAGGAGAATGACTCACAAACTGTGAGAAAAAAGAATGGACTCACTTTGTAACTTTAGGTTTCAACTAGAAAGCCTCCTGGTATAATCTTGGGTATAGCTCCCGAGCAATTTAGTAAAATATATAAATCACTCGTGTTAAGTACAGTAACCCAATTCAACTTTATCCCTACGTCACGAGACAGAACCCCAACGAACTTAGTCGGGCAGAGCCTTGACATGCGTTATGGGGCCCCAGATCAATCAGACAGGGTATCAGTGATCAAGGGTTAAAACACTTAAAACGGGGCAGGGCTTTAGGATATAATAAGTAAATTATTAATAAAAGTTAGAACATATATATATAAGAAAGGGGGCGTGTGAGAGATGGAGACAGAGGTATGAGCAATATGTTCGAAGGCTGTGTATCTATTTATACTGCCTCCAAGAACTTTGGAGGCTACACGTAGCCTTATGTTGAAGACACATAAGTTGCATGCATTGATTTCTATGTACACCTCTTCAAAGTTTATTATTACCATGCATACGTATAGATAATGTTTAGATTATTTGATTTGATTTGATTTGATTTGATTTATTTATTTATTTTTATTATTTATATATTATAATTAATTCAGCTTCTTCACTTATTTGGCGTATATAACTTCTAAAATATGACGTTCAATAAAACAATGAATATGTCATTAGAATGAGAATATTTGTATCTACATTTTGAACCAAGTTTCATTAAAAACGGAGTAAGTCCAAATACAATGTATTTTATAATTTAATTATTAGACGGTCACTAGGCCCGTCTAGGTACTTCATAGTTCTAACAGTCAACTTATCCGTAATCTACCCGTTTAAAAATATAAGTTTTTATATACTTTATTTTAATATAGAAAATAGAAATGTCACACATATACAAGCCAATTAATTAGTATAACATTCCAACCAATTATATATATATAATAGTTTTTAAAACTATATGGGTCGAATAATTATATAAAAAATAAAACTAGTTACTAATGGTTAATAAATTTAAACAACCTATAATTCTTGTATGATAAAAAAATGGAATGTTACATCCTCCCCACCTTGTTTTAAATCTCGTTCTCGAGATTCGGGCTACGATGTCTCCTTTAAGGTTATGTCACGTCCTAGTCAATAAGAACAATATTAAGATAAATGACACATAATCAAGACATGTTCAAATTTTGTGGATACGAGTTTTACAACAAATAGGACTCAATAGTTCAACTGAATTATTTCAAAAAAAAAAAAAACCGATGTCAAACGAACGAGATAATATGATATAATTTTCAAGGTGACTAGGTTCAAGCAAAAAGTGATATATGATCAATAGATGTCTAAATAGAATGTGTACATGTTGTGAATGATTTTTAGAATCAATAGAATTCATTGTCAAAAGAAAACTTACCTTGATTGTCAACTGAGGAAGACTCGGAATCAACAAGCTCAAATGAAATAGAAGTACGAAAATAAGTTGTAAATCATGAAATGAGGAAACATTTTTGACATTATTGAATTTGCAAGGATACACCGAAATACAATAGAGTTTCGTGTATCATTGTCTTAATACATAATTGCATTAAGACTGTTTTTAAATGATGAGTCAAACGAAAGACGTACGTGGTTTTGCATGATTCGTATGATCATGATTAGCCTAAGCTACAAGTTTATACTAACGCCGCAAGGTGTCGTAGTGATTGAAATGGTTTGATAATTAGGGTGACCAAACAAATTCACCGTTTTTGAAATCAACTGAAAGTTTTAATGAAGGAAATTTGGATATTCATTTCAAATAAATATTATAGGATTTTCAATTGATGATGGAAGACCAATTGAATATGAAAGAATCTTTAGAGGTACACCAGAATATAATACGAATTTGTGTACTCTTATCTTAACACATAATTGTATTAAGACTGTTTAAGATAATGAACCAACAGAAATTAAATAAATAAATCCGTACATCAGGTGTGAAAACGAGAAACAAAATGCCACCGCAAGGTGTTGTAACCAATTTAAATGATGCAAGGAAAGTGAAGATCAAACAAGTATATTATGGTTCTGAATAGATGAAGTACTTGACAGAATGCATTTATTTATAAACTTTTATTTGTACTAGCGTCAAATAATAATTTAACTTTTATATTATATATCAGCGATTACGTCTGGAATCATTTCTGCTTCTTGCGTAGTAAGTACGAATGCTCGCGCGCTCCTCTTAGCTCCGTCTGTTGTTTTTGCCTTGTTGTCGGGTGCTTTTGCCAGTTTCGGGCAATATGGTTTGATGTGTCCTGTTTCTCCGCAATTGAAACAAATGTTAGTTTTCCTTCTACACTCTTCCTCTATATGCCCGGTCATCTTGCAGAAGTTACAGTAGGGTGTTCTCCTAAAATAGCATTTTCCTGAATGCTTTTTGTTACAGTTTCGGCGAGTAGGTTGCTCCAATGACAGTTCAGTTCCTTTCTTCTTGAATTCTTGGGAAATTTTCTGAGCTAACTCTTTCTTCTTGTTTTCTTCTCTTGTGCGGATTAGTCCATTTGTCAGGATGTTAGCTAGTTCAACTGTTTCTTCAATAGTCTGTGGTCTAGCGGCCTTGACCATGTGTCGGATTTCGCTCACTAATCCCCAAATATAACGAGAAATTAGTACGGGTTCTGGCGAAGCCAGAGTTGGTACCATTCTTGCGTACTCGAAGAACGTTGTCGTATATTCACGACAGTTCACATCTATCATTTTATGATTTAGGAACTCGTTTACCATTCGTTCTTTTTCATAAGGGGGACAAAATTTTCTGTCTACTATTTCCTTGAATTTTTCCCAGTTCATGGCATAAGTCATGTCACTTCCTTTTGCCTGAAGAATTGTATTCCACCATTCTAAGGCTTCTTCCTTAAAGAGGTTGGAAGCATACATCACCTTGTCTTCTTCGGCACATTTGCTGATTTTAAGAACAACTTCCATCTTTTCCAACCATCGCAAAACAGTCGTGGCGCCTTCACTGCCTGCGAACTCAGTTGGTTTACAAGCTAGAAATTCTTTGTAGGTACACCCGAGAGTCATCGCCTTGTTTTTCTTGGGAAATGGGGTTTTGATAATATTATCATTGTCTCCATTGACACTATGGCTAAAACTGTCATCGCGAGTATGCTTGCTACTCACAACTTTGGTGGGTTCTACGGGGTTTTAACGGCTTTAATTATTAAAGGTATAGCATTAGCTATTACTTGGGCTATTATATTTTCTATAGCATTTTTATCTAAAGGATTTTCATTATTAGCATGAACTTCTGGATTATGTGATACTTCGTTCGACATCTGAATTGCAAACATTTTCAATTATTAATATCACAGAATAATTAAAACAAAACAATACTTCCAGGAATTATATGTGCATATATATATAGATATATATATATATATATAGATATACATATATTCAAATCTACAAAAATAACACATATGTTACTTTGTATTAATTTCCTAACTTTATTGTTTAAGTTTAGGTATTAAAAGAACACCTAAATAGCTTAAACAAGTGGCTCTGATACCACCTTCTGTCACAGCCCCCGACCCCACCCTGGGAGCGAGAGCCGTGAACCAGTCAAATGGTATCGGTGTTTATTAATTACGCAACGGAAAATTTTTTCATCAGGATCGTAGTTAGGAAATAATTTCAGAGTTTATAAAAACACCAAACTTTTAATATTAAACAAATGGGCTAAAACCCATATTTCATTCAATTGTTTTTATAGGGATAAACCTAAATAAATAAAACATAATTTTCTTCTTTTATTCAGCTATTTATTGCCACTTTATTTAAGCCTTCAGTGCTCCATAGCTGGCTTCTATTATCTTTACAGCAAATTACCTGAAACGCGTTTTGAAAACATTTTATCAGTAATAAATACTGGCGAGTTCATTCCATTTTTATAAAATATATTGTTATACTTTACAGCATCAAGGTTTTTATATTGATTTATATTTACCCAACTCAATCAGTATTTGTCACATGGTGGCAGTTCCGATATGACCGTGGTCATATTATTCATTGGCTCACTTTCGTCCAATAGTGAATTTATTAAGTAATAAATATAAAATATATCTTATTATTATTAAAGTATCTGTCACTAGGCGATTCCCGTGACAATGGTCATATCACCGTTGATCATTCTTTCAACTAGTGACTGTGGTCATAACACTGTTGATCATTCTCTCAACTAGTGCGGGTGGTCGCATCACTGTTGATCGTTCTCTCAACTAGTGACTTTGGGCCTATCACTGTCGATCATTCTCTCAACTAGTGACTTCGGTGATATCACTGTTGATCATTCTCTCAACTAGTGACTCTGAATTTAGTAATGTCCCATGACATTACTTTTTCAAATATATTTCTATGGCACAAAACCAATTAGCCCAGAAAAAGAAATATAACATTTTCTGTCAAATTAATAGCTATAACTTTATCAAATATAATATATTAAATAATTGTGATATTATTATTCAATATATTAACGTGACCAAGATTTAGAATATAATATTAGTATATTAAAAATAGAATATATTATATTTGACATATTTTATTATGATATACATTTATTGACTAAATATTATTTTATAATGTTAATAGTAATTTTGGTTTGTTAAATAACATATAAAAATATAACAAAATCTCTAAAAAATCATGTAATTGATCAAAGGGGCATGTGGCCCACATTTTCTTCACACCATGAGAGGGATGACACCCATTTGTAGAATTCTTATATGTTTTACCTTTGTAGATGTTAAACAATGAAATTTTCAAAGAATTAATATGAAATGTAACTATTCATGGTCATATGGATATTAAAATACGTTAAATTTATTAATAATTTAATATAGTAATTTAAAAATAATATTAGTTATAGGATATGACTACTGGGGCACAATTTCCCCGTGCTTGTGGTCATGCTACTATTGGCTAACTTTTTGGCCAATAGTAACGAGGGTCAAGTAATGTATAAAACCTCTCATACCGGTAGTTATTACAGAATACAAAAATTTAATCACTATAAGTATAACGGGTAAACATTTAAAATTTTGGAAAGTATTTTTAAATATAACTATATCACAAAAAGGTGATAAAAAGGAGAATGACTCACAAATTGTGAGAAAATATAATGGACTCACTTTGTAACTTTAGGTTTCAACTAGAAAGCCTCCTGGTATAATCTTGGGTATAGCTCCCGAGCTATTTAGTAAAATATATAAAGCACTCGTGTTAACTATAGTAACCCAATTCAACTTTATCCCTACGTCACGAGACAGAACCCCAACGAACTTAGTCGGGCAGAGCCTTGACATGCGTTATGGGGCCCCAAATCAATCAGACAGGGTATCAGTGATCAAGGGTTAAAACACTTAAAACGGGGCAGGGCTTTAGGATATAATAAGTAAATTATTAATAAAAGTTAGAACATATATATATAAGAAAGGGGGCGTGTGAGAGATGGAGACAGAGGTATGAGCAATCTGTTCGAAGGCTGTGTATCTATTTATACTGACTCCAAGAACTTTGGAGGCTACACGTAGCCTTATGTTGAAGACACGTAAGTTGCATGCATTGATTTCTATGTACACCTCTTCAAAGTTTATTATTACCATGCATATGTATACATAATGTTTAGATTATTTGATTTGATTTATTTATTTATTTATTATTTATATATTATAATTAATTCAGCTGCTTCACTTATTTGGCGCATATAACTTCTAAAATATGACGTTCTATAAAACAATGAATATGTCATTAGAATGAGAATACCTGTATCTACATTTTGAACCAAGTTTCATTAAAAACGGAATAAGTCCAAATACAATGTATTTTATAATTTAATTATTAGACGGTCACTAGGCCCGTCTAGGTACTTCATAGTTCTAACAGTCAACTTTACCGTAATCTACCCGTTTAATAATATAAGTTTTTATATACTTTATTTTAATATAGAAAATAGAAATGTCACACATATACAAGCCAATTAATTAGTATAACATTACAACCAATTATATATATAAAATAGTTTTTAAAACTATATGGGTCGAATAATTATATAAAAAATAAAACTAGTTACTAATGGTTAATAAATTTAAACAACCTATAATTCTTGTATGATAAAAAAATGGAATGTTATACCAAACACTTTACTTTTCCTGCATTTACTTTTCCTGCACTTAGAACAATTTGATGGCCATAGGTGGAGGGATCCTGAGTTTCAGGACGAAGCCCTTGGTCATCAACCTTTAGTATGTTTTTTTTTTTGAACAATTTAACAGTTGAAGGTGGAGGGATCTTGGGTTTCAAGACGAAGCCTTCAACTGTGTAAGTAAATATGGTTTAAAACTAATTTCACTGTTGGTGGATGGGTCTCATTTTGAGATGAAGCCAATAGTCCAACCTTTTGCATGTGAATAATAAACTAACCAACCTTTAGGCCTTATCTTTGTTGTTGTATTTTTATTACATGTGTTTGATTTGAAAGTATTTTTCTCCTTTACTATTTCAAATATCCTGATAAAATATTCTGAAAAATATCATGAGAAGGTATCCTGAAAGAATATCCTGATCAGGATACTGTTATTAAACTTAGTATTTAATCATACATTACTCCAAAAACTTATGTTATTTAGATAAGGTTTTAAAAGATGAAAATGAGAGATCATACTAAAGATACTTAGAGAGTTGTTTCCAATTTCCCACCTTTGAACCTTTTGCAACATTCCACTCATGGAAGTCCCCTGTCTGGAACTCTTAGGAAATCAAGTTCAATTTCATCCTTCGAGTGTATCAAGAGCAATGTCCCCTGTGTACAATACATTCGAATACTTAGGACTTTATGATTCGTACAACAATCCTGTGTGAACACACTTGTGAGAGACTTTAGTATTACAGGGGATAATCCCTAAATATCCTGGAGATAGATCCTTAATATTCTGGGGATAAACCCTGAGTATACTGGGGATAAACCCGTGTTTTCGTGCGCTACAGGCGGGCGTGTATAAACTCCAAGACTTAGAAAGGTGAAAACCTTTAAACCTTAGAGAGTATTAAAATACCCTTTCGTGAGAGAGGGTGATCAATCCTCATATACCTTAAGGATCCAGGATATAGCCAATAATAACGAAATTGTCAGCCACTTTTACATGAACTGGTCCCGCCATCTTGAACTATTCCTGGATAACTTGCACTCCAGGCAGGGTGTTTAAACCTAATTCGGGAGAAAGGTGAATACCTTTAAACCTTTGAAGTGATAAAGATCCCTTAAACGTGAGAGAGGGGGCCAATCCTCTAATCTTTCGGTTCATCTTGAGCATATATCATGGAGTAATATCCTGAAGCATATCCTACAAAACATCTTCAAGTTAAGGTGGGTGTTAGCTTGGCTAACACCCCTCCGATGCTTAAGTTAGTATTGGGTTCTAAAGAATAAACAAATTTAAACATATTTAAGAGGGATAGAATTCATACCATCCTGAGTTAGAAATTAAATTCTAAACTCACTTGAAATAGAGCTTGAGGTGTATGGCATTCCAGGATCTTGGTAACATATCCCCTTCCATATTCTTGAGTCGGTATGCTCCTTTCCCAGATTCTGATTCAACTTCATAAGGTCCTTCCCATTTTGGGACAAGCTTCCCATCAGCAGGATTAGTAGTATTTTGAAAAGCCTTCCTTAACACCCAATCTCCAACTTGAAACCTTCTAGTCCTCAGATTCTTGTTATATGCTCTGGATATCCTTTGTTGATATGCTGCCATCCTTAACTTTGCCGCATCTCTTGTTTCATCCACAATATCTAATTCTTGATAGAGGGCTTCAGGATTCGCCTCAGGATCCCGTGGCTCGATCTTACTGTAGGTATCACCATCTCAATCGGGATCACTGCTTCTGCCCAAAATACTAAAGAAAATGGGGTCTGACCAGTTGCACCTTTTACTTTTGTCCAAACAGCCCATAGGACAAATGGTAGTTCTTCTGCCCATCTTCCTTTTTTAGCACCTAATCTCTTGTTTAAGTTGTTGACAATTATCTTATTTGAGGATTCTGCTTGTCCATTTGCTTGGGGATGTACTGGAGTTGATGTGGTCATCTTGATCCCCTAACTTTTACAGAAATCTGTGGTTCTCTTGCTGATAAACTGAGAGCCATTATCACAAATTATCTCAGCTGGTACCCCAAACCTAGTCAGGATGTTCCTTTCTATGTAAGACACTACTTTTTGATCTTTGACTTGAACAAATGCCTCAGCTTCAACCCATTTGAAAAAATAGTCTGTCATTGCTAGCATAAAAACTTTTCCACCTGGAGCTTTAGGCAATTTTCCCACTATATCCATACCCCACTTCATGAATGGCCAAGGAGAAGCAATAGGATATAGTGGCTCAGGAGGCTGATGTAGTATATTATTGTGCCTTTGACATACGTCACATCTTCGAGCATATTCTGCAACATCTTTCCTCATAGTAGGCCAATAGTATCCTGTTCTTAGCACCTTCGAGAACAATGATCTGCCCCCAGTATGGTTGCCACAATCTCCTTCATGGATATCCTGAAGTACCTCCTTGGTCTCAGAATCCTCCAAGCACCTTAGGTATGGTCCTGCAAGAGACTTTTTATACAAAACATCATTTATAATAGTAAAACGAGATACCTTCATCCTGAAAGCCTTAGGATTCTCATCCCTCGGGATGTCTCCTTCCTTAAGGTATTTTTATGATTGGAGTTGTCCATGATTCAGGATTCTTTTCAGGATATTCATCTTCAGGATCCTTGATACTCGATACTTCCTTATCCTGAGGCTTGAAGTGTTCCATCGCAGGATACAGGATATGTAGTACTGGTATTTGAGTTCCTTCCGGTATCCTGATTGTAGATCCCAAATTTGCTAAAGCATCTGCCTCAGCATTATCCTCTCTTGGTACCTGTTCAAGTGTAAAAACTTCGAAATATCCTGCTAATTTTTTGACAATTTCAAGATATTCGATTAATCTTTCACCTTTGACTGCATAGGATCCATTGAAATGGTTAGTAATTAACAAGGAATCAACGTATACTTTCAAATTTTTAATATTCATATTCCTGGCCAACTCTAATCCTGCAATCAAAGCTTCATATTCTGCTTCATTATTAGTGGCAGGAAATTCACACCTAATAGCCTGGGGTAATATGTCCCCCTATGGCGATTTTAGTAGTATACCTAATCCTACACCTCTCACATTGAATGCACCATCATTATATATAATGTCCAGGATTCTAAAGTTTCTCCTAGTTGTTGTACTTCTAGGTCTACTTCATTTTGAATATCACTACTGAAATCAGCCACAAAATCTGTTAGAGTTTGAGACTTTATAGCATTTCTAGGTTCATATACTAGAACATAAGTGTTTTGGTCAAAAATTACCGAAGCAATTTAGTGATCAAATTAGTAATGTGAGGTAGTGTGCTAGAAAGTTTATAGAAAATATGCTTGGTGAGTTATTTAGAAAATCAGTATTCAGGATACGGCTCAGGATATTGAGCTGTATCTGCGATCAAACAGTGAGCAAATAGTAAGCAAAAAGTAAAGGAAACGACACGAGATGTACGAGGAAAGCCCTTGATTAATTTAGATCGCCGGCATAAAACCTCGGGAGCTGACAATCGCAGCTGCCTTGTTCTTCTTATTGCTTTAAACTTCAGGATACAGTGCAGGATATCAACCAGATCGCTAAGTGTTACAATGAATTCGTGTGAGAGTACAAATTGCGAAAGAACAAGTGTTAGTGTGTAGTGAGTGTGATTGCAGTGAAATTGTTGTGTCCTATTCGATCTGGTGTTCCTCCTATTTATAGTAACGAAATACAAACAAATATCCCTATAAATATGGGATGCTCCGAATATTCTATCACGAACGTTGTAGACCGAGTAATAAGGCTTCAACGTCTTTCTTTGAACGGTTTGGACCGAGTCGTCCGCAGAATAAGTCTTTGTGAACGTTGCTAGCTTCCAGCCCACGTACCTGCACATAATCCGTTAGTGATCCTGAGGATACCATTCAGGATGTTACCAATACCCTGAATCTGCACCCCGGATATGAACAGACATTATTTAATCAAGATATAAGCCAAGATATTTCTCAGGATATGAGCTCAGAAATTAGCCCACAACAATTGTCCCCAAAAATGTTACCGTTTAGTATCCTCATTACTAACGGTTACATTTTTTACGCAAACCGAGGCAATTAAGAGATAAGACCTGTGATGTGACCGTTTGCAACTACTCAGCCTATATCTACTCATCATGCCCTATATCTTCTCATCCTCATCCCTTTTTTAATCATAATCGACAAGGAAAAGGTACATTTTCTCTCTATCTTTCATATTTATCTTCATCTTTTCTCTCCGGCGAAAAATTCAGGCGATCAAATGCCGCGCCAAACAAGATCTAGTTCAGGTGACTCGGCCCCTACGTTCTTCCAACAAAACCTTCTCCAAGAACCGGAGAAGGAAGCCTGTACCTTTGATAGTGCCCACCTGTCAGCCTTAAAATCCTCCGGTATCTTCCCGGAAGGAACCGTATTTAGACCGTTTGACCGTGAAATCCGGTCAGATATGGTCTCCAATGAGTGGATATGCTTTAGTGCTTTCCCTTTTACCCTAGGGCTACGATTCCCCTTTCCGGACTTCATCACCGAATTCTTTAATCTCACAAAAATCTCTTTTAGCCAGACAATGCCAATGCTCTGGCGTGTCTTATCTGTTCTTGACCAGATCAAGAGAAACCACATTCCTGATCTTTCCATCCATGATCTCCCCCTGGCTTACAAGCTTAGATGCCACGGATCATGTAGATTTCTGTTTTATTCTACTTCCGGTGACCCATTGATACTTCGTGCCACCAGAAACGAGGATGGTTGGCAATCCAAGTTTTTCTTTGTAAAAAGGGACTCAATCCCTGGTGGAACGGAATATCCGGTACAATGGTTGAAAAAGGGTAGGATTTAGGGTTTAAGAATGATCCTGTCGCTTATCCTGTTCCATATCCTGAACTAATTTATCTTCTTTATTGTGCAGCTGATTTCAGGAAGATTGCTCCTCCTCTCGCTAATTCCCAAGAAAGAATAGACGCCATTAGACTTCTCCCAGAGGCAGAAAGAAGTTTCAACCCTTCTCCACCAACTCCAAGTCCTCTTTCAAGTGCCAACATATCTGGTAAGGATCCTGCAAGATATCCTGCACACATATGCTTCTTATCTGTTATTTATAGGAGGGATTTAGAATTTACTCCCTGTGTGCAGATTCCAGCAAAGTCCCAGTCTATCTAGACCTGGATGAACTTGACAGCTATCCAACTCCAGCCATAGTTAAGAAGGAGACTCCTGCTACCACCAGCTCCAAGCCACTCCCGGCTCCCAAGGCCAATCCAAGAACATGTGCTTCCGCAGCGAAAAAGAGAAAGGGCCTTGAGGTCAGCACTCCAGGCTCAGAAGGGTTCTCCTATGATGAACTCAGCTTCTCCGACTCCTTAGAGCCAATGACATCCTTCCTCAACAAGGTAATATCCTGACGCATATCCTTCATGTATATCCTGCACATATATCCTGCACGTATATCCTAACAGGATATCCTGGTAGGATGTCTTAGTCAGCATACATTCTAACCCCATACCTGTGATCAATGTACAGGGCCTCCAGCATTTGCTCCACTTGTACAATGACGCTTGTGGTACTGTGGCACTTCATGAAGCCAGGATCAAGCAGATCGAGAGCACCGTTGCTGACCAAGGTGCTATTGCCGAAGCAAAGAGCCGGCACTATGAAAGCTTGCTAAAGAAGGTCACCCAAGATGCTGAGGTCAAACTTGCCAGCGTTCAAATGGACCACGATCAGGCCTTGATCAGCTTTCGAGAGGGAATCAAGGCTTCTGCTATCGTCTCCCTGCTACAAGCACGCATCAAAATGGCCTATGAGGCCAAGGAGACGGGCCTTGTTTGTCCATCTTGGCCAGTCGAATCCTGGGTGGCTAAATTGAAGGAGCTCGGAGGCAAAGCTGTGCCACTTCCTGCTGAAGCCAGTGAGTCTTCCAAGTCAACGGAGGTGGTGGTCCAAGCTGGAGAGAAGAAGGATGCTGGAGGTGATGCTGAAATGGACATTGGTCAGGATGCTGCGCAGGATACTGGTCAAGATGCTGGAGCGGAGAAGTCTGAGAAGGTCGGAGGTGATGCCGCTGTGTGAGGGCATTTAGGTGGGCGATGACGGATATACGTGCCAAGGCCAGAGCCCACCTTTTCGAATCTGAATGTTGGTCTGTAGTTCCACAAACAATTTACTTTTCTGCATTTTACTTTCCCGTACCTGAACAATTTACATTTCCTGCATGCTTTTTGAACAATACAACAGTTGAAGGTGGATGGGTCTCGGTTTGAGACGAAGCCCTCAACTGTTGGGTAAATATGGTTATGAACTACTAGTGCTCTTAGTGGATGGGCCTTGTTTTGAGGTGAAACTAAGAGCACATCTTTTGGTATGTTAATAATATAACTACCCTTTTGACTTTATTATTATTGTCACACAAATTTTACTTGTGAAAACTGTTTGGTTTGAACATTTTTAGGAACACATATCATAAATGTATCCTGGGAGATATCCTGAAAGATATCTTAATAGGGATATTGAAATATAACCTATAAATTATCCAAATAAAAAGGAGAGATCATACCAGAGATTCTTAGAGAATCAGTCCCAATCCTTTATCATAAATTTGTCCCCAGTGCATACTTATAAACTTGGATCCATCCTTTGAATTAGAATAATGTGTGTCCCCTGCGTTTGACAAAGACACAAATGTATTTACCTTTTGACTCGAACGAATTCCGAATGCCCAAGGGCAGAACCCCTGATATCCTGAAAAGAATCCTTAGCATATTGGGGATAAACCCTGATATCTGGGGATAAACCCTGAATTTCATGCGCTACAGGCGAGAGTGTATAAACTCCTAGACTTAGAAAGGTGAAAACCTTTAAACCTTTGAGAGTATGAAAATACTCTTTCGTGAGAGAGGGTGATCAATCCTCATATACCTTTAGGATCCAGGATATAGCCAACAGTAACGAAATTGTCAGCCACTTTTACATGAACTGGTCCCGCTACCTTGCACTACACCTAGATAACTTGCGCTCCAGGCGAGGTGTTTAAACCCAATTCGAAAGAAAGGTGAATACCTTTAAACCTTTGAAGGGATCAGGATCCCTTAATCGTGAGAGAGGGGGCCAATCCTCTAATCTTTCGACTTATCCTGAGTATATATCCTGGAGCTATATCCTGAAACATATCCTGCAAAACAGTTCTAAACTAAGGTGGGTGTTAGCTTGGCTAACACCCCTCCGATGCTTAAGTCAGTATTGGGTTCAAGATAATAAACAAATATATTTTAAAGAGATAGAACACATACCATTCCGAGATAGAAAATAAATTCTACTCTTACTTGAAATAGAGCTTCAAATGTATTGCATTCCAGGATCTTGGTAGCATATCTCCTTCCACATTCCTGAGTCGATATGCTCCTTTCCCTGCTTCTAACTCGACTTTATAAGGTCCTTCCCATTTCGGAGCTAGCTTGCCATCGGCAGGATTAGTGGTATTTTGAAAAGCCTTTCTCAGCACCCAATCACCAACTCGAAATCTTCTAGTCCTTATGTTCTTATTATATGCTCTGGATATTCTTTGTTGATATGCTGCTATCCTCAGCCTTGCTGCATCTCTTTTTTCATCTATAGTATCCAAATCCTGACATAAGACTTCAGGATTCTGTTCAGGATCCTGTAGCATAGATCTTGCAGTAGGTATCGTCATTTCTGTTGGAATCATTGCCTCTGCTCCAAATACCAAGGAAAACGGGGTTTGGCCAGTTGCATTCTTCACCGTTGTCCTATCAGCCCACAAAACAAAGGGTAACTCTTCCGCCCATCTTCCTTTTTTGGCTCCAAGTCTCTTCTTTAAGTTATTGACTATTATCTTGTTCGAGGATTCGGCTTGTCCATTCGCTTGAGGATGTACCGGAGTAGATGTGATCATTTTGATTCCCCAACTCTTGCAAAAGTCAGTAGTCCTTTTGCTTATAAACTGGGACCCATTATCACAAATGATCTCAGCTGGTACTCCAAACCTAGTCAGGATATTCCTCTTTATGAAGGATACTACTTCTTGGTCTCTTACTTGAACGAATGCTTCAGCCTCGACCCACTTAGAGAAATAATCCGTCATTGCTAACATAAATACTTTTCCTCCCGGAGCCTTTGGTAACTTTCCTACTATATCCATCCCCCACTTCATGAATGGCCAAGGGGAAACTACAGGATATAGTGGTTCAGCTGGTTGATGTAGTATGTTACTATGCCTTTGACATGCATCACATCTTCGAGCATATTCTACAGCATCTTTTCTCATTGTTGGCCAAAAGTATCCTGTCCTCAATACTTTCGAGAATAATGATCTGCCCCCAGTGTGATTACCACAGTCCCCTTCATGTATATCCTGAAGTACTTCTTTGGCTTCATGATCCTCCAAGCACCTTAAATATGGTCCTGCAAGAGATTTCTTGTATAGAATATTATTTATAATAGTGAATCGTGATACCTTCATCCTAAATGCCTTAGGATTTTCATTTTCGGGTATGTGTCCATCTTTAAGATATTTCATAATTGGAGTTGTCCAGGATTCAGGATCCTGTTCAGGATATTCCACTCTAGGATCCCGAATATCCGCTACTTCTTTACCCTGAGGATTAGTTGCAGGATATAAGACATGTATTATTGGTATTTGGGTCCCTTCTGGTATCCTGATTGATGATCCCAGATTTGCTAAGGCATCCGTTTCAGCATTATCCTCTCTTGGTACCTGTTCAAGTGTAAAAACATCGAAATATCCTGCTAATTTTTTGAGAATATTGTAGGTCCCTATCCCGTATGGATCGTAACAAAACTGACAATCTACCAAGGGTGCGGAATCCCCTTGATAAACCAAATAAACAGAAACAAGAACACGAAACGATTTACCAACCGATCTTCTATGATTATCCAACGAAAACGTTTACAATCACTAAAGATCTCCACGAACCAACAGCCGATTTCTGTTTGTTCTAAAACTCTCACAATTCGAATGCTCTCAATAATCTCCAAAAGTCTCCAAAAGTCTAACCCTAAAACTCTAACTTAAGGTTGTTTATATACACACAACCATACAATTCGAACTGGGCCAAGCCCATACGAATTCTAGATACAATTCGGGCTAAACTAGATGGACTTTAACTTTAACTTGAACTTGGACGAATTAGGCTATAACAAACTCGAATTCCATTCAGTCTTCATAAGTCTTCGCGGCCCAAACTCGTTTAATATCCAAAGACCAATCCAACGCTGTTGTCACATAACATGCACCAACAAACTCCCCCTTGACAATAGCTTGCAAAGGAAACTTTAGTCTTCAGAATATCACAGTCTTTTGGTCTTTGGATAGCGTCAGCTTCAACATGAATTCTGTCAGCAACAGACTCCCCCTAAGCTGATGTATCCAATCACCAAATCTTCCAAGTTGTGATTCAGCATTCTCAGTAAGTCTTCACAACATCCACTCTGCATTGTAGAAGGAGGATTCTACCAAGCAGCAACAAACTCCTCATCTCTTCAAAGCAACTTCTCATCAACAAACTGCTTCAATCTGTATACTATAAAACAAACATCTCGAGAAACCATAAGAATTTTTCAACATAGTTAAAGAATTATTATTATTCAAGAGATAGTTAAACTGTATAACAGATTAAGCACTTTCCAATTTAAGCACCACACGCAACAATGTTTAATCAAACACCTTATAACCTGCATCATTTCAAAATTTTGAACCCACTTACTAACACCGTCTCCCTCTATCAGTAACAAATCCTCCACGAATAACAGTTTTCCGTACATTAAGAATTTTAAACAGAAAAAGACACTATTTTTGTATTTTTGTAATTTTCTGAAAGCAAATAAATACAAAAAGCAATAAACACTCTATTTTTGTGAGAATCACTGGTAAGAAGATCATATCAGCACAATCAAACTGTTTCACACCATTAGTTAATTCTTTATGTGATTTTTGTGAAAAGCAGTTCAAGACGATGACCAGTATTTTTGTCCATCTAAACAAAATGCATGAACATTTCAAGTACCATTACTATATGATACGTTAAGGTAATTTTATTCTGATATATTTAGTGTGTCCCACTTCAGGATATACCCCCGCGATCAAGGTATGCACAAAGATTCATCGTAGTAGGTGAGTATACTGAATTCATCCATTTTAAGATATCCTGACAGTGTCTAGGTCTACATATAATCTGTTTTATCATGTTTTAATTGCTTAACAATGAACACCCAAATAAATAGTAATCAAATCCTGGAAATATAAACAACACACTCTATCATGTAAGTATCTTCCCTACCACATATTTCACAAGTCCAATCCAGATTTCTGAAATCTTAACTGGGAATAGGTTGAGAAGAGAACAGAATAGATCTTTAGGAGAGATGGTATAATATACAGATCAAATGAGTTTTTCTCAGTTTGATATAGGTTTCTTGGGTTTCATTTGGGCACTTGAGGGCCTCTTTCGGGTGTATAGATCTATAGCGCGACAACGTACAGCTAGGTCAGCATGTATCTGGATGCAGCAGAAGCTGTAGTTGCCTAGCACCTCCAGGTCAGCATATATCTGGATGCAGCAGAGGAGGTACACGATTTTTTTCAGAGAAGATTTCAGAATCAGATCAAAATTGTGTGTATCGGGACAACATACAGACATTCAAATAGAAATGTGCTAATTCCAAGTGACTTTCTTTCATGGGGTCATGTACAATTTTAGTTCTGAACAATATACAACCAAGATATCCCCAGATGAAATAACAGTATAAAGACCCAAAACTTCTGATTTTGGCAATCTATCAACGCAAGATTTAAGGTCATTAAACCATACACCACTGATGTGTTCCCCACTCATACTCAGTGCTTTTATGTTTATATCACTTTGGTAAGTTGATTATTTCATGCTTTTGCCTACTGATACATCGTATGATGAAGCTGCTATCACACTTAAGCATTTTAATTCAGTTTGAGTGTGACAGTCTAACTTGCTGATGTACTATCATTTCTTCTTTTTCACACAGTGAAAACTCATTTTTGATTTTCTATTTTTTTTTATATTTTTGATTTTCAATGTTTTTGTATTTTTGATTTTTGAAAAAAACAGTAAACTATTTACAAAATTCTTATGAAAAACCAGTTATTCAGGATTCCTCATCCCGTTGAGTTCGACTAAGTGTTCAAAGCGAGCTCGATCAAAAGCTTTTGTGTAAAGATCAGCAAGGTTATCTTCTGTGTCGACTCGATGTAATTCAATTAGTCGTTTTTCAGCACAATCCCGTATAAAGTGATGACGTATGTCAATATGTTTAGTTCTACTGTGCTTTACGGGATTGTTTGTGATTGATATGGTGGCATTATTATCTATCATAATAGGAGTACGAGTGAAATCCAAACCGTAATCGCGCATCTGCTGTTGAATCCAGAGAACCTGAGAGCAGCAGCTACCCGCAGCAATATATTCAGCTTCACACGTAGATGTAGACACACAGGATTGCTTCTTGCATTGCCAAGACACGATCCTGCCTCCTAAGAACTGACAACCACCTGTTGTAGACTTCCTGTTTGATTTGCATCCTCCAAAGTCTGAATCAGTATAAGCAACAAACCTCAAATCACTATCAGCTGGATACCACAACCCAAGTTTAGGTTTCCCCTTCAAGTAACGAAGAATACGCTTCACTGCTTTCATGTGTGACTCTTTCGGATTCGCCTGATATCTGGCACACAAGCATACTGCAAACATGATGTCCGGTCTTGAAGCAGTCAAATACATTAGAGAACCAATCATCGCCCTGTATTGAGTAGGATCAACATCTTCAGTACTTTCATGATCTGGGCCGAGATTGTGATTTTCGCAAATGGGTGTATTGAAAGTAGAGCAATCATTCATTTTGAACCGATCCAAAATGTCATACACATACTTCGTTTGATGAATAAACATCCCATCCTCCTTCTGTTCAACTTGTAATCCCAGAAAGTAAGACAGCTCACCCATAGCACTCATTTCAAACTTACTCTTCATCACCTGTTCAAACTCCTTACACATGTTCTCATCTGATGACCCAAAGATGATGTCATCCACATATACCTGTACCAGCAGAAAATCTTCCTTCTTTCTCTTGATGAACAGTGTACTGTCAATCTGACCTCTCTCAAAACCATTCTTGATCAGATGTGTAGACAGTGTCTCGTACCACGCCCTAGGAGCTTGATGTAATCCATATAAAGCCTTATCAAGTTTGTAAACTCGATCTGGATAGTCTGGATCAACGAACCCATCTGGTTGTGAGACATACACCACTTCTTGGACTTGTCCGTAAAGAAATGCACTCTTCACGTCTAGTTGGAAAACTTTAAAGCCCTTGAATGAAGCGAAAGCTAGAAACAAACGAATTGCCTCCAACCTTGCCACTGGTGCAAACACTTCATTATAATCTATCCCTTCTTGCTGATTGAACCCTTTTACCACTAACCGAGCCTTGTTGCGCGTGACAATACCTCTATCATCCTTCTTGCACTTAAACACCCACTTAGTGCCAATCTCTCTTTCACCTTTAGGAAGATCCACTAACTCCCATACCTTCAACTTCGCAAACTGGGCCAATTCTTCTTGCATAGCTTCAACCCATGAATTGTCTTTAAGAGCCATGTGAATGTTCTTCGGCTCCTCTTGGGAAATAAAGAAACTATACAAGCATTCATTCACTATCCCAGTCTTCTCAATCGAAACAAATAACCCAGAATTCGCTGCTATGCTTCTTCTCGTCTGAACACCTGCAGTAGGATCTCCAAGTATCATGTCAACCGGATGATCTTTATTTACTCGTGTAGTAGCAACTGTATCGACTTCTAGATTATCACCCAGGTTTGATCCAATCTCCCCCTGAATATTCTGATTTGCAAACGGATTAATGAACTCCTCCCCCTGAATAGGTTCAGAGTCACTATCACTTGAATCAGGATCAGCAGCACCATGGGAAGTTTCCGGAGCATCTGTCACATCAACATTCGATCTAGGCATAAAATCTCCTTCATCGTCTTCACCAATCACTGTTTGAATCAGCTGAGAATCATCTGCATCAGAAACCTCAGGAATATTAAATGATTTAAACACACTATCATAATCATACAGTATAGCAGGACCACTCGTTGATTGTTGAGGTTTGTAGGAAGTAATTTCCACATTAAAAACAACCTCAATTTTACCAGTTTTGAGATTAAAAACCCTTTTATTCGGTGTGCCAGGCATGTAACCTAGAAAGTAGCCTTCGTCAGCCACCTCACCGAATTTTTGTTTATCTTTGTTTCGCACAATGGTGCAGGGTAATCCAAATGGTTCAAAGCCTGTTAAGTTTGGTTTTTCGTTAAACATCAACTCATGACAAGTTTTGTTAAAACATTTAACAGTTAAAACTTTGTTTAGGACATAGCAAGCTGTATTCACAGCTTCTCCCCAGAAAAGAACTGGTAGTTTTGAATCTGAAAGCATCGTCCTAGCGGCTTCAATCAACGTCCTGTTTTTCCTCTCAGCGACTCCATTCTGTTGAGGAGTATAAGGAGCAGAATATTGATGTTCAATTCCTTTTCGAAGACAGTAGAGATCCAGAATCCGATTCTTGAACTCCGTGCCATTATCACTCCTTATCCTCTTAATTCTTGCATCATGGACGTTTTCCAATTTCGTAAAAAGATCTATCAACATCTCTGCTGTTTCATCTTTTGTACCTAAAAAGAAAACCCATGAATAACGTGAGTAATCATCAGTGACAACAAGACAGTAGTACTTTCCACCTATGCTCCTCACGTTCACTGGACCGAATAAATCCATGTGAAGTAATTCATAAGGGGCATTAATGGAATTTACTGTTTTAGACTTATGAGGTTTCTTGTGTTGTTTTCCCTTTTGACATGGAAGACATTTATCTTCCACTTGAAACCTCAGCAATGGAACCCCTTTCACTAGCTCATTTTTTATGATATAATTCATTTTGCGATAGTGAATGTGGGCCATGCGTCTGTGCCACAACATAGATTCAGCTTCAGATGCTTTTGACAGTAAACACGCCACCGCAGCAGTTGGATCCTTGGCACCCATGTCCATGACATAAGTATCATTTTTCCTCGGTGCACGCATCACTATCCAATTGTCCGGAATAACCAAACCCGGTTTCAACACCAATGCCTCAGTATTTGTAAAATGGACCGAGTGACCCTTGTCGCAGACTTGTGACACGCTCATCAGATTGTGCTTAAGCTGCTCAACATAGTTCACTTTGTCCAAAGTGATCTTCCCATTCGTCACTTTTCCTCTTCCAGTTATCCTACCACCTTTAGCACCAGCAAAATTTACATGTCCACCATCATATTCTTCAAATTCAGAAAACAACCTCGCATCCCCCGTCATGTGCCTAGAGCAGCCACTATCAACATACCATAAGTTGATAATCTTCCTTAGCAGCTCCTGCACACACCAACCAAAAGATTAGTTAGCTTGGGGGACCCAAGCCTTAATGGTCTTGGGTCTTCCAGATTCATCAACTACAGGAACATCCATCCAGTATCCATCACTCCTAGCTGGAGTCTTGGATCTTGGGCCTGTTGATGGAAATTGGTTTTGATTTCCATAAGGTCTCTGGTCCTGAGGGTACCTATTTGTGTTTGGACTATGTGACCTTTGAAAACTTTGATTTTGATTCCAAGAACCTTGATTGTTGTAATTTCGAAAGCCATTGTTATAAAAATTTCGACAACCATTATTTTGGTATCGATTTTGATATTGACCTTGACTTCTGAAATTATTTGTATTTCCATTAAAATTGTTCATTCTAGGTGAACTGCTTCTAGGTCTGTCATATCTGCCTGGTGGAGATCTAGGCTGAAATCTTTGTTGATTTCTTTGAAAACGAGGAACTTGTGGAGTTCCTTTTTCAGCCTTATCTACACCAACAGCAACATTTTCTGGTTGCTTAGGAGCAGATTTATTTGGAGAATTTGAGCCTTTCTCCTCACTATCACCTTCCTTCACTGGTAATTTCCCTCTCTGTTTTTCACTAAGTTGTGCTTCACTCTTTTTGTTAGGACAGCAGCTAGCTACATGTCCCTTGGTATGACATTTGAAGCACGATCTCTTATTCGAAGACTTCTTAGCTGAAGCCTTTGAACTAGATTCTGGTTTAGATGATGATGCCTTAGAAGGATTTGGTTCAGTTTGCTTAGTTTCAAGATTTTCTATGTTTTTATTTTTAGCAAACTCTACATTTGATTCATTTTCTATAACAGCTGTTTCGTTTTTCATATCACTTCCTTGAACAAAATTAACCTTTTTAACAAAAGTTGGATTTTTATTCGTAGGATTTGAATTTTTCTTTTTCAAAACAGGTTTGCTGTTATTGACCTTCTTAGCATCATTATCTTCAAATACATCACCTTGACTAGATGTGAAACTACTTGGTGATGTTGACAGAAAGTCTGTGAACTCATCTTCATCAGGTAAGAAAGAATAGTCATGACTAAGAGGAGGTGGAACTTCATTGAAGCCCTTGAATCCCACACTTGTCTTGTCATTACTCTTCTTTAACCCACCCATCATGTGTTTCATAACAAAAGTAGAATCCCTGAATTGACCTAATTTCTTTTCGAGTTCAACAATTTTGAGTTGTGCATCTGACAACTCTTTGCATTTTTCAGAATTTTCTTTTGTTTTCTCAGCCATCATGTCATGAGCTAAGTCTATGACTTGAAGTTTTTCGTTTAGTTTACAGGTTAAAACTTCAATTTCAGCTTCATAGCCTTTTATCTTTTTCAAATATGATGACTCATTTCTTTTTGCAAAGAAATTTGATTCTTTTACGTTAGATATTTCGCTCACCAGACTTTTGTTTTGAGTTGACAACCTGTCAACTTCACCCTGTAATTCACGACACTTTAAGCAAACAGAAGTAGCAGAGTTACTTACCTCTCCTGTCGATTTGTCTGAGTTGGCCATAAGAGCAGCAAGTTGAGCTTCCATTCTTTTGATGATTTCATCTTTCTCATCTGCTTCCTTTTCATCATCCATTTCATGCTCAGACTTTGGCTTTCCTTTTTCAGCATCTGTTGTCTGATCAGCCTTATCTACCTCAGCTTCACTTTTCTTCTCAACTTCAGCATTCATGTTAGCATCAGCTTCATCAACGGGAACAATCTCTGCCATAAATGCTTGAGTGACATTCTCATCATTTTCCAAGTGAATACTCCAGTCATATGAACCTTCTCGTGCAGTAGAGATCAGCGCTCTTGAGTTAGAGTTGTTTGATGAATTTCTATTGTTTGAACTCTGACTTGAAGTTTCATGCTTTTGTTTCTGACATTCCCTAGCAAAATGACCATAACTTTGACAGTTAAAGCACCTCACTTTGGTCTTGTCAAAACCAACAGTTTTCCCTACAAATTTCCTTCCAGTTCTGTTCATGAACCTCTTCACCCTTCTAGTAATCATGGCCATTTGCCATTGCAAATCCATATCTTCAAGATCATCAGGGTCAATCTGATCGTAATCTTCATCTAAAACGGCAGGATCAGATATCTTCCCCTGAATGTAGTTTTCATAAGAAGCAACAAAAGAAGCAAGTAGAGCAAGATGTTCTTCAGCAGACTTCACACTCATTGGCATTGACTTTGAACTACTACTTTGCTTAGCAGTTGATGTTCTCTTAGCTCCAGTTGATCCTCCTGAAGCAGCTACAAAACATACATCACCATCCTCATTTACTGTGACCTGCTCAGTTTCACGCGAGAGAAAAGCAGTGGCAGAGTCGCTAGAAGCATCATGAGATGAAGAAGATGTAAGCCCATTGTAAATCCCTGGATCTTGAACCTGATCATATCCAGTGTCCTTCTTCTTCATGCTGAGCTCATAAGCTCTTAGCTTTCCAACGACTTCTTCCAGTTCCTTTGTTTCATAATCAGCTTCTCCCTTTATCATGAGAGTGTAAATATCCCATTTAGCAGGCAGAGCATCAAGCAGCTTGTCATTTTTCTCTATGTCAGAATAGCAATCTATATCATAATTGTCCAATTCTGACATCAGATGGTAGTATCGAGTGATGACGTCCTCAAGTGACTCATTTTTCATGTACTTGAACACAGCAAACTGCTTCTTCAGTAGATCAATTTTGTTCTTTTTGACATCAGAATTCCCTTCATATCTCTTCTCTAACGCATCCCACATTTCTTTTGAAGTAGTGTACTTCTTAAAGGTGTGTTTGATGCTATCAGGTAGGGACATCTTGATAGCTGCCAAGGCTTTCTTTTCAGCCTCATACATCCTTTTATCATTTTCTTGCATGTTCACATAGGCTGTGACACATGGTCTGCCTTCAAAGTCATGTGTAGGGTTTGTGTACCCATCTTCAATACAAATCCACATGCGTGTGTCCTGATATTCAATAAAGGATTGAAACCTATCCTTCCATGTCAAGTAATTCTCCACCTTCATCATCTTAGGTGGTTTGTTCGTTGTGCCTACCTCGTGTTCCATCCTTAAAAGCTCGTTCAATTTAGACATGTTCGACATTTTAACTTAAGCAGACTGGTTAAACCGTACAATTTTAGTCCGAAACCTGTTTTTACCAACTTATACCGTTAGATTCGTCTCGAGATTACGATTCCAATGATATATAATGTCTAAAACCTATTTCGGGATTTTTTGTCCTAAAAATCCAAGGAGTCCAACGGTGCAAACGGTTTGTCCAGATGAGTTACGGATAGTTCTCTAAACACGAAACTGTGAAATTTTTCCTACGATTGCCTAGAAAAATTCCACCACTTTCAAACTTGCAACTACTCAGTCCAATCGAGACCACACAGTCCAGTCGTAACCGCTGTTGCGAGTCGAGATCTCTGTTGCGAGTCAACCAGCACAAGTCGAAACCACGGTTGCGAGTCAAAACCACGGTTGCGAGTCACGGTTGCGAGTCAAATCAGCACAAGTCGAAACCACGGTTGCGAGTCACGGTTGCGAGTCAAATCAGCACAAGTCGAAACCACGGTTGCGAGTCAAGATCACTGTTGCGAGTCGAGATCTCTGTTGCGAGTCAAACAACACAAGTCGAAACCTCTGGTTGCGAGTGAACAGTACCAGTCGAGATCACTTGTTACGAGTCGAGATCTGCAACCTTGAGTCGAGACCAGCTATTTTTCAACCAAAATCCCACAAAATCAGCACTTTTTACACCAACGAATCCTCTGATTGATAACTTTCCAACTGAAACTCCTAAAAACAAGCAAACAAATCAGATCAATAATCAAAACGAATCAAACACTCAGAAGTTTTGAATGTTCTTCGATGTTCTTCACTGTTCTTCACACCGAATTCAAAAATCTTCAAACGAACAAAATCCTTGAATCTGTAATATCAGTTTTGAACCGTACACAAGAGCAAATGCTCTGATACCAATTGTAGGTCCCTATCCCGTATGGATCGTAACAAAACTGACAATCTACCAAGGGTGCGGAATCCCCTTGATAAACCAAATAAACAGAAACAAGAACACGAAACGATTTACCAACCGATCTTCTATGATTATCCAACGAAAACGTTTACAATCACTAAAGATCTCCACGAACCAACAGCCGATTTCTGTTTGTTCTAAAACTCTCACAATTCGAATGCTCTCAATAATCTCCAAAAGTCTCCAAAAGTCTAACCCTAAAACTCTAACTTAAGGTTGTTTATATACACACAACCATACAATTCGAACTGGGCCAAGCCCATACGAATTCTAGATACAATTCGGGCTAAACTAGATGGACTTTAACTTTAACTTGAACTTGGACGAATTAGGCTATAACAAACTCGAATTCCATTCAGTCTTCATAAGTCTTCGCGGCCCAAACTCGTTTAATATCCAAAGACCAATCCAACGCTGTTGTCACATAACATGCACCAACAAATATCAAGATATTCAGTCAATTTCTCACCCTTAACTGCATATGATCCATTAAAATGGTTAGTAATTAACAAAGAATCAACATATGCTTGTAAATTTTTTATACTCATATTCTTAGCCAATTCTAATCCTGCAATTAAAGCTTCATATTCTGCCTCATTATTGGTAGCAGGAAATTCACACCTAATAGCCTGGGGTAATATGTCCCCCTGTGGCGATTTTAGTAGTATTCCCAATCCTACTCCTCTTATATTAGATGCACCATCAGTATATAATGTCCAGGATCCTGAGGATTCTCCTAATTGTTGAACTTCCAGGTCTACCTCATCCTGGATGTCACTACTAAAATCAGCCACAAAGTCAGCTAAAGCCAGAGATTTTATGGCATTCCTAGGTTCATATACTAAATCATAAGCACTCAACTTTACGGACCACTTAGCCATCCTGCCTGACATCTCTGGTTTCCTAAGCACATTCTTGACAGGATAATTTGTTTTAACATGAATCCTATGAGTCTCAAAATAATGTCTAAGTTTTGTTGATGCCATGACTAATGCTAGTATTAATTTTTCTAAGTGAGAATACCTAGTTTCAGCATCTAACAAACTTTTGCTAACATAATAAACAGGATATTGCTGACCTTCATGGTCCTTTACAAGGACGGCACTTACAGCGTTCCCTGATACCGCGAGGTATAGGGATAATGGTTCACCATTCTCAGGCTTCATCAGTAGAGGTGCGGTTGAAAGATATTGCTTTAACTCCTGTAGGGCCGCTTCATGCTTCTCACCCCACTCGAATTTTTTGTTCTTCTTCAGGATATCATAAAAATCTTTGCATTTCTCTGAGGATCTTGAGATAAATCTGTTTAATGCTGCCACTCGCCCCGTTAATCGTTGAACATCTTTCATATTTGAGGGTGATTTAATATCCAAGATGGCTTTAATCTGCTCCGGGCTTACTTCAATTCCTCTTTTGGTCACCATATATCCTAGAAATTTTCCTGCCCCCACTCCAAAATGGCACTTAGCAGGATTCAGCTTCATATTATACTGATCCAGGATATCAAACGCTCCTTTAATATCCTGGAGGTGATCCTGAGCTTTCTTTGACTTTACCACCATATCGTCAATGTACACTTCCATGGTGTCCCCCAGTTTGTCTTTGAACATCATGTTTACCAATCTTTGGTATGTTGCACCTGCATTTTTCAAACCAAAAGGCATAGCTGTATAACAATAAATACCTGTTGGTGTCATGAAGGCAGTATCCTCCTGGTCAGAAGGCTCCATTTGAATCTGTTGAAATCCTGAGGATGCATCCATGAAAGTCAGCATTTCATGCCCAGCAGTAGCATCTACCATTGCATCAATATGGGGTAGAGGAAATGGGTCTTTAGGACAAGCTTTATTCAAGTCTGTGTAATCCACACAGACTCTCCATTTTCCGTTTTTCTTCTGTACCACAACCACGTTTGCTAGCCACCTTGGGAACTTGACTTCTCTAATCATTTTGGACTTCAACAATCTTTCGACTTCTTCTTGAATAATTGTATTGCGTTCAGGAGCAAACTTCCTTCTTTTTTGTTGCACTGGCTTTAATGATTTATCAATTCCGAGCTTGTGTGTGATAATATCTTTGGATATGCCTGTCATATCTTCATGCTTCCATGCAAACGTTGACATCCTGCATCTTAAAAAGTTAATTAATTGCTCTTCAATATCCTGAGGGATATTGGTTCCCACGAGCACCGAAATATCGGGATTATCCTGGTCCAGGACAATTTTCTTCACATCCTGCTCCGGATCCTCCACGATATCCTGGGCCCGCGTCTTTAATTGCTATGCTGCACTAGGTTTGGTTGAGGATTTCATCGAGGATGAGTAGCATTCTTTCGCCTCCTGCTGATCGCTATCAACTTTAACAACTCCCCAAGGGGTAGGTATCTTGATGCATTGGTGATATGTTGATGGCACGGCCTTCATGTCGTGAATCCACGGTCTTCCCAGTATAATGTTATAGCAGGATAGAGAGTCCATCACACAGAAACATTGTATCGAGTTGACTCCTTTAACGTACACCGGCAACTTTATCTCTCCCACTGTGTTTCTGGCCTCTCCACTGAACCCAACAAGCACGGTGGACTTCGAAGTGATATCCATTGGAGATACATTCATCCTTTTTAGTGTCTCTAGTTGGATTATGTTGACGGAGCTGCCATTATCAACCAATATCCTGCGTACAAAATGGTTAGCCACATATAACGTTATTACCAGAGCATCATGGTGAGGATCCTGGACAGTATCCCTGTCATCAGCATCAAATGTGATCACTTTGTCAGTTGTGAGTGTAGTCATCCTGACAGGTTTGTCTCCCCTTTCGGCCTTAGCTTCTTTTGCATGTCTCTTTGCTGCCGAATACGAAGTCCCACAAATGTCGGATCCTCCCGAAATGAAGTTGATTATCTTGGCATCCGCGGGAGGTGAGGCTGCTCGCTCAGGATCCTTCTCAGTATCCTGACCCTTATTCTTCTTTCTTCCTAAGAGGTCTTTCAAATATCCCTTGCTTAGAAGATAGCTTATCTCTTTCCTCAAAGCAATGCAATCCTCGGTCATATGTCCGAAATCTTCGTGGAAAGCACACCATTTTGATTTGTCTTTCCAATCCGCTTTTTGTTGATTCTTTCGAGGCCATCTTGCCTTGTCCCCTAGACCCTGCATGGCATACATCAATTCAGGAATGTTAACAGAAAAGCAATATTCAGATAATTCAGGATATTCTTCAGGATCCTCATCTTCAACAGCATTCACTCTCTTGTTCTCATTCCTGCCATATGGCTTGGACCGATACGACTTAAATGAGGATTCCGACTTCCTGTTAGTTGACTCATAAGTGTTGGATGAGTTCATTCTTTCTTGCATCTTTCTGTCATCTTCCAACCGAATGTATCTTAGGGCCCTGTTCCGAGCTTCATCCAGGTTCCTGCATGGGTTCATTACAAGGTCTTGGTAGAATTGAGAATCCTTTTGCAACCCCATCTTGAAAGCTTGCACAGCTGTTGCAACATCAAGATGAGGAATGTCTAGTGATTCTCGGCTAAACTTGTTCACATAATCCCTAAGGGATTCCTGAGGCCCCTGCGTTATCCTGTAGAGATCACTTGTTAATTTTTCAAAGCTCCTACTACAAGAAAACTGACTATTAAATAAATTTACTAAATGAGCAAAGGATGTAATTGAATGTGGAGGAACATTCAAGAGCCACTTCAAAGCTGATCCCGTCAAGGTTGAACCAAAACCCTTGCACAAGCATGCTTCCTTGAGATCCGGAGGGATAGGGTTGATCTCCATCCTCTCCCTATACTGAGCAATATGCTCCTCAGGATCCGTCGTTCCGTCGTAAAGCTTCATGTTGGGGGTTTGGAACCTCTTTGGAATCTCAGCATCACAGATAGGATATGCAAAGCGAGATATCTTATGGCTGTCTTGAGACACTTCCGGGATTGGCTGGACCACCCCGGGTACACTTGATATCATGTCCTTCAACTTTTGAAGTTCCCTAGTAAGTGCTGACGTCACACCTGTATCCTGCAAGGATCCACTATTGTTAGTAGTATGAGTATTATTATTATTTAATATGTTACTCGTTGGAGGATTCTGCCCATATCCTGAAGCATATCCTGAGCTCCTTATGGTCGATATCCTGACCGAGGAGGGTATTTCAGGGGTATGATTCTGAGGAAGGCTGGGCACAATATTCCCCCTGTTATCCTCTGTATACACGGCTGAACTGAAGTTCAAAGCTCTGGGTTGTAATGGAGTGACAATATCCTCAGCGGATCTGCTCGAGCCAGACTTCAGGAGTTGTATTTCCCTTAAGAGCATTTGGTTCATTTCCTGCTGCTGCCTCATTTGTTCCTGCACACTTCCAAACAAGGTTAAAATTTCGTCATTAGATGCTAAAACAGGGGCAGATTCCTGAACACTGCGGGTAGGGATAATATCCTGAGGTCGTGTAGAGGCTGGCATTCTTGGAGGAGGTGGTGGAAGCACCGAACCTGTAGTAGCAGAAGTCGTAGCAGACATAGTAGAGGAACTCATGTTTGATCGTGAGGCCATTGTGGACAATGTAGCAAAAAGTTTTGAAAATAAAAAACCGATTAGCGATTTAACAAAAATTTTTAGTAAAGAGAGCACCACTTGCCCCACGGTGGGCGCCAAATTGTTTTGGTCAAAAATTACCGAAGCAATTTAGTGATCAAATTAGTAATGTGAGGTAGTGTGCTAGAAAGTTTATAGAAAATATGCTTGGTGAGTTATTTAGAAAATCAGTATTCAGGATACGGCTCAGGATATTGAGCTGTATCTGCGATCAAACAGTGAGCAAATAGTAAGCAAAAAGTAAAGGAAACGACACGAGATGTACGAGGAAAGCCCTTGATCAATTTAGATCGCCGGCATAAAACCTCGGGAGCTGACAATCGCAGCTGCCTTGTTCTTCTTATTGCTTTAAACTTCAGGATACAGTGCGGGATATCAACCAGATCGCTAAGTGTTACAATGAATTCGTGTGAGAGTACAAATTGCGAAAGAACAAGTGTTAGTGTGTAGTGAGTGTGATTGCAGTGAAATTGTTGTGTCCTATTCGATCTGGTGTTCCTCCTATTTATAGTAACGAAATACAAACATATATCCCTATAAATATGGGATGCTCCGAATATTCTATCACGAACGTTGTAGACCGAGTAATAAGGCTTCAACGTCTTTCTTTGAACGGTTTGGACCGAGTCGTCCGCAGAATAAGTCTTTGTGAACGTTGCTAGCTTCCAGCCCACGTACCTGCACATAATCCGTTAGTGATCCTGAGGATACCATTCAGGATGTTACCAATACCCTGAATCTGCACCCCGGATATGAACAGACATTATTTAATCAAGATATAAGCCAAGATATTTCTCAGGATATGAGCTCAGAAATTAGCCCACAACAATAAGCACTTAACTTTACTGACCATTTAGCCATTCTACCCGACATCTCAGGTTTCCTAAGCACATTTTTAATAGGATAATTAGTTTTAACATGAATCCTATGTGTCTTAAAATAATGTCTAAGCATTGTTGATGCCATAACTAGGGCTAATATCAATTTCTCTAAGTGTGAATATCTAGTTTCAGCATCTAATAAGCTTTTACTAACATAATAGACATGATACTGCTGACCTTCATGATCCTTTACCAAAACAGCACTTACTGCATTCCCTTATACTTCAAGATATAGGGATAATGGTTCACCATCCTCGAGCTTCATCAATAAAGGTGCAGTTGAAAGATATTTCTTTAATTCCTGTAAGGCTGCTTCATGCTTTTCTCCCCACTCGAATCTCTTATTCTTCTTCAGGATATCGTAGAATTCCTTGCATTTCTCTAGGATCTTGATATAAACCTGTTTAACACCGCTACTCGTCCTATTAATCTTTGCACGTCTTTCATGTTGGATGGTGACTTGATATCCAGGATAACTTTGATCTGTTCTGGGCTTGCTTCTATCCCCCTTTTAGTCACCAAATATCCTAAAAACTTTCCTGTCCCCACTCCAAAATGGCACTTGGCAGGATTTAGTTTCATATTATGCTGGTCCAGGATATCCAATGCTCCTTCAATATCCCGGAGATGTTCCTCAGCCTTCTTGGACTTTACTACCATATCATCAATGTATACCTCCATGGTGTCCCCCAGTTTGTCTTTAAACATCATGTTCACCAATCTCTGGTACGTTGCACTTGCATTTTTTAAACCGAAAGGCATAACATTATAACAATAAATACCTGTTGGTGTCATGAAAGCAGTATCCTCCTAGTCTGAAGGTTTCATTTGGATCTGCTGGAATCCTGAAGATGCATCCATAAATGTTAACATTTCATGACCGGCAGTTGCATCTACCATCGAGTCTATATGAGGCAGAGGGAATGGGTCTTTAGGACATGCTTTGTTTAAGTCTGTGTAATCCACACAAACTCTCCATTTCCCATTCTTCTTTTGAACTACGACCACATTTGCTAGCCACCTGGGAAACTTAACTTCCCTAGTCATCTTGGATTTCAGCAATCTTTCAACCTCATCCTGTATAATTGTGTTTCTCTTAGGAGCAAACTTCCTTCTCTTTTGCTGAATAGGCTTGAAAGACCTGTCGATTCCAAGCTTGTGAGTTATAATATCCTTAGAAATACCTGTCATATCCTCATGCTTCCATGCGAACGTGGACATCCTATATTTTAAAAAAGTTAGTTAACTGACTTTCAATATCCTGAGGGATATTGGTTCCTACGAGCACCGAGATATCTGGATTATCCTGATCCAGGATAATTTTCTTAACATCTTGCTCTGAGGCTTCCACTATATCCTGGGCTCGTATCTTTAATTGCTATCCTACTTTAGGCTACGTTGAAGACTTCATTGAGGAAGAATAGCATTCTTTTGCCTCTGGTTGATCACTTTCCACCTTGACAACCCCCAAGGGGTAGGAATCTTGATACACTGATGATAGGTTGATGGGACAGCCTTCATATCATGGATCCATTGTCTACCCAATATAATATTGTAGCAGGATAAGGAGTCCATGACACAGAAACGTTGCATTGAATTCACTCCTTCAACATATACTGGCAGCTTTCTTTCTCCCACAGTATTCTTGGCCTCTCCACTGAATCCTACAAGTACAGTGGATTTTGAAGTGATCTCCATCTGGGAATATTCATTCTTTTCAGCGTTTCCAGTTGAATAATGTTAACGGAACTGCGATTATCCACCAGTATCCTGCGCACAAAATGATTAGCAATATATAAAGTTATTACCAAACCATCATGATGGGGATCCTGGACACTATCCCTGTCATCGTTATCAAACGTTATCACTTTATCGGTTGTGAGGGTTGTCATCCTGGTCGGCTTGTCTCCCTGTTTTCTGCCTTAGCCTCCTTTGCATGTCTTTTTGCTGCAGAATAAGAGGTTTCACAAATGTCGGATCCTCCTGAAATAAAGTTAATTATCTTGGCATCTGGAGGAGGTGATGCTGCTCGTTCAGGATCCTTCTCAATATCCTGACCCTTATTCTTTTTCCTGCCCAGAAGATCCTTCAGATATCCCTTGCTTAGCAGATAGCTTATTTCCTTCCTTAGGGCTATGTAATCTTCCGTGACATGTCCAAAATCTTCATGGAAGGCACACCACTTGAATTATCTTTCCAGTCAGCCTTTTGTTGGTTCTTCCGCGGCCATCTCGCTTTATCTCCCAAACCCTGCATAGCATACATCAGTTCAGGTATATTAACAGAAAAACAATATTCTGACAATTCAGGATATTCCTCAGGATCCTCATCCTCAACAGCATTCACTTTCTTGCTATCATTCCTGCCATATGGCTTAGAATGATATGGTTTATATGAGGATTCTGACTTCCTGTTAGTTGATTCATATGTTGAGGATGAATTCATCCTCTCTTGCATTTTCTTGTCGTCTTCCAGTCTGATATATCTCAAAGCTTTATTTCGAGCTTCATCCAGGTTCCTGCAAGGATTCATTACAAGATCCTGATAAAATTGATAATCCTTTTGCAACCCCATTTTGAATGCCTGCACGGCTGTAGCAACATCAAGATGTGGGATATCTAAGGATTCCCTGCTAAACTTGTTCACATAATCCCTTAAGGATTCTTGTGGACCTTGAGTTATCCTGTAGAGATCACTGGTTAGTTTCTCAAAACTTCTACTGCAAGAAAATTGACTATTAAACAAATTAACTAAATGAGCAAACGATGTAATTGAATGAGGTGGAACATTTAAGAGTCATTTTAAGGCTGATCCTGTCAAAGTAGAGCCAAAACCCTTGAAGAGGCATGCTTCCTTGAGGTCCGGAGGAATAGGGTTAATCTCCATCCTCTCTCTATACTGAGCAATATGCTCCTCAGGATCCATGGTCCCGTCATAGAGCTTCATGTTGGGAGTTTGAATTCTTTTTGGAATTTCAGCATCACAAATAGGATGTGCAAACCGGGATATCCTGTGGCTATCCTGGGATACTTCTGGAATCGGTTAGACTACCCAAGGTACACTGGATATCATATCCTTCAACTTTTGAAGCTCCCTAGAGAGTGCCGAGGTTACACCTGTATCCTGCAAGGATCCAAAACTATTAGTAGCAAGAGTATAAGGTTATTAGGCACGTTACCAGCCTGAGGATTCTGGCTATATCCTGGAGCATATCCTGAACTTCTCACAGTTGATACCCTGACCTATGAAGGTATCTCAGGAGTATGACTCTGGGAATGGCTTGGTACAATATTGCTCCGGTTATCCTCAGTATACACTGCCGAGCTGAAGTTCAATGCTATGGGTTGCAAGGGAGTGACAGTATCCTTAGCAGGCCTGTTTGAGCTGGATTTCAAGAGTTGTATCTCTCTTATCAGCATTTGGTTGGTCTCCTGCTGTTGCTTCATCTGATCTTGTATACTACCAAACAAAGTTAGAATTTCATCATTAGAAGCCATAATAGGAGTTCTCCCTGAGGCAACAGATCCATGGATATTCTGAGTAGGCATAATATCCCGAGATGTGTGAGTTTCAACCCTCCTCGGAGGAGCTTGAGGCTTCGAGGAAGCTTGCGTCCTTGGAGGTGGTGGAAGCACCGAACCAAGGGTTGCAGAGGTTGTAGCAGACATGGTAGAAGAGCTCATGTTTTATTTTGAGGCCATTGAAAATAGTTGTGCAAAAATCTTTGAAAATAGAAAACCAAGTAGTGACTTTAAGAAAGCTTTTAGTAGAAATAGCACCACTTGCCCCACGGTGGGCGCCAAATTGTTATGGTCAAAAATTACCTAAGCAATTTAGTGATCAAATTAGTTTTATGAGGTAGTGTGCTGACAATGTGTATCGAAAATATTCTAGTTTAGTTGTTTGCAAAAAACAGTTTCAGGATATAGCTCAGGATATCAAGCTATATCAACAAGCAAACAATGAGCAAAAATGTAAAGGTTGATACGAGATGTACGAGGAAAGCCCTTGATCAATCTAGATCGCTGGCACAAAACCTCGGGAGCTGACAATCGCAGCTGCCTTGTTCTTCTTATTACTTCAAAAGTCAGGATACAGTGCAGGATAATGCCCAGATCTTTGCTAAGTGTTACAATATTTGCTAGAAGTGTGTGAATTGTGAGAGAGAGATAGAGAGAGAGAGAGAGTAAGTGTTTTGAGAGCAGTGAATGTGATGTCCTATGAGATCTGGTTATCCACATATTTATAATCACAAAGAAAAAACTAATTTCCCTAAAATGGGGGGATGCCTTCGAATATTCCCATGTTAACATTGAGGACCAAGTATTGCGGCTTCAACGTTCCTTTTCTAACAATCTGGACCGAGGCTTCAGGGGAAGGAGTCTTGATGAACGTTATGCACTCGTAACCTGCAAACTATCCGTTAGTAACCATCAGGATACAACATCAGGATGTTACCAATATCCTGATCCAGCATCCTAGACGTGAACAGTTATTATGAAATCAAGATATAATTTAAGATACTATCCAGGATATAGTCATAGAATTTCACTCATGACAATGTTGAAATAAAAGAAAACATGAATTGAAATGCAAATGAGCCGGACCGATATCAATTGAACAGCACAGGTACCGTATCGATATGTGTTTTTTTATTTTCGATCAATGTAGTGTTTTCTCTCTCAATTACTATAGCGAGTACATGTATCATAATAAACCAAATTGATACCGATATAATTCCCGCCGCGAAGCGCGGGGAATATCACTAGTTTAAATTAATTAAAAATAACATTATATGGTTGTTATTATTATAAATATTAAAAGTATTAATCTTTTGTTTTGAAATTACTAAAATTTGAACATAGACCACTATAACATTTGTCGTGTTTGAGTGCATTTCGCTATGCTTAATGAGAACTAGCTACACACTTCGAAGTATAGAAAAATAAAAACCACAAAAAATGTTAGTTTTGTTATAAACCAGACATTTTAGGCCCAACCCAATACTTATGGGTTTTAGGGTTTACACTTGTGTTTATCTATATATTGTAATGTTGAATAGAATGAATGAGTAGAATTTCAGTTTATCTCTATTTCTCTTTGGTTTTTATCACGTTATCAGCATGATTTGGCTCTCCACTGGGATTTTACCGATAATCTGCAATCAATCACAAGGAATCAGTGTTTCATATCTTCGACAACATCACCGATTCATCTGTACTTGCTTTGTTGTTCACAACATTTTCTGTTCATCGCACCTGGTACACATCATTACAATCTCTCATATTTATTGCATATGTGTGTGTTATTCTCGTTCACATAGTGTGTGTATACATCTGCATATCAAAAAGAAGATACACAACTTTCAATTTTTGAAACATCTGCATATTAAAAAAAAGGATATACAAAATTTCAAGATTTTCCAAGTGGTAACTAGAAAAGAGTTTTTTTAATCGCTTCAGTTATGGCATTCTTTTCATAAACAGCAAAAAAAAAATACACACATGTGGCGAACGATTTTCAAGTTGGTTTTCATGTGGATCTTAGACCAAACTAGGATTTTTTTTCTCTTTATACTCACAACAACAATAAAAAACCACATTTTGTTACTTCCTCTAAGAACACCGGCGGTAACTCCCGCCAAGATAAACTTACTCTGGCGACTATCCTCAATTGCCAACCGGCACTACGGCGGTCACTGCCGCCACTAGCAACTGAAACAAAACACATCATACATAAATTTTCTGACCTGATTTTTTTCTCCGGTAATCGGCGATGCGAGGCCGACTAACCTCTAAATCCGGCACGACGGAGACGCACGGCGGACCATTTGTAACTTGCAAATCCTTGTTTGGTAACCATTAACACCCAAACCAACCACCCACACTGTTGTTCTTGTTCGGGTTTCCGACAACCAATCGAATCAACCCAAAACCCGATCGGCATCTTGTTCTAGTTCTCTGTTACCGAGCACCAAAAGCCTTGTTCTTGTTTTTTTTTTCCGACGGGCCACCACCGTGAAACCCAAAACCGTTGATGATTAAATCGAAGGTTCTTGTTCTCTGTTCACCAGTCGATCACCACCCTAGAATCGGACACAGCCAGAGATCTGGTGGGTAGCATTTTTGGTCCAACGATCGGCGATTGTGTTGGTGGATATGTTGCTGTTTTTCCTTGATTAAATTAGATATGCAGAACATCTTTACTAAATATTAAAAGTGGTTAACACAATTTGCGAGATACATATACATATTAAATAAAATAATATACAGCTGGGAACTGTACATTTTTTTTATTATATAAATATGGCATTCGAAGTGTCTAGAATGCCAACTGTCCTCCAATATATATATATTAAAAAAAGGGGAAAATATATTATGTAACGTTGTAAATGATGCACATATAAATTAGTATCAAACAAATTAATATATTATAATTGTAAATTAATATCCCACATATCAAACTAAGTAATAAAATATATTGTTTGATGGTGAAAAAAAATTATACTTGTTAACAATTTAAACACTCTGTGAGTCGTCCAACCATTACTTAATATTTTTAAATCATTTTTCTTATTATATAACAATGGCCTAACATATAGAACCCGAAGTTCTACCTATAGAGAACCTGAAGTTCTCCTACAATGAATATATTTTATATTGCGGCTCAATTTTAAATCCTTGATCTTTTAATTTGTGGATAAAACGTCGAATTTATCAAAGCTTGAATTCACCGCACTTGACATCTCGGGTAACAACTACCTCCCATTGACTCTTGATGCTAAAATTCATTTGACGGCAAATAATTTGGGGGAGACAATTATTGATGGTAATCAAACTTCACCTCAAGATAAAGCGAAAGTTATGATATTTTTCCGCCATCATCTTCACGAAGATCTAAAGCGGGAATATCTAACTGTTGAGGACCCTCTTGAACTATGGACAGATATCAATGAACGTTTTGACCACCAGAAGTTGGTCTTACCTCCCAAAGCCCGCTATGAATGGCTTCATTTACGACTACAGGATTTTAAGACTGTAGTGAATATAATTCTGCCTTCTTCCGCATTACCTCTGAGTTAAAATTATGTGGTAAAAAAAAAGCCATGAAGACATGCTTGAAAAAAAAAACCTTCTCAACGTTCCATGCCTCAAACATGCTCCTGTCGTAGCAAAACCGGGAACGTAAATTTACTAAATATTCTGAATTGATATCATGTCTTCTGGTCGCGGAGCAAAACAACAAGCTCCTACTACAAAACCATCAATCGCGACCCGCCGGTGCAAGCCCATTCCCTGAAGCGAATGTGGCCAATTATCAAAGCAGACGAGTTAGAGGTAGAGGCCGCGGCCCCAGCAGAGGTCGTGGTCGTGGTCGAGGACGGGGATATACATGATTCTCAAAGATATGAAATTTTTCTCTGAGTTGTCTCCGGCTGAGACACCGATTAGTACTATATCTGGTGTCAGTAACCTTATCGAAGGCTCCGGCTGAGCACACATAACATTATCTTCGGGTACCAAATTAACTATTGATAATGCATTATATTCTAGTAAATCCAGAAGAAATTTACTTAGCTTTAAAGATATTCGAAAAAACGGTTACCACCTAAAAACAATATCTGAAAATAATATTGAATATCTTCAAATTACTTCCAACAAAAATGGCAAAGATACAATTGTTGAACAATTAGAAACCTTATCCTCTGGATTATATTGTACTAATATCAATTCTATCGAATCTTACATGGTGAGTAACCAAAAGCTGTTAGATAAAGACATATTCAATATATGGCATGACCGTCTAGGTCACCCTGGTAGCATAATGATGAGACGAATAATCAAAAGTGCAACCAGTCACCCTCTCAAAAACTTAAAAGTTTTGCTACCACAAGACTTATCATGTGCAGCATGCTCTCTGGGCAAACTTATAACTCGGCCCTCACAAACTAAATTGATACATGAAACCCCTTCATTTTTAGAAAGAATCCAAGGGGATATTTGTGGGCCTATTCATCCTCCGTGTGGACCATTCCGCTATTTCTTGGTCTTAATAGACGCATCCTCAAGTTGGTCACATGTGAGCCTTTTAGCTACTCGAAGTGTAGCATTTGCCCGACTTTTAGCTCAAATCATACAATTGAGAGCCAATTTCCACGATAATCAAATTAAAAACATCCGGATGGATAATGCGGGAGAGTTCACATCTCAAGCTTTTAATGACTATTGTATGTCAATTGGGATCAATGTTGAACATTCAGTACCTCATGTTCACACACAAAACGGTTTAGCTGAATCTTTGATTAAACGATTACAAATAATCGCTAGACCACTCTTAATGAGATGTAAATTACCATCTTCTGCATGGGGTCATGCTATTTTGCATGCCGCTGCACTGATTAGATTAAGACCAACTGCTGATCACGAATACTCCCCATTGCAACTGGTCTCCGGACGAGAACCAAGTTTGTCCCACCTTAGAATTTTTGGTTGTGCGGTATACGTACCAATACCGCCACCACAACGTTCTACAATGGGACCCCAAAGAAGACTGGGTATCTATATTGGTTTTAACTCCCCGTCCATAATCAAATATTTAGAACCAATGACGGAGACATGTTTATAGCACGGTATGCTGACTGTCATTTTGATGAAACGATGTTCCCAGTCTTAGGGGGAGATAAGGACAAAGAAAGACTGGTAACACAAGAAATAACGTGGAATGCATCATCGCTATCAAATCTCGACCCCCGAAGTGGTCAATGTGAATATGAAGTCCAAAAGATTATACATTTGCAAAGAATAGCGAATGAATTACCAAATGCATTCACAGACATGAATAGAGTGACAAAGTCACATGTACCAGCATCAAATGCACCTGCTCGAAATGAAGTAATCCCAGAAGCGATTACTATACAATGAAAGCGTGGAAGACCAATCGGTTCCAAAGACAAAAACCCACGAAAACGAAAAGAGCAAAGTAACGCAGTTGGTGAAAACTCACAAAAGATTATAAGTGAAACCCCAGTAGAGGTAAATGTCCCAGAAGAGACAACTATGAATCCAGAGGAAAATGAAGTTTCAGAAGAAACACCGGTACCGAACGAAAATGAGATCTCTATTAATTATGTACAAGATAGTACAATGTGGAACCGGAATAAAACACGTGTTGATGATATATTCACAACGGATGTAATCAATGAAAATGATTACGTACCTAAAACTTTAGAAGAATGCATGCACAGAAATGATTGGTTAGGATGGCAAGAAGCCATAAACGCCGAATTGAATTCGCTCGAAAAGCGACATGTTTTCGGACCTGTAGTCCGAACGCCCATAGACGTCAAACCAGTAGGTTATAAATGGGTGTTTGCAATAAAGAGAAATGAAAAGAATGAGATTGTAAGATATAAGGCTAGACTTATAGCACAAGGGTTTTCCCAAATCCCAGGAGTTGATTATGAGGAAACGCATTCCCCTGTAGTGGATGCGATAACCCTTAGATTCCTAATCGGCCTCACAATCTCTGAAGGACTTCACATGAGACTAATGGATGTCATCACCGCATACTTATACGGGACACTTGAAAATGACATCTACATGAAAATCCCTAAAGGATTAAAATTGCCTGAAGCATTAAAATCAACACCTCGAGATATGTGTTCTATAAAGCTCCAGAGATCTTTATATGGTCTCAAACAATCTGGTCGTATGTGGTACAATCGACTTAGTGAATATCTCGAAAAGGAATGATACAAGTCTGATTTAATCAGTCCATGTGTCTTTATAAAACGATCACTCTCAAATTTCACTATAATAGCAGTCTATGTTGATGATATCAACATCATCGGATCTCCTGAAGAGATAGAGAAAGCTGCTCAGTTGTTAAAAAAGGAATTTGAAATGAAAGATCTTGGTATAACGAAATTATGCATCGGACTACAATTTGAGTATCTGTGCAATGGCACATTTGTCCATCAATCAAACTACATCCAGAAGATGTTAGTACGTTTCAATATGGATAAAGCACATCCGTTTAGCGTACCTATGGTTGTCCGACCGCTAGATCCACACAAGGATCCTTATCACCCTCAAGAAGAAGGCGAAGAAGTACTTGGTCCAGAAGTACCGTACTTAAGCGCGATCGGTGCCCTTATGTATCTCCCAAATAACACAAGACCTGACATTGCATTTGCAGAACATGTACTAGCGAGATACAGTTTGAATCCACCACGTAGACACTGGAATGGTGTAAAACATATATTCCGATATATTTGTGGGACACAAGACTTAGGTCTTTTCTATCAGAAAGATCAAAAGTCTCAGCTTGTTGGGTATGCTGATGCCGGATATATATCAGATCTTCCCAAAGCAAAATCTCAGACAGGTTATGTATTCACATACGGTGGCACAACAATTTCTTGGAAGTCAACTAAGCAAACACTTACAGCAACGTCATCAAATCATGCCCAATTGATAGCACTATATGATGCTGGTCGAGAATGCATGTGGTTGAGATCAATGATTAATCACATACAAGAAGCATGCATATTAGAAAAAATCAAGAAGGAGCCGACAATCATTTATGAAGACAACGCTGCTTGCATAGCTCAGATCAGAGAAGGTTACATCAAGGGTGATCGAACAAAGCACATCTCACCAAAGTTCTTCTCAACATATGACTTGCAGAAAGAAGGGGAAATTGATGTTCGCCAGATCAAGTCAAGTGAAAATTTAGCTGACCTGTTCACAAAATCTTTACCAAGAAGCAGTTTCGAGCAACTATCATACAAGATCGGTCTCCGCATATTGAAAGATGTTTGTTGAATTCAGGGGGAGAATTATACACACTGTACTCTTTTTCCCTTAACTAAGTTTTGTCCCAATGGGTTTTCTTAGTAAGGTTTTTAATGAGGCAGTATAACTGATAGTATCAGTTTATTTATTCAGGTCCTGAAGTACCTATTTAACATCATCCTGAAGTATGTTGTTAAACTGTGTATAATTCTAAATGTCTGAGGGGGAGTGTTATAAACCAGACATTTTAGGCCCAACCCAATACTTATGGGTTTTAGGGTTTACACTTGTGTTTATCTATATATTGTAATGTTGAATAGAATGAATGAGTAGAATTTCAGTTTATCTCTATTTCTCTTTGGTTTTTATCAAGTTTCAATATTATTTAGGTGTGTTAATAGGTTGAAATAAACTTGTTTAAGTTTGTGTCAGCAACATTGACTTGTTAACAATTTTTTTATTCTCAAGCTTGACACATATATAAGGAAAGTGAATATAAGCCTCATAAGCATCAAATCTTACATGTGAAACCATTAAAAATCCGTAGTTTTGATTATAAGTAAAAAACACACGTATCACAGGTCTTTTAATGCTCTAGGAATCTTTTCTTGATTATGCTTTACGCATGATCGTGATGTTTGTTTACCAATTTTCATTATTAGGCTACACGGTATGGGTGTCATCCCCATGCCACCTCACCAAAAAATATGAATAGCGCCCCATCTTTTATACCGCGGGCGTCAATGAGGGGGTGCAATTGTTGGTTTGTAAATGCAAATAGCGGATGAAAAGTAGGACCCACATCCATTTTAAACATCTAAAACTACACAAAAAATAGGGGAGGGGTCTTTAACTCATACCATGGGTGTTATTGAGAAGATACAATAGAGCCTCTTGTCCTACGTGTCGATGATGTGTCACAATGGACCCCTAGGGGACTCCAACAATACCTCCCAGCCTTATCATATAATGCCATTTTAATTAAGATATTTAGGAGTTAGTCATAAGCCATGTGAAAATTAAACATTATTTATTTACAAAAATATAAAGGAACGTGTTTTAAGAGTCCTCCAATCCATTTTGACCCTCACTAAAACCTGACTTATTTCGACCCAAGGCTGTTATTAAAGAAACACCACTTTTGATCCGTGGGGACAGAATAGTATCGACTAGGGAGTTGTCTTCAAAATCCCTTCTTCGATCGATCCAGCTGGAACGTTCGTGAGTAATCTACAAAATAGAATACCGTAACTCATTAAGAGGAAAAGGGGGTTTCTTCTCTTAACGAGACTCCGGTGTGAGAATAAGTAATTGTCCTTTCTAAGAAAAAAGGAAACAAGTGTGTGCGAAGAGTGAGAGAGTGAAAATCAGATCCTTAACCCTTTGGTAGAGGTTGGTATTTATAGCCGAAGCGTTGGAGAAGGAAAAGGACTGATTGGCTCATGGGCCAAAGTCGCTTTCAAGGGAATATTAGTTTGGTCCCCTCTAACAGGACAGGTAGTGCACGCAAAGGTGGGAGTACGTCCATGCGCCGTGATTGGCTACATGTCGCTTTCCAAACGTACATCTTGTCTCGTTTGTCACAGCTATTATTGGAGATCATGAAGCAGTGAAATGGTACAAGCTGATGGGTTACACGTCACTGTCCATTGTACTTCTTGTGACACCTCGTGGAAGCATCTAGTTATTCAGTATCTATACGCTAAATTTCAGGACGAAATTTCCTTCAACTTAGGGATAATGTGACAACCCGCACGTTCCGTTTTGTACCTTTTCTATTTATGATGTAATCTGTTACTTGATAAGTGACATAATAAAAAAGGGTTTTATAAATATTTGAAATACATGTGTTAATGTATAATGATTGATATTATTATTATCATTATGATTAAGCCGCACAAAGGGTGTAGTGACTGTAGTCACACAGCCTTTTACAACCCGTACACTCTCCAAGCTGGGCCTGAAAAACTGGTGAGCCCAGATCAACCTGCACCGCACAGTCTATTATAAGTGGGCCTTTCCCCTGACTCGCACACCCTTAAACAATGAGGACCGCACACACATGGGGTGTTTGTATATACGGTGTAATATGACAGTTGGCCTCCACTCCTTGGTGTGCGGCAGCTAGGGAGGATTATAAATACAATGATGTGAAACCCTAGACAACCTTTGACACCAAATATTCCCCTACAGCCGTCACTTTCTCTCTCTCTCCTCTCCCCTTTTAGAAACATTTCCCAAATCAACAAACATCATCTTTCATTTATGCAACATTCCCTTCATCCTTTTTGAAGAACCCAAGCATCATCAACAGCTGTTGGTCTCTTCTTTTCTTGAAGATCTCGCACACTTTTCTTCCTTGTCTTCTTAGATCAACGTTTGAGGTTAGTAGATCTTAAAGCTTTGATGTCCAAATGTTTCTTGCAAATAATTGTGTACATGATATATTCCTAAAAGGTGTTTTCTGATTGTTAAGTGCTAGCTGATTGGATGGTTTTCTTGTGATGAATGAAATTTAGAAACATTTAATATAATGAAAAGAACCAAGGTTTTTGTATGATAAAAAGTGTTAGAGATTTTGTATGATACAATGTTTCCAAATCATTCAAATAAGGGTAGGAATAAACTTGGTGCCCTTCACTGTTTTGATTTCGTGACATCAAGATATGTGTTTGATGATGTGTGTGTTAAGGACGAATCATGATATGTGAATGTTTAAATGACTGAATGATTTTGGGTTAGATGATATAAAAAAGATTAGGATTTTGATCCACTATTTCGTCGATAAAGGGGCTTAATAATGTTTTAAAAAATTAGGGTTTTAGAACACGTTTTGGATTTGTATAAAATATTGTGATGATGATTTGGTGTGTCGCAGCCCCTGACCCCTATCCCCGGAAGCGAGTGCCGCGAGACTCAGAGCTGGTGGTATCGGTGTTTATTAATTTGGCAGCGGAATTTTTACATCAGGACCATAGTTAGGAAATATTTTTATCAGAGTTAAACACTAAACTTTTATAATAATAAATGGAATAAAACCCAATTTTTCATTTGCAATACATTTACAGGGATAAACCCTAATTATTGAAAACATAAACTCCTTTTTATTCAGGTAACTTATATAGCCACTTTTCTAAGCCTTCAGTGCTCTCCAGCTGGCTTCTATTAGCTTCACATTAAGTTACCTGAAACGCGTTTTAAAAGGTTTTATCAGCAAGAAATACTGGCGAGTACATTCCAATTTGTAAAACATCAGTTGTTACACATTACAGTATTAAGGGCGATTACAATGTTTATATCTACCCAATTACTCGTTCAGTACGTGTCACTCGACGGATCTGTGACTATGGTCATATCACACATTGGATACTCTTGCCTAATTGTGAAGGTTACCAAGTACTGTATACAAACTCCATAATACTGACAGCAATTGTAGAATTACAAAGACTTAATCACTGTAATTGTAATTGAAAACATTTGAGGTTTTGGTAAAACAATTTGGTAGAAAAAGAGAATGACTCACAAAAAGAGTTTATAAAAGGGGAATGACTCACAGTCTTGACTTAGGTGATACTACTATAGCTTCCTGGTGATTTTCCTGGTTATTAATTATTAAAATTAAACAATGCACACGTGTTAGTAAGATAACCCAAATCACATTAACCGTACAACTCGAGACAGAACTCAAATGACTGAGTCAGGCAGAGCCTTGACATGCATTACGGAGTCCTAGATCAATTGGGTGTAACTCAAGATAGAACTCCAATGACTGAGTCAGGCAGAGCCTTGACATGCGTTATGGAGCCCTATATCGATCGGGTAGTGTAACAGATATGTGATCGAGGGTTATAATACTTACAACGAGGTAGAGCTTCGCTTTTTAGGGGTATTATATCCCGCGGGTTTAGAGTATCAGAGAGTTTGAGAGAGAAAAGATTTCTGAACGATTTGCAAATGAGGCCTGAAGCCCCTTTTATAGGCTGGTCGAGGGGTCCCTCGCGCCCCGCGAGGACCACCTTCTTCTCTGTCGTGCCCCACGAGGGCCTTAATGGCGGTTGTAGGGCTTGTCGAGTCACATAGTAGCTACCACATGTAACCGGACACGTGGCGGACCAGGGTGTCGCCCAGTGTCACTATGTCGCTCCCCGCGACAGACTTAGGGGGTCCGGTTCGTGGCCCGCGACAACCCCATATATTTGTTTTTATTTGATTTTGATAATTATTAAGGTATTTTAGGTCCGTTAACGAGTATTCGAGGTATAATAGGAACGTTTAGGGGTGTCAGGAGTGTTTTAGGAGGGTTGTTATATCTTCCCCACCTTAATTTAAATCTCGTCCTCGAGATCTACTGGAACAGGTGTGGATATTTCCTTTGCATTTTTTACTCGAGTTCCCAAGTGTATTCTGGTCCTCTCTTGGAGTCCCATTTCATTTTGACCAGAACTAATCTCTAGTGTTTGAGACTCTTGATCTTTCTATCTTCAATCTGAAGAGGTTTCTCTATAAACTTAAGTTTCTCATTCACCTCTATGTCCTTAAGAGGTATCATTAATGATTCGTCTGCTAAGCACTTTTTAAGATTACATACATGAAATACATCATGTATTCCTGCCATTTCCTCTGGCAGTTGTAGCTGATAAGCTACAGGTCCTATTCTTCTAATAATCTCAAAAGGTCCAACATACCTGGTGCTTAGCTTTCCTCTTTTAATGAATCTGACTACTCCTTTCCATGGAGAGACTTTTAACAATGCCTTATCTCCAACTTGAAATTCCAAAGGTTTTCGTCAGTTATCTGCATAACTCTTTTGACGATCTTGTGCTGCTTTTAGTCTTTCCTTGACTTGAATAATTTTGTCCATTGTTTCTTGTACTATCTCTGGTCCAGATAGTTGTTTTTCTCCAATCTCTGCCCAACAGACCGGAGTTCGGCACTGTAACACCTCGTAAAATCGTGTCCAATGATGTGTTGACACGTGTAATGAACCCTAATAAAGTCAAACGTTGACTATGAGGGACTAATTTCGTCAAAAATCGAAAACCTTGATTATATAAGGACGGAAAGTGTCAACATGTCTAAACTAGGCCTCTGAGTAACCTTAAACGGTGTCCGTATTCTCAAACGAGCCACTTGTTGGACGAGAGAAGCCGTTTGTGTAATTATGTGAAAGTTTGCGCGTCGAAGGGTTAAAAGTGTCATCATGTTAATTCTGACCTCTGAGTGACCATTTAACAAACTAAGAGCTTCATAAAGTTTGATTATATTCTCGGGAATGCCAAATATTGGCTATGCAAGGCTTTTATGCCAATAAGTGAAGTTACGCGCAAGTTTGAAAGTTAGAGGGGTTAAAAGTGTCAACATGTTTAATTATACCTCTGAATGAACTTTTAGCGAACCCGAAGCATTATGATATGCAACCATACTCTCGAGAATGCTTAACATGAGCTACATAAGGCTTTGATGCTATTAAAAGATGATACGCGCAAGTTTACGCGTTAAAGGGACCAAAAGCGTCAACATTGGATAATACACCTTTGAGTGACCTTTTGAGCGAACTGGAGCATCGTAATATTTGAACATACGCTCGGGATACTTCATATGAGCCATGGAAGGCTTTAATGTCGATAAATGGTATTAAGCGCAACTTTAGGCATTAAAAGGACTAAACGCGTCATCGGGTGAAACTACGTGTTAGAAGGTCTTTTAAAGGAACCGGGAACTCCGCAATGATTAATCGTACATCCAGGCATGCCCAAGATTTGTCGCTTATGATAATTATACCTTACATTATCATAAAACATCATATACATGAAGTATTGGGTCATTTACGTCACATTTGGAAGTTAAAAATGGTTCAGAAAAAGACAGGGACTGATGTTGTAAACATCTGAAACATGCTTGGACTGGTTCGGGTCTAGTCTCGGGCTGTGAGCCCAATGGGCTGCATTTTTGTGGGCCAACTTGAACAAACAGCAACATTATATGCTGTTTAAAGGACTTTAGAAAGCACATGGACCAAAGCAGTAAAATGCCAAACTTGTCGCTGGGCTGGCAACGCTCGCGGGCCGCGTAAATTGGGCCTGGGGCGTATGCGGGCCGCCAGAGCCCAGATCTGCATATCTGTTTATTTTTTTTATTTTCTTGCTTGGTGATCACTCAAAACCTTTCTAAACCAATTCAAATCGATTCCTTGGGCTCCAAACCAATTTGGACAGCTGTTATAACAGGTGTAATAATCCTAGGGACCCTCCAAACACATGCCTTGATCCAAATTCATACCCAAAACCTATAAATACTTGAAACTTTCATTCATTTTTGGCACACACTTCATTTTATCATTCTATCACTCAAATCTGGAGCTTCCTAAGCTGAAGTGGAACTTAATTTATATAGAAAAGATAGCTAGGACCCTTTGTAAGTGTCTTAGCCCTCTCATTGGTTCAGTTTTATGTTCTAAAAACCGAATAGTCAAGTCATCATAAAATAACTTTGACTTTCAGTTTAAACTCATATGGTCCAACCACTGTTCGAGACGAATGTGGTTATATGACCATAGTTAGGTAGGTGATTAACCCTTAAAAGGGCACCTCCTAGTTCCTTTGTTTTCCTAGTTAATTATCGGGTCAAACCATTTAGGTAAAAAGTCAAACTTGGCAGATTTGTAAATAATAATTAAAATTAATAAAACAGAGGTTCTAAATTATATTTTTACATTCTAATGACTTGGTAACTAGTATTAGAACATGTTTAATCAGGTCTAACCCGACAATTATTAGTCTAAAGTCAGTTTATAACCGAAAGTCCCAAAAGCTTGACTTTTGCTTTGACTTTCAGTTCTGACCCGATTAAGCTTGATTCTTCCATGTTTTAAGCTTCCATTAGGACCATATTATATAGTGGTATAACCCCCTGAAGTTATATTGCTTGGCCCTTAGTAGTTTGAAGTATATGCTAGTTTCAGTTATTATGCTTATAAACGCCCATTTCGCCCTTTTGACATATAAATGAGAATTTTGAAAATGTGAGAGGACAAAAACCTTTATTACTGATATATAAGCTTGTCCCGAAAATTTGACATCAGTTCTTGATCCCAAATAGGAGTTATGCTCGATATCGTAATTAGAAGCTCTTTATTAATTAAATTGCGATATCTTGCATAAGGCATGTTTAAACTTGGATTTTGACCCAAAACTCATTACCTACTGTTAAGATATTATTTTTAGGGATTTTTGGAACTTTCGATCGGACTATAATCTGACCGTATCATGGAGTTCTTATATAATTCGGTAAATGATGATAATACCCTTTTCATGCATAAAAAGAGACTAACAAATGATTTGAATGCCAAACCTTTTTCTACTGATTTTATACATTAAATAAATTATTTTGAGCATTCAAAACTGATCAAAATCTCAGATTTCCATAAAACCCTTTAATTATCGTCAATTAGCGATTTTACGCTAATTAGGTGCATAGTATGGTTCTTAAACCATATTTAACATCAAAGACTCGTTACCTACTGGTTTTATAATTAAATTTTAATATTACTACAGTAGGTATAAGTCATGAACTCAGACTTCCAAAAATGTCCGTAAAAGCATATGTGAAATGACCAAAATACCCTTCCGGGGCATAGTTTGGCCATAAATGGTAAACCTCGCATATGTATGATATCTTAATGATGTAATGTGATAAAATAAATAATTTTATTAATTACCAAAGATCAGAACCTCAGTTGCTTTAAAACCTCTTTTATAAAGGGTAAAATGACCAAAATGCCCTTATGGGACTTAATTTGGTTTTAAATACTTTTTGGGCATATATGTTAACATCCTACTGATGTATTAACATATTCTAAGCATAATAACATATGGGACTTGTATATGGTTCATTTGGTTGCCCGTTACGCATCTACGCGTTCGGATCGGTTTATGTAACTAGTTTACGTAAGTTTGCCGAAACGGGTTTAACCTTATCGTTTTTATCTCAAAATACAGAATGTGTTTAGTTTACCCATATTATACAAGTCTCCGTACTTGTTGGGTCAAATTAGCATTCTATTCCGGTCATCGCTTAATCTAGCGTATCGTACCGTTTTAGATACTTTAAGCTAGCCGGTCTAAGTCTACGACTTAAATAAGACCATTAGCATTCTGAATTGGTTATATATTACCATCACTCCAGACTAGAGCCACCCGGTAAAAGCTACCTGCATTTAGATTGATTGGATACGACTGAGTTATTTTGCTGTGAATCAAGTATTAGCTCAGGTAAATACTTTTAACTTATTTTCCCTTATACGGGCTTGGGATACGGTATCATAAAAATACCGCTTGGTCGGGTATGAGATCATTTAGTCGGATTGTGATTTAATAAATCTGCATAACCCGTTTTAATCTGTATTGTTTGTTAACATAAACATTGGGGGTTAACGACCGTGTCCTGGATATCCTCGGCTCATTAAAGTTAAAAATGGCCACAACCTATGCACGGGGTGTAGGCATACACCCGACAGGTGTAAATGCTAAAATATAAATAACCCACATGTTGGGGATAACTCCTTCGTGGGTTTTGTAAGTGGTGAGTCGGTTAATCATGACCGGCTTCCAAACCGGCCCCATATGTATGACAAACATGTGAAACAGTATACAAGATTTTATTAAAGATTGTCCCAAGTTATAAATGGTTTGTGCCTTGTGCACTTAAATCAATTTTCATAAACTCTTTTCAAAAGAGTCGGTTAATTGTATTTACCAGTGAAAACTGACATATTTTCCAAAGACTAAGTGGCAGGTACTACTCGTAATAGGCTGGGAGTTGCTCGGTGCCGAAAAAGAGGATCTTGCAAATCCTTAAAGATGCCATAAAGTATGCTAAGTTTCATTCTATACGTCCTATAATGATCCTCCTGTGGATTTGATATTGCAGGCTCGTCTATAATAAATACTTTGATATTTTCAGACATTTGAGTTTGTAATAATATTTTATATTCCAAGACTTCCGCTGTCCTATTCTGTGTATGTTTGACCATGATGATATCAACTACGTCACGATACTCCCCACCGGGCCCACCGGTGATATGTGTAAATATCGGGGTGTGACAGGTTGGTATCAGAGCCAACGTTGAGTGAATTAAACACTAGTCTTTTGTGTTTAATCTCAATGACATAGTAGCATATTCCTTAGACCTTCTGAGTCTAGATTTAACATAGGAATGCTCTCATCCTTATTAAGTAAACATTGTTTTCGATTTCATGTATTTTAAATAAGTCGCCAAGCAAGGAAGCCGTTGATAGAGATTCTCCTCATCCGAAGCCAAAGAATGCCAAGCTTCATAACACGGCTAGAATAAGCGTGTGACCGATTTGAAGGAAAGACCTTTAAGGACTCATTCCTAAAATCAAATCTATTGAATTGCAATCAGACTTCAGAGTCCATGCCGGATGTCACTGAGGCTCAAATTTTTAAAGTATGTGCCAGTGGAGTCTATACCAGGTGGTCCCTGAGGTTCCCGTTTTGAAAATAATGCTAGTGAATGCTGATGACCCTTATTCTTACCTCCAAGTTTTGGAATCCCAGACTTGGATTATATCAGTCAAAACCCAATCCATGATCCATATCATTCCTTAACCATTGAATCCTTGAATTCTACTTTAATAACGGATCATGATTGGAATATTTATCTTATTCACTGAGGTCTTCAGCGTCCATACCATATATGGTAAACAAAGAAGAGAAACAATCGAAATGAAGCAAGGAAGACGTTAGAAGATCCTTCTTTCATAATATTCTTTGTCTTTTAAGGACCCATCCCTTCTATTTAGTCCCTGTGTGGACATACCTTTTCGACTTAAGACCCTATATGGGCATTTACTACTTAGTCCTTTCATGGACATTAAATTTCAATATAGTCCCTTGTGGACATTATCTTCCAATAAAGTCCCTCGGTGGGCATACTATTTCAACATAATCCTTTCGTGGACGTGTGATTTTATTAAAATCCCTTTTTATGGATACACTATTTTAAAATAGTCCTTTCGTGGACTTGATATTTCAATATAGTCCTCTCATGGACATTATATTTCATCGTAGTCCTTTCATGGGCATAGTATTTCATTAAAAGTCTTTTCGTGGACATAATATTTTATCAAGGTCCCCTGGCGGACATAATAATTCATTATAGTCCTTTCAAGGACATATTGTTTCATTAATAAGTCCCAATGAGGACGTATCTTTTGACATAAAGTCCCTACCAGGACAATTATTTATTAACGTCCCTTTATGGACATGTTATATCATAGTAATCCCTATGCGGACATATCTTATAGTCCCTTTAAGGACTCATATTTCCTTTTAGTCCCTGCACGGACTAAAGCTGCTTTAAGTCCCTGTGAGGACATCTGTACGGCAAAGCCCTTTTGAGTGCACGCTGTACCAATATAGTCCTTTTATGGACATGTTATTTCATTAAAATCCCTTTAGGGATATGTTATTTCGAAATAGTCCCTTTGAGGACATGACATTTCATTGTAACCCCTATACGGATTTATAATATTTTATAGTCCTTATACGGACTTATAAATTTTTATCTTAGTCCTCTGTGGACAAATATATGATTAAAGTCCTGGTTTTGGCACTATTGTAAATTCCTAATGATTTAGGAACGTTTTGAAAATTTTATGTAGGTATTCATTTCGTCCTTTATCCAACGATAGTTCCGAATTTTCACTCGAACTTTATCGATCAGCCAAAGAATTTCAAAAGATCCTCTTAATGGTATAACCTAGCCTATATGTCTATGAACATGGCTGTGATGGTAAAACCCTCTTAAGATAATTAATCTTTGTTAACATCTGAAAACATGTTAACACTCCTGGCAGTGTGGCGTGAGAAACCACACCAGCCGTCAAGGTATTGGATTACGTCCAAGCCTTAAAGCCTATATGATCAGAGTAGATCATGGCAAGTATCATCGATGTGATGATCATACCATAAACATCCATTAGTGGTGAAGTGCTTACATGCAATACTTGCTGTCTAATAAAGACAACGACAGTTGTGATCTTTACGACCCCCTGTTCAAGGTAGTGAGATGTGCTCAAGCCTAATAGTCTATCTGATCAATGCGATCATGACAAAAATCATCAGTATGATGATTAAATTTAACATCCTAATTGATGTTTTTCCTACTGCTATATTATATTGTCCATTTGAGATAAGGCAATTGTAATCTTTTGTGATTCTTTGCCCAAGGGGGTGAGCTATGCTCAAATCCCATAGTCTATATGATCATTACGATCCTGACTAGTATCATCAGTATGATGATCATAATATTAACATCCCTAGTGATTAAATGCCTACGAGCTATACTCTTCTCTATTGTCGATAAGACAAAGTTAGTGGTGATCTTTTAAAATCCCCTATTCAAAATGGTGGGTTACACCCAAACCTAATAGTCAATATGATCGATATGATCATGACTAATATCATTAGATACGATAATGATATATGAACATCCAATAGCGAAGTCAATTGGTTTACCTTGGTACCAAATAAGTCGTCTAGAAAGACAATGACAGTTGTAGTCTATGACTCCCTGTCCAAAGGTGAAGAACTATGTTCAAACCTGGAAGCCCCTAATCCAATAAGATCGCGGCTTATAGATAAATGTCCTTGGTGACAACTCATCAAGTTATATTCCAAGTCATCCATGACAAGCCTCTGTGCTATAATTTGTCATTTGTGACAAGTTAACATACTAAATGTTAACATTCCTAGTGACATGCCTTTTGTGCCAGAATTGATAAACGTCCTCTGTGACAGGCCTTAGAGCCATATCTAAATGTCATTTGCGACGAGGCCTTCGTGCCGTATAATCATTTATGCCCTTCATGGCTAGGCTTTATGCCATATCTTTCTATGTCCCTCACGACGGGCTTTTATGCCATATATGTATATGTCTATATATAATAAAAGTCATGTACGGCTAGCCTTCGAGCTATTCCTAATAGTCCTTGTGACAAAGACAGTTGTGACATTATGATCCTCTGTTAATCAGGTAATGGACTCGCTCCAACCTTAGGTGCCATTAATGGTCCTTTTGTGACCTAGACTAAATGTAATGGATATACATTCAAATAACATCATTAGGAATGTTTGGAACATCATAGCCTATACGATTTATGGATGCCGTGGCTGATCTATGTCAGGTCATCAGGATGATGACTAACAATTGCTTAACGTGGTGGTTAGTACTAAGTTTCGAGTATGGCAAACTCGGATGAGGTAGACAACAGTCGCGATACTATTAAAGCGACAAAAGCGAATAATGCTACAGACGCAAACCTCAATATTAATGGAGTTAATCTCCAAGCTGTGGTTGACGCAATAGTTGGGAAAGACCATGGAAAAAGGTATTGAAACAGTTTAAAGAGCCAAATGCTTCTCGCTCTAAATTTTTAAAACCACATTCAATTGCTCATGAAAAGAGTTTTGTTCACATTTCGAATGTGAAGGATGAACCAAATGAGGAAGGTAACTCCCAGAAATCTAAGAAAAAGAGCAAAATACGGGCTTAATAAGAACCAACATAAGTTCAATAAGAAGTCTGTATGTAAGAATTGCTACAAAAGAGACTGCGGACAGTGTCGAATAGAACCAAAGACCAAAGTAGTGTAGCATCTGCAAGAAGAACTGGTCATCAGTCCCATAAATGTAGGGACATAAGAAATGCAGTCTGTTACGACTGTGGTGAGTAAGGCCACATCAGAACTAGATGCCATCAAGCTGCCAAAGAAGGTGCAGCTAAGTCTGGAAAGGATAAGAAAAGAAATTCCTGAACTCACCTGATGAATGCCAAGAAGCAGTGCATAATGTTGTCAAGTACATCCCTTGTCTGACAATGATAAAATTCTGCTAAGTGTCCTGTTTTTTTTTAATACAGGCAATAATAAGTCTTTCATAGACCATAAGCTTGGCAAACTTATGATGATACTCATAAGAGCTTCAGATGCTAAGTATAAGTTATGATTTACCAAGGAAACCATAGTAACCGATTCTTCTATTATCGGCAATGAATCCTTCTGTGAAATCTAAGAGTACTCTTTCTTTGAATAGAGTACGACAATATATGTTATTTTAATTATTTTCCTCATTGATTTTATCAACTGCGAGTGCCAACTATGTTTGATAAAAGCGCCATATGAGGATTGGCGTAACCTAGTGTGTCCCATAGATTGCTTCCATGCCTGATCAGTATGCATGTTTAATGCATGGAACCACTAAGATATACCAATGGTCATATTGTACTAAAGTCAGCTAGTGGTATTCAAAGAAGATATCCGTAATAGAAATGCCTAAGTAGGCGTCTCTACTTAAGGCATCTGTGCACTCGTAAATCAAATGTGTCATTTACATGGCACAAGCATCGGTAAGTGGACCAAGGTCGAAGATTGAAGCTACCTCAATCATATTTGGATAACTTGATTTCTTCTTAGTAGAACTACCCTGTTTTACCTCCTGAGAGGCAGAGTGGAATTTGGATTGACATCCTATTAGGAGCTATATCTGTTACAGAAGCACAATATCGGTTAGCATCAACGGATATGGAAGAACTGAGAGCTAACCAGATGAGTTTATGGAGAAAGACTTGTATAGCCTAGCTCATCATTTTAAGAGCTCCGATTATTGTTAATAAAGGAAAGCACGATGCAATACGCTTGTGCATTGATTACTACAACCTAACTAGGAAACGATTGAGAATCGTAATTAGGTGCCCAGGATCGTCGATTTGTTCGACTAACCATGAGGGTAGTTAATTCCTTAAGATTGATTCGGGTAGTAGTTGGAATAACTATCTCACCCTGAATAAGTTCTTCTATAACCAATAGCATTATATAAGCATCAAGGCTGCTCCTTTGAAGACCTTGTTTGAGAGAAATAGCCAACGCCCATTTGTTGGGCAGGAAATTGGGAAAGCCCAATTATCAGGGTCTGAAATTTGTCTTAAGGGCGACGGATATGATAATATGAATCAGTAGTTGTTTGAAAACTACCAGTAATCTGCAGAAGAGCAATGCGAGCAAGAGGCGCAAATCTCTTAAAGTTCCAAATAGGGAGCAAGACTCTATTAAAAATCTCAATATGGAAGAATACGATACGTTTCAGTATAAAGGGCAAGTCAAGCCCTGGATATATCGAATCATTCGAGATCATCAAATATGTCGGCAGTATAGCTTATAAGCTAAACTTGCCTAAGGAGCTTAGTGGAATTCTTAATGTGTTCCACATCTTTAACTTAAAGAAATGCTTAGCTGATAAATTGCTAGCAATGTCTCATAAAGAAATATAGATTTATGAAAGCCCGAGGTTATTGAAGGACCTATATCGATCAAGGATCGACAGGTTAAGAAGCTCCGAAGAGAAGCATGTGCCTATTGAATAGGTCAATTGGGATACCCGAAGGGGTCCCCAATATATAGCGGAAGTTAAGTCCATCATACGACAGAAAGTACTTCCATTTTTTTTGAGCAAATCTCGGGGTCGAGATTTCTTTTAAAGGGGTGAGGATGTAACACCTCATAAAATCGTGTCCAATGATGTGTTGACACGTGTAATGAACCCTAATAAAGTCAAACGTTGACTATGAGGGACTAATTTCATCAAAAATCGAAAACCTTGATTATAGAAGGACTGAAAGCGTCAACATGTTTAGACTAGGCCTCTGACTGACCTTATACGGAGTCCGTATTCTCAAACGAGCCACTTGTTGGACGAGAGAAGCCGTTTGTGTAATTATGTGAAAGTTTGCGCGTCGAAGGGTTAAAAGTGTCAACATGTTAATTCTTACATCTGAGTGACCTTTTAACAAACCGAGAGCTTCATAAAGTTTGATTATATTCTCGGGAATGACAAATATTGGCTATGCAAGGCTTTTATGCCAATAAGTGAAGTTACGCGCAAGTTTGTAAGTTAGAGGGGTTAAAAGTGTCAACATGTTTAATTATACCTCTGATTGACCTTTTAGCGAACCCAAAGCATTATGATATGCAACCATACTCTCGAGAATGCTTAACATGAGCTACATAAGGCTTTGATGCTATTAAAAGATGATACGCGCAAGTTTACGCGTTAAAGGGACCAAAAGCGTCAACATTGGATAATACACCTTTGAGTGACCTTTTGAGCGAACTGGAGCATCGTAATATTTGAACATACGCTCGGGATACTTCATATGAGCCATGGAAGGCTTTAATGTCGATAAATGGTATTAAGCACAACATTACGCATTAAAAGGACTAAACACGTCATCGAGTGAAACTACGTGTTAGAAGGTCTTTTAAAGGAACCGGGAACTCCGCAATGATTAATCGTACATCCAGGCATGCCCAAGATTTGTCGCTTATGATAATTATACCTTACATTATCATAAAACATCATATACATGAAGTATTGGGTCATTTACGTCACATTTGGAAGTTAAAAATGGTTCAGAAAAAGACAGGGACTGATGTTGTAAACATCTGAAACATGCTTGGACTGGTTCGGGTCTAGTCTCGGGCTGTGAGCCCAATGGGCTGCATTTTCGTGGGCCAACTTGTCGCTGTTTAAAGGACTTTAGAAAGCACAGGGACCAAAGCAGTACAATGCCAAACTTGTCGCTGGGCTGGCAGCGCTCGCGGGCCGCGTAAATTGGGCCTGGGGCGTACGCGGGCCGCCAGAGCCCGGATCTGCAGATCTGTTTATTTTTTTTATTTTCTTGCTTGGTGACCACTCAAAACCCTTCTAAACCAATTCAAATTGATTCATTGGGCTCCAAACCAATTAGGAAAGCTGTTATTACAGGTGTAATAATCGTATGGACCCTCCAAACACATGTCTTGATCCAAATTCATACCCCAAACCTATAAATACTTGAAACTTTCATTCATTTTTGGCACACAGTTCATTTTATCATTCTATCACTCAAATCTGGAGCTTCCTAAGCTGAAGTGGAACTTAATTTTTGTAGAAAAGATAGCTAGGACCCTTTGTAAGTGTCTTAGCCCTCTCATTAGTTCCGTTTTATGTTCTAAAAACCGAAAAGTCAAGTTATCGTAAAATAACTTTGACTTTCGGTTTAAACTCATATGGTCCAGCCACTGTTCGAGACGAATGTGGTTATATGACCATAGTTAGGTAAGTGATTAACCCTTAAAAAGGCACCTCGTAGTTCCTTCGTTTGTCTAGTTAATTGTCGGGTCAAACCATTTAGGTAAAACGTCAAACTTCGCAGATTTGTAAATAATAATTAAAATTAATAAATCAGAGGTTCTAAATTATATTTTAACATTCTAATGACTTGGTAACTAGTATTAGAACATGTTTAATCAGGTCTAACCCGACAATTATCAGTCTAAGATCAGTTTATAACCGAAAGTCCCAAAAGCTTGACTTTTGCTTTGACTTTCAGTTCTGACCCGATTAAGCTTGATTCTTCCATGTTTTAAGCTTCCATTAGGACCATATTATATAGTGGTATAACCCCCTGAAGTTATATTGTTTGGTCCTTAGTAGTTTGAAGTATATGCTAGTTTCAGTTATTATGCTTATAAACGCCCATTTCGCCCCTTTGACATATAAATGAGAATTTTGAAAATGTGAGAGGACAAAAACCTTTATTACTGATATATAAGCTTGTCCCAAAAATTTGACATCAGTTCTTGATCCCAAATAGGAGTTATGCTCGATATCGTAATTAGAAGCTCTTTATTAATTAAATTGCGATATCTTGCATAAGGCATGTTTAAACTTGGATTTTGACCCAAAACTCATTACCTACTATTAAGATATTATTTTTAGGGATTTTTGGAAATTTCGATCGGATTATAATCTGACCGTTTCATGGAGTTCTTATATAATTCGGTAAATGACGATAATAACCGTTTTATGCATAAAAAGAGACTAACAAATGATTTGAATGCCAAACCTTTTTCTACTGATTTTATTCATTAAATAAATTATTTTGAGCATTCAAAACTGATCAAAATCTCAGATTTCCATAAAACCCTTTAATTATCGTCAATTAGCGATTTTACGCTAATTAGGTGCATAGTATGGTTCTTAAACCATATTTAACATCAAAGACTCGTTACCTACTGATTTTATAATTAAAATTTAATATTACTACAGTAGGTATAAGTCGTGAACTCAGACTTCCAAAAATGTCCGTGAAAGCATATGTGAAATGACCAAAATACCCTTTCGGGGCATAGTTTGGCCATAAATGGTAAACCTCACATATGTATGATATCTTAATGATGTAATGTGGTAAAATAAATAATTTTATTGATTACCAAAGATCAGAACCTCAGTTGCTTTAAAACCTCTTTTATAAAGGGTAAAATGACCAAAATGCCCTTACGGGACTTAATTTGGTTTTAAATACTTTTTGGGCATATATGTTAACATCCTACTGATGTATTAACATATTATAAGCATAATAACATATGGGACTTGTATATGGTTCATTTGGTTGTCCGTTACGCATCTACGCGTTCGGATCGGTTTATGTAACTAGTTTACGTAAGTTTGCCAAAACGGGTTTAACCTTGTCGTTTTTATCTCAAAATCCAGAATGTGTTTAGTTTACCCATATTATACAAGTCTCCATACTTGTTGGGTCTAATTAACATTCTATTCCGGTCATCGCTTAATCTAGCGTATCGTACCGTTTTAGATACTTTAAGCTAGCCGGTCTAAGTCGACGACTTAAATAAGACCATTAGCATTCTGAATTGGTTATATATTACCATCACTCCAGACTAGAGCCACCCGGTAAAAGCTACCTGCATTTAGATAGATTGGATACGACTGAGTTATTTTGCTGTGAATCAAGTATTAGCTCAGGTAAATACTTTTAACTTATTTTCCCTTATACGGGCTTGGGATACGGTATCATAAAAATACCGCTTGGTCGGGTATGAGATCATTTACTCGGACTGTGATTTAATAAATCTGCATAACCCGTTTTAATCTGTATTGTTTGATAACATAAACATTGGGGGTTAACGACCGTGTCCTGGATATCCTCGGCTCATTAAAGTTAAAAATGGCCACGATCTATGCACGGGGTGTAGGCATACACCCGACAGATGTAAATGCTAAAATATAAATAACCCACATGTTGGGGATAACTCCTTCGTGGGTTTTGTAAGTGGTGAGTCGGTTAATCATGACCGGCTTCCAAACCGGCCCCATATGTATAACAAACATGTGAAACAGTATACAAGATTTTATTAAAGATTGTCCCAAGTTATAAATGGTTTGTGCCTTGTGCACTTAAATCAATTTTCATAAACTCTTTTCAAAAGAGTCGGTTAATTGTATTTACCAGTGAAAACTGACGTATTTTCCAAAGACTAAGTGGCAGGTACTACTCGTAATAGGCTGGGAGTTGCTCGGTGTCGAAAAAGAGGATCTTGCAAATCCTTAAAGATGCCATAAAGTCTGCTAAGTTTCATTCTATACGTCCTATAATGATCCTCCTGTGGATTTGATATTGCAGGTTCGTCTATAATAAATACTTTGATATTTTCAGACATTTGAGTTTGTAATAATATTTTATATTCCAAGACTTCTGCTGTGTTATTCTGTGTATGTTTGACCATGATGATATCAACTACATCACGATACTCCCCACCGGGTCCACCGGTGATATGTGGAAATATCGGGGTGTGACAGGCACTTTCGTCCATAAAGTGCTTCAAACAGTGCAACATTAATGCTAGTATGATAGCTGTTATTGTAGGAAAATTCTATTAATGGTAAATGATCATCCCAATTTCCTCCAAAATCAATTACGCTGGCTCTAAGCATATCTTCCATCGTCTAGATTGTCCTTTCGCTTTGTCCGTCCGTTTCTGGATGATAATTTGTGCTTAGATTTAACCTGGTTCCCATTGCTTTTTGGAAACTAGTCCAAAAAATGAGAAGTAAAATGGCTATCTCTATCAGATACAATAGATAAAGGAATTCCATGTAATGAAACTATTTCATTTACATATAGCTTGGCTAATTGTTCCATACTGAAAGTTTCCTTCATTGGTAAGAAATGAGCAGATTTGGTCAATCTGTCTACAATCACCCAGATCGTATCATTACCGTTTCATGTCTTGGGTAATTTAGTAACAAAGTCCATTGTTATTAATTCCTATTTCCATATTGGCATCTCTAATTGCTGTAATAATCCTGAAGGTTTCTGATGTTCAGCTTTAACCTGTGAAAAGGTTAAACATTTAGCAACATAGTTTGCTAAATCCTTTTTCATTCCTATCCACCAGAAATTCTGTAACACCCCGAAAATATAAAACCTTAAATTGGAATTTGTAAGGTATAAATAAACGAGAATTTACTAACTAGGAATTTTAACCTAATTAGTTATAAGTCTAGAAATAACCTAAAGTAGGGTTAAAAGTAACTAAAATCAATGTTGATCAAAGTGGAGGGGTTTAGGTTGTTAAAATTGAAACTTGAATTTTAATAAACAAATAAAACATAAACCAAACACCCCACTTTGGAGCTCTGGTCGACCAGAACAACATGGGGGCGACACCCACCTTCAACAAAACCTAGAATTCTACTAAAATTCTCAAATTGGAGGAGCAAATCTGGTCCAAACGAAAATCCGAGCTTAGAATCGTGATCCTCATCGCAAGAGGATTACAGGGTATGTAAAATTTAGTAAAAACTCTTAACTTGAAATTCTCATGAAAATTGGAAAAAATCTGAATTAGGGTTGCATGTATATGTTGTGATGATTGAAGAACAACTATAGTGTTTAGGAACAAACCCTAGACCAATAGAAGTTGAAATCATAGGAAATTTTGGTGAATCTATGAACACCATTGTATGTGATTAATGGGTTATGAGTAAATTGATGAATACTAGGATATTGGATGATAATTTTATGTAACTTGACAATTTGGAAGTGATTTCAGAAATCTAGAAGCTAACAATCATGTAAAACGTTGATTGAAGTGAAATTAGGGCTAAATGATAAGCTAGAAACTTGTCATATAATGTTGTGATAAATCTGCCTTTAAGGTGTTTGTGAAAATGCCTCAAAGAAGGCTTAAAAATAGAAATTTAAAGCTTTAACGCATAATTATGATGTTTCGGTATATTATGCGAAGTGAGGTCTAAAGAGAGTTCTAAACATGTCTTGAATTGAACTCTATAGGAAAAGATACCGGAACGTCGAGTGGACAAGCCGGTGGTGATTCGCGGTTGAAGGGCGTACGCTAAGGTATGTAACTTGATCCGTTACACTCGTTGAAATATGGATGAACTATGCGTTATTGATAGAATTCATGTCGATTGTGGTTGGAATGTGAATTTGATAGATTTAGTATAGTAAACGAACCTAATTGGTAATCATTATAAGTGGATGGTTCCACAAGATGAGCCAATTGATCTATTAGTGTGGAAAATTGTAGTTAAACGTTCTAGTAGTCGACAATGGCGATAATAATCACAAAGGCATTAAACCAAAAAGTTGGTAAGAAATGCGGGTGATAATAAGCCCCGGATGTTGGGCATAAGGCGTCATAGGATCATTAGTCAAATGGTTGTAAATTGTGTAAGGTTAGAATGGGTCGAATAATTACATTGTGGCATATGGTCTTTCGGTCCGTAAAATAAATTTTTGACATCAAATTTATAATAGTTATGTCGGTAATGAATTTACAGACATATAGGAAGAAAAATCACCTAAAACGGACTTACGAGTCAAAAGTTATGGTTATTTAAAGTTGGAACTTGATTGCACTTGGAGCTGGGAATGTTCAGCATCAACAAATGAGAGAGGCTGTGAAAACAAGGGCCTCGCGTAGCGCGAGACCCCGTGGCGTCACGCGACGCCTTCAGTCCGAAATTTTTTTTATTTTTTTAATTGTTGATCCATGGAACTTGTTTGTAATCGCTTGGACTTGATCAAAACTAACTTATGTTGTGTTTTTGATCCTAGGTGTTGATAGTAACTAACCGGAAGATGGTCGAGCAAACTTTTGAAGAACCAAACACTATCTATTAGCTTCCGCAACACTTTAAATCTTAAATAGACCTTGTGTATGGACGTAAACAAATCTTTAACACCTTTTGTAATGTTTTAATTTAGTCGCTAGTTGACTATGGTTGATGCTACTTATAAACTTCTTTTATGAAAGTTATGTTACTTTAACAATATTTTATTTGAAATGCTATATTCTATGATTAAAATCAAGTGAAATTAGATTGGTGTTACAAATTCTTTCTTAGATCTTGATACATCTTATCATTTCTGGGACATATCGTATACTTAGATTTATGGGCTTCTGCTAGAATTATGTGGCGTAGGTTTCCTTGTTTAGGTATCCACATCCTTTTCTTATGGAACTTCCAAATTCCATCTGATCCTTGTTCTAATTCCTTAATCATTCCTTTTAAACCTTCAGCATCATCCTTCTTTGCTGTTTCTTGTACCTCTCTAATTTGTTTATCTAAATCTACCTGTAGATTTAATCTAAGAGATCGTACTCGTTTTGGCTTCTCATGATACTTTCGACTTAAAGCATTAGCTACTACATTAGTTTTTCCTGCATGATACTGGATATCACAATCATAATCGCTAAGAATTTCCATCCATCGTCTCTGTCTCATATTTAATTCCTTTTGCCCAATACCTTAAACTCGTATGATCTGTGAAGACAATAAACTTATTACCATAAAGATAGTGTCTCCAAATCTTAAGGGCGAAAAGTATGGCTCCTAATTCTAGATCATGGGTTGTGTAATTCTCTTCATGTTTCTTAAGTTGTCTAGAGGCATAGGCTATAACCTTTTGACATTGCATCAACACACATCCATATCCTAACTTAGATGCATCACAATAGACTATAAAGTCTTCAGTTCCTTCTGGTAATGCAAGTATGGGTGCGTTGGTTAATCTTTCCTTAAGAACCATAAAGGTTTCTTCCCGTTTTGGTCCCCATTCAAACTTAATTGATTTGTAGGTTAGTTTAGTTAATGGAATGGCTATCCTAGAGAAATCTTGGATAAACCGTCTATAATATCCTGCCAGTCCAAGAAAACTTCTTACTTCTGTTGGTGATTCAGGGACTTTCCAATTAGTAATGGCCTCGATCTTTGTGGGATCCACATGAATTCCTTCATGATTAACTACATGTCCAAGGAATTGTACTTCTTGTAACCAAAATTCACATTTTGAGAATTTAGCATAAAGCTTTTCTTTTCTCAACAATGTCAGAAGTGTATGCAGATGCTCTGCATGATCCTCTTTACTCTTAGAGTAAATTAGAATATCATCTATAAAGACAATTATGAATTTATCCAGGTATGGTTTACATATCATGTTCATCATGTCCATAAATGCGGCTGAGACATTGGTTAGACCAAATGTCATGACGGTAAATTCTTAATGACCGTACCTTGTTCTGAAAGCAGTTTTAGGAATGTCCTATTACTGTACTTTCAGTTGATGACATCCTGAACGTAAATCAATCTTTGAAAAGAATCAAGCTCCTTAAAGTTGATCAAACAGATCATCGATTCTCGGTAGTGGGTACCGATTTTTAATCGTAACCTTGTTCAATTCTCGGTAATCAATGCACATACACATTGATCCATCTTTCTTCTTAACAAACAGTACCGGTGCTCCCTAGGGTGATGAACTTAGGTTGTATAAAACGCTTATCAAGAAGTTCATGCAATTGTTTCTTCAGTTCCTGCATTTATGTTGGTGCTAATCGATGTGGTGCCTTGGCAATTGGTGCCGTTCCTGGTATAAGGTGAATTCTAAATTCAACCTCTCTATCTGGCAGTAATCCAGGTAACTCTTCTAGAAAAACGTCTGAGAATTTAGATATTACAGGAATATCTTTTAATTCTTTTCCTTTAGTGTTAATGATTATGGAGATCATACACACTATTCCTCATTTCCTATCATAACTTGCAACTTTCATCACAGAGATGAATTTTGTCGACCTAGTTGGCTTATCTCCTTTAATTGTGATCTTTTCACCACTTGGGGTACTTACTTGTACCGACTTTTGATCACACAAAATACTGGCATGATTGGCTGCCAACCAATCCATTCCTAATACAACATCGAATCCAGCTAGATTCTTTGGGTAAAGGTTAGCAGAAAAATTATGGTTTAGAATTCCTATTCTTGCTCCCTGCAAGATTTCACTTATCTTAATGGAATCTCCATTTGTTGTTTCCATCAGACAGTCTTGTTGGAGTTTAGTTAATGGTTGATTGAGAAGTTGGTAGAAAGAGGTATTGATAAAACTTTGGTTTGCACAAGAGTCAAATAATACTTTGGCAAATATATCATTAACTAAAAACATACCAGCTATTACATCCGGAATCATCTTGGCTTCCTCAGCTGTCAAAACGAATGCTCTTGCATTGTTCTTGGGTCCTTCAGTTGTCTTAGCTTTGCTGGTTGTTGCTAGAGCTAGTTTCGGATAGTTCGGTTTAATGTGACCAACTTCTCCAGAATTGTAGCATATCCTGGCACTAGCCTTTCTCCTACAGTCTTCTTCCTTATATCCTGGGTACTTGCAAAAGTTGCAGGACACAACACATTTTCCTGAGTGCTTCTTTCTACAAAACTTACAATAGGGTGTAGAGGAAGAACCTGTACCGTTCCCACGACTGGAATTACCGTAGCGAAATTCTTGGGTAAGCTTTTAAGCTAGGTTCTTTCTCTGGTTCTCCTCTTGTGTGCGTACCAATTCACCAGTTAGGGTGTTGGCTAGTTCTACCGCTTCTTCTATGGTCTGGGGTCTAGCTACCTTGACTACATGTCTGATCTCACTAATTAATCCCCAAATATAACAGGAGATTAATACTGGCTCAGGTGAGGCTAAGATTGGCACTATCCTAGCATATTCAAAGAATATGCTAGTGTAACCTTTGCAATCTATCCCAGTCATTTTATGATTTAGGAACTTTTGGCAATTTGTTCTTTTTCATTAGGAGGACAAAATTTCCTTTCAACCATTTCCTTAAAGTTGGTCCATTCCATATTATAAATTCTGTCACTTCCTCTAGACTGGAGAATAGTATTCCACCATTCTAAGGTCGTATTCTTAAAAAGATTAGAAGCAAACATAATCTTATCTTCATCTACACATTTACTTATTTTTATGACTGCTTCTGTCTTTTCTATCCAACGTAAGGCTGTAATGGCTCCTTCATTGCCTGAGAATTCTATTGGTTTGCAGGCCAAGAATTCTTTATAAGAACAACCATAATAAATGGTTCTTCTTCTTTTTGGAATTGGAGCTTGAATCAGGGGTTGGTGATTTTCGTTCACACTATGACTTGGTTTAGTGGGTTGATGTTTACTTCCAGTTACAGATTTATTATTTTCTGCTTCTTTAACCGCCTTGATAATATATGGCATAGCATCTATAATTTCTTGTGCGATTATATGTTCAATGGCACTGTTATTCACTTGGTTCTCGTTATTATCATTATTCTAGTTTTCTTGATTAACTTCGTTCGACATCTGAATTGTAAACCTTTATCAGATATCAATATCACAAAATAAAATTTTATACATACATTTATACAACAATCACACAAGCAGGTTGATCAAAAATGTCGAACATTGCGACTTTACTCTTTATATATATATATATATATATATATATATATGAGAAGGATCCGTTAGGAACCACCCTTTATTTGGAGAATCGCGAGAACCAATGTGAACACAACCAAAAATACCTAAAAATAGCTAAAAAAACACACAAATTTGTTTTTTTAATATTTTTTATAAATTTATTTTAATTTTTTTGGCTACTAAAAGTAGCGATTTTAATGTAAAAAATATTAAAACAATTTTTTGTGTTTTTTTAGGTATTTTGGGGGTTTAGTTTTTAGCATTTTAGCTTGGGGTGGGGGGGGGGGTAGGTTTATGGGGGGTGGGGGAGGGGGGTTTAGGTTTTTTTTTTCTGGGGGGGGGGGGGGGTTAGGTTTTTTTTTTGGGGGGGGGGGGGTTGGGGGTGGGGGGGTTTAGGTTTTTTTGGGAGGGGGGGTTAGGTTTTTTTAGCTATTTTTGGTTGTATTCACATTGGTTCTCACGGTTCTCGCAATAAAGGTGGTTCTCGCATGAAACTTACCCTATATATATATATATATATAGGGAGAAGATCATGCGAGAACCACCTCTTATTGCGAGAACCGCGAGAACCAATGTGAACACAACAAAAAATGCCTAAAAATAGCTAAAAATCACACAATTTTTTTTTTAATATTTTTTATATAAAAATCGCTACTTAGATTTTTTTTGGCCACTAAAAGTAGCGATTTGAGCATAACAAATATTAAAAAAAATTAGATTTTTTTTTGATTTTTTTAGATTTTTTTAGGTGTTTTGGGGGTTTAGTTTTTAGCATTTTAGCTTAGGGGGGGTGGGGGGGGGGGGGGGTTTAGGTTTTTGGGGGGTGGGGGAGGGGGGTTAGGTTTTTTTTTTAGGTTTTTTTGGGGTTTTAGTTTTTAGCATTTAGCTTGGGGGGGAGAGGGGGTTAGGTTTTTTTTTTGGGGGGGGGGGGGGTGGGGGTTATGTTTTTTTAGGTTTTTTTTAGCTATTTTAGGTTGTGTTCACATTGGTTCTCACGGTTCTCGCAATAAATAGAGTTCTCGCATGAGCCCCTCCCTATATATATATATATATATATATATATATATATGCATCGATTACATATTACAACTGAAAACTAACACACTAGTAGTTATGTATCTATATCTATTTTAGTCTAGTTGATTATCTATACTACTTTATAATGCATATTAGAAGGACTTCTTAAAGTCCAAAAAAATTTCCTTAAAACACCCCTAAAGCATAATGTACAAGTATTTTAAGCAACATAAAACATCACTTTCCACTTATACCCTTACTTCACTCAACCCTTTAAATAGATAAAACACTTCACATGGATCACAATCTCTACCGTTCATTTTTATAGATGGATTATAATCTGGACCATTCATTTTGAAAACCTTCTTCCATTGAAAGATAATCAGAGGGAGAGAGAAAACCGCCCCTTTCCTTTTCGTTCTCTCTCTCTCTTACTCAAAGATGAAGATTTTAGATCTGGATCTAGAGAGAGAAAGAGACGCATCTCCATCGCTTCGCTCTTGCTTGTTTATTTGTCTTGCCCTCTGATTATGATTATCTGACTGTGGCGGTTCTGATGGATCAAATCGATAGAGATGAAGATGGTGAGGTTGTGGTAGCAGGCAAGTGATTATGATTATCTGACCTTGGTGGTAGCACTCAGTCGCTGCAATTCCTCTGAATCGTCCTCTCTCTACTGGTCGCGAATTAATAGAGGTGAAGATGGAGTCACAGGGGTCCTTCTACATCACAAGTAAGTTTATTAGTTACCGATTATTCAAGACAGAGATGTCTTTATGTCAGATCTGTTGTAATTCTTTCAGATATGTGTTTGTTTTATTTTTTATAATGTTTTGTGAAGTGCTAATGATGTTGAACCTATTCCTGTTAACCATGCCTTTCAGATCTGTAACCGGATTTGCAAACTCATGGAGCACGTATACACTGTTGACGGTTCCAAGGTTAAAATGAGGAGAAAGATAGTGACAGAAAACCCTAGCCTCTGCCTCCTGCGATGGCGGCTAGGGTTCCGATGAAGTCTCCGGCGAAGCTCCGGTAAGTCTTCCTCTAATTGCATGTTCTATCGATTTTTAGTTTGGTTTGTTTAATGGCGATTGTGACCATGAAGATTTCTCCCAGATTCGTTTCGTTCCAATTTTTCTCTCAATGGTTTTTAGGGTTTCTTGAATCATGAAGATTTCTCCCAAGTTCGTTCCGATTTTTCACTCAATGGCGGTTCTAGGGTTCGATGTCAAGCACCGCAAGGTGAAAAACAAAGATCCAGGTCGATTTCTCCCAGATTCGTTTCGATTTTGTTCATCAATTAAATTAAATCTTTAGTTTTAATATTTTTTATTTATTTTTTTGTAGATACACAAGCCAGGGAGGTTACGGTACCAATGAATATGACAAAACTTTGCTGATCTGGGTATCTTTATTTACACTTTTTTTTTATTTTTTTAGTTTTGTGTCATTCTATTGTTCTAGGGTTTCATAAGTGTTTTTGAACAGTTTTGGAGGTGTTTATGTCAAATATGTGTAATACTTTCAGATCTGTGTTGTATTGTGTTTTTATAATGTTTTGTGAAGTGATAATGTGAATGTAAGAATTATCTTCCTTCATATAGTGTGTGTTGGTATTGTGATAATGTGTTTTTATAATGTTTTATGAAGTGATAATGTGAATCTAATAATTATCTTCCTTCAGATCTGTGTTGGTATTGTGTTTTTTTAATGTTTTGTGAAGTGACAATCTTCATTTTTATAGGGTTTGAATTCTGTTTTTAGGGTGATTGTTATTAATTTGTTATAGACAACTTGTCTGATTGTCGATGTTATGATAGATTTAACATGTTGTGTCTATTTGCAGGTAGAGCAAGGTCTGGCATCATAGTCATACAATGTGGTGCTCGAAATCCATCAATGGGTGTGGGTATTTTTGCAGCCTATAGAACAAATGAATATTGCAGGTAATTAGAGAATCACACTGTTTTATTTAATCTTTGTTGCATTGATATCTTGACTTAATGGATACTTTGGTAGGTATTCTATAAGGTAACTGAGAACACGATGGTGAAGTTCTGTTGTTCTACATCACCAACGAAGCTCCATTTTTTGTCACAAGTAATAGCTTTTGGCATATTGCATCACTGAGAGTGAATTATGTTTTGTTCTTTGTTAATAGATTTCACAAGTTATCTAAGGTTTTCCTTCTTCACTTTCGTGGGTTTTGTTTTGTTCTAGATGAAGAGCTTTATATCTTGAATTGGGATAAATTAGAAGGAGAAATGGTGACTTTCAAATGAAACCCAACAACGTGACTCTCGGGTCAGATTACAACCATCATCTGCTCCTAACTTATTCCAGTTCAGGTGATTTTGTATGGTACGGACATTGATACTTTTTTTTTTTAAAATAAATTGATCCTATAACCTTTTCTATCACCTTTTTGTTCTAAACTTCTTATTTATTAGTCATTTCTCTGATGTATATCTTATTGTGTCTTATCGACAGAGAAAGGAATTAATCCAAGTAGGTATCGAGGTTAGTGCTATATTATTTATTATGGATGGAAGAATATTGAGATTTATCCTTATCTCAAAATAACTGTCCAAAACTATTAGTTTGATATCAAGTAGATTAAACATATGAATATAGTGTTTTCCAAACCGCAACACATGTGTGTTTAGTCCTTTTCACTCAAAGATGTTAAAAAGTTCATTCGAATCCAAGTGAAATGACCATTTTACCCTTATGCTATAAACAACAAAATATGTATAAAAGTAACTGATTTATTTGTTACATGATTAATTTGTGACTTCATTAAAACACTATTCTTGTAATGTTATGAATGAGGATGGCCTGAATCTACGTAAGTGGGAGAACAAAAGGATGATTTTCTACAGCAGATTAGAACTAAAGTGAGTAGCCCCACATCATATTATCCTTTTGGATTTTCAGTTTTGTACCAAATTGATCAGCCTTTATTCCGACATGTGATTAACGTATTAATTAATGATTTTCATTTGCAGGCGCGCAATCTAAGACCTGTTTCAACAGCCCAGCCAACATGTCATTAACGTATTAATTAATGATTTTCTATTTTTTTCCATTATTTTTCTATTTATGTTGTTCAAAAGGCTTGTAAATACATGAGTAAAATGCCGTTTTCGCCCCTGAGGTTTGACCAGGTTTGCAACTTTCGCCCAAAGGTTTGTTTTTCCGCATCTGCTACAGTTCAGTGTTCACATTACCAAACTTAGGGAATGAATGATTAATTAAGGGGGTGTTTGGGATTGCTTATGGTGTGTTTATGCTTTGATAAGCAAATAAGCAGTTTTGCACTCTTTTCACCGTCAACTTTTCAATTCATAACCATTTTCCATAATTTAATCGTTTATTTATTGGGATTTTTCTCTTTTTGCTCGGTGATTGTTTACAGATGAGATTGAAGTTGAAGAGGACATCAGGGAAGAGCCTGATGGTGATGTTGGGATTGAACCCTATCAGAGGAACAGATAATTAAAGCCAAAACTGGATCAGAGCAGTGGATCCAGAATAAGCAGACGTTTACAGATTAGTTCATGCAAATCTCTCCCCTTGAAAGTGGCTTTGTATCTGCTGATCTCCTATCTACTGTTCTTACCAAGTGCTGATCCACAACTGCTGCCTTGCATCTACTGCCAAGTGTTAAAGACTGATAGAAGACCAAAGCTCTGCTGACTCAATCTACTGCCTTGAGTCAAGTACTGCTGACCCGGACAAGCACTGCTGGGTTCACAGCAGTGGAAGGATGCAGCAGCTGTTTATGTGTCTTTTATGTGTTAGATTGTAATAGCAGTAGTTAGTACATCAGTGTTTGTATAGATCAGAGGTTAGAGTTTGTTAGGAGGTTAGATGTCACTTTCATGGTGACGTCAGCTAAGATGCTCAGTGGTTTGCAAGTGCCTATAAATAGTTCAGTACTTTGTACTGTTCTATTAGCTCTTTTGATCACATCGTCTTCTTTGCACGAACAAACTACTAAGCTCTGGCTGAGGGGGAGTTTGCATTCTTACATCAATCATTGTAATCGTTGTTGAAACAAATTCAATCTTTCGATTCATTGTGTAAAGATGTTTGATAAAAGTATTACTCTCGTTTGATTGTATGCAAAGTTTGCTTTCATCTTATTTCCGCTGCACAACTCTTTCATTTCCATCTTAATTTCAAACAAAAATACAATCAAAAAGAAACTCAGATCCAACAATTGGTATCAGAGCTTGGACAGTCAAATTTGATTTAACAATCAGTTTGACGTAAATAGTTCAGCTCATAACAGTTGATACTGATCGTTTGTTCGTCCGTTGAAAAACAGAGCAAGGATTAATCACCATTAAAGTTGATTTCTCAGTGTCTGTAAAACAACAAGAATGACGTCACAATCTCAGGATGATAAAAACAACATCGGCTCACTTTTTAAACCACCTATGCTAAAAAGAAATGAGTACAACATCTGGCAGAGAAGGATGGGTCACATCCTTGCTCAACAAAGCACAGGTTGTTGGAGGTCTGTCATTTATGGTCCTCATGTTCCTTCAGTGCCAAGCGCTGAAGATGCTAAAAAGTTCGTTCCAAAACCAGTTGAAAATTATACCGAAACCGACTTTCAAAAGATCGAACTAGATGCTAAAGCTTTTAGCATCATAGCATCAGCGCTGCCCAATGAGATATATGCTGGACTGTTACACTGTAACAGTGCCAAAGAGTTATGGGACGCACTTAAGGAACAGTTTGGGGGAACTGAAGAAGTCATAGAAAACAATAGGGAAATCCTGAACCAACAGTATGAAACATTTTGCTATGTTAAAGGTGAATCACTAACGCAACAATTTGAGCGTTTCAGTTGTCTCATCAGTGAACTGAGGCTTGTTAACACCACTTTTACAAACTCAACTCAAAATAGCAGGTTCCTCAGGTCACTGCCAGAAAAATGGGACACCATAGCTTGTCACCAGAAACTCACCTGAATTCAAGGATCTGACCTTGACCCAACTCCACGGTCGACTCCTGACCTATGAAAGGGAGTTGAACCAGAAAAGGAGGTTACAAGAGTCAGGAAAAGTTACCGATGATTACATTTTCGGTAATACTGCTCTTCTGGGTCAAGAAGAATCTGGGAGCAGTGGTAAGGAACAGGGTTATGATCACTTCATTGACATAACTGCTGGTGCAAATTTTAACAACCCTGATCCTCACTCTGCTAGTTATGCATTCACTGCAAATGAAAACCAGATGTCAGACAATTTAAGTTTTGAACTAAATGATTTGCAACATTTTGATCCCACTGATTTAGAGGAAATGGACATCCTGCACCAACTGGCTTTGCTAAGTGTCAGAACTAGCAAGTTCTACAAAAGAACAGGGCGAAAATTCCCAGGTTTGCATGGGAATCTAAGGGTTGGGTTGGATAAATCTAAAATCAAGTGCTATAAGTGTAATAGGTTGGGACATTTCGCTAGGGAATGTAGGAGTCAAACTACTGGTCCCATAATTACTCATCCTAGCTCAAATCCTAGACCTCAAAACCAAAACACTGTGCACTATGCCCAATATGCCCCAGCAGCTCAAGTGAACACTGCTCACTATGTTGCTGCCCCTGTGCCAGTACATTATGTCCAAACTACTGTTCCACAAATCCAATATGTTCAAACCCCTGTTCCACAGGTACAAGTGCAACCTGTTGCACCTCAAACCACTGCTCCAGCAGCAGCACAACCAGATCAACAAAGTTTTTCACTCAAGGGTTTGTTGACTGGAGCAGTATGCCTGAAGACCTTAATGATGAAAATTTTTCACTCTATGCTTCTAATGATTCTTCTCATGATGAGTTTTGTTTGATGGCATTAGAGTCAATACAGGAGGGGGTTGAAACTGAGGAGGAACAGCAGAGCTTAGAAACAGTGGAAGTGGTGACTGAAGTAGTGGTTACTGCTGTGGCTGGTGAAGTACTGTTGGGAGAAAGTTCAGGTACTCTGATTGAACCAATGACAGATCCATGGTCCATAGAGGACAAAGAAGAAGAGAAAGAAGAAAAGGCTGGTGAAAAGAAGGTAAAAGCTGATGATGATGAAGATCATCAATGTAATTGTGCAATGATGGCAGCTGCCAAGGTATCTCCTCAAGTTCTTGAAAAACTGTGTTCTGACAATTGCATAATTGCTTTTGCTAACATTAAAGAGGTGAATGAAAACCTTCGGGATAAAATCTTGTCTGATGAGGTCAAATTTGAAAGGTCTTTAAAAGAAACTTAAAAACAAATTGACTGAAAAAGAAAAAGAGAACAGTTGTCTAAAAGAAGAGCAGAGTATAACCAAAACCCAACTTCAAACTATGGTAGAAAAATACCAAGTTTGTAAAAAGGAGTTGGAGTCCGCCCAGATTACTTGTGAAAGATGGGTGGAATCCTGCAAAGGATATGAGGTTATGCTTGAAAAACAGAGAAAAAGCAATGTAAAGTTTGGGGTTGGGTATAGAAAACATGATGATGAAAACACTGCTTTTGAAAACTCTGTTCAAACCACTGATGTAACCACTGAGTTCATCCCAAAAACAAGAATGGCCAAGAAGTGAAAATCACTGACAAACTTGGTAACAAAATCACACTTGACAGACCAATGGAATCCTCTACTTTTGTGGAGCTTGAAGAATACCAGTTTAAACCAAAATGGTCTGATGAGTGTGACATTCTTGAAAATTTCAAGCCAATGGACTTTACATCAATTAATGGTGTCAAGGCTCCAAAAGCTAAAGTCATACCTCTCAAGGACATCCCAGCAGTGGTTAAAACCTCTGCTGCAAAGGAGTCTGAAAAGAGAAAGAAGAAAGAAAAAATTGATAACCTGTTTTGTGAATTCTGTGAAAAAAGGAATCATCTAACAAAAGATTGTTTTCACTTGAAAGCTTATGATTTAAACAAAACAAGTGTCATTGTTTCACTTGAGGTACAAAAGAGACAGAACTTTGGCACAGAAGGCTGGGGCACACAAATCTTAAGACAATCACAGAAATTTCAAAAAATGGTTTGGTGAGAGGCCTACCACAAAAATTGTTTTCGTGTCATGAACATTGCATTTCCTGTTTAAAAGGAAAACAACATAAAAGTTCATACAAGTCCATTGAAGAGTCCAAAACAACCCAGTGTTTGCAAATGCTACACATGGATTTGTTTGGCCCAGTTCAAGTCATGAGCCTTAAAAAGAAAAGATATTGTTTGGTTATTGTTGATGACATTTCTAAGTTCACATGGACTTTCTTTTTGCACTCAAAAGATGAAAGTGTAGGCATTTTGCAAGACTTTGTAATACAGGTTGAAAAGCAATTTGACCTTCCAGTGAAAAGCTTCAGGAGTGACAATGGCACAGAATTCAAAAATAGGGAGTTGGATGCCTTCTGTGTGAAGAAAGGGATTGTAAGGCAGTACAGCATCCCAAGAACACCAGAGCAGAATGGGGTAGTGGAAAGGAAGAACAGAACTCTGATTGAGGCTGCCAGAACCATGCTTGCAGATTCAGGTTTGCCATTAACCTTCTGGGCAGAGGCAGTAAACACTGCTTGCTATGTTCAGAACAGAGTTTTAATAAACCCCAGGCACAAAAAGACTGCCTATGAAATTCTGTATAAAATTAAACCACTGATCTCATATTTCAAAGTGTTTGGCTGCCCATGTTTTATTTTGAACTTAAAAGATTCCATTTCAAAATTTGCAGCCAAAATTGATTGTGGTTATCATCTGGGATACTCAACCACTGCCAAGGCCTACAAAGTGTTCAATACACGGACCAAGGCAGTGGAGGAGACTTTGAATGTTAAGTTCAATGAACTTTCATCAATGAAAATCCCAGCAAACCCTGCAGATCTGTTTGATCTTGAAAAATTCACTTTTGAAAATACTGCTGTCAAGACTAACAGTGCAGGTCCATCAGAGGATACAACACCAGACTATGGGTATGAAATCATCATCCCTCAAAGGTCTGCCACAAAGGGAAAAGCACCAGCTGTTGAAAACAGTTGTCAAAGCTCTACCACTGCTACCTCAACAGTTGTTGACCAAAGTAGCCCATCAACCACTGCTTCTACATCCTCAAACACTACTGACAAAAGTCCTCAAACAGTGGATAAAAGTCAGCAGTTGTCCACTTCATTACCTCCTATACCACCACCTTTTGAAGCCATTGCTAGATCATCAAAGTCCCCAGCAGTGGTTAGCTCAGATGATACACATTTGCAGCCTTCACCATCCAATGCCATCATACCATACCAAGGAGACTTAATCTTCTTGAGATCTCATCCACCTGATCAAATCATTGGCAACATAAATGAAGGGGTGCTCACAAGAAGCCAAACCCAAAACATTTGTCTTTTTGCTGGTTTTCTATCACTCCATCAGCCAGTCAAGTACCAAGAGGCACTAAAAGACAACAGCTGGGTAGAAGCCATGCAAGAGGAACTCCAACAGTTTAAAAGACAACAAGTATGGGAGCTTGTACCACTGCCAGAAGAGGTTAGTCCCATTGGCACAAAGTGGGTCTTCAAGAACAAAACTGATGAAAGGGGTATTGTTGTCAAGAATAAAGCCAGGCTTGTGGTTCAAGGTTACAGACAGGAAGAGGGGATTGACTATGATGAAACATTTGCCCCTGTTGCAAGATTGGAAGCCATTAGACTGTTCCTGGCCTTTGCTGTCAACCACAATATGAAGGTGTTTCAAATGGATATCAAAAGTGCTTTCCTCTATGGTACAATTCAAGAAGAGGTGTATGTTTGTCAACCTCCAGGTTTTGAGGATCCATTTTATCCAGATCATGTCTAGAGGCTAAACAAAGCCTTGTATGGCTTGAAACAAGCACCAAGGGCCTGGTATGAAACTCTTTCCAACTTCCTACTCTCAAATGGTTTCAAAAGAAGTACCATTGATAAAACACTGTTTTTAAAATGGAGAGGGAAGGATTTAATGATTGTCCAGATTTATGTGGATGACATTATTTTTGGAAGCACATGTAACTCAATGTGTGAAGAGTTTAGAGAACTCATGACAGCTGAGTTTGAAATGAGTGCTATGGGTGAGCTGCAATGCTTTCTTGGTCTCCAAGTACAGCAATTTCAAAATGGAACTTTCATTCATCAAAGCAAATATGCTAAAGAACTTTTAACCAAATTTGATATGAATGATTGTAAACCATGCAGCACACCCATGGCAACAAATAAGCTGGTCATGGCTGATGAAAAAGATGAGCTGATTGACCAAACACTTTATAGAAGCATGATTGGGTCTTTATTGTACCTAACTGCATCTAGACCAGACATCATGTTTGCAACATGTGTCTGTGCAAGAAGTCAATCAGCTCCCAGAAAATCAAATCTCATTGCTGTAAAAAGGATCTTCAGATACATAAAAGGTGCTCCCACACTTGGTATCTGGTATCCAGCTAATGGGAACATCAAGCTTTCAGGTTTCTCAGACAGTGACTTTGCTGGATGCAACACAACAAGGAAGTCCACATCAGGAGGGTGCCAGTTTCTAGGTGATTGCTTAGTTTCATGGCAAAGCAAAAAGCAAGCAGCTGTTTCAACATCCACTGCTGAAGCTGAATACATTGCTGCTGCAAGCTGTACAGCCCAACTCCTGTGGCTTCAAAATCAGTTGCTGGATTTTGGTATCACTGCCCTAAAGACACCACTCATGTTGGATAGTCAGGCAGCAGAAAATATCATCAAAAATCCAGTTTCCCATTCAACCACCAAACACATCGACATCAGACATCACTTTGTGAGGGATTGCTATGAAAAAGGTTTGATTTCTCTACATCATGTCCCAACTAAAGACCAGCTGGCTGATGTGCTTACAAAAGCACTTGATACAACCACTTTTGAAAGTTTGGTCTCTTGGATTGGGATGCTGAACATGGAATAACAAGCAACATCTTGTTTTTCTATGAATAAAAGCAACAAAATGTTTTCAGAAAATCAAAACTCCATCCTTAAAAATAGCTAAAAATGAAAATTTTTCATTAAAATCCTTAAAAGTCTGCCATTAACCACTGATTGTTCAAAAGTCTGCTCTGCTTCAAAAGTCTGTCCACTGCTGAAAGTCAACTCCTGCTCTCTCATTATTTTGATAAACTCTGTTGTTCAAAAGCAGTGTCTTATCCACTGATAGTAAAAATCATCCACTGCTCTCATACCACTGCCTTCATCAGTCACTTTCACAAAAGTACTGTCCTTCACTTTCAACAGGGGTTGTCACGTGGACAGTACATATTGGTCAGACCTTTTGTAACGGCTGCCACCTCAGCATTCACTTTCTTCCCTATAAACTCCCCCACTCACCACCAAAACAGGGTTTTACTGTCGAATTGAATTCTTAAAAATTCTCTTCTCAAAACAGTTTTTCATCTCATCTTCCACAAATTTCTTCGATCAATCATCCTCAAAATGACTAAATCAAAGAAATCTGCAAAACTCTCATCCAAATCTTCATCGAAAACTGCCTCTCAAAAGGCAATCTCCACTGAAATTCCACACAAACCATCTCACAATCTTCTTGGTCTTCTTACAAAACCAAGTTCCACAAAAGAGTTCGATTCCATCATTGATATCATCACCGCCTCAAAGTACAAAACTTTGTTGACAGCGGATGCACCAATTTACTTGGCAACCCAAAGGGAGTTTTGGAAGAATGCAATCCTTGAAACACAAGGAGAAGCTGTAATAGCCATTAACTCTACTTTAAAGGGAAAAGAAGTCAAGATTACACCACAAACAATTTCAGAGGTCTTTCAACTCGACGATCAAGAAGGTAAAATTACTTTCCCTAAAAATGAGTTAAAAAATGATTTTCTGGAAAGGGGGTACAATGCAGAGGTCAAAAAGGACACCTTAGAAAAAGGTTACTTTCCTCCTGCAACAAGATTTTTATTTCACACCCTCTTAAAATGTGTTTCAAACAAAACCACTTCTTTCAATGAGATACCATTAAAAATTCAGAAACTGGGATTTGCAATTCTTCAAGATGAAAATTTTAACTACTCCCAGGAAATTTTTAATGATTTGGTTAAAAATGTTGAAACAAAGGCATTCCTACTTTTTCCAAGATTTTTAAGTTACTATTTTGAAATGAAACTTGGAAAGAAGGATGCTGCTGCAATAAAACAAGGTGATTTCATTCAAACAAATTGCTTAACTGCTGAAACTTTTACTAGGATGTCCACACCTTGCAAAACACAAGCAGAGGTGCCTGAGCAGATTTTAGCAGTTACAACTGCTCCTCAGGTATCTGCTGCTGAGCCCACTGCTCAAGGTGATCAAAGCAGCAGCACCACTGCTTTGACACCCACACCTACTATCTCCAAAAAGCCAAAAAGTAAAACTCAGAAACCCACAAAACCCATCAAAAAGGCATCTCTGGAGGATGAGATACCAGAGCTCCTGCCAGTGACAACACAAAAGTCACAATACACCACTGCTGCTACTTCCTCACAGCAGTTGGTACAAATATCTCAACCCATAGCTGAAACTCCTCCTGTTTCTTCACAAAAAGTACAGGTTGTACAAATAGGGCCTCCACATCATGATGCTCTGGAAACACTCGTTTCTATCATCCACAGTCCAATGCCCGGGACACATCCTATTTCTACACCACTCCTCACATCCAAAATTCCTTCACCAATAAAACCACTGTTGGATGCAATTGATTTGAACCAGGCATTATCCAGTCCTTCTCAATCACCTATTAATGAGAATATACCTCAACAACTGACTGGGTCTGATGTATCAATCTTTGCTAACCCACCAACACAACCTGAGGAGGTTACACCCCTTGAGTTACAAGTAACTCTTGGTGGTAATCCAAGTGAAGCAGCCACTACAACTGTTACACCCACTGGGTTACATTTGGACAGTGGTTACATTCATAAGACTTCCTTGGAGGCAATTCCTTTTATAGCACCTCTGCCAACCACCAGTGGATTTATTTATCCTACTGGCAACATCAAAAGGTTGTCAAGTGTTGAAGGAAGAAGACCCCAGTACCAAGAAAAAGGGGCATCAGTGGTTAATGTTTGGAGTATATTCCCTACATCTACCACTGATAAAACCACTGCTAGTGGGAAATCAGATGATCCCATTAACTTGGGTTATGGCTTAAAGTACCAGAAATTGACGGATCGTATTGCAAAGCTTGATAACTCTGTTGCAGAACTCAAAGATATGCTGCAACAGGTGTTACAAGTTCAGAAGGTACAATCAACTGCTGTTCCACCTCAAGCACCTGCTAAACAAAGGGCACCTGCTACAAATGAGCTCTGGAATCTATTTCAATCTTTTCTCCAACAACAAGCAACATTAGCAGATCAGCAACATGACAAACATGTACAACAGCTGAGAAATGCAATGGAGTCAAGGTTCAAGAACACTCAGGCTGACTTAAAGGCTCTCAAAACTCAGATCTTGCACACCACTGGCACTGCTCCTCCAAAAGTACGCTTCATTTATGACCTCCCAGAAGATAATGCCAAAAAGGGGGAGAAAATTAAGGAGTGGAAAAAGAAGGGTATAGAAGATGGTCTTTATCTTGAACCAGAGAATTCAAACATGACCAAAAAGATCCCTTTGCCAGATGGCAGCAAGAAGATTGATGTGACAACAAATGCACTAGCAGAAGCAGTTGCAAGTGTAAAAAGAGATAGAGAGGCCAAAAGGAAAGCCAGGGTGGACAGAATGGATCATCCAGATCAGGGTACTTCTGGGTCAAGGGATCATGAAAATCCTGTTGAGGAAAAGAAGAGGCCTACTAGAAAAGTAAGGTAACCCAAATCCATTCCTATCAGACGTTCAAAGTCTGCTAAAAAACCACCATACAAAACAACTGATGCAACAGGAGTTACAAAAACTACTGCTTGCCAAACAGTTGTTCCATCAACACACACCACTTCAACACACACAACATCCACCGCTTTACCATCATCACCATCAAAAACAACACCTGCTGACATACAGCAGAAGACAGCAGATGTTATAACATCTGTTGTAATGACAACAGTGGTTGAAACACCAGTTGTTTCAACAGCTGTTAGTCAATCACAATCCACTGCCACAACATCTACCACCACTGTTCCATCCAAAACATCATCAGTCTCTCCGAAACCAAAAAGGAGAAGGCTAATTTTAAAAGATGATGACACATCACCACCACAAACATCTTCAAAATCTTTAGCTCTTGTCACAATACCAAAACCTGTTCCTCTCTCTTCAGTTCCAATGTACAAGCCCTTACCTCCTGCAGGTGTTCAATTTCCTCTTGAACTAGCAGCTGTTAGAGATGAAATAAAATCCTTCTACTATGAAGATGACCCTGCCAAAAGGAGTTTGCCATCAATAAAGGGATATCCTTGGCCTAAAAATGTTGATGAATACTTGGAAATCAAAGCCAAGCAAGCAGAGGATATCTCAAAAAGAAACACACAAGGGAAGTCTGACAAAGAAATTTCAAGAAATTACCAATATCTGCTCACACAAGTCAGATCCCTAGAGCAATTTGCAAAAAAATGTTAGTCAACAAATTTCTGAAAGAGCAGCTGAATCTCTGAAGAAAGACTACATTGAAAGCATCATGGCTCACAAAAAGTACAAAGGAGAGAGATATATGTACAAAGAGTGGACTGTTCCTGAGCTTGAAGTTGAAGCTGCAAGAATTCAAGACATGATAAAAAGGAAGGTCACTCACACTCCTCCTAACTGGGCAAAATTTAGAAAGAATGTACCTGACAAACTGGAAGAGCTGAAGAGAATGAAAGAGGAACTGGTAGCAGCTGATTATGGTAACAAAAGACAAGTTGCTAGATGGAAAGAAGATGTGGTCAGGGCTACTTACAAAAAGTTGGAACAATTAAGAAAGAAAGATCCCACAGTTCCTCAAAAGCCTGACTATCCTGAAGCAGCGGTTTCAAAAAGACCATCAAAGCTGCAAATCAGGAGATCCACAGCTCCAGTTGGTGCTGCCATCTACAAAAGAAGGCCACACAAACAGCTTGTTGGTGCACTAAATGTCTGTTGATTACATCATTATCAAGTCTTGTGTCTAGGATTGTTTGAATGATCACACAATAGGATTTAAGTTAGGGTTTTTATGTGTAACACACATGATTTCGCTTGAAGAGGATTTGAGATTGCTTGAAGCGAAATCAACACATGAGATTTCGCTTCAGCCTCAAGCGAAATCAACAACTCTATAAATAGGTAGGTCATTTGAAGCGAACCATGGGAGTTGTCATTGTATGTGAGACGAAGTGCTGACGGATTTGTATCAGAAAACCTTGTACAAGCACTCAAATTAATCAGAATAGAAAGATTAAAAGGATTAAAGCTGTTATGACTTTGTTTATGTTGATTCCGCCTTCGTACGCAAAGATGAACTACTTTTACTGACGGTTTAAGGTCGTACAACGGTCCAACAAGTGGTATCAGAGCACAGGACGAGGAGTTCATACCATAGCAGCGGATTATCTTCTTTCTACTCATTTCTTTTTACATTTTTCAGATCTGAACAAGTTCCAACGGTCAAAATGGTCTAATTTTCGAGTATAACGTGTAAAACTGAGTTTTAACAAAGCCTACAAAGTTTCGGACTTAAATTCAGATTAAAACTCATTAAAAATGACCTAAAACTAAGTTTCGCTTGAAAGTGTTCGAAGATAACAGGTTGATTTCGCTTCAGATCTGACTGTTTGGACTGGTTCGCTTGAAACTCCTGAAGCGAAACAGACACTTCCTGAAGCGAAATAGTGGTTTCGCTTGAACTGTTAAAGCGAAATCGTTCTGTTAGATTTCGCTTGAAGGTTCTGATAAGTTGAAGCGAAACTGTTGGTCTCACTTGAAACTGATTGGATTGAAACTTGTTCTGTTGAAGCGAAATAGAGGATTTCGCTTGAATCAGTTTTGTTGTTTGATTTCGCTTGAACAGTTTTATTAAACTGTTTTCGCTTGAACTTGTTGATTTCTTAAAAACCTAAAATTTTTCTAAGTGTTTGACTGATTTTTTCAAGTACGATCACAATGGATGATATTTTCTTGAACCCGTTTGGTGATATGTACGCATTCGCAGGAAACTCGGGAGATGATACTTCTACAAACAACAACAATACGAATGAGAACGAGAATACACCGAAAGAAAGAAAGAAGGAAGCTTGGGAGTCCGAAAGCGCATTTGGAACATTTAACAAACCTCCTAAGCTGATGGCTATAGAAGATTATAGCAGGTGGGCAACAAAGTTCGAAGATTGGTTGATGGCTTTTGCTTTTCCTTGCTGGAAAAGTATGAAAAATGGTTTTGCCCAAGGAAAGAAAAATGGTGAAGCATTAAGATCAGTTGAAGAGATTGATAATTTTGTGGCTGAGCAAAAATGTGTGGCATTATTGTTTCAATCGATGCGTGAAGACATCATTTCACTGATAGACTACTCAAATTCTAAAGACTTATGGGAAAAACTCAAAAAGAAGTGTCTTGGAAGCAAAGAGATTGTAAAAAACAAAAAGAAACTTCTTAGGAAAGAGTTTGATATGTTTGGTTGTCTTAAAAATGAATCGGTGTGTAAAATGATTGAAAGGTTCGGTCATCTGAAACTGGAGCTTGCTCGACACAAGATCACGTATTCTGATGAAGAACTTGTTGATAAACTGTTTGATTCATTACCAGATGAAGTGGATTGGAGATATTACGCGCTGATGTTGAAAAACACTATTTCTCCAGAAGATTTGACTACATATGTGTTGATTGAAAGACTGGAAAGTCATGAGCTAGAGTTGAAGAAAACGTTTAAAGTTAATAATTCATCTTATCAGCAGAATCTGGATTTATACTATCCAAAGAGTATGATGCAGAAAGCTACTTCTCCAAAGACTGCGTTTTCTGCTGAGAACGTTTCTTCAGCAAACAAAGAAAGTCAAAGTAATTCAAGCAGTGAAAGCCATAGTGGTTATCATAGTGGATCTATGTCTTCTGCAAATCATTCTGATGCGAAGTTTTCTTGCAATATCGCGATAGATTTGAAGAATGCACAGAATTTTGATGCGGAGTCAGCCAAGCAACAAATGGTCTTTCTGGCATCTGTTTTGGAATCCTACGAAGGATTGGTGGCTGGAAAAATCGGGAATACAAATCTGACGAAAGAAGACTACGATCAGATAGATCCTGAAGAAATGGAGCTAATTGACATTCGTTGGGCAATGGCAAGTGCAGTTCGACGTGCACAACGCTTCATGGAGATTACAGGGAGGAAAACGATTGGTGGTCCGTCTACAAAACTGGGGTTCGACAAGTCAAAAGTAACATGTTTTAAATGTAAGCAGAAGGGTCACTTCAAACGAGAATGCCGAAACGCTTATGCTGATGAGTCGGAGAACCCTTTCAGAGATGATTATTACCAAAAGGCAATCTACCATCAGAATAAATCTGAGCCGCCTAGATTGAAGCAGGTTGAAGACAACAGAGACAAATCAAGGGCTCTTGCTGTGATTTATGATGATGAGGGGTATGATTGGAGTAAAGAAGTTCTACCTGAAGAAGATGCGGTGGGTTACGCATTCATGGCAAGCAATGATGAACCTAAGCCATGGAAAGATGATCGTACTGAGGAAGAGAAGTATCACTACCGGAAGATGACTGCTGAAACCAAGATTATCAGACTTTCTGGTATCTTTCTGGAAGCTAGAAGAGCAAACAGATGGGATTCAGATAGAGAGTGCTATCTTGATAGGTATGGCAACATTGCAATTGATGACAAAACGCTAGACATTGAAGCCATTATCAAGGAGTACAAAGAAGAAGATGAATATTGGCAACATAAGTGGTGGGGAACTCCAACTTCGAAAATGATTGAAGAAGAGAAAGAGAAAGAGAGAAAGGAGAAAGAGGAGAAAGAGAAGAAAGAAAAGCAGGTTGATACAGGCTTAATCGATACTACGCAAGAGTTGACAGCTGAGAACCTGGGAGTGATGGCTGACAAAGTGCTAGCTGTAAAAGCACTTGAGGTAGATCCTAATTCTGTTACTGAGTCAAAGGAGTCGGTCAGTCAAAGTGTGTCAACAAATGCGTCAGGTAACAAGATTGAGTTAGGTAACAAGATTGATGGAAATGCTGACTGCAAAAATTGCACCAAACAATGCAATTTTTGTAGCACTGTCACGTATCTTAACAATGAGAAAATCCAGAATCTGACAACAAAGGTTAGAAATGTTGAAAATCAGATTCTTGATCGTGACAAAAGTGTAAGAGCTTCAACTGAACGGATCAAAGAATTAACGGCTCAAATTGAAAATGATAAAATTGAACGTGAGAAAATAAAATCTGAAAATGAAAAGTTAATTCTTGAAAACCGTCAAATTTCTGAAAAATTTGAGAAATTGAAAAACGTTGTCAAAGATAGTGATGATCGTAATGGCAAAACATTTAAAGAAAATGAACATCTAAGAGCTGTTTTGAGATTAAAAGAAGAATCGATTAATGAACAACTGGATCAAATTGCTAAACTGAAACTTAAAGTTCAAGAAGCTGAAATTGAGAATGAACGAATCCAGTTGAAGCTTAACAGCTATAAATCAGCAAGCTTTGTTTTGCAGCATATTGTTCCTAAACCTATAGGGAAAAACAAAGATGGCGAGGATGTGTTTTCTGATGGAACGGGTGTAGGTTTTCACAAAGTTCCACCGCCAATTTTAGACAATTACACGAAAAAGCAGTCTAGTTTGGTGGAAATTGAGGAAGAAAGTGAAGTTAAACTTCCTGAAAACATTGATGTCACGTTCACATCTTCCAATGACGAGGGTGTCCAAAGTGATGTGGTGAAAAGTGTGGTAGACAAAGTGCTTAAACCGGATTGTGACACTTCTGAGGAGGATGGGGGTTTCTTGGACAAATACATTCAGAAATCAAAGTCCAAAAACAACTTAAGTGATGAACCGGGTCTTGTGATGTACAAGATGGCTGGATCTGATAAGTTGTATTCGGATTCTGAGTTTCCCATTGAGAATGTTAATGTGAAAAAATTGACAAATGTTTTCAAGTTGGTTGAAGTTGAGTTGTCAGAGGTGAACAATTTGAGTCAAACAAAAAGGCAAATGAATTTTGAGAAAGATAAAGCTTATTACAAAAAGCCTATTGTTCCACCACGTTTTTATAATAACAATCGAAATAATTGGTCGGGTGGTTATCGAGGTGGTAAGAGTTATCAGAAAAAGAGTTTTCAAAACAAGAGGTTTACAGAAAAGAAGGTGTTTGTGAATGGTTCAAGTTCACTTTCTGATGAGGAAAATGAATTTTTTTCAAAATCAAACGAAGAGTTCTTTGAGAAAAGAGCTTCATATTATCAGTCTGAAGGCACAAGTCGAGTTGTTGATACTCGTACTTGTTTTAGATGTAATCAAGTTGGTCACATTGCACAAATGTGTACCAATGTGAAGCCTAAGATTGAAAATGTGAAGTATCAACAGAAGAAAGTTGATGTGAAGGGTAAAGCACCAATCGTTGTTGAGAAAAAGAATGTGAAAAATGACAACATCAAATTGAAAAATGAACCCGTAAAGAAAGTGGTAACTAAAAATGACAAATTTTACAAGAGGGTTGCATTATCTCAACAAGTTTGGAAACCAAAAACTGAAATGAAAATTTCAACTTCTGAAGTGAAAAAGGCTGATGAATTAATTTCGGTTGATTATAATGCAAATTTTCCACCTTTGAAGGCTAAAAATTTCAAAATTCAAATTGCTAGAGTCAAGGTTACACCTAAGGCTGATGAAGCCTGGGTGGACACCATGTTCGAATAAGCAGTTTGAATTGCCGGAGCTTCCTGGATCGCGAAGCATGAATCAGCATCTTTCTTGAAGTTGTTTAAGTCGTAGTTTGTTTTGTGCAGGATCTTCCACAACTGATATCCAGATGGATTATGGATAGTGGTGCATCTCGACATATGACAGGAAAAACTGCATTGCTGTATGATGTGAGAAACATTAATGGTGGTTATGTGGGATTTGCTGGTCATGAAGGTGGTCGAATTGTTGGTGAAGGAACGTTATCCAATGGGATTGTGACGTTTGAGAGAGTTAACTACATCACTGAGCTGGAGAACAATTTGCTTAGTATCTCGCAGATTTGTGACAATCAGTATACTACTCACTTCACTGATAAAGAATGTTTGATTCTGAAACCTGGTTTTGTTATCCCTGAAGAATGGATTATTATGAGGGCACCTAGAGTGAATGATTTATATGTGTTAGATATGTCTGTAGCAACTACAACTATTGGTCAAGCACATTGTTTCGTGTCTAGAGCAACTGAGAAAGAATCAAGATTGTGGCACCGAAAGATGGGGCATATACATCTTAGAAAAATGAATCATTTGGTGCACAATGATTTGGTATTGGGAGTTAATATCAAAGGTTTTCATCTGGAAGGGGAGTGCATTAGCTGTATCAAAGGCAAGCAGAAGAAAAAGTCACACCCTACAAAGCAAGTTAATTCAGTTTCGAGACCTCTGGAAAGACTTCACATGGATTTGTTTGGTCCGGTGAATGTCAAAAGTATTACAGGAGATTATTATTGTTTGGTCGTTACTGATGATTATTCCAGATTTTCGTGGGTTTCTTTCTTGAAGACGAAAGATGAAACATTTGACAGTTTGATGAGTCTGTTCAGGAAGATTGAGAATTTGTACCAGAGGCGTATCAAGAAAATTCGAAGTGATAATGGTACTGAATTCAAGAACAGCAAGATGGAAGAATTTTGTGATGAAAGAGGTATTTTGCATGAGTTTAGTGCTCCGTACACTCCGCAGCAGAATGGAGTCGCAGAACGCAAAAACCGGACACTAATCGAGACGGCTAGAACTATGCTCGCAGATTCAAAGTTACCGATTAATTTTTGGGCTGAAGCTGTTTCCGCCGCATGCTATACGCTCAACAGGGTTCTTACTGTCAAGAAGTTCAACAAAACATGCTTTGAGCTTATCAATAATCGCAAACCGAATTTGAAGTATTTAGAACCGTTCGGGTCACCTTGTACGGTTATAGAGCCTTTTGGAAAGTTTGGTCCGAAGTGCATTGAGGGTATATTTGTTGGTTATTCAAATCCATTGCGACGTGTCTTCGTTCCAACTGAAAAGCGGATTATTGAAGCTGCAAATGTTGAATGTCAAGGTTATACTATGCCGCCGCAGAATCCTGGTGATTCATGGCGTTATCATTATGCCAAACTTTGGGATTCGTTTGACATGAGAGAAGAATCAGAGGATGATGAAGATTTCTTTGATGAGTTGGATATTTTGCGTGAATATGAGTCGCAGTTACGGTTCCCAGCTGAGTATTCGAGAAGACCACGGGAAACTTCAAATGACGATGAAGCAGGTCCAAGTAATGCTGGTGAACATGATGATGTCCAACAGAATGAAGTTGCTCAGGATAATCAGTCGGCTCAGAATAATAATTTAGAAGCTGAAAACATGCCAGTATTTGATCACGGTGATTCAGATTCAAATTCTGAGGGGGAGCAAATTCAGATTTCGAGTCAAACAAACCAAGTTGGTGAACAAGATGCAGAGCAGAATGTTACTAATCTGGAGGGAAATGTAGAGGTTCCAAGTGAAGTGATGCCGCGAACTTGCTCATATCATCCAGAGGAGTTGATCGTAGGAGAATTACAAGCTGGAGTTCGCACTCGAAATCAGATTGATAAAGGGCTTACATGTTTTTATACAAAAGTTGCTCCTTTGCAAACTGAATTCTCATTAAGTTGTTTTATCTCGCAGGTTGAGCCAAGAACTTACAAAGAGGCGCTTACTGAAGACTCTTGGGTCAATGCAATGCAGGAGGAACTTAGTCAATTCGAAAAATTGGGAGTGTGGAAGTTAGTTGATTTGCCGGATGGTCATAGGAAAATTAACACTAAGTGGGTGTTTAAGTGTAAGAGAGACGATAGAGGAGTTGTCGTAAGGAACAAAGCTCGACTCGTTGTTCAGGGATTTAGTCAACAGGAGGGAATTGATTTTACCGAAGTCTATGCTCCTGTAGCACGACTAGAGGCTATCAGAATTTTCCTAGCATTTGCGTCTTGGAAGAACTTCAAAGTTTATCAGTTGGATGTTAAATCGGCGTTTCTTTATGGGAAGGTTAAAGAGGAGGTTTATGTCGGTCAGCCGCCGGGCTTTACCGATCCAATCCATAGAAACAAAGTCTACTTATTGGACAAAGCGCTGTATGGTTTACACCAGGCCCCGAGAGCTTGGTACGAGACTTTGTCTCAACACCTACTCGCCAACGAGTTCATTCGTGGAAAAGTGGATGCCACTCTCTTCACTAAAGTCGTTGATGGTCATCTTCTGATAGTTCAGATTTATGTGGACGATATAATCTTTGGGTCAACAAATGAAAATCTATGCAAAGATTTTGAATCAGTGATGAAGCAGAAGTTTGAAATGTCATCAATGGGGGAGATGAAATTCTTTCTGGGATTACAAGTTGAACAACTTCCTGAGGGAATCTTCATTCATCAGTCAAAGTACGTTCATGATATTCTAGAGAAATTTGGAATGTCAGGTTCTACTCCAGCTGCTACCCCACTTGCAACAAATCATGGGATTCACCCAGATCTCACCGGAGACAGGGCTGATGAAACTTTTTATCGATCCATGATAGGTTCTTTAATGTACCTAACTGCTTCACGTCCTGATATCATGTACCCAACGTGCCTCGCAGCAAGATTTCAGTCTAACCCGAGAGCATCGCATATGATCATTGTGAAGAGGATATTGCGCTACCTGAAAGGAACTCCTTCATTGGGGTTGTGGTATCCTAGAAACGGCGACTTTACGCTCGAAGGGTATTCCGATTCGGATTTCGGATGCTGCAAAGTCAATTCAAAATCAACAACTGCAGGATGCCAGTTCTTTGGTCCTAGATTGGTTACCTGGCAGTGTAAGAAACAAACGTCTGTGGCGTTATCTACTTGTGAAGCGGAGTACGTATCTGCTAGCAGTTGCTGCTCTCAGATCTTGTGGATACAGCAACAGATGCGCGACTACGGTTTGCAGTTTCTTAACACACCTCTTTTTGTTGATAATGAGGCCGCAATAAATATAACTAAAAATCCAATACATCACGCTAAAACTAAACACATAGAAATTCGTCATCACTTTATTCGTGATTGCTTTGAGAAAAAGTTGATACGAATTGAGAAACTCCACACTGACGAACAGAAAGCTGATTTACATACCAAAGCTTTTGATAAAAATCGGTTTAAATATTTGTTAAAACTGAATGGTATGAAGCTTCTGTCGATGTCGGATGGCATACTTGGCGTTGATGAGAGTACTGTTGCGGATGAAGACGAGAAACAATCTGCAATGGTTTGTCGAATTTTTACTTGTTTTGGTATTTAGGGGGAGTAGATGTTTGTACATAGTTTATTTTCAGAAAATACAAAAACAGTAAAAAATGCAAAAATACAAAAACATGATAAAATCTGAAAAAGAGCTTGTGTATATAGGGAAAATGATAGTACATCAGCTAGACGATCACAGTATGCTAAAGATTTGAAAAGTATAAAAGAGTTAAACAATCTTACTGATGATGTGTCGATAGGTTTTCGTACATTTAGTAGATTTATTCGGGATATAAACCTAAAAATTCAAACTTGTGAATTCGTGGGGAACACTACTTGGATATATAGGTAACCCCTGAAATCTCGTTTGAAAGGTCTCTTAATCTGATATACTAGGTCTTTATACTCTATGATGTCTGGGGTATTATTCCGGGACTTCTGCTGAACGGTGGTTCTGACCTAGTCCCTGGCTAATACTTGCTGCAATGCTTGAAACACAGCATTAAACCCTCAGCATGCTGAAACAATAAAATTGATATATGCTGCTGTTGTAAGCAAAAAGATCCTCTAAAGGGGACACACTGAAAAGTCGAAGCTGATATCTCTCTGCGTATACGGAAGTATCGATCTGAGATCCCTCGGCCCTCGCATACCTAAATTATATACAGATATCATTGTAGTATTCTCACCTGTAAGACTGATTATTGGGATTCTGGATACGGGAGTATATTCAAGAGGTGGGACACATGAATGATCTAAGTTCTTAATTCATCTAAATCGTATCCTGAGTAAGTTGAAATTTGTGTGGGAATTTAAGATGGATCAGTATATCGACAATCGAGGTAAATTGTTTAAATCTGAGTATGAAATGTAGCTTAATGGTACTTGTGATTTGTCTGAAAAGCTGATATGATTCCCTGACACGCTTGTCAAAAATATGTTTGTAAATAGTTTACTTTGTTTACTTTCTGAAATTTAAGTTTTCTGTATTTCATTTCTTAGTTTAGAACACTTTGATAAAATCCAAAAAGATTTTATTTCTGCTTTATTTTCCGACAAACCAAAGTGGAGAGTTGATTGTTGGATTCTCAGATGTTTGAAGCAGATGCAGGAGATTCTGGACTGAAGAATGAGGAGAGCTTACTTTGAAGAAGTTTGATTTGTTTGAAATGACAAAAACAAGTTCATTAAATTGATACTTGTTATTTTCAGAAAATGTTTGAAATTGTTGTTTTAAAATCAGCTTTGATTCGTCAAAAGATCAACCAAGGTCATTAATTTGGACTTGGTAGATTAATTGAGTAATCAGGGTCATTAACTTGAACCTGAATACTTGAGTGGATTATTAAAGCTGATTGAGTTTGTGTTTTATTGTTGAAAAGATAGAATGGTTATGTTTGTTGGTTGAGTAACAGGATTGGACTTCATAATTCCCAACGGAAGTTAATTATCAAAGCTTGAACCAGATTTCTCAGATTCTAGCATATCGAGAGGGGGAGTCTGTGAAAGGGGGAGTCTGGATCAACAGTCAAAGGGAAGATTGAAGATAAAGATTGATGAGAGTTTTTACAATGTTTGAAGATTGTTAAAGACAAAGACTTGAAGCCAAAGACTTCATCAACATCCAAGGGGGAGTCTGTTGGTGCACTAAATGTCTGTTGATTACATCATTATCAAGTCTTGTGTCTAGGATTGTTTGAATGATCACACAATAGGATTTAAGTTAGGGTTTTTATGTGTAACACACATGATTTCGCTTGAAGAGGATTTGAGATTGCTTGAAGCGAAATCAACACATGAGATTTCGCTTCAGCCTCAAGCGAAATCAACAACTCTATAAATAGGTAGGTCATTTGAAGCGAACCATGGGAGTTGTCATTGTATGTGAGACGAAGTGCTGACGGATTTGTATCAGAAAACCTTGTACAAGCACTCAAATTAATCAGAATAGAAAGATTAAAAGGATTAAAGCTGTTATGACTTTGTTTACGTTGATTCCGCCTTCGTACGCAAAGATGAACTACTTTTACTGACGGTTTAAGGTCGTACAACGGTCCAACACAGCTGATTGCTGAAACCATCAAAGAGTTAATGGAAGGTGAAGACCTTGGAAAAGAAGGTATAAAGAAAATGATCATGGAAACTCTTGGTTTGGATCAAACTGCAAGTACTGCTCAGCCAGTCATGAATAGGCCAGCCTCTCCAAATACTTCTGCAAATAAGCATCTCCCAAGAAACCCATCAGGCTCAAAAATACAAAAGTGGGAAACTGACAAACAGACCTGCGTATTGACTTTGCTCAGGTCTGGTGGAGGAGTGGAGAAAATATCAAGGGAACAAGCTCTTGGCCTGAGTCTTGAAGATTTCCAGGATCTCCTTGATCTTCCACTCAGCAGGGATGATGAAGATACAGATGCCCTAGACTTTGAATTACAATTTAAAGGTCAGATAAGGGAGCTGTTGATGAGGCAATAAAAAAGTCCACAAATAATGAAGAGTTTTGGCATTATCTGTTCCAGGGGGAGATTGTTGGGATTGAACTCTATCAGAGGAACAGATAATTAAAGCCAAAACTGGATCAGAGCAGTGGATCCAGAATAAGCAGACGTTTACAGATTAGTTCATGCAAATCTCTCCCCTTGAAAGTGGCTTTGTATCTGCTGATCTCCTATCTACTGTTCTTACCAAGTGCTGATCCACAACTGCTGCCTTGCATCTACTGCCAAGTGTTAAAGACTGATAGAAGACCAAAGCTCTGCTGACTCAATCTACTGCCTTGAGTCAAGTACTGCTGACCCGGATAAGCACTGCTGGGTTCACAGCAGTGGAAGGATGCAGCAGCTGTTTATGTGTCTTTTATGTGTTAGATTGTAATAGCAGTAGTTAGTACATCAGTGTTTGTATAGATCAGAGGTTAGAGTTTGTTAGGAGGTTAGATGTCACTTTCATGGTGACGTCAGCTAAGATGCTCAGTGGTTTGCAAGTGCCTATAAATAGTTCAGTACTTTGTACTGTTCTATTAGCTCTTTTGATCACATCGTCTTCTTTGCACGAACAAACTACTGAGCTCTGGCTGAGGGGGAGTTTGCATTCTTACATCAATCATTGTAATCGTTGTTGAAACAAATTCAATCTTTCGATTCATTGTGTAAAGATGTTTGATAAAAGTATTACTCTCGTTTGATTGTATGCAAAGTTTGCTTTCATCTTATTTCCGCTGCACAACTCTTTCATTTCCATCTTAATTTCAAACAAAAATACAATCAAAAAGAAACTCAGATCCAACAGGTGAAGAGCAAATGCTATGTTTATTCAGCTACATTTAGTCCTTGCGGTGATTTTCAGCTATCATTTTCATCAGATTCAACAAGTATGTTATATAAAACGCAACTGCATATTCTATTTGCCTCACTTAATACATGTCTTTACGAATTGATTTACGATATATTGCAGTATGATTAGGTGCAAGCGAGGCGTGATTTTTGTATGAAAAAACGGCTTAAGGCGCAGGTGAGGCACATTCGTAACTATTAACATACGAGTGGTTTGTGTTGGGTAGTGTGATTCGGTATTGATGACCATCATTTGCAAAGCAGACACCACTCACAAGTCCATGACGGTTCAGGCATGCCCAGTTGAGATTCCGACCACAACGGTCAATCCCCAAACTTATATTCCTATTGAAGAATGATGATAATTTGATACAAAACAGAACTCAGTTATTTTTCTCTGTTGAAATGTTTAGAAAAAAGTAAAATAATTTTGTAATTTCTAAATAAATTCCCCTAGAATTGTATTATGGGAGGTGAAAGTTTGGAAAAGTTATATCTTTTATATTCATATTAATAAAAAAAAGAACCAAAGCTTGGTTTTGAATGATATCTGATTTGGTCAGCGACTTGTCATTCTTTATGCTTCTTAATTGTTTTTTTTCTCAACAAATATATTTTAGAGGATTATTATAGTATTATAATCCAGTAATTTTATTTGATGTTATCAGCAACTCTGACGCAAAAATTGAAGATACAGTGGCTTACGGTTTACGTTTTAACGTTATTAGCGAAGCAAATATTTTTATAACAGTGATCCAAATATTTGGAAAACAAAATGGTTTAGGGGCTGCATACATTCAAAAGAGTCAAAAGTCAAACTATTTTAGTTGATTTGTAGAGCTCTTCTAATAGTTCCATTTCTTAAATATAATAGTAATCTCTCAATTCAGTCAATGAACTTACAAACACGCGTTCATCAGTTACAAAATGTGTTTGAGGAACTAATATTTTCAAACTAACATTTACAAATCGTAAAGGAAGTTGTTATTCAATCAACTTATAGTTCTATACAACATAAATAGTTTAAAGTAGGTACATTACAAAAACTAACGACAAGAGCTAAAATCATGAATAATCTCAATGTGTTTTGTGCATTGAAGAAAGACATAATTATCTGTCAAATAAGTAGCACCAATGTTTTAGCCATTAGGCGAACAAGCAATAGAAATATGTACCTCTTGTAACAATAATGTAATCCAATAAATATCTACAATACTTTGAGAAAGTAGCCTTGACATCCGATGCAAGTAGTTAACAAACATATTTTTATGTTAAATTATGGGAGGCAGTTTCTTATTCGTGTGTTCGTTTATTGGTGTGTAGAAGCACTTGATAATTTTTAGTATTGAACTATTATTTAGTTGAGATTTGTAAAACTCATGTCATAGATAGACCATACGGATACTACAAATAAGAAAACTAACAGATGCTCTATACAATATATCACGAGAGGATTAATAAACTAACAAAAAATGAGTGTTGCGTTGTAATTTGACGCCGCCGACGCATCGAGGCCGTACGCATTGAAGTACCTTAACCGAAAATTTAGATTTTAGTTATGACCCAACTGAACTGAACCTTTTCATGCACACCATTATAATTACTAACAAGTATTGTGTTTTCCGTTGCATCACGAATTTGGTTTTGGTTATGGCGCAAAACCGAACCGCCTCGTACATAACCCTAAACTCACCAACCTAAGTGATATGTTTCCCGCCGCATCGCGCGGGTAAACGACTAGTACATATATATATATATATATATATATATATAATTTTTTTTATCAAAATACAATATTACACACATGTCCATATATTATTCTAGGTGTCGTTCATCCAACACTGCATCTCATTCTCATCATATTTCCAAACTAGCTTCTCTCCTATCTGTCGAATTCTATTTCCTTTGTACACTAAGTTTTCGCCATACTGACGGAGTTCCTGCACATATTCTCGACTTATTGGTTGGTTTAACGGTGGGGCTGGCACTGGTTCTTCGGGAGTATATAGTGCTGAATACGACCTATTGTCATCTAACCATGGATCATATTGTGAAGAGATTGGGGTTGGGATTCTAGGTAACTCATTGGGGTCAAATGCAGGTATCGGGAATTGGTTTTCCTGGTTGGGTTCTAATATTTGTTGGTCTGGAAATAAGGGTAACAAGGGTGGTTCATCTCTTTGGTTCAAATTAGGGTCTGCTGCTGTAGTAGCTAACATATGGAAATCTGCTAAATGTCTATCAAGTTCCTCTTCCCATGGTGGCCTATTGACTGCTTCCTAGGTTTGTGCATTCACTTCCCTATTCGCTCTGACTAATGCTCTCTGTTGTTGTAATTTCTTCATCCTCTTCCTCCTCTACTAAACCATCCTCTCTTTTTGGGAGGGAATGGCTCCTCAGACTGTGCCTTAAAGATTTATTCCTTCCTCAGTATCAGCTGAGTATCCTGAGGGATTTGGTTGAGATGAGGTTCCTTCATCTTTTGGGGAACTAGCTAATTGACGATAAGCGTCGGATGTACCTTGCTTACTCATACTTTAAACTAACAAATTGTTAAATAACACAAAACAATAATATATATACTTACACATAATCACATAGGTTATTTCCTAACACAATTTATTTAAAATTTAGATATCACCGGGACACTTCATTGGCTTAAACCTATGGTTGTAGCTCTGATACTACCTTCTATCGCAGCCCCCGACCCCGTCTCCCGGGTGCGGGTGCCGCGAGACTCAGAGCTGGTGGTATCGGTGTTTATTAATTTGGCAGCGGAATTTATACATCAGGACCGTAGTTAGGAAATATTTTTATCAGAGTTAAACACCAAACTTTTATAATAATAAATGGAATAAAACCCAAGTTTCATTTGCAATACATTTATAGGGATAAACCCTAATTATTGAAAACATAAACTATTTTTTATTCAGGTAACTTATATAGAAACTTTTCTAAGCCTTCAGTGCTCTCCAGCTGGCTTCTATTAGCTTCACATTAAGTTACCTAAAACGCGTTTTAAAAAGGTTTTATCAGCAAGAAATACTGGCGAGTACATTCCAATTTGTAAAACATCAGTTGTTACACATTATAGTATTAAGGGCGATTACAATGTTTAAATCTACCCAATTACTCGTTCAGTACGTGTCCCTCGACGGATCTGTGACTATGGTCATATCACACATTGGATACCCGTGCCCAATTGTGAAGGTTATCAAGTACTGTTGGTGTGTGTAAGTTGTGTTATGTTTTTATTGATAATTTAAGCCCATTTTACACATTAGTCAAGTTTTAAATTTATAAAACAAGACATTCTAATAACACTAAACACACACATGGGCAACTGCACCCATCGTGAGCGTAGTATAGCGTTGGTAAGATACCGAGGTCGTCCAAGGACACAAGAGCTTTTAATACTGGTTTATCCTCAACTTCTAATAAAACAAAAATTTTTAGAAAAGGTTTTAAACATGAAAAATAAAAACTAAAAATGCTGAAAATAAAAATAAAATAAAACAGATAGATAAGATGAATCACTTGGATCCGACACGCCTTTAATGTATCCTTTGATGATTTCCGCACTTTTGCACTTTTTAAGAGATTATCTTAGTTATAGTAGTAGGCCCCTCTTTTGAAGGTGACGTTACCCTCAACCCAGTGGTTTGAGTCAGCAAGGAAACAATCCCAAAGGATTGAAATATTGTAAGATAATTAATTAAGTTATTAATGCGTAAAGTGGTAGGCCCCTCTTTTAAAGGTAGGTTACCCTCGGCTAAGTGGTTTGAGTCAGCAGGGATACAATCCCAAGTAACCGGGTTAATGTATTAATAGTAGTTTACATATGAGGGGATCAAGCCATTCGCACCCCCGCCATCCAATACCAGTGGGTATTGAAAGAGGTCCTAGTAAGCTTGACCCAGGTCCTTACAGGATCTATACACTGAACAAGGCAAGAACCATACTAAACTATTCCTCTTAAATGGTGAAAATCTTTTACTTTATATAGACAGTAAAGTAATGCCAAGACACCATGGACAAATGATAAAGAAGTTTCAACTTCAACATAAGAAACTAGTTATTAAAGTCATTAATACAAAACCAAATAAAAAGTGCGAAAAGATTAAAAATCAAAAGTAATACATTAAATGCTTGTCTTCACCAAGTGATGTAAGAGACTTAGCCAAACATGGCCTTTGATTGTCAAGAGCTCTTATGGTCAATCTTGGATCCCGAGACTACTACACACACTCTAAGGTGGATGATGGTGGTGGATGTGGGTGTTGTAGTGGTGGTGGAGTGGTGGTGAAGTGGGAGAGAGGTGGTTTGCCAAGGGATGCCTTTGAAGTGAGCCAAGCACCCCTATTTATAGCCTGAACAATAACCTGGCCATGGCCCCGTGGCCATCTCCTTTCTCTTTCTTCATTAATTGTAATTGTCTGCATTAGGCTCCACACGGCCTCGTGTTCGCTGGGCACGGCCCCGTGTGCAGAAGCGTATATGTACTATCAAGATTTGCAAGATTCTGCGAATCTTAGCATTGATCACGCCCCGTTCTGAGCTGGGCACACCCCCATGGTGGGAATAGAAGCTTCTACAACTTTGTCCCTTTCTGCAGATACATGACCACGCCCCCGTGTCCAGTGGGCACGGGCTGTGGTCAGCCTTCTGTTCTTTGTTTTTGCTTGGGGAGATGCCGTCAAGGGGTCGGGCATGCCACGTTTATTCATTTTCTTTGTATTTATGTTAGTTTTTGCTGCATATTTGTTCCTTTTGTTCATTTAAGCTCATTTGGTCCTGAAAATACAAAAGGAAGACAAAAGCACACTTTTTCCAACATTAGTACTAAAAAAGGGTTAGTTTTATGCCTCATTTGATGTAATTTATATGTTGCATTTTACACACATCAAATACCCCCACACTTGAATCTTTGCTTGTCCTAAAGCAAACTCTCTATTATGTGACTTACACACCCAAATGGAATGGGTAGAAGAGAAGTTTTGGGCTTGTCTTGAGTGTCGGGAATCCAAGATCTTTATTAGGTTTAATTTTTATACTATTTACAATCCTATCCGTTATGATTTATTTAGAACGTTTCATAAGAGAAATTACTTATTTGGGCATAACATGCCTTTTTTAAAATTCCATTTATATACAGGTTCACATACCTCACGGGAGATCACTCAACACTCGGCCGAAGATGTATTTTTGTGAAGCACTCGAGACTCGCATGGAACTTATTTCTACCATATGCTTGCCAAGCAATCAATCCTCCTCCTTTTTAACTATAAACCTTTGTAAATATCAATAGGACTTGGAGAAGGGTTAGGCTTGGGCTAAAGGTATGTGGTTTTAGGTTAGTGGTTAGTAAAAAGGGCTAAAAGCGTAAAAAGCCTCGGTCGTCATAAAACTTTTTGTTTTTGTGACTTTTATTCAAACTAATCATTTCAAACAAAGTTTCTTTGAGAAACTTGTTTGTTTATTGCTAGACCTTCATTTTTTTTATAAGGAAACGTCACAAGAAAACCGAGATTTTTACTAAAATAAAGGGTTTAGAAAGAAAAAGGTTTTGGTGGGTAAAGGGTGTTTGTTTTGTGGGTTTAGAAATGAAAAGGTTTAGGCTCAAAGGGTTTAACTAGGGGGATTTTGGGTAGGTGGTAAAGAAAATGAAAAATAATGGTGTTGAAAGGAAAATGGGTTAGTTAGGCCACTATCATTTACTTACTTGGGTTTAAGTTGGTATGGACCGAGAATGTATCGTCATGGCAAGTTCTAGAGTCGTAAGAACCAAGCGGCTATTCACACAAGAAACGAAAAATGAGCATTTAGTTTAAAGATGTATGCTTGTATGCTCAATAAAGGCTCAAAACTCACTTATTGTGGGAATGGGTTTATAATGTGATCAAGTATATATAATCAAATTTTAACTAGATTTGTCATGCCATTTCATAATTTTCTTATGTTGGTTCTTTTTATCACGACGCTATCGGTTGTAAATTTGTAAAAATATAACCTTTTAGAACTTGTTCTTCCCATATTAAACCAAGACAAGTAAAAAAATTGAAAATTTTTGAAAACATTTGGGTGAATAGCAGTTTCATACAGGTTCACATACCTCATGGGAGATTACTCAACACTCGGCCGAAGATGTATTTTTGTGAAACACTTGAGACCGGCATGAAACTTACTTCTACCATATACTTGCCAAGCAATCAATCCTCCTCCTTTTTAACTATAAACCTTTGTAAATATCAAGAGGACTTGGGGAAGGGTTAGGCTTGGGCTAAAGGTAGGTGGTTTTGGGTTAGTGGTTAGTAAAAAGGGCTAAAAGCGTAAAAAGCGTCGGTCGTCGTAAAACTTGTTGTTTTTTTGTGACTTTTATTCAAACTAAGCATTTTCAAACAAAGTTTCTTTGTGGAACTAGTTTCTTTATTGCTAGACCTTCATTTTTTTATAAGGAAACGTCACAAGAAAACCGAGCTTTTTACTAAAATAAAGGGTTTAAAAAGAAAAAGGTTTTGGTGGGTAAAGTGTGTTTGTTTTGTGGGTTTAGAAATGAAAAGGTTTAGGCTCAAAGGGGTTAACTAGGGGGCTTTTGGGTAGGTGGTAAATAAAATGAAAAATAATGGTGTTGAAAGGAAAATAGGTTAGTCCTAATGCCTCTATCATTTACTTAGTTGGGTTTAAGTTGGTAAGGACCGGGAATGTATCATCGTGGCAAGTTCTAGAGTCGTAAGAACCAAGCGGCTATTCACACAAGAAACGAAAAATGAACATTTAGTTTAAAGATGTATGCATGTGTGCTCAATAAAGGCTCAAAACTCACTTATTGTGGGAATGGGTTTATAATGTGATTAAGTATATATAATCAAATTTTAACTAGATTTGTCATGCAGTTTCATAATTTTCTTATGTTGGTTCTTTTTATCACGACGCTATCGTTGTAAATTTGTAAAAATATAACCTTTTAGAACTTGTTCTTCCCAAATTAAAACAAGACAAGTAAAAAAAAATGAAAATTTTTGAAAAAAAATTGGGGTGATTAGCGGTTCCAATAGAGTTTTGTGTAAGGCTTGTTATTAGGACTTGCAAAATTCAAGATTTTAGCATCCCTCCACACTTAAATTACACATTGTCCTCAATGTGTCATAAAAATAAGTTTTTAGGTTGATTGAATGTGTAAAAAGGGTAAAAAAAAAACAAGGTTTGCTGTTACTGGGCATCTGGCCACGGCCTCGTGCTAGGTGACCACGGCTCCGTGGTCAGAGTGCCAGTAACAAAAACTTACAAAAGGTGGCCACAGGGGCGTGCCTGGTGGACACGGCCCCGTGGCAGGCAGTTTTAAGGTAATCAGCAGGTACAGGGTGGTGGACACGGGGCGTGCTGGCTGTGCACGACCCCGTGGTGACAGTCTGCAAACAATGAAAAAAGGTTTTTGGCTTTTGGTTCTGGTTTCCGAGCTCATGTAGCACTAATACTTAGTGCCTCCAAGCTTCCTGGGTACCTGTTTTGCTTAAATACCACACCACACAACAAATAACAAATATCCGACCATACCCATGTTATCATCCACATCACAAACTAAAAAAAAACAAAGTGCAGAAAAGAAAAAGTGTTAAAGGAAGTAAATTGTTCAAACTTTGGCATGCAGGCTAGATGATTGTTGATCTGTGCAAAATGCAACATATAAATTACATCAAATGTGACATAAAACTAATCCTTTTTAGTACTAATGTTGGAAAAAGTGTGTTTTTGTCTTCCTTTTGTATTTTCAGGATTAAATGAGCTCAAATGAACAAAAGAAGCAAAAATGCAGCTAAATCTAACATAAATACAAGAAAAGGAACAAATGTGGCATGCCCGACTCCCCGACAGCATCTTCCCAAGCAAAAACAAGAGAACAGAAGGCTGAACACGCCCCGTGCTCAGTGAGCACGGGGGCGTGCCCAAGTGTCAGCAGAAAAGACAAAGCTGTAGAAGCTTCTATCACCCACCACAGGGGCGTGCCCAGCGGACACGGGGCCATGGTCAACTCTAAGATTCACAGAATCTGGGGAAATCTTGATAGTACAGATGCACTTCTGCACACGGGGTCATGCCCAGCGGACACGGGGGCGTGGTCAACTAATGCAGACAAACCGCAATTAATGAAGAAAAAGAAGGAAGTTGGACACGGGGCCGTGCCCGAGCCTCTGTTCAGCCTATAATTAGGGGTGCTTGGCTCATTTTCAAAGCATCCCTTGGCACACCACCTCTCTCACACTTCACCCACCACCCACCACCATCACAACACCATCATCCACCACCATCATCCATTGTCCATCATAGAGTGTGTGAGTCGTCTCGGGATCCAAGATTGATCGTAAGAGTTCTTGACAATCAAAGGCCATGTTTGCCTAAGTCTCTTACATCACTTGGTGAGGACAAGTGTCTAGTGTAATACTTTTTATTTTCAATCTTTTCGCACTTTTTATTTGGTTATGTATTAATGACTTTAATAACTAGTTTCTTATGTTGAAGGTGATTCTTCCTTCTCGTTTGTCCATGGTGTCTTGGCATTATTTTACTGTCTATATAAAATAAAAGATTTTTACCATTCATATCTCCACGGTCAATATGGAGATATGTTGGCTACCTGGTCGGGGGTTAAGGGAACGGTTTGGTAAGAGTCTTGCCTTGTTCAGTGTATAGATCCTGCAAGGACCTGGGTCAAATTTAGTAGGATCTCCTTCAATAACAACCGGTATTGGATGGCGGGGATCCAAACTCTTTGATCCCCTCATATTAAGCTACTATTAAAACTTTGACCCGGCTACTTAGGACTGTATCCCTACTGACTCAGACTACTTAGCCGAGGGTAACGTCACCTTCAAAAGGGGGGCCTACCACATTAGGCATTAATAACTTAATTAATTATCTTGCAATAATCCGTCCCTTTAGGATTGTATCCTTGCTGACTCAAACTACTGGGTTGAGGGTAACGTCACCTTCAAAAGAGGGGCCTACTACACTAACTAAGATAATCTCTTAAAAAGTGCAAAAGTGCGGAAATAATCAAGGGTTACACTAAACATGAGTCGGAGCCAAGTGATTCATCTTGTCTATCTGTTTTTATTTTATTTTTATTTTCAGCATTTTAGTTAGTTTTTATTTTTCTAGTTTAAAAACATTTTTCTAACTTTTTTATTTGATTAGACGTTGAGGATAAACCGGTATTAAAAGCTCTTGTGTCCTTGGACGACCTCGGTATCTTGCCAACACTATACTACGCTCACGATGGGTGCACTTGCCCATATGTGTGTTTGGTGTTAGTAAAATATCGTGTTTTGTAAATTTAAAACTTCCCTAATGTGTAAAAAGGGCTTAAAATATACTTAAATATATATACACACTCGCACACATCAAGTTTTTGGCGCCGTTGCCGGGGACACAAGGATTTTAAGAAAGTTAGGAATCAACGGCCTAATCGTTTTTTCTGTTTTTTTAGGTTTTTTCTTAATTTTTCACCTTCTGCAGAACTCAGCACGGGCCGTGCCCGCTGAACACGCCCCGTGCCCGCTGAACATGCCCCGTGCCCAATCTTTGGAACTGACAATCATGTTTTGAGTCAGACAGTAAGCTGAACACGGGGCCGTGCCCACTCAACACGCCTCGCGCCCAAGATTCAGTTACTGAAAACAGAACCATAAGATCCCGACGGTTGGTAATTTCTGACACAAACATGAGTGATACTGATATTTTTTACTTTCGGCAATCTTATGGTACGTGGTGTCAAATATGTGGTTGTTCCCATAAAGAATTAGAATGTTATTTTCTAAATTATAAGCCCCACTATATAGACCCATTGTTTTCCTGTAGCCTTAAGAGGGGCGAAAGTAAAAATAATCCCCATCTCTCCCTCGAATGCTCTCAACCGGATCTTCTAGGAGAAATGCTTCTCGATGAACTATTTCAAATGGAAGATCTAATTCTTAATTGGTTAAAAGAACTTAGGATAGATTTCAATAATTTATCTCAAGACGAAAACCAAGAAGAATTGTTGGGATCGCATTCAAATAAAAACAACTTCGTTGTTCCCGATGTTACCTCTAACTCTAGCGAGGACTTGAGCGATAGTCATCCCTGTGCCGATTGTGCCGTGAAGGACTCTCCATGGACTTCGTTCGATGCATACATAGACCTGAGCGATTCGGCATACACCTTCTTTAACGAGAGCCTGGGAAAGGGTTGGACTTGTCCACCTACATATAGCATGGGAATCACCCTCACCGACAACCTCTTGCGTTCTCGTCTTAATCTAGATCAATTAAGGTATCTTAGGCACTTTGGGGTTGTTCCATCCAGTAAGGAATCGCCCGATTTGGATAAATTTCTTAAAAATAGGAAAACTCCATAAGACAGCTTCTAGACACGGGGCCGTGTACAGGTCAACACGCCCCCGTGTCCACCAAAAGATTCCTTTCTGATTTTTATTAGAATACGGATAAAATGTGTCAGGATTCTGTCTGCACACGGGGCCGTGTCCAGCCGATACGGGGCCGTGTGCAGTGTGCTGTCGTTTTCTATAAATGCAGCAAGATTCCTGCTCATTTGGACCACTCCGAAGACAAAGATTTGCTGGGATCTTCATTCATACCATCCTAGGTATATTCTAAAGAAGGTTCTCAACAACCATCTTGCCTTTTCTACTTTTGTTCATTGCCTTCTTCAATTTTCACTCAATACCTCCATTAAAGCTTGAAATCTCCATGATTCCAAGCTTTATTGTAATGTTTGCAAGGTTATTATTCAAGGAATCTTGTTTAAAATAAGTAATACAACTTTGTTTTAAATTATTTATGCTTAAAAGTACCTTATAAATTGAAAAAGTAATTTAAAACTCCAAGATTCCTTGCTCTAAAAACCTGCAGACGGCTGAACACGGGGCCGTGTTCATTGAACACGGGGCCGTGTCCGAGGTACTGTTCCATAAAATTGAACTCTTTTCTGTCTGTTTTCCCAGAATGGCGAGCAGAACTAGCGGAACATCTTCGTTGCAATCAAGGAACAACCGGCAGGGGAGGAGGTCATCAACGGTAGAGGACTCTCTTGTAAACTATGTTTACGCTTTAAGAGAGGCTATTGATGAAATGACGGGGGTTGAAGAAGCATTGGTCGACCGTATCAATCACTTAACGGTGGGACTAGAAGGGTGTCTTCGAGAGGTCAACCTTTTGCACCAAAGGTTGAACATTCTCGCATCTCCTCCTTTGATACCAATCATCACCCAAAGGGCATGGAACGTGGTGCCTGAAGTCATCATACCAGCCGAGTGGTACACCATACACCCGGGACCTCCTCGCGATATACTACAAGGGGTTCCTGTTGGTGTCACTCCCCCTCCACAAGATGTTGAGGAAAATGAAGCCGCCTTCTTCCTCCTGAGATAGATAGAAGAATGGCTTTAACAACATCTAGGGAGCATCCATCGGCTTGGAGTTCTACAAAGATACCGGAGAACTATTTTTGGAATTTTGATTCTTAATGTAAAAGTAGAGCTCCTTAGAATGATTTTATGTATCACTTGACCTGTCTAGTTTAGGATTTTTTATTTTTCTACTTTGTTTTTAATTTTTAGGATTATTATGTAATTCTCTCTATGTTTTAATGGAATGATGGTTTTAATTAATTTGGTGTTTGGATGATGTTGAAATGGATAAAACACACTCGGGATGGTGAAGGATAACAAGGGAAACTTGAACCAGCACCCCATGCACAAAAACAGGGCCATCCGACAAACTTTTCTTCATTACAGCAAGTTAAGCACGGGCCGTGCCTGCCCAACACGGCCACGTGCTGCACAATCTGCAGGAAATGCCCAGTTCAGGTAACTGGATACGGGGCGTGCTCACTGAACACGCCCCCGTGCCCAGGCTTCTGTTTCTTTTAACAAACTTTTGTTACTGGCAATCTGAACACGGGGCCGTGTCTAGACGCCCAGTAACATAAAATTTTGCTTTTTCACACCTTTTACAAATTCAATCAACCTAAAAACTTATTTTTGGGACACATTGAGGACAATGTGTAATTTAAGTGTGGGGGGGATGCTAAAACCTTGAATCTTGCAAGTCCTAAATACAAGCCTTACACAAAACTCTATTGGAACCGCTAATCACCCCAAATTTTTTCAAAAAAATTTCATTTTTTTTACTTGTCTAGGTTTAATTTGGGAATTTCAAGTTCTAAAAAGGTTATATTTTTACAAATTTACAACCGATAGCGTCGTGATAAAAAGAACCAACATAAGAAAATTATGAAACGGCATGACAAGTTTAGTTAAAATTTGATTATATATACTTGTTCACATAAAAACCCATTCCCACAAAAAGTGAGTTTTGAGCCTTATTGTGCATACAATACATATCTTTAAACTAAATGCTCATTTTTCGTTTCTTGTGTGAATAGCCGCTTGGTTCTTACAACTCTAGAACTTGCCACGACGATACATTAACGGTCCTTACTAACTTAAACCCGAGTAAGTAAATGATGGAGGCATTAGGATTAACCCTTTTTATTTCTACACCATTATTTTTCTTTTTTTTACCACCTACCCAAAATCCCCCTAGTTAACCCCTTTGAGCCTAAACCTTTTCATTTCTTAACCCAAAACAAAAAACCTTTTACCCACTAAAACCCTTTTTCATTTTAAACCCTTTGTTTTAGTAACAAGCTCGGTTTTTCTTATGACTTTCAAAAAAAAATGATGATGATGAAGCAAAAGAGAAATAAACAAACAAGTTTATAAAAAATAATTTTGTTTGAACAATGGCTTCATCAAAATTAAAATTTCAAAAATAAAAAGTCTTACGAAATCCGACGCTTTTTACGCCTTTCACCCTTTTACTAACCACTAACCCAACCACCCACCTTTAACCCAAGCCTAACCCTTCACCCAAAAGTCCTCTTGATATTTACAAAGGTATATAGTTAAAAAAGGAGGAGGATTGATTGCTTGGCAAGCCTATGGTAGGAGTAAGTTCCATGCCGCTCTCGAGTGATTCACTAAAAAACATATTCGACCGAGTGTTGAGTGATCCCCCGTGAGGTATGTGAACTTGTATATAAATGGAATTTTAAAAAAGACATGTTATGCCCTAATAAATAATTTATCTTATGTAATGTTTTTAATAAATCATGACGAATAGGATTGTAAATAAATAAAAATAAAACTTAATAAAGAATCTTGGAAATCCCAACACTCTATGACAAACCCAAAACCTTCTCTTCTACCCATTCCATTTAGGAGTGTAAGCCACAAAATAAAGAGTTTTGCTTGAGGACAACCAAAGATTCAAGTGTGGGGGTATTTGATGTGTGCAAAATGCAACATATAAATTACATCAAATGTGGCATAAAACTAACCCTTTTTTAGTACTAATGTTGGAAAAAGTGTGTTTTTGTCTTCCTTTTGTATTTTCAGGATTAAATGAGCTCAAATGAACAAAAGAAGCAAAAAGGCAGCTAAATCTAACATCAATACAAGAAAAGGAACAAACGTGGCATGCCCGATTCCCCGACAGCATCTTCCCAAGCAAAAACAAGAGAACAGAAGGCTGAACACGCCCCGTGCTCAGTGACCACGGGGGCGTGCCCAATTGTCAGCAGAAAAGACAAAGCTGTAGAAGCTTCTATCACCCACCACGGGGGCGTGCCCAGCGTACACGGAGCCGTGGTCAACTCTAAGATTCGCAGAATCTGGGGAAATCTTGATTGTACAGATACGCTTCTGCACATGGGGTCGTGCCCAGCGGACATGGGGGCGTGGTCAACTAATGCAGACAAACTGCAATTAATGAAGAAAGAGAAGGAAGGTGGACACGGGGCCGTGCCTGAGCCTCTGTTCAGCCTATAAATAGGGGTGCTTGGCTCATTTGCAAACCATCCCTTGGCACACCACCTCTCTCACACTTCACCCACCACCCACCACCATCACAACACCATCATCCACCACCATCATCCATTGTCCATCATAGAGTGTGTAAGTCGTCTCGGGATCCAAGATTGATCGTAAGAGTTCTTGACAATCAAAGGCCATGTTTGCCTAAGTCTCTTACATCACTTGGTGAAGACAAGTGTCTAGTGTAATACTTTTTATTTTTAATCTTTTCGCACTTTTTATTTGGTTATGTATTAATGACTTTAATAACTAGTTTCTTATGTTGAAGGTGATTCTTCCTTATCGTTTGTCCGTGGTGTCTTGGCATTATTTTACTGTCTATATAAAATAAAAGATTTTCACCATTCATATCTCCACGGTCTATATGGAGATATGTTGGCTACCTGGTCGGGGGTTAAGGGAACGGTTTGGTAAGAGTCTTGCCTTGTTCAGTGTATAGATCCTGCAAGGACCTGGGTCAAATTTAGTAGGATCTCCTTCAATACCAACCGATATTGGATGGCGGGGATCCAAACTCTTTGATCCCCTCATATGTAAGCTACTATTAAAACTTTAACCCGGCTACTTAGGACTGTATCCCTGCTGACTCAGACTACTTAGCTGAGGGTAACGTCTCCTTCAAAAGAGGGGCCTACCACATTATGCATTAATAACTTAATTAATTATCTTTCAATAATCCGACCCTTTAGGATTGTATCCTTGCTGACTTAAAATACTGGGTTGAGGGTAACGTCACCTTCAAAAGAGGGGCCTACTACAGTAACTAAGATAATCTCTTAAAAAGTGAAAAAGTGCAGAAATAATCAAAGGTTACACTAAACACGAGTCGGAGCCAAGTGATTCATCGTGTCTATCTGTTTTTATTTTATTTTTATTTTCAGCATTTTAGTTAGTTTTTATTTTTCTTGTTTAAAAATTTTTTCTAACTTTTTGATTTGATTAGACGTTGAGGATAAACCGGTATTAAAAGCTCTTGTGTCCTTGGACGACCTCGGTATCTTGCCAACACTATACTACGCTCACGATGGGTGCACTTGCCCATATGTGTGTTTGGTGTTAGTAAAATATCGTGTTTTATAAATTTAAAACTTGACTAATGTGTAAAAAGGGCTTAAAATATACTTAAATATATATACACACTCGCACACATCAATTGTTCATAAGAATAAGGGTTAACCTGGTAGAAGCCGCAACCGTGTCACATCACCCCCGACGCCTTCGCCTCAATCCATTTCTTCATCTTCATCATCTCCTCCTCGGTACACCATATGCTCCCGGATGTGGCTGATGTCATCTTGAATGTCGGAGATGTGCCTCTCGATTGCTCCGACCCGGGTGTAGGTGTTGCTGGCTATGTTGTAGGTGTTGCGGGTGCATAGGAGGTTTTACTGCAAAAGATCATTTAAGCTTTGAAGGTTAGGAAAACTACCCCCTTGAGAAGAGGATGAGCCTGCATGGCCCTGAAACTGAGGAGGAGGACGGATTGGTGCGGCGTGAAGAACAAAAGCCTCTTGTGGATTCCAAATATGCCCCTGAGCCGTTTGAAATCAAACCGTCCCGTCACCCGCCTCGTTGATGATTCCCATTGAGCGGCATATGACGAGATCCACCTTGCCCGACCATGGATCTTTACGGAAAGATTTTGGCATTCTTTAAACAAAATTCTTGTAAAGGCGGTAAATCCATCCCCCTAAGAAGATAGGTGTCAGGAGATTGGCCAGTTGGTTCAGATGCATGTTTCGGAGGAGCAGGTGTAAGACATCAAGAGGGACACGATTGTGGATGCAGTATAAGACTGTCAGATCATGTAGGCCAACAACACGGGTACTGTCACGCCTTTGGTTGAGGGAGTTGCTAAGGACCCTATGAATGTAGTGGTATAGAGGGTCCCGCAACTGAGAGCTCTTGGTTTGGCTTGGATCATATGGTCTTTCCCCGATTTGAGACCACGCCGATTGACGCATGTTTTGCCAGATTTCACCGAGACCTCCCGTGTTTTCTTCGTCTCATGCGTCCTCTTCAGAAAACAATCCAATAATCGCTCCAAACTGTGCAATGGAGATTGAAAGTACATTTCCAGCACAGCGAAACTCAACCCCCTCCTTATCAAACGGCTCTGCTTTAGCTTTGAACGCGAAAGTGTTGTAGAACTCCATGTTCTATTCGTGGACCGAATGGAGTCTAGTGTAGAGGGCCGCCCTGAGTGGACCCGTGACTAGGTTGTTGAAGCGATCTATCTGCCCCACTGCTTCCATGGTCTTGAGGTATTCTTGTCTTGGATTTTCCTCGGGCCTTGTCTGAAGAACTTCAAATTGGGCTTGATAGTTCCACTCATTCTGATTGAAGCGTGTGAATTTATTGGCCATCTAAAACAAAACATAAAACAATTAGCACAAAACAATAAATTTCCGAAGAAAACTGAAAACAGCAAGCTGAACCCCGTGGCCAATGGCCACGCCCCGTGTTCGGCTGAGTTTTGCTGGCCACGCCCCCGTGCTCAGGCGCATGTTTCCCAAAAATCCCATTTTTCGACCCGGTTTTGAAAACTTGAAAATTTTTGGTTCAGTAGGGGCGGTTTTCCCCGAAAATGAAACCCCAAGTGCCTTTTTTCCAAAAACAAACCGTTTACCCCTTCAATTTCATCTTTTTCGGTTCAAAAACAAGGGTTTGAGGTTTTTTTTTTTAAATCGGGCAAATCTACAAACAATTCAAGTTGATTTACTTCCTATAATATGCAACTAAACTACTACTAACAGATCTAAGCAAAAATTCGAGGTTTGATTTGGTCCCTAGATTTTTCCCCAAATTTTTGATGTTAAACTACATGCAAATCATTAATCTAACTAACTATGATGATAGAATCATACCTTGACGTTATTGAACGTTGGAAGAATGTGAAAATCTGCAGAGATTCGCGAAGGAACTAGAGAGTTTTCGGGGAAACAGGTCGTGTTGAAGTGAAGAATGAAAGGAAAAAGGGGTTTAATCCCCGTCAGTAGCCGGCCACGGCCCTGTGTCAAGCGTGCACGGCCCCGTGGGCGGGTAAAAACTGATATATATATATACGTACATATAATGTAAGTATCTAGGGAAAACCCATTTAATCTAGAAAAATTGGGAAACCTGAATTGTGTGGACAAGATTGATCCACATCATATCTTTAAAACACATGTTCAAAGGGTAAATTGGTCATTTGTTCAAGCCATCACTTCACCCTCTTCCCCATCCCATCAAGTCACATTTATTACCCATCAACCCATCGCCTTTTTAATCAAAAAAATATACTACAGAACTTCCATTTCTTTCTTCCTTCTTCATCCCCCATTCCTTTCTTCCTCAAAAACCCTAACTCCATTGCTTTCTTCCATCTTTCATGGCCGACCCACATGACTTCGTGTCTAATCTCCAGGCTTATTCTCCTAGCCGTGTATTCCGGAACAACTTCATTGGCGATGAATCACCAGCGGTTTACTTACAGCAGGCTTCATCTTCTTTAGGTATGTGAATGAATCAAAATTATGTTCTTCTTTTTTTTAGGAGACAATCATGTTTGTTTTTGTTCCTGTTCTTCTTTTTTAGGAGACAATCATCTTCTTTCTGGGTAATCATCTTCTTTTGTTCCTGTTCTTCTTTTTTTATGAGTCAATCATGAATACCCTGCCATTTACATGTTTGTTGGTGTGGTTGGAAGGATAAATTTGTTCTTTTTTTTACCAGACAATTGTGGTTTCTTTTCCAAGTAGTGTTAACTGTTTTTTTGGGTTTTTTTTTGTGGATTAGATGATTTGTTTTGGATCCTTTTGTTTAACTTATTTGAAGTTTTTTCACATTTTTTAATATTTTGCACAACCAGGCAACCAATTTGTATTTTCTTTTTGTTTTGTTGGTGTTTGAAACCCATGACTATACAAGTTTATGATTTATGGTATAATCAGGTCTTGGACATATCTGATGGGAACTTGAAGGCTGTGTTTTGGGCTGATGAGATCTCCAAGCTAAACTACAAGGCTTTTGGCGATGTGTTAGCGTTTGATGTTACTTACCAGACAAACAAGTTAGTAGATATATTACACCTAATATATGGAACATGTTGTACATGTGTTACACATGTAGCTCTTATGTTACAACCTTTTCTGTTACCTTAAAACAATTTGTAACATGTGTTACAGATCTGCCTTTTTTTAATTTTCTGATAGTTGTACATGTGTTACACATGTAGCCCTTATGCTAAGAGGTTTTGGAAAAAAGATAAATTCATTGTTACTTCAAATCGATAGGCAATTCTAAGATGTGTTACACATGTTACAATTGTCCATTGTTTTGAAGTAACATTAAGCATTCTAAACAATAGGCAGTTGTAACATGTGTTACACAAGTAGCTCTTATGTTACAATCTTTCCTAACAAACATAAGGCGTATTACATGTGTTACACATCTAACTATTAAGATAAATGGTTGTGAAAAAAGATATCTTTACTATTACTTCAAAACAATAAGCAATTGTAACATGTGTTACAGATCTGCATTTTTTACATTTCGGACACATGTACATGTGTTACACATGTGGGCCTTATGGTAGGTGGTTTGGGAAAAAAATTCAATGTTAACGATAGGGGATTTTAAGATGTGTTACACATGTTAGAATTGTCTATTATTTTGAAGTAGCAATAGGCATTCTAACATGTATCTGCATAATGTTGTGAAAAAAGATTCCTTCATTGTTACTTCAAAACAATAGGCAGTTGTAACATGTGTTAGACATGTAGCTCTTATTTTACAATCTTTCTTAACAAACGTAAGGCGTATTACATGTGTTACACATCTAACTATTAAGTAAGATAAATGGTTGTGAGAAAATATATCTTTACTGTTACTTCAAAACAATAAGAAATTGTAACATGTGTTACAGATCTGCATTTTTTATATTTCTGACACATGTACATGTGTTACATATGTAGGCCTTATGCTAGGGGGTTTGGGAAAAAAGACAAATTCATTGTTAACGATAGGGAATTCTAAGATATGTTACACATGTTAGAATTGTCTTTTGTTTTGAAGTAACAATAGGCATTCTAACAGGTATCTGCATAATGTTGCGAAAAAAGATTCATTCATTGTTACTTCAAAAGTAACATGTGTTACACATCTTAAAATTGTCTATCTTTTTCAAATAATAACAGACATTCTGACATGTATCTGCATAATGTTAAGGGTTGGAATAAGAATATGCATTTTATTTTGGGTTCTGACACCTGTTACATGTGTTACATCGACATGTAACATGATTTTATGTTAACCGCCCACCCCTTTTTTTCCCAGGTACAACATGATTTTTGTACCATTCACTGGTGTAGACAACCACATGTATTGTGTGACCTTTGGTGCTGGGTTGCTTTTAAATGAGACTGTTGAATCTTATAAATGGGTACTCCAAGCATTCCTGACAGCACATGGGACTGAACCCCGGTTGATCTTAAGCGATCAGGACCCGTCGATGAAACAGGCTATTCAACAAGTCTTTACAATCGCTGACAACAATCGTTGACCAGACACCAAATTTTTGACACGTGTTATGTACATGTAACAGTATTTTGGACTTTGCACCTCGATGCAGCAACAAAAATGTTACGTGTGTAACACGCATTATCCAATACTTGTTTTTGTTTAGGTATGCTACTTTTTGCAAGTTAATTGGTGATGCTCAATATGTTCTTCGTTACTTAGTTTAAAGTATGTACGTTTCATGTGAAACATAAACAATATCCCGCTCGTGTTTCAACATGTATTTTGGTTGTAATTTGACAATGGCATGGTTGCCATTAACTTATTTCACTAGATGTGTATGTTCTTGTATATGGTACCACTTTTACATGCTACGTCTACCAGCATTAAGTAAGTTTTAAAAACTTTTGTTGTGCACTTAGATGGTGGTATTTATGTTTAAGGACCTATTTTTGTTTTTTGAAAACGGTGCACCCCCGTAACGAATTCGGTTACCAATGAAACCATCATGTATTACTTGTGTTAAACATTGCTTTTATGTGGTTACTTGGATTATATTACATGACAATGATTCCCATGTGTTGCATATACTTTTGTAACTTGTGTTACAAATCACATGTATAGCATGTTTGGATGTATACACGTTACATATACCAAGTGTTTTTCATACACATATATACCAAGTGTGTTTCATACACACATGTAACATGCGTAAGCCTTGTGGTGAATATACTCATGTTACATCTATACATATGTTATTACATACGTATACATGTTACGCACTCTATACTTATGCAACATGTGTAGCTCATAGAATACTAGGATACATATAGACGCGTCTTGTTTACACATGTGTTAATGACTATCACATGTTACAATTGAAGTAACATGTTGACAAACAACATACACTTACATAACATGTGTTAATGAGTGTCACATGTTACAATTGAAATAACATGTTAACATGTGTTCATTACACTTATGTAACATGTTTCAATGAGTATCACATGTTCCAATTGAAATAACATGTTAAGATTCGTATATATGTGCCTTGTTTTTATTTACTACATCGTATGTAACACATGTTACTTACATGTTCAACCAATATACTTACGTAAGATGTGTAACACATGTTACAATTGTTTATTGTTTTGAAGTAACAGTAAAACTATGTACCTTGTTTTCTACTTCATCATGTGTAACACACGTTACACTTGTTAATGAGTATCACATGTTATAATTGAAACAATATGTTGACCACCCAATGCTCGTCCACTACTTGCTTACAATTGGTAATGAATAAAACATGTTAACTAGTAACACATGTTTAACATTGTGTTGGCCAATTTGATAACTGATAGCTGGTAGCCAAATACATTTCCCACCATAACTGTTTAACATCCAGACACTAACATATTACGGACAAGACCAGAATGGTAATATTGTATTTTGGGTTATGGCTATAATTTAAAATAAAGAAAATTCGTGGTGACTAGGATAGCTACAAAAACCACCACGCATATATCACCAGCCAGTTGACTTCTTATAAACAAAAGTTGTGGTACCCAAGATAACTATAAAAACCACCATAGATGTTCACCACAAAAACCGTAGAAAAGACCACACTACCCTAGTCAGTGCGCCCCCCTAAATGAGGCGGCTTCTATCTTGCCTTTCAAAGTGTTAGTGGGCGACAACAGAATATGAGTGGCATACTTCATCCGCAACTTTCTCACCTCCTTCATTTTCCTGCTCCCATTTGTACTAAACCCAGCTTCAAATGGTTCATGCACCCCCTGAACTTTTCCATGTGCCTCATTAAATGAGGCGGCTTCTATCTTGCCATTCAAAGTGTTAGTGGGCTGTGCACGACCCCGTGGTGACAGTCTGCAAACAATGAAAACAGGTTTTTGGCTTTTGGTTCTGGTTTCCGAGCTCATGTAGCACTAATACTTAGTGCCTCCAAGCTTCCTGGGTACCTGTTTTGCTTAAATACCACACCACACAACAAATAACAAACATCCTACCATACCCATGTTATCATCCACATCACAAACTAAAAAAAAACAAAGTGCAGAAAAGAAAAAGTGTTAAAGGAAGTAAATTGTTCAAACTTTGGCATGCAGGCTAGATGATTGTTGATCTGTGCAAAATGCAACATATAAATTACATCAAATGTGACATAAAACTAATCCTTTTTTAGTACTAATGTTGGAAAAAGTGTGTTTTTGTCTTCCTTTTGTATTTTCAGGATTAAATGAGCTCAAATGAACAAAAGAAGCAAAAATGCAGCTAAATCTAACATAAATACAAGAAAAGGAACAAATGTGGCATGCCCGACTCCCCGACAGCATCTTCCCAAGCAAAAATAAGAGAACAGAAGGCTGAACACGCCCCGTCCTCAGTGAGCACGGGGGCGTGCCCAAGTGTCAGCAGAAAAGACAAAGCTGTAGAAGCTTCTATCACCCACCACAGGGGCATGCCCAGCGGACACGGGGCCATGGTCAACTCTAAGATTCGCAGAATCTGGGGAAATCTTGATAGTACAGATGCGCTTCTGCACACGGGGTCATGCCCAGCGGACACGGGGGCGTGGTCAACTAATGCAGACAAACCGCAATTAATGAAGAAAGAGAAGGAAGTTGGACACGTGGCCGTGCCCGAGCCTCTGTTCAGCCTATAATTAGGGGTGCTTGGCTCATTTTCAAACCATCCCTTGGCACACCACCTCTCTCACACTTCACCCACCACCCACCACCATCACAACACCATCATCCACCACCATCATCCATTGTCCATCATAGAGTGTGTGAGTCGTCTCGGGATCCAATATTGATCGTAAGAGTTCTTGACAATCAAAGGCCATGTTTGCCTAAGTCTCTTACATCACTTGGTGAGGACAAGTGTCTAGTGTAATACTTTTTATTTTCAATCTTTTCGCACTTTTTATTTGGTTATGTATTAATGACTTTAATAACTAGTTTCTTATGTTGAAGGTGATTCTTCCTTATCGTTTGTCCATGGTGTCTTGGCATTATTTTACTGTCTATATAAAATAAAAGATTTTTACCATTCATATCTCCACGGTCATTATGGAGATATGTTGGCTACCTGGTCGGGGGTTAAGGGAACGGTTTGGTAAGAGTCTTGCCTTGTTCAGTGTATAGATCCTGCAAGGACCTGGGTCAAATTTAGTAGGATATCCTTCAATACCAACCGGTATTGGATGGCGGGGATCCAAACTCTTTGATCCCCTCATATTAAGCTACTATTAAAACTTTGACCCGGTTACTTAGGACTGTATCCCTACTGACTCAGACTACTTAGCCGAGGGTAACGTCACCTTCAAAAGGGGGGCGTACCACATTAGGCATTAATAACTTAATTAATTATCTTTCAATAATCCGACCCTTTAGGATTGTATCCTTGCTGACTCAAACTACTGGGTTGAGGGTAACGGCACCTTCAAAAGAGGGGCCTACTACACTAACTAAGATAATCTCTTAAAAAGTGCAAAAGTGCGGAAATAATCAAAGGTTACACTAAACACGAGTCGGAACCATGTGATTCATCTTGTCTATCTGTTTTTATTTTATTTTTATTTTCAGCATTTTAGTTAGTTTTTATTTTTCTAGTTTAAAAACATTTTTCTAACTTTTTGATTTGATTAGACGTTGAGGATAAACCGGTATTAAAAGCTCTTGTGTCCTTGGACGACCTCGGTATCTTGCCAACACTATACTACGCTCACGATGGGTGCACTTGCCCATATGTGTGTTTGATGTTAGTAAAATATCGTGTTTTGTAAATTTAAAACTTCCCTAATGTGTAAAAAGGACTTAAAATATACTTAAATATATATACACACTCGCACACATCAAGTTTTTGGCGCCGTTGCCGGGGACACAAGGATTTTAAGAAAGTTAGGAATCAACGGCCAAATTGTTTTTTCTGTTTTTTTTAGGTTTTTTCTTAATTTTTCACCTTCTGCAGAACTCAGCACGGGCCGTGCCCGCTGAACATGCCCCGTGCCCAATCTTTGGAACTGGCAATCATGTTTTGAGTCAGACAGTAAGCTGAACACGGGGCCGTGCCCACTCAACACGCCTCGCGCCCAAGATTCAGTTACTGAAAAAAGAACCATAAGATCCCGACGGTTGGTAATTTCTGACACAAACATGAGTGATACTGATATTTTTTACTTTCGGCACTCTTATGGTACGTGGTGTCAAATATGTGGTTGTTCCCATAAAGAATTAGAATGTTATTTTCTAAATTATAAGCCCCACTATATAGACCCATTGTTTTCCTGTAGCCTTAAGAGGGGCGAAAGTAAAAATAATCCCTATCTCTCCCTCGAATGCTCTCAACCGGATCTTCTAGGAGAAATGCTTCTCGATGAACTATTTCAAATGGAAGATCTAATTCTTAATTGGTTAAAAGAACTTAGGATAGATTTCAATAATTTATCTCAAGACGAAAACCAAGAAGAATTGTTGGGATCGCATTCAAATAAAAACAACTTCGTTGTTCCCGATGTTACCTCTAACTCTAGCGAGGACTTGAGCGATAGTCATCCCTGTGCCGATTGTGCCGTGAAGGACTCTCCATGGACTTCGTTCGATGCATACATAGACCTGAGCGATTCGGCATACACCTTCTTTAACGAGAGCCCGGGAAAGGGTTGGACTTGTCCACCTACATATAGCATAGGAATCACCCTCACCGACAACCTCTTGCGTTCTCGTCTTAATCTAGATCAATTAAGGTATCTTAGGCACTTTGGGGTTGTTCCATCCAGTAAGGAATCGCCCGATTTGGATAAATTCCTTAAAAATAGGAAAACTCCATAAGACAGCTTCTAGACACGGGGTCGTGTCTAGGTCAACACGCCCCCGTGTCCACCAAAAGATTCCTTTCTGATTTTTATTAGAATACGGACAAAATGTGTCAGGATTCTGTCTGCACACGGGGCCGTGTCAAACCGATACGGGGCCGTGTGCAGTGTGCTGTCGTTTTCTATAAATGCAGCAAGATTCCTGCTCATTTGGACCACTCCGAAGACAAAGATTTGCTGGGATCTTCATTCATACCATCCTAGGTATATTCTAAAGAAGGTTCTCAACAACCATCTTGCCTTTTCCACTTTTGTTCATTGCCTTCTTCAATTTTCACTCAATACCTCCATTAAAGCTTGAAATCTCCATGATTCCAAGCTTTATTGTAATGTTTGTAAGGTTATTATTCAAGGAATCTTGTTTAAAATAAGTAATACAACTTTGTTTTAAATTATTTATGCTTAAAAGTACCTTATAAATTGAAAAAGTAATTTAAAACTCCAAGATTCCTTGCTCTAAAAACCTGCAGACGGCTGAACACGGGGCCGTGTTCATTGAACACGGGGCCGTGTCCGAGGTACTGTTCCATAAAAATTGAACTCTTTTCTGTCTGTTTTCCCAGAATGGCGAGCAGAACTAGCGGAACATCTTCGTCGCAATCAAGGAACAACCGGCAGGGGAGGAGCTCATCAACGGCAGAGGACTCTCTTGTAAACTATGTTTACGCTTTAAGAGAGGCTATTGATGAAATGACGGGGGTTGAAGAAGCATTGGTCGACCGTATCAATCACTTAACGGTGGGACTAGAAGGGTGTCTTCGAGAGGTCAACCTTTTGCACCAAAGGTTGAACATTCTCGCATCTCCTCCTTTGGTACCAATCATCACCCAAAGGGCATGGAACGTGGTGCCTGAAGTCATCATACCAGCCGAGTGGTACACCATACACCCAGGACCTCCTCGCGATATACTACAAGGGGTTCCTGTTGGTGTCACTCCCCCTCCACAAGATGTTGAGGAAAATGAAGTCGCCTTCTTCCTCCCGAGAGAGATAGAAGAATGGCTTTAACAACATCTAGGGAGCATCCATCGGCTTGGAGTTCTACAAAGATACCGGAGAACTATTTTTGGAATTTTGATTCTTAATGTAAAAGTAGAGCTCCTTAGAATGATTTTATGTATCACTTGACCTATCTAGTTTAGGATTTTTTATTTTTCTACTTTGTTTTTAATTTTTAGGATTATTATGTAATTCTCTCTATGTTTTAATGGATGATGGTTTTAATTAATTTGGTGTTTGGATGATGTTGAAATGGATAAAACACACTCGGGATGGTGAAGGATAACAAGGGAAACTTGAACCAGCACCCCATGCACAAAAACAGGGCCATCCGACAAACTTTTCTTCATTACAGCAAGTTAAGCACGGGCCGTGCCTGCCCAACACGGCCACGTGCTGCACAATCTGCAGGAAATGCCCAGTTCAGGTAACTGGACACGGGGCGTGCTTTTGTTTTGGAAGTTTTTGATAGCCTTGTAAATGTTTTCAGGTGTAAGGCCATTTATTTGAAAAAGTGATGATGGCATCTGATGCACACAACTGTTGAATAACATCTGTCCACGTGTAACCTCTGTTGTAAATCAGTGTTTTGCACAAACAGAGGATACACTTTGGCAGTGGATAGATTTTACTATTTAACAGAGTTTTAATGCCATCAGTGCTTTGAACAGACTTTGAAGATTTATTGAAAATTTCAATTTTAAACTATTTTTAAGGTTATTTTTTATTTTTCTAAAAACATTTTTATGCTATTTACACATGGAACACAAGAAAGCTTGCTTTAATCCATGTTTAGCACTCCAATCATAGGGATCAAGTTTTTAACAGTAGATGAATCCAATTTTTAAGTTTGTACATCTACCACCTGATCTTTAGGATGGACATGTTAAAGATGAAATCAAACCTTTTTATAGCAATCCCCCACAAGGTGGTGTCTGATGTCAGGTGATGATGGAGTGAGATATTGAATTTTTGATGATATATTTTAGCTACTTGACTGCCTTGCATAAAGACAATCTTTTGAGCATTTTATATCAAAATCCAATAACATATTGTGAGATGATGGATATTTGGGCTGTTCAGCATGTAGTATTTTCATAGTTATCTTCAGAGCAATGGTTCTGCAACAATGGCCTGCTTATGCCCTTTTTGAGTATCACACATCTTGACAACAGTTGGACTTTTCAATAACATATTTTGAAGTTACAAACAGTTGGACTTTTCAGCAACAGCAGCAGCATCATAATATTCTTCAATCTGTGGTTGGAAATATCTGCTGCATGTGCACAGTCAATAACACCTTGATGTTTGTACTTGTTTTGAGTTGGATAAAACTTGTCAATCATGCTCCTAGCATATGCAATGTTCTTTGAGGACCCACTTTTCGCCAAATAGATTCTCATCCTTTGGCTGTGGCACAAGGTTTTCAAACTTGTTGTCACTGAACTGCTGAAGCTCCTCTTAAATGACAGCTACCCAACTTTCTGTCTTTCAGTGCTATAAGGCACATGACTTGTTGATGGAATGGTGGAAAGTCAAGAAGAAGACAAAGGTTTTGGGATAAACTTTTTATAAGAATCCCTTCCAATTGATGTTGTCAAGTGTATGGTAAAATGGATGTGATTAAAAAGGATTGAGGTTTAAAAGGTGAGGCTGCAGATGTGAGTCATCTGAGCTAACAACTGTTGGTGACTTTAATGATCCAACAGCTGTTTGAAGGTGAAAGTGGAGGAATAAAAGGAATTGGTGATAACCAGTGTTGATTTTTATCCACTGTTAGTAGATTTTTATCAACAGTGGTTGTGGACTTGGAAATAGAGGTGAAGGGCCACTTTGATCAAGCGATTGTTGAGGTAGCAGTCGAGTGATTTCTATCCATTTTTGATGGACTTCTATCAGCAACTGCTGGTGGATCAGTGGGTGAGCTTTACCAGCTGTTTTGTACATCTGCTGCTCAGATGAAGGAAATGATTTTGTCCTGTGATAACACAGTATCATGTCCAACATCTTTTGATGATGATAATGAGATATCTGCAAAGTAACATCCTGAATTTCCCTGAATCAATGAATGCACATAGTTGCTTGATGACCATTATTCACCCAATTTTGGACTCTTAAGTGTTTTATGTTTATACTCCTTTTTTTTTCAAAAGTTTTGAGATAAACACACTTTTGAGTTTTTGTAATGTTTCTTCTTTCCCTTTTTACCCTTTCCATAGAAAAGTATTGAAACTTTTACTAGAAGGTTTTTAAGGGAAAAAAAATACTCAATCCAAAATCATTTTCAGCAATGTTTTGAGAGATTTGGTCATTTTTGCACATGTTTATGCCAAATTTCACATTACTCATGATCTGGATATTATGACTGCTGATCTTCTTAATGTATTCTTAACACAACTGATTTTGGTCCTTTTAGAGGACACTCAACCTGTTTTTCAATACATAAGATTCAAATCACTACAGTTTTGATTTCCCTCTTTTTATGTTAACAAAGACACTAGTGCTTTTATCCGCACGTAGGCTTTTGTCAATCATGAGGTGAACACCTTAGCTGCAGTTATGATGAAAACAACACAAACTTCATAATAACATTTGAAATCAATTTTGTAAAGAGAATAATCACACCAAAGTCACCAGACAAGTTTCCAGATCTGAAACTATTGGTGATTTATGCATGACATCACTTGTTTTGTGAATTTTGTGTGTCTTATGACATCTTGATTGTTTTACAGAGTTTTTGAATAAACAACTTTGAACGTTATTACTCGTTACTCTGTTTTTCAACAATTACGACCAACCTTAGTATCAATGAAATTTGAGCTGAACTGTTATGTCAAATTGATTGTTAGATCGAATTTGACTGTCCAGGCTCTGATACCAATTGTTAGGATCGGAGGCTCTCATGATTATGTTTGTTTGTATGTTTTGAACAATTTGTGAATATGAAAACATGTAAAGTGTAGCGGAAATGAATAACAAACTTTGTAAACACAATCAAAGGAGAATATAGTTTGATAAACAATTGCTTTTCATAGAGTCGAAAGATTACATCAAAAGCAAAAGGTTACAATGCAAGCTTACAGACTAAACTCCCCCTCAGCCTGATACTTCAGAGTTGGTTGCACAAGATGAAAGGATTGAATTGAGGAGATGAACTCTCTCAAAACGAATCAAATGTAACAGTACAGGGTACTGCTCCATTTATACACAAACCAAACCACTGAGGCATCTCAGCTGACGTCACCATGAAAGCGACGTCTAACAACCTAACAAACTCTAACTACTGTTCTTATACAGACACTGCTATGCTAACCACTGACTACAATACATATCATAAAAGAAGTTAAACATCTGTTCCAGCTTTCAACTATTGTAGTCTAAGCATTGATGTCTGAATCATCAGTGCTTACTTCAAAGGTGATCAGTCTTTGAGTGGACAGTAGTTTGAATCTTAAGCAGCACTTAGAGAACAGCAGTAGATAGAGCAACAATGTTTGAACTTCAGCAGTCTTTAGGTCTTCATCAGTTGTTAAGTGCAGCAGTTGTTGTAGCAGATCAGTGTTTTGAGCTCAGCAGCTGTTATGACCCACTTTCAAGGGGAAAGTCTAGTGCAAACTACTGTTTATTATGAATCCACTGTTGTGACCCGGTTTTGGCTTTACATCATCTGTTCCTCTGGTAGGGTTCAATCCCAACAATCTCCCCCTGGAACAGATGGTGCCAAAACCCTTCATTATTCTGGATTTTTATTTACTCATCACAAGTTCCCTAACTTGTCCTTTGAATTGTAATTCAAAGCCAATGGAACTTGTATCATCCTCATCCCTGCACAGTGTAAGCTCAAGGAGATCTTGTAAATCTTCAACACACAGGCCAAGTGCTATTTCCCTTGATATATGCTTCACTTCACCATTGGATCTGAGCAGGGTCAATACATGGGTCTTTTGATCAGACATCCATTTTAGTATTTTTGAACCCAATGGGTTTCTTGGGAGAGATTTATTTACATGATGAGTTTGGAGATGGTGGCCTGATGATAACAACTTTGAGCAGTGTCTTAAGATTTTACTGTTTCATATAATTCTGCTCTAAGTATCTGAAGAACCATCTTCATGATATATTCTTCTCAAGCTTGGTCTTCTTTTGATATTTCTTCATCCATCTGCTTTGTTTCCTTCTATGATGAAGGATGACAGCAGGTGGTGTTTGTGGTGGTGGTGATGTTTTAGATGTGGCAGAGGTTGATGTAGTGGGGATGGCAGTGGTTGTGGTTGTGGTGTGTGTTGATGTGGTATTGGTGGTAGTTATTTGGGTGACAGAAGTTGTTCATGGTGGAGGTGTAAGTGATTTTGTGGGAACAGAAGTTGTGGTTGAAGTAGTAACTGGCTTAGTTTTAGAAGCTGTGGTGGTTGATTGCCTTGTTTTTCTAACAGGACTCTTCTTTAATGAAGTACCAACCTCTTCTTTTTCTTTTTGCAGAACTATCTTTTTCTCAACCAAAGCTCTGCTCTCATCCCTTACCCTTTTAATATCAGCAGTGGTTTTGAGACCGACTGAATTAACCTGACTTTGAACGATCCTCATTTGTGTATCTTCATCATCTGCTTGAATTTTCAGGGTTTCATCACCTCCCTTTTCCTTTTCTTTGACAGATGTTTCAGCAGAAGTTACTGAAAGATTTTCCTCAGAGTCATTTTTCTCCCCCTTTTTGGCATCATCAACTCTTTCGAAGATAGTGCAGGGGTTGAAACAAATTCCACGGCTCATCTGGAGTAGGAGCAGATGATGGAGTAGCTGTTGGAGGTGGTGCAGCAGTGGATGGTACCTTTTGTGCTTTCAACAACTGTTGCAGCATGTCTTTAATTTCTGCAACAGATGTATCCAGTTTATCAATTCTAGCCATCAATTCTTGGTACATTAAACCATCACCCAACTTAATGGGGTCATCTGATTTCCCACTAACAGTGGTTGTAACAGTGGTTGATTTGAGGAAGTGTATCCCAAAAATCATCCACTGTTGCCCCTTTGTCTTGGTACTGGGGACTTCTTTCTTAATAATGAGAAACACTTTTTAGTGAACCAGTGAAGACTGGATACACAAGAGTTCCCAGTGAAGAAATTGCCTTCAAGGAAGTCTTATTGATGAAACTACTGTCCAAGTGCAAGCCAGTGGGTTCAGCACTTGTAGTAGCTGCTTCACTTGAACTACCACCAAGAGTTACTTGTAACTCAAGGGGTGTAACCTCCTCAGTTGTTGCTGGGATAGCAGAGGTATAAGCATCAGACTCAGTCACTTGTTGGAGTGTACTCTCAGTGATAGGTGGTTGAGAGGAACTGATTTATGTCTGAGTTATATCCAAAGCATGCAACAAGGTCATTATTGAAGTGGTATTTGTGAAGTGATGATGGGAGTTGAAAGTGAATTTGCCCCGGGCAGTGGACTGTGGATGATGGAATCAAGTGATTCTAGAGCATCATAATTTGGTGTCCCTGTTTTTACAACCTGTTCTTTTTGAGAAGAAACAGGAGGAGTTTGAGGCATGGGTTGAGACCTTTCTACCATCTGCTGTGAGGAAGTAGCAGCAATGGTTTCTAGTGACTTTTGTGTTGTCACTGGCAGTTGTTCTGGGATCTCATCTTCCAGAGTTGCCTTTATTGCAGGTTTGGGTGGCTTTTGAATTTTCTTTTGTTTTGTTTTGGTCTTTTGGTGGATTTAGGTGTGGGTTTCACAGCAGTTGTGTTACTGCTGTGATCACCTTGAGCAGTGGGCTCAGCAGCAGATATCTGAGGAGCAGTGGTAGCTGCTAAAATCTACTCAGGTACCTCTGCTTTTGTTTTGGAAGTTTTTGATAGCCTTGTAAATGTTTTCAGGTGTAAGGCCATTTATTTGAAAAAGTGATGATGGCATCTGATGCACACAACTGTTGAATAACATCTGTCCACGTGTAACCTCTGTTGTAAATCAGTGTTTTGCACAAACAGAGGATACACTTTGGCAGTGGATAGATTTTACTATTTAACAGAGTTTTAATGCCATCAGTGCTTTGAACAGACTTTGAAGATTTATTGAAAATTTCAATTTTAAACTATTTTTAAGGTTATTTTTTATTTTTCTAAAAACATTTTTATGCTATTTACACATGGAACACAAGAAAGCTTGCTTTAATCCATGTTTAGCACTCCAATCATAGGGATCAAGTTTTTAACAGTAGATGAATCCAATTTTTAAGTTTGTACATCTACCACCTGATCTTTAGGATGGACATGTTAAAGATGAAATCAAACCTTTTTATAGCAATCCCCCACAAGGTGGTGTCTGATGTCAGGTGATGATGGAGTGAGATATTGAATTTTTGATGATATATTTTAGCTACTTGACTGCCTTGCATAAAGACAATCTTTTGAGCATTTTATATCAAAATCCAATAACATATTGTGAGATGATGGATATTTGGGCTGTTCAGCATGTAGTATTTTCATAGTTATCTTCAGAGCAATGGTTCTGCAACAATGGCCTGCTTATGCCCTTTTTGAGTATCACACATCTTGACAACAGTTGGACTTTTCAATAACATATTTTGAAGTTACAAACAGTTGGACTTTTCAGCAACAGCAGCAGCATCATAATATTCTTCAATCTGTGGTTGGAAATATCTGCTGCATGTGCACAGTCAATAACACCTTGATGTTTGTACTTGTTTTGAGTTGGATAAAACTTGTCAATCATGCTCCTAGCATATGCAATGTTCTTTGAGGACCCACTTTTCGCCAAATAGATTCTCATCCTTTGGCTGTGGCACAAGGTTTTCAAACTTGTTGTCACTGAACTGCTGAAGCTCCTCTTAAATGACAGCTACCCAACTTTCTGTCTTTCAGTGCTATAAGGCACATGACTTGTTGATGGAATGGTGGAAAGTCAAGAAGAAGACAAAGGTTTTGGGATAAACTTTTTATAAGAATCCCTTCCAATTGATGTTGTCAAGTGTATGGTAAAATGGATGTGATTAAAAAGGATTGAGGTTTAAAAGGTGAGGCTGCAGATGTGAGTCATCTGAGCTAACAACTGTTGGTGACTTTAATGATCCAACAGCTGTTTGAAGGTGAAAGTGGAGGAATAAAAGGAATTGGTGATAACCAGTGTTGATTTTTATCCACTGTTAGTAGATTTTTATCAACAGTGGTTGTGGACTTGGAAATAGAGGTGAAGGGCCACTTTGATCAAGCGATTGTTGAGGTAGCAGTCGAGTGATTTCTATCCATTTTTGATGGACTTCTATCAGCAACTGCTGGTGGATCAGTGGGTGAGCTTTACCAGCTGTTTTGTACATCTGCTGCTCAGATGAAGGAAATGATTTTGTCCTGTGATAACACAGTATCATGTCCAACATCTTTTGATGATGATAATGAGATATCTGCAAAGTAACATCCTGAATTTCCCTGAATCAATGAATGCACATAGTTGCTTGATGACCATTATTCACCCAATTTTGGACTCTTAAGTGTTTTATGTTTATACTCCTTTTTTTTTAAAGTTTTGAGATAAACACACTTTTGAGTTTTTGTAATGTTTCTTCTTTCCCTTTTTACCCTTTCCATAGAAAAGTATTGAAACTTTTACTAGAAGGTTTTTAAGGGAAAAAAAATACTCAATCCAAAATCATTTTCAGCAATGTTTTGAGAGATTTGGTCATTTTTGCACATGTTTATGCCAAATTTCACATTACTCATGATCTGGATATTATGACTGCTGATCTTCTTAATGTATTCTTAACACAACTGATTTTGGTCCTTTTAGAGGACACTCAACCTGTTTTTCAATACATAAGATTCAAATCACTACAGTTTTGATTTCCCTCTTTTTATGTTAACAAAGACACTAGTGCTTTTATCCGCACGTAGGCTTTTGTCAATCATGAGGTGAACACCTTAGCTGCAGTTATGATGAAAACAACACAAACTTCATAATAACATTTGAAATCAATTTTGTAAAGAGAATAATCACACCAAAGTCACCAGACAAGTTTCCAGATCTGAAACTATTTGTGATTTATGCATGACATCACTTGTTATGTGAATTTTGTGTGTCTTATGACATCTTGGTTGTTTTACAGAGTTTTTGAATAAACAACTTTGAACGTTATTACTCGTTACTCTGTTTTTCAACAATTACGACCAACCTTAGTATCAATGAAATTTGAGCTGAACTGTTATGTCAAATTGATTGTTAGATCGAATTTGACTGTCCAGGCTCTGATACCAATTGTTAGGATCGGAGGCTCTCATGATTATGTTTGTTTGTATGTTTTGAACAATTTGTGAATATGAAAACATGTAAAGTGTAGCGGAAATGAATAACAAACTTTGTAAACACAATCAAAGGAGAATATAGTTTGATAAACAATTGCTTTTCATAGAGTCGAAAGATTACATCAAAAGCAAAAGGTTACAATGCAAGCTTACAGACTAAACTCCCCCTCAGCCTGATACTTCAGAGTTGGTTGCACAAGATGAAAGGATTGAATTGAGGAGATGAACTCTCTCAAAACGAATCAAATGTAACAGTACAGGGTACTGCTCCATTTATACACAAACCAAACCACTGAGGCATCTCAGCTGACGTCACCATGAAAGCGACGTCTAACAACCTAACAAACTCTAACTACTGTTCTTATACAGACACTGCTATGCTAACCACTGACTACAATACATATCATAAAAGAAGTTAAACATCTGTTCCAGCTTTCAACTGTTGTAGTCTAAGCACTGATGTCTGAATCATCAGTGCTTACTTCAAAGGTGATCAGTCTTTGAGTGGACAGTAGTTTGAATCTTAAGCAGCACTTAGAGAACAGCAGTAGATAGAGCAACAGTGTTTGAACTTCAGCAGTCTTTAGGTCTTCATCAGTTGTTAAGTGCAGCAGTTGTTGTAGCAGATCAGTGTTTTGAGCTCAGCAGCTGTTATGACCCACTTTCAAGGGGAAAGTCTAGTGCAAACTACTGTTTATTATGAATCCTCTGTTGTGACCCGGTTTTGGCTTTACATCATCTGTTCCTCTGGTAGGGTTCAATCCCAACATGCCCTAATAAATAATTTATCTTATGTAATGTTTTTAATAAATCATGACGAATAGAATTGTAAATAAATAAAAATAAAACTTAATAAAGAATCTTGGAAATCCCAACACTCTATGACAAACCCAAAACCTTCTCTTCTACCCATTCCATTTAGGAGTGTAAGCCACAAAATAAAGAGTTTTGCTTGAGGACAACCAAAGATTCAAGTGTGGGGGTATTTGATGTGTGCAAAATGCAACATATAAATTACATCAAATGTGGCATAAAACTAACCCTTTTTTAGTACTAATGTTGGAAAAAGTGTGTTTTTGTCTTCCTTTTGTATTTTCAGGATTAAATGAGCTCAAATGAACAAAAGAAGCAAAAAGGCAGCTAAATCTAACATAAATACAAGAAAAGGAACAAACGTGGCATGCCCGATTCCCCGACAGCATCTTCCCAAGCAAAAACAAGAGAACAGAAGGCTGAACACGCCCCGTGCTTAGTGACCACGGGGGCGTGCCCAATTGTCAGCAGAAAAGACAAAGCTGTAGAAGCTTCTATCACCCACCACGGGGGCGTGCCCAGCGTACACGGAGCCGTGGTCAACTATAAGATTCGCAGAATCTGGGGAAATCTTGATTGTACAGATACGCTTCTGCACACGGGGTCGTGCCCAGCGGACATGGGGGCGTGGTCAACTAATGCAGACAAACTGCAATTAATGAAGAAAGAGAAGGAAGGTGGACACGGGGCCGTGCCCGAGCCTCTGTTCAGCCTATAAATAGGGGTGCTTGGCTCATTTGCAAACCATCCCTTGGCACACCACCTCTCTCACACTTCACCCACCACCCACCACCATCACAACACCATCATCCACCACCATCATCCATTGTCCATCATAGAGTGTGTAAGTCGTCTCGGGATCCAAGATTGATCGTAAGAGTTCTTGACAATCAAAGGCCATGTTTGCCTAAGTCTCTTACATCACTTGGTGAAGACAAGTGTCTAGTGTAATACTTTTTATTTTTAATCTTTTCGCACTTTTAATTTGGTTATGTATTAATGACTTTAATAACTAGTTTCTTATGTTGAAGGTGATTCTTCCTTATCGTTTGTCCGTGGTGTCTTGGCATTATTTTACTGTCTATATAAAATAAAAGATTTTCACCATTCATATCTCCACGGTCTATATGGAGATATGTTGGCTACCTGGTCGGGGGTTAAGGGAACGGTTTGGTAAGAGTCTTACCTTGTTCAGTGTATAGATCCTGCAAGGACCTGGGTCAAATTTAGTAGGATCTCCTTCAATACCAACCGGTATTGGATGGCGGGGATCCAAACTCTTTGATCCCCTCATATGTAAGCTACTATTAAAACTTTAACACGGCTACTTAGGACTGTATCCCTGCGGACTCAGACTACTTAGCCGAGGGTAACGTCACCTTCAAAAGAGGGGCCTACCACATTATGCATTAATAACTTAATTAATTATCTTTCAATAATCCGACCCTTTAGGATTGTACCCTTGCTGACTTAAACTACTGGGTTGAGGGTAACGTCACCTTCAAAAGAGGGGCCTACTACAGTAACTAAGATAATCTCTTAAAAAGTGAAAAAGTACAGAAATAATCAAAGGTTACACTAAACACGAGTCGGAGCCAAGTGATTCATCTTGTCTATCTGTTTTTATTTTATTTTTATTTTCAGCATTTTAGTTAGTTTTTATTTTTCTAGTTTAAAATTTTTTTCTAACTTTTTGATTTGATTAGACGTTGAGGATAAACCGGTATTAAAAGCCCTTGTGTCCTTGGACGACCTCGGTATCTTGCCAACACTATACTACGCTCACGATGGGTGCACTTGCCCATATGTGTCTTTGGTGTTAGTAAAATATCGTGTTTTATAAATTTAAAACTTGACTAATGTGTAAAAAGGGCTTAAAATATACTTAAATATATATACACACTCGCACACATCAATTGTTCATAAGAATAAGGGTTAACCTGGTAGAAGCCGCAACCGTGTCACATCACCCCCGACGCCTTCGCCTCAATCCATTTCTTCATCTTCATCATCTCCTCCTCGGTACACCATATGCTCCCGGATGTGGCTGATGTCATCTTGAATGTCGGAGATGTGCCTCTCGATTGCTCCGACCCGGGTGTAGGTGTTGCTGGCTATGTTGTAGGTGTTGCGGGTGCATAGGAGGTTTTACTGCAAAAGATCATTTAAGCTTTGAAGGTTAGGAAAACCACCCCCTTGAGAAGAGGATGAGTCCGCATGGCCCTGAAACTGAGGAGGATGACGGATTGGTGCGGCGTAAAGAACAAAAGCCTCTTGTGGATTCCAAATATGCCCCTGAGCCGTTTGAAATCGAACCGTCCTGTCACCCGCCTCGTTGATGATTCCCATTGAGCGGCATATGACGAGATCCACCTTGCCCGACCATGGATCTTTACGGAAAGATTTTGGCATTCTTTAAACAAAATTCTTGTAAAGGCGGTAAATCCATCCCCCTAAGAAGATAGGTGTCAGGAGATTGGCCAGTTGGTTCAGATGCATGTTTCGGAGGAGCAGGTGTAAGACATCAAGAGGGACACGATTGTGGATGCAGTATAAGACTGTCAGATCATGTAGGCCAACAACACGGGTACTGTCACGACTTTGGTTGAGGGAGTTGCTAAGGACCCTATGAATGTAGCGGTATAGAGGGTCCCGCAACTGAGAGCTCTTGGTTTGGCTTGGATCATATGGTCTTTCCCCGATTTGAGACCACGCCGATTGACGCATGTTTTGCCAGATTTCACCGAGACCTCCCGTGTTTTCTTCGTCTCATGCGTCCTCTTCGGAAAACAATCCAATAATCGCTCCAAACTGTGCAATGGAGATTGAAAGTACATTTCCAGCACAGCGAAACTCAACCCCCTCCTTATCAAACGGCTCTGCTTTAGATTTGAACGCGAAAGTGTTGTAGAACTCCATGTTCTATTCGTGGACCGAATGGAGTCTAGTGTAGAGGGCCGCCCTGAGTGGACCCGTGACTAGGTTGTTGAAGCGATCTATCTGCCCCACTGCTTCCATGGTCTTGAGGTATTCTTGTCTTGGATTTTCCTCGGGCCTTGTCTGAAGAACTTCAAATTGGGCTTGATAGTTCCACTCATTCTGATTGAAGCGTGTGAATTTATTGGCCATCTGAAACAAAACATAAAACAATTAGCACAAAACAATAAATTTCCGAAGAAAACTGAAAACAGCAAGCTGAACCCCGTGGCCAATGGCCACGCCCCGTGTTCGGCTGAGTTTTGCTGGCCACGCCCCCGTGCTCAGGCGCATGTTTCCCAAAAATCCCATTTTTCGACCCGGTTTTGAAAACTTGAAAATTTTTGGTTCAGTAGGGGCGGTTTTCCCCGAAAATGAAACCCCAAGTGCCGTTTTTCCAAAAACAAACCGTTTACCCCTTCAATTTCATCTTTTTCGGTTCAAAAACAAGGGTTTGAGTTTTTTTTTTTTTTAAATCGGGCAAATCTACAAAAAATTCAAGTTGATTTACTTCCTATAATATGCAACTAAACTACTACTAACAGATCTAAGCAAAAATTCGAGGTTTGATTTGGTCCCTAGATTTTTCCCCAAATTTTTGATGTTAAACTACATGCAAATCATTAATCTAACTAACTATGATGATAGAATCATACCTTGACGTTATTGAACGTTGGAAGAACGTGAAAATCTGCAGAGATTCGCGAAGGAACTAGAGAGTTTTCGGGGAAACGGGTCGTGTTGAAGTGAAGAATGAAAGGAAAAAGGGGTTTAATCCCCGTCAGTAGCCGGCCACGGCCCTGTGTCAAGCGTGCACGGCCCCGTGGGCGGGTAAAAACTGATATATATATATACGTACATATAATGTAAGTATCTAGGGAAAACCCATTTAATCTAGAAAAATTGGGAAACCTGAATTGTGTGGACAAGATTGATCCACATCATATCTTTAAAACACATGTTCAAAGGGTAAATTGGTCATTTGTTCAAGCCATCACTTCACCCTCTTCCCCATCCCATCAAGTCACATTTATTACCCATCAACCCATCGCCTTTTTAATCAAAAAAATATACTACAGAACTTCCATTTCTTTCTTCCTTCTTCATCCCCCATTCCTTTCTTCCTCAAAAACCCTAACTCCATTGCTTTCTTCCATCTTTCATGGCCGACCCACATGACTTCGTGTCTAATCTCCAGGCTTATTCTCCTAGCCGTGTATTCCGGAACAACTTCATTGGCGATGAATCACCGGCGGTTTACTTACAGCAGGCTTCATCTTCTTTAGGTATGTGAATGAATCAAAATTCTGTTCTTCTTTTTTTTAGGAGACAATCATGTTTGTTTTTGTTCCTGTTCTTCTTTTTTAAGAGTCAATCATCTTCTTTCTGGGTAATCATCTTCTTTTGTTCCTGTTCTTCTTTTTTTATGAGTCAATCATGAATACCCTGCCATTTACATGTTTGTTGGTGTGGTTGGAAGGATAAATTTGTTCTTTTTTTTACCAGACAATTGTGGTTTCTTTTCCAAGTAGTGTTAACTGTTTTTTTGGGTTTTTTTTGTGGATTAGATGATTTGTTTTGGATCCTTTTGTTTAACTTATTTGAAGTTTTTTCACATTTTTTAATATTTTGCACAACCAGGCAACCAATTTGTATTTTCTTTTTGTTTTGTTGGTGTTTGAAACCCATGACTATACAAGTTTATGATTTATGGTATAATCAGGTCTTGGACATATCTGATAGGAACTTGAAGGCTGTGTTTCGGGCTGATGAGATCTCCAAGCTAAACTACAAGGCTTTTGGCGATGTGTTAGCGTTTGATGTTACTTACCAGACAAACAAGTTAGTAGATATATTACACCTAATATATGGAACATGTTGTACATGTGTTACACATGTAGCTCTTATGTTACAACCTTTTCTGTTACCTTAAAACAATTTGTAACATGTGTTACAGATCTGCCTTTTTTTAATTTTCTGATAGTTGTACATGTGTTACACATGTAGCCCTTATGCTAAGAGGTTTTGGAAAAAAGATAAATTCATTGTTACTTCAAATCGATAGGCAATTTTAAGATGTGTTACACATGTTACAATTGTCCATTGTTTTGAAGTAACATTAAGCATTCTAAACAATAGGCAGTTGTAACATGTGTTACACAAGTAGCTCTTATGTTACAATCTTTCCTAACAAACGTAAGGCGTATTACATGTGTTACACATCTAACTATTAAGATAAATGGTTGTGAAAAAAGATATCTTTACTATTACTTCAAAACAATAAGCAATTGTAACATGTGTTACAGATCTGCATTTTTTACATTTCGGACACATGTACATGTGTTACACATGTGGGCCTTATGGTAGGTGGTTTGGGAAAAAAATTCAATGTTAACGATAGGGGATTTTAAGATGTGTTACACATGTTAGAATTGTCTATTATTTTGAAGTAGCAATAGGCATTCTAACATGTATCTGCATAATGTTGTGAAAAAAGATTCCTTCATTGTTACTTCAAAACAATAGGCAGTTGTAACATGTGTTAGACATGTAGCTCTTATTTTACAATCTTTCTTAACAAACGTAAGGCGTATTACATGTGTTACACATCTAACTATTAAGTAAGATAAATGGTTGTGAAAAATTATATCTTTACTGTTACTTCAAAACAATAAGAAATTGTAACATGTGTTACAGATCTGCATTTTTTATATTTCTGACACATGTACATGTGTTACATATGTAGGCCTTATGCTAGGGGGTTTGGGAAAAAAGACAAATTCATTGTTAACGATAGGGAATTCTAAGATATGTTACACATGTTAGAATTGTCTTTTGTTTTGAAGTAACAATCGGCATTCTAACAGGTATCTGCATAATGTTGCGAAAAAAGATTCATTCATTGTTACTTCAAAAGTAACATGTGTTACACATCTTAAAATTGTCTATCTTTTTCAAATAATAACAGACATTCTGACATGTATCTGCATAATGTTAAGGGTTGGAATAAGAATATGCATTTTATTTTGGGTTCTGACACCTGTTACATGTGTTACATCGACATGTAACATGATTTTATGTTAACCGCCCACCCCTTTTTTTCCCAGGTACAACATGATTTTTGTACCATTCACTGGTGTAGACAACCACATGCATTGTGTGACCTTTGGTGCTGGGTTGCTTTTAAATGAGACTGTTGAATCTTATAAATGGGTACTCCAAGCATTCCTGAAAGCACATGGGACTGAACCCCGGTTGATCTTAAGCGATCAGGACCCGTCGATGAAACAGGCTATTCAACAAGTCTTTACAATCGCTGACAACAATCGTTGACCAGACACCAAATTTTTGACACGTGTTATGTACATGTAACAGTATTTTGGACTTTGCACCTCGATGCAGCAACAAAAATGTTACGTGTGTAACACGCATTATCCAATACTTGTTTTTGTTTAGGTATGCTACTTTTTGCAAGTTAATTGGTGATGCTCAATATGTTCTTCGTTACTTAGTTTAAAGTATGTACGTTTCATGTGAAACATAAACAATATCCCGCTCGTGTTTCAACATGTATTTTGGTTGTAATTTGACAATGGCATGGTTGCCATTAACTTATTTCACTAGATGTGTATGTTCTTGTATATGGTACCACTTTTACATGCTACGTCTACCAGCATTAAGTAAGTTTTAAAAACTTTTGTTGTGCACTTAGATGGTGGTATTTATGTTTAAGGACCTATTTTTGTTTTTTGAAAACGGTGCACCCCCGTAACCAATTCGGTTACCAATGAAACCATCATGTATTACTTGTGTTAAACATTGCTTTTATGTGGTTACTTGGATTATATTACATGACAATGATTCCCATGTGTTGCATATACTTTTGTAACTTGTGTTACAAATCACATGTATAGCATGTTTGGATGTATACACGTTACATATACCAAGTGTTTTTCATACACATATATACCAAGTGTGTTTCATACACACATGTAACATGCGTAAGCCTTGTGGTGAATATACTCATGTTACATCTATACATATGTTATTACATACGTATACATGTTACGCACTCTATACTTATGCAACATGTGTAGCTCATAGAATACTAGGATACATATAGACGCGTCTTGTTTACACATGTGTTAATGACTATCACATGTTACAATTGAAGTAACATGTTGACAAACAACATACACTTACATAACATGTGTTAATGAGTGTCACATGTTACAATTGAAATAACATGTTAACATGTGTTCATTACACTTATGTAACATGTTTCAATGAGTATCACATGTTCCAATTGAAATAACATGTTAAGATTCGTATATATGTGCCTTTTTTTTATTTACTACATCGTATGTAACACATGTTACTTACATGTTCAACCAATATACTTACGTAAGATGTGTAACACATGTTACAATTGTTTATTGTTTTGAAGTAACAGTAAAACTATGTACCTTGTTTTCTACTTCATCATGTGTAACACACGTTACACTTGTTAATGAGTATCACATGTTATAATTGAAACAATATGTTGACCACCCAATGCTCGTCTACTACTTGCTTACAATTGGTAATGAATAAAACATGTTAACTAGTAACACATGTTTAACATTGTGTTGGCCAATTTGATAACTGATAGCTGGTAGCCAAATACATTTCCCACCATAACTGTTTAACATCCAGACACTAACATATTACGGACAAGACCAGAATGGTAATATTGTATTTTGGGTTATGGCTATAATTTAAAATAAAGAAAATTCGTGGTGACTAGGATAGCTACAAAAACCACCACGCATATATCACCAGCCAGTTGACTTCTTATAAACAAAAGTTGTGGTACCCAAGATAACTATAAAAACCACCATAGATGTTCACCACAAAAACCGTAGAAAAGACCACACTACCCTAGTTAGTGCGCCCCCCTAAATGAGGCGGCTTCTATCTTGCCTTTCAAAGTGTTAGTGGGCGACAACAGAATATGAGTGGCATACTTCATCCGCAACTTTCTCACCTCCTTCATTTTCCTGCTCCCATTTGTACTAAACCCAGCTTCAAATGGTTCATGCACCCCCTGAACTTTTCCATGTGCCTCATTAAGAAGATACCGCAGACTGTATCGTTCCCACTCGTGGCCCAATCAAGCTTCTTCCTCTTGATTTCCAAACCCTTGATCACCGAACTCCTTGGATGGTTTACTTCCTCCAGGTAACGTACAAACGTCTCCTTCTGGTAACATATAACAAAGATCACACTGAGATGGTATACCATGTTACACACAATCTGATGAATATTGGCATTTTATAGTGTACTTACATATTTGTACGGTACTGACTTGTTGATGTAAACATCACTATCCTGTGAAGATGAAGTAACACATATTAGCATGCCTATTGTTACTTCAAAACAATAGAAAATTTTAGCATGTGTAACACATCTTAGAATTCGCCTATTGTTTTGAAGTAACAATGAATTTATCTTATTTCCCAAACCCCTTGGCATAAGGGCTACATGTGTAACACATGTACATGTGTCAGAAATTTAAAAATTGCAGATCTGTAACACATGTTACAATTGCTTATTCTTTTGAAGTAACAGTAAAGATATCTTTGTTCACAAGCATTTATCTTAATGGCTACATGTGTAACACATGTTACAAGTGCCTATTTTTTGAAGTAACAATGAAGGAATCTTTTTTACAATTATATTGTTACTTCAAAACTATTGACAATAAGCAATTGTAACACATGTAACACATGTTACAATTGCTTATTATTTTGAAGTAACAGTAAAGATATCTTTGTTCACAAGTATTTATCTTAATGGCTACATGTGCAACACATGTTACAAGTGCCTATTTTTTGAAGTAACAATGAAGGAATCGTGTTGACAATTCTATTGTTACTTCAAAACTATTGACAATAAGCAATTGTAACACATGTAACACATGTTACAATTGCTTATTGTTTTGAAGTAACAGTAAAGATATCTTTGTTCACAAGCATTTATCTTAATGGCTACATGTTTAACACATGTTACAAGTGCCTATTTTTTGAAGTAACAATGAAGGAATCTTTTTGACAATTCTATTGTTACTTTAAAACTATTGACAATAAACAATTGTAACACATGTTACAATTGCTTATTGTTTTGAAGTAACAGTAAATATATATTTGTTCACAAGCATTTATCTTAATGGCTACATGTGTAACACATGTTACAAGTGCCTATTTTTTGAAGTAACAATGAAGAAATCTTTTTGACAATTCTATTGTTACTTCAAAACAATAGATAATAAGCAATTGTAACAAATGTAGCAAATGTAACACATGTTACAATTGCTTATTGTTTTGAAGTAACAGTAAAGATATCTTTGTTCATAAGCATTTTAATTCTTTGTTCACAAGCATTTATCTTAATGGTTACATGTGTAACACATTTTACATAATGTTAGCACAACCTCAAGTGTAACACAAGTTACAAACATGTGTTGCATATGTGCAGCCCCTCTTTATGTCCAAAAAAGGGCCGGTGTAACTATAAGTAACATGTGTAACATTGTTACAACATATGTACCTGCTAATTATGCCAGCAAAAAAACACAACTTTTTATATGTAAAATAAAAGAGATCATCAACTATTAAATTATGCACTTTCTAAAGGTAATGAAAATGTGATATTTGAGTGAAGTTTATACAAGACAACTAACAACACATCTAAAACAACATTTCAACATTTAAAAAGATATACATTTATAATCAAACAACAACCGAGAATATCAAATACTCAACATGATTAACACAAAAACAAAAACTTGCAAACTACATAAACAATTACCCTTTACTAGAACACTTTGAGCACACAAAAAAATATTAACAACCATTTTAACAAAAAAAATCAAGTCTGAAATGATTTTTCAAAATAAAACACTCAAGAGATTATTGTTCTTGGTGTTCAGATGAACACGATGAAGAGTGTTGTTTCTCTCTCTAAAACACTTACCGAATCTAGAGCCTTCCGACGAACACGATGAAGATTGTTGTTCCTCTCTCTAAAACAACAACTTTCTCTCTCTATAAAACTTCATCTTGTCGTCGTTCACACAAATGAAGAGATCGAATAATGGTGATGATGGTTTGATATTTAGAATTTTGAATCTTGAACACAGAGAATTAAAGATATGGGATGAATGAATCTTGAAGAGAGAGAATTAGAGATATGAGATGAAGATGGTTTGATGGTGACAAGTTGAATAAGAAGAGAGAGAATGAAACATGAGGTAATGATGGTTATAATATTATAATATATAATTTGTACCTGGTACATGTTGTTTTATCCAAATGCCCCTCAATCCACTCATCAACCAAAAGAAAGTAATTAATTAAAATCAATAAAGCTTAAAAAATCATGAACCCTTGGATGATCTAGATCAATGGTTATAAATAGGTTTTCTTAGGTTTTCTTACCACAAATAAGTTTTCTATAGATCCTTTCCCCTTAGTTCACGTGTGAATGACCTGTTTCCCAAAACTTGGTTTTAGAAATCTTACCGATTTTTTAAGCTTTCCCGACGTCCATTACCTTACAAGATATGATGTTGATGCACAAACCTTTGTTTATTCGTCAGCCGCTTGTAGCGAGATCTCATCCTCTTCATCTTCAATGAATCATTGATAAAGATTTAGCCGTTGGCCGTTGACTTTGAATGGAATTGCATTCCGAGATTTAATATCAATTGCACCGTGTGGGAAAATATGGTTGATAGAAAAAGGTCCCGACCACCTAGACTTTAATTTACCGGGAAATAATCAAAGTCGTGAATTAAACAATTGAACTTGGTCTCCTACCCGTAATTCATTAGGTTTAATGCGTTTATCTTGCAATTTTTTCATTCTTTCCTTATAAATTTCGGAGTTAGAGTATGCGTGATTCCTTAATTCGTCTAATTCATTTAATTGACAAAATCGATTTTTATTGGCAATTTCTATGTCTAAGTTTACGTTTTTTATTGCCCAGTAGGCTTTGTGTGCTATTTCTACTGGCAAATGACAACTTTTTCCATAGACAAGCTTATATGGGGTGGTACCTATGGTTGTTTTATATGCAGTTCGAAAAGCCCATAAAGCGTCGTCTAATTTATCGGCCCATTCATTTTTATTTAATCGTACGGTTTTTTCAAGTATTCTCTTTAAACCTCGATTAGTCACTTCGGCATGTCCATTTGTTTGAGGGTGATATGCGGTTGAGATCCGGTGATAGACCCCATATCTTGTGTAAAATTTTCAAGTTGATGGTTACCAAAATGGGTACCCCTATCACTTATTAATGCTTTTGGAGTTCCAAAACGAGAAAATAATCGTTTCAGGAATCTTACTACAACTCTCCCATCATTTGTTGGAAGAGCTTCGGCTTCGGCCCACTTTGACAAGAAATCTACTGCCACAAGTATATATTTGTTTCATTTCGATGGTGGGAAAGGTCCCATAAAGTCGGGTCCCCACACATAAAAAATTTCACAAACAAGAATGCCATTTTGTGACATTTCGTTTTTGGAAGAAATATTACCTGATCGCTGGCAAGCTTCACATGTCTTGATAAGACTTTGGGCGTGTTTGTAAATGGTTGGCCAATAAAATCCTGAATCAAATACCTTTCATGCGGTACTAGCGGCACCATGATGCCCTCCGTATGGACCTTCATGACAATGGCGGAGAATTCTTCTTGCTTCACTACCATGTACGCATCGTCGGATAAATTGCTCGGCACACATTTTGAAAAGATAAGGATCTTCCAAAAAATAATGCTTTACATCAGCAAAGAATTTTTTTTCTTTGATGATGTGACCATCCTTTCGCGACTATTCCACTAGCTAAGTAGTTGGCGTAGTCGGCGTACCATGGATCTTCTCGGTATTCCACCATGTGTAAGGAATCCGTTGGGAATTTTTCATTGATTAGCTCGTCCCTAGTTGCCTCCAAAGCTGGATCTTCCAAGCGAGATAGATGATCTGCAACGGTGTTTTCTGCTCCTCTTTTGTCTTTTATTTCAATGACAAATTCTTGGAGGAGTAGAATCCATCTGATTAAACGTGGTTTGGCATCCTGTTTTTTAAAGAGATAACGAATGGCCGCATGGTCTGTATAAACTATCGTTTTAGAAAGAACAAGATAAGAATGAAATTTATCAAAAGCAAATACTACAGCTAGTAATTCCTTTTCAGTTGTTGTTTAATTTTCTTGTGCATCGTTAAGTGTTTTACTAGCGTAATATATTGGGTGAAAATGCTTATCTTTCCTTTGTCCCAAGACGGCTCCAACTGCAAAGTCACTTGCATCACACATGATTTCAAAAGGTAATTTCCAATCAGGTGCTATCATGATAGGTGCATTGACTTGCATTTCTTTTAGCGTTAGAAATGTTTGGTTGCAATCCTTGTCAAAGATGAAAGGAGCATCTTTTTCAAGTAATTTTGTTAAAGGTCTTGAGATTTTAGAAAAGTCTTTGATAAATCGTCTATAAAATATGGCATGCCCTAGGAAACTTCTGATGGCTCTAACGGAGGATGGGGGTGGTAATCGAGAAATAGTGTCTATTTTAGCCCAATCAACCTCCGTTCCTTCGCTTCAGATTTTAAGACCGAGTACTATTCCCTCCGTTACCATGAAATGGCATTTTTCCCAATTAAGGGTGAGGTTAGTTTCCTCACATTGGGATAGCATTCGTTCAAGGTTATCGAGGCATTGGTCATATGAATCTCCAAAGATAGAAAAGTCGTCCATGAAGACTTCCATAGTCTTTTCTATCATATCATGGAAGATGGCCACCATGCAACGTTGAAAAGTTTCGGGGGCATTACATAGACCAAAAGGCATGCGTCGATAAGCAAAAGTTCTGTAGGGACATCTGAATGTTGTCTTTTCTTGGTCTTCGGGTGCTATCGGTATTTGAAATTAACATGAAAAACCATCTAAGAAACAATAAAATTTGTGACCGGATAATCTTTCTAACAATTGATCAATAAAAGGTAAAGGAAAATGATACTTCCTTGTTGCCTCATTTAATCGATGATAATCTATACACACTCTCCATCCTGTGACGGTTCTTGTTGGTATTAATTCATTTTTCTCATTAGTGACCACCGTCATACCTCCTTTCTTGGGAACAATTTGGACGGTACTTACCCAAAGACTATTGGAAATTGGGTAAATGAGTCCGACGTCATGTAATTTGATGACTTCATTTTTAACCACTTCTTGGACGTTTGGATTTACTCTAAGTTGTGGTTGTATTACCGATTTATAGTCATCATTCATTAAATTTTTATGCGTGCACATGGAAGGGCTTATTCCTTTAATATCTACAAGCTTCCAAGTGATCGCGTTTTTGTGTTTTTTCAAAAGTGTAATAAATTTTTCTTTTTCTACACTAGTTAATTTTGACGAAATAATTACAAGTAACTTACCATCCTTGTCGAGAAAAGCATATTCCAAACCATTTGGGAGTTCTTTGAGCTCAAGTGGTGGGTCTTTATGAGACTCCTTATTTGGTTGCACACGTTGGTCAAGAACCAAAAAGGTTTGTTCAATGGCGACCTCTTCTTCAACAAAGTGGTAGATTTCTTCTGTTGTATCGGGTGGCTCATCTTCATCTTCAATTAAGGGGTCATCATTGCCGATTGGATATTTCATTGAACGCTCAAGATCGACACTTCTTTTGAATGCCCCTAATTGAATGGGTAGATTGTTATGCTTCCGATTTTTCAAAGCTTCGTGGGTTTTCACAAAAGGTCGTCCCAACACTAGTGGAGCGTCATCAAGGATGACGAAGTCGGTTGGTATTACCATTTGATTGGTTTGGACTAACACATCTTCAACTACTCCCATTGATTTTATTGTTTTCCGATTAGATAGAAAAATGGGTATTTGAAGTGGAGAAAAATCACCAATACTTAATTTTTCGAAAATGTAGTTTGGCATTATATTAACACAAAGATCTTTATCAATTGTAATATTACTAATAAAGGAATTTTGAAAGAAACATGGGACCGGTGTAATTTTAATTTCAAATGGATCATCTTTTATTAGCGTAGTTTAATCATTTGTTAACTTAATGCTTACCATTTCGTCAATTTTAGTGTTAGTGTTTAACCCTTTTAAAAAATTAGCATGAGTAGATACTAAACAATGATTTTCAAAAGAAGGTGATAAGAGATTAATTTCTTGAAAATTAGACTCTTCTAGAATTCTAATGTTGTTGGACTCACCTTTTTCGTTGTTTAGTTCATGTGTTGGTTTTTCACTTACTTGTTCTTCCATTTTTACCTCTTCAACTATCACTTCTTTAGTACATGTTTCCTCTTCCGTTGTGCGGGATTCCTCTTCCCTTGCGCGGGCTTCTTTTATATAGCGCTCGATAGTTTTAAGGTGTTCTATTATCTTTTCGGCTACGGGTGAGATAGTTGGTGGTTCTTCAAAGCGATCGGAATAAATACTCCACTGCTTGAGTTTTGAAGTTCGATCCTTGGTTCCTTATAATACTCATTTGAGGTAGATGGTTCATACCATTGTTCATCATTGTAAGTATATGATGGATAAGGGTCGTAACTTGGTTCTTCATAATACTCATATGAGGTGGGTGGTTCATACCATTGTTCCTCATAGTAAGCATATGAAGGAGACGGCTCATACCTTGGTTCCTCAAAGTATGAGTATGAAGGCTCATACCTTGGCTCATCAAGATATGAGTATGAGGGAGAAGGTTCATACCTTGGCTCTTCATAGTACGTGTATGAAGTGGATGGCTCGTACATGGGCTCCTCATAGTATGTGTATGAAGGGGATGGTTCAAAGAGGTCACAATATTGTACCGAATGCAGATTACCACAAATGGTACAATACTCTTCTTCATAATCATCCTCCTCATAGTGGTAGTTGAAACCTCCTGAGTATTGATCCATAACAATCACTCAGCAGACCACAACAGAGTCTCGGGACCAGAAAAGAAAAATAAAAACGGAAACAGAGGCTCACCATGGCCCCGTGTTCACTGAGCACTGCCCCGTGTTCAGACTCTGTATATGGGAGTTTGTTACGTTTTATTCAGCACGGGGGCGTGTTCAATGAGCACGGCCCCGTGTCCAGACTACTGTAATGCAAAAACTACCTAAAAATGTAAAAATGTGCGCGCAGTTTTAAAAAGGTTTTGAAAAACGATTAGGCGGTCAATTTTAAGCTTTCTTAAAATCCTTGTGTCCCCGGCAACGGTGCCAAAAACTTGGTGTGTGTAAGGTGTGTTATGTTTTTATTGATAATTTAAGACCATTTTACACATTAGTCAAGTTTTAAATTTATAAAACACGATATTCTACTAACACTAAACACACACATGGGCAAGTGCACCCATCGTGAGCGTAGTATAGCATTGGTAAGATATCGAGGGCGTCCAAGGACACGAGAGCTTTTAATACCGGTTTATCCTCAACATCTAATCAAACTAAAATTTTTAGAAAAAGGTTTTAAACATGAAAAAAAAACTAAAAATGCTAAAAATAAAAATAAAATAAAATAGATAGACAAGATGAATCACTTGGATCCGACTCGCCTTTAATGTATCCTTTGATGATTTCCGCACTTTTGCACTTTTTAAGAGATTATCTTAGTTATAGTAGTAGGCCACTCTTTTGAAGGTGACGTTACCCTCAACCCAGTGGTTTGAGTCAGCAAGGATACAATCCCAAAGGGTTGGAATATTGGAAGATAATTAATTAAGATATTAATGCGTAAAGTGGTAGGCCCCTCTTTTGAAGGTGACGTTACCCTTGGCTAAGTGGTTTGAGTCAGCAGGGATACAATCCCAAGTAGCGGGGTTAATGTATTAATAGTAGTTTTCATATGAGGGGATCAAGCCATTCGTACCCCCGCCATCCAATACCAGTGGGTATTGAAGGAGGTCCTAGTAAGCTTGACCCAGGTCCTTGCAGGATCTATACACTGAACAAGGCAAGAACCTTACTAAACCATTCCCTTAACCCCTGACTAGGTAGCCAACATATCTCTATATATAGACCGTAGAGATATGAATGGTGAAAATCTTTGACTTTATATAGATAGTAAAGTAATGCCAAGACACCACGGACAAATGATAAAGAATTTTCACCTTCAACATAAGAAACTAGTTATTAAATTCATTAATACAAAACCAAAAAAAAGTGCGAAAAGATTAAAAATCAAAAGTAATACATTAAATGGTTGTCTTCACCAAGTGATGTAAGAGACTAAGCCAAACATGGCCTTTGATTGACAAGAGCTCTTAGGATCAATCTTGGATCCCGAGACTACTACACACACTCTAAGGTGGATGATGGATGATGGTGGTGGATGTGGGTGTTGTAGTGGTGGTGGAGTGGTGGTGAAGTGGGAGAGAGGTGGTTTGCCAAGGGATGCCTTTGAAATGAGCCAAGCACCCCTATTTGTAGCCTGAACAGTAACCCAGCCACGGCCCCGTGTCCGCTGGACACTCCCCCGTGGCCATCTCCTTTCTCTTTCTTCATTAAATGCAATTGTCTGCATTAGGCTCCACAAGGCCCCGTGTTCGCTGGGCACGGCCCCGTGTGTAGAAGCGTATATGTACTATCAAGATTTGCAAGATTCTGCGACTCTTAGCATTGACCACGCCACGTGCTGAGCTGGGCACGCCCCTGTGGTGGGAATAGAAGCTTTTACAGCTTTGTCCCTTTCTGCAGATACCTGACCACGCCCCCATGTCCACTGGGCACCGGTCATGGTCAGCCTTCTGTTCTTTGTTTTTGCTTGGGGAGATGCTTTCGAGGGGTCGGGCGTGACACGTTTATTCTTTTTCTTTGTATTTATGTTAGTTTTTGCTGCATATTTGTTCCTTTTGTTCATTTAAGCTCATTTGGTCCTTAAAATACAAAAGGAAGACAAAAGCACACTTTTTCCAACATTAGTACTAAAAAAGGGTTAGTTTTATGCCTCATTTGATGTAATTTATATGTTGCATTTTACACACATCAACTATATACAAACCCCATAATACTGACAGCAATTGTAGAATTACAAAGACTTAATCACTGTAATTGTAATTGAAAACATTTGAGGTTTTGGTAAAACAATTTGGTAGAAAAAGAGAATGACTCACAAAAAGAGTTTATAAAAGGGGAATGACTCACATTGTTGACTTAGGTGATACTACTACAGCTTCCTGGTGATTCTCCTGGTTACTATCTATTAAAATTAAACAATGCACACGTGTTAGTAAGATAACCCAAATCACATTAACCGTACAACTCGAGACAGAACTCCAATGATTGAGTCAGGCAGAGCCTTGACATGCATTATGGAGTCCTACATCAATCGGGTGTAACTCGAGACAGAACTCCAACGACTGAGTCAGGCAGAGCCTTAACATGCGTTACGGAGCCCTAGATCGATCGGGTAAGGTAACAGATATGTGATCAGGGGTTATAATACTTACAACGAGTCAGAGCTTTGCTTTTTTAGGGGTATTATATCCCGAGGGTTTAGACTATCAGGGAGTTTGAGAGAAAAAAGATTTCTGAACGATTTGAAAATGAGGCCTGAAGCCCCTTTTATAGGTTGGTCGAGGGGTCCCTCGCGCCCCGTGAGGAACACCTCCTTCTCTGTCGTGCCGCGCGAGGGCCTTAATGGCGGTTGTAGGCTTGTCGAGTTACATAGTAGCTTCCACACGTAACTGGACACGTGGCAGACCAGGGTGTCGCCCGGTGTCACCATGTCGCGCCCCGCGACAGACTTTGGGGGTCCGGGTCGCGGCCCACGACAACCCCATATATTTGTTTTTATTTGATTTTTATAATTATTAAGGTATTTTAGGTCCGTTAACGAGTATTCGGGGTATAAAAGGAACGTTTAGGGGTGTCAGGGGTGTTTTAGGAGGGTTGTTATATGGTGATTGTATGATAACTTGATTACAACTCTGTTTGTGCTCAATGATAAGGATGATAGACTAAATGATGCAAGAATCATAAACATGACTTATTTGATCTAAAAATTTGTAAGATACAAACTGTTTGTTGATATTTGACCGTACACTAAGGGGGTACAAGTCAAGCTGCATAATGTACAATCACCCACTCCAAACCGTACACTCAGGAGTCACACACTCCTAAGTGTACAACCCATTGATGCAGAGTGAACAAGGGGACCCAGATGAGTCGCACACTCAGAGGGTCGCACACCTTGTTCGTCGAACCTCATAGCATAATTTAAAAAAGATGACTTCATGTCACACACCTTGCAAACCGCACAGTCATCTTGTACAACAACCACTGCACATCGTACAACCTATTATAGAATGACCGCACACTTGTTAAGCAGGCCGCACACTTACCAAGTGGGTCACACAGTCTTATATGATTGGGCTTATTTCAGTGGGCCGCACACTCTCCCTTTGTACCACACACTGATTAAGCCTAATCCCTTATATGTCCGCACACTATCACAGTCCACCATGTATGTGCCAACTATATAATTGTATGATAATTGTGGATACACATATTTGATATTAACGGTCCATATACACCGCCTAACTATATACGTGTGTTTTACGTGAATTAGTTTGTATACAATCCTAATAAATGTTAAGGTTAACAGAATTAGGACAAGGTTAACCGAATTAGGACAAATACTCTATCTAACCGAGCAATTGAAGGTGAGCTCACACTATCACTTAAAGCATGTATTCCCGGTGGATTTGGGAACCTAATATTCCAGGGGCACTGAATAGTAAATAAAAATACTCATAAATCATGTTCTAGTGTACTAAACGACACTATATCATGAAGTCTGGTGTGTGTAAGGTGTGGTATGTTTTCGTTGATAATTTAAGCCCATTTTACACATTAGTCAAGTTTTAAATTTATAAAACATGATATTCTACTAACACAAAATACACACATGGAGAAGTGCACCCATCGTGAGCGTAGTATAGCGTTGGTAAGATACTGAGGTCATCCAAGGACACAAGAGCTTTTAGTACCGGTTTATCCTCAACGTCTAATCAAATCAAAAAATTTTAGAAAAGGTTTTAAACATGAAAAATAAAAATAAAAGTAAAAACAGATAGACAAGATGAATCACTTGGATCCGACTCGCCTTTAATGTAACCCTTGATGATCTCCGCACTTTTGCACTTTTTAAGAGATTATCTTAGTTATAGTAGTAGGTCCCTCTTTTGAAGGTGACGTTACCCTCAACCCAGTGGTTTGAGTCAGCAAGGATACAATCCCAAACGGTCGGAATATTGGAAGATAATTAATTAAGTTATTAATGAGTAAAGTGGTAGGCCCTTCTTTTGAAGGCGACGTTACCCTCGGCTAAGTGGTTTGAGTCAGCAGGGATACAATCCCAAGTAGCCGGTTTAATGTATTAATAGTAGTTTACATATGAGGGGATCAAGCCATTCGCTCCCCCGCCATCCAATACCAGTGGATATTGAAGGAGGTCCTAGTAAGCTTGACCCAGGTCCTTGTAGGATCTATACACTGAACAAGGCAAGAACCATACCAAACCATTCCCTTAACCCCCGACCAGGTAGCCAACATATCTCTATATAGACTGTAGAGATATGAATGGTGAAAATCTTTTACTTTATATAGACAATAAAGTAATGCCAAGACACCACGGACAAATGATAAAGAAGTTTCACCTTCAACATAAGAAACTAGTTATTAAAGTCATTAATATAAAACCAAATAAAAAGTGCGAAAATATTAAAAATCAAAAGTATTACATTAAATGCTTGTCTTCACCAAGTGATGTAAGAGACTTAGCCAAACATGGCCTTTGATTGACAAGAACTCTTACTATCAATCTTGGATCCCGAGACTACTACACACACTCTAAGGTGGATGATAGATAATGGTGGTGGATGTGGGTGTTGTAGTGGTGGTGGAGTGGTGACAAAGTGGGAGAGAGGTGGTTTGCCAAGCGATGCCTTTGAAGTGAACCAAGCACCCATATTTATAGCCTGAACAGAAGCCCGGCCATGGCCCCGTGTCCGCTGGACACGCCCCCGTGGCCATCCTTTTTCTATTTCTTCATTAATTGCAATTGTCTGCATTAGGCTCCACACGGCCCCGTGTTCGCTGGGCACGGCCCCGTGTGTAGAAGCGTATTTGTACTATCAAGATTTGCAAGATTCTGCGAATCTTAGCGTTGACCACGCCCCGTGCTGAGCTGGGCACGCCCCCGTGGTGGGAATAGAAGCTTCCATGGGTTTTTCCATTTCTGTAGACACCTGACCACGCCCCCTTGTCCGCTGGGCACGGGCCATGGTCAGCCTTCTTTTGCTTGTTTTTTTGGGGAGATGCTGTCGAGGGGTCGGGCATGCCACGTTTGCTCCTTTTCTTTGTATTTATGTTAGTTTTTGCTGCATATTTGTTCCTTTTGTTCATTTAAGCTTATTTGGTCCTGAAAATACAAAAGGAAGACAAAAGCACACTTTTTCCAACATTAGTACTAAAAAAGGGTTAGTTTTATGCCTCATTTGATGTAATTTATATGTTGCATTTTACACACATCAAAGTCCCAAACTCTTATACCGAATAGTCACCGAATTGGCGAATGAGGTATTAGTTGACAGCGCTATTAGGTTTGACAACCTCACACCATACCTAGGAGGATGGGCGTGAACTAGTATGGCCTTATAAACCGATTGAGGATAATAGACCTTGATCATGGGCAAAATGTACTAAAGTCTCAGTTTCGGTACCACACAGTTTAGTAGCTTACATGGGGTAGCTCCCCGTGGCATGTTTTATAAACGGTAACTTTTTTAAAATGATGTTTTGGGATAAAACAAGAAAATTATTTTTAAATCGTGAACTCGCCAACTTTATGTTGACATTCTACGGCATGCTTGCAGGTCTGTAGGAGCAGCACTGGAGCCTTAGCTCACAGGAGTGTGGTGTCAATTTGAAATCTATTATGGGTTACTAGACTCATGTTTTATGTTTTAAACTACTTTAGACCTTATGTTTAATGCTTCCGCTAAATACTTTAAACCTTATTCTAAGACTTTAATGGTGATGTCACTAATCGTATTTTAAATGTTAGGTTTTACTTTAATTTATCTTGTATGTTCTATATGATTAGTGGCATGATTCGGTCAGTCGCACGCCTCGCGGTAGTAGTCCGCATAGTGGAAATTGAGGGTGTGACACTTCTTGTCCCCTGCATGATTGATCATCATGGGGTTCATTTAGCACAGGGCCTGGTACACGCTGATTGATTACAGGTTGTTACGAGGTGTACTATGGTCTGTACTGGTTGTCTCCTGCTAGCTGGCATTGTTACGCGCCCGTATGAGTGACCTGCGCGGGATCTTTGGAACCAGCTAAGTGTTTTTGAGTTTAAGTGTGGGTATAGTCCTGCATGCACTTAAGCTGCGTTATGCCATGTGCGACATTTGGGACCATCCCGTTCAGTTACGTTTGAGGAAAGTATACAATTGTTTATTCCAATTGTATACATTTTTCTCTATTCTGCAAGTACAAAGATACAAAGGCTTTCCAATCACGGAGTACCACTCTTCGGCAAGACTAAAGTACGATTGTGTTCGTGACCAACCCATTTCATTTTTTGTTTCTGGCGTGTCTAAGGCTTGAGGCGACTTCATTGTGTTTGAGGAGTTCGTGAGTAACCCATTTCAGTTTGTCACGTAATTTTCTGGTGTGAGGAGCACGCCTCCTTTGACAACCATCTTCAGCTGTTAGGATTTACGGTCAGAACCGTTTCTCCGACAGGATCCTTTATGTGGAAAAAACCACCGTCATTTTCTGACTTCTACAGCAAGAACCATTTTACGGCAGTCAAGGGGTAGGGGTGGTCATCACTCATCACCAATTATCACTCACAACTTCCAATCAAGTTCCGCCACGTCATCGAGCTTTATTCCATCACTCACAACCTTTTTTAGTGGAAAGCCCATCACTCACCACCACACCCAACAATCCCCCCCCCCCCCCCCCTAACCAACAATTTCCCTCACAACAATCAAAACAATAACGCGTTACAAATATAACGCTTTTTATTATTGACGCGTCATCCATTTTAGTGGCGGTGGTGTTTTGTACAAGTCTACGCGTGATATATATTTATCACGGACAAAATTGATGCCACCCGGGTGGGCTCACTAGGTCATTCTACTCTATTAGAGTATAATTATTATTCTATGATTCTATTTTATAAAGATTATTTAATATTTAATTATATACCCCTTAAAATACCACCTAATTTCGTTACTACAAAACTACCTAATCTTAAACTTACGTTGTTGATAAATCAATTTCATACATGGGGTTATGAATGATATAACAATAAATAGGGTCGTGGTCACTCGTGCGTTGCGCATTGAAACAGTTGGAATTCAGAACATATCACACACGGTGACAACTGATGAATAAATTCATAAAATTAAACAAAATAATATCTAAATGTGTTATGCTATTTGCGTCGTAACTCAGACCTAAACATCAAAATAATAAAAAAAGTAAAATAATATTGTAAATAACAAAGGTAAAAAATGGTAAATGAAAAAGAAAACGATAGGAACTCGGTCGGTTTCGGTACACTTGTTATAGCAAAGGAAAAGTAAAGTTAAAAAATATGTCCAAAAAAGTATCAGTGTGTTCTTTAAAAAAACTTAGGTGTGTTCTTTAAAAAAATTCAACACACTCGTTATAGCAAAGAAAAAGAAAAATTAAAAAGAATGTTCAAAACGGTATTAGCGCCTTCGTTAAGAAATAAACTAAAAGAAAAGAAACAAAAAAAAAAGAGTGTAAATTAGCAAAAAGTCCATGACATACATTAGCATGAGCTCAGTATTTATGTCCACTTCTTTCATATATAACTAATTATTTACATCAGGTTATTAGTATATATAATAATAATTATGAGATACATACACTTGTATTCTTTTTGGTTCTTGGCATCCTTTGCTTTATCATGCTAGTGTGTTTATTGTGTGTGTGCATGTGGACATGATTATTCGCTATCATAGACGGGACGAGTCATGATTTTTTGTGTGTGTGCATGTGGACATGATTATTCGCTACCATAGAAAGCAGGAGTCATGATTTTTCACTAAGATCATCTTCGGGGAGGAGAGGTGCACACAAAGGGAAAGAAAAGGAATATAGTTTATGTGTGGCTTCTTGGAATGCAAGTACTCTAAAAAGTAGATTGTTGGAGTTAGTGGATACACTTAAAAACCTAGGGTACTGATGACGGGGTAGCCCAAGACCAATTATAAACGACTTAAATACGTAAATGCTCGTAAGGCAAAATGGTTCAAGGGTTAAAAACCTGGGAAGTCGAGATAAAGTAACACGGAACAGTAAGTAGTCATGTCTCTGGATTACTTCACCAACTCGCCAGCCGTAAAAGCAATGCAGGTCCACAGAACACACTCTATTATCCAGGGGTCAAAAGGCTTCAACCCCCAAAAGGGTAAGCCCCTCACTGCAAGCATGGTCACTAGTCAAATGCATTCCTCTTTGAGAGATGTCTTCTCCTATATATTAGACACTTCATTTACTAAGCAAGACATTCCTGGCCAGTCCTGATTCCCGAAATCTCTGGTCATTCATCCCGAGTACTTGCTTCATGCGAGTTACTCCCTTTCACATCCAACACACACATTCTGTTTGCTCCTTCATCCGAATCTGAACATATTTCAGAGGAGGATCTTTAGCAAACAATAAAAATAAACTAGTGAACCTCCTTCCACGTCTTGCAAACGTGGGGGGACCCCACGACCTGCGTTAGGAAAAATTGAACCCTTCAACCCTTTTGCCTAACCAGCCTAGCTACTATCCTTGGTCTATTATTTGTTGCATCAACAAGTTGGCGCCCACCGTGGGGCCACACCGCTATTTCTCCTCAAAAAGACCTAGTAGTGTGGCTCTTTTCTCTTGAAACTACCATGTCAGAAAGTGGATCCCCGGGAGAAGTAAATCAGGTTCCAAACACCTCTACCCCAGGTACTAGCCAAACTCATGTGGCTATACCAACTTCTTTCTCAACTCCGGGGAGCACTCCCAAGTTTCTCACTTTCAACACTCCAACTCTGTCCAGATCCGGAGTCCCTTCCCCAAATGTCGGCGTCTCCGACACCCCAACACGTGTTGAACTTACCCCTGAAGGGGTTGCCAACAATTTCCTTGAGTTGAGGTCTCTCCTCAACCAATATGTGAATAGGGAAAGGGACAAGGGAGTAAGGATTCGTCTAGACTATGATGAGCCAGAACCAACACTGTCTCCCGGACCTCCTATCCCTCCTTTTACAGCTAGGGATGAGGTTGGCCCCAGTAACCATCCAAACCCTCATCCATATCTGTCCGCGAGGCCAAATCCTACAGCATATCCTCTCTTCTCGTCTCAACCAGTTACAAGTGGTGCCCCTCTGGGCCATGAGCTGACCTTAGACCAGCTCCTACAATCCCCAGTAGCGAGCCTTCCAGCTTCTACAACAACTACATGGGAACAAGCTCTGTCCGTGCTCCCTTTGGCACGTAGTGCTGTTATGAGCACCCCCTTTGGAGTCAGTTGCCCAGTTGCACCCGGAAGCCTTCAAGGTTTCAACCCTATGCCTCAGATGATGGCCCAGATGATGGCCAATTTCCAGTGGCAGCATTTTATTAATCAAGTGCTGGCCACTCAGGGAAACAGCAGCCATGGCAACAACCCAAGTACAAGGACTGAGGAAGATTTGGCCAAGCCTTACAAGCCAAGTAACCTCTCATGCTTTTCAAAGCAAATAGCCGATTATGATTTTCAAACAAAGATCAAAATGCCGTCCCACATCAAAACATATGATGGGACTGAATATCCCGAGGACCATCTTTAGATCTTCACCGGTGCAGCAAGGATTGAGAAATAGTCAAACGCTGAATGTTGTCTAATGTTCATGCAAACTCTTGTTGGGTCAGCCAGAATTTGGTTCAATGATTTACCTACTCGAAGCATTCGAAACTTCGACGACCTCAGCAAGGGATTCTTAGCCAATTTCTCCCAACAAAGACGATATGTCAAAGATGCAACAGTAATCTTTCAGATAAAACAAAGAGACGATGAAAGTCTTCGAGAGTTTATCGAACGATACAAGAAGGAAGGTCTAACATATGTGGGGGCAGACGAAAAAATGAGGGTGGCTGGTTTTATGAATGCTATCACCTCGAAATATCTCACAAGAGATTTCAACAAATCCCTGCCCAAGACCTTGGAAGAGGCTCTCGAAAGAGCTGAAGCCCATATCCGGGGAGAGGAGGCAGTAGATATAAAAGAGAAAAGGAAAAGAGGATCCAGTTGGCAAAGTAACAGCCCAGCCAGAAAAAGGGGAAACTTAACTCCTATGACAGACGCCCAAAAGGTTCAGACCATCGAAGGCTCGAAGGACGGAAGAAGTCAAGCAGAACTTTCGGCCTCCTAGGTCAAAAATGTCGTTCACCAGTCTGCTGGAATGAGATCGGCGAGGCTCAACTTACTGGACCTGCTCTCATTTTAGAGACAACTGACAAGATAAAGAAAGTTCGTGATAACCTTCAGACAGCTAGGAGTCGTCAAAAGAGTTACGCGGATCCAAAACGCAAGCCCTTGGAATTTCAAGTCGGTGATCGAGTATTACTTAAGGTCTCGCCTTGGAAAGGTGTGATCAGATTTGGAAAGAAAGGCAAACTTGCACCTAGATACGTTGGACCATTCAAGATCGTCGAAAGAATCGGAAAGGTAGCCTACAGACTTGAGTTACCTCCTGAACTTGGAAATGTTCATCCAACTTTTCACGTGTCCAATCTCAAGAGGTGTTTAGCTGATGAGAACCTCCACATACCACTTGACGAAATTCGTGTTGGTAACACACTGAAATTTGTTGAGAAACTAGTGGAAATCATGGAACGTGAAGTCAAGTGGCTCAAACGCAAGCGCATTCCTTTGGTCAAAGTTCGTTGGGAAGCTAAACGTGGACCCGAGTTTACTTGGGAACGCGAAGATCAAATGAAAGCGAAATATCCGCATCTGTTCCCACGAGTTTCCTCTAAATAAATTTCGGGACAAAATTTCCACAAGTAGGGGAGACTGTAACATCTGTGCTTGTAATCATTATGAACAGTTCTATTATCAATAAAACAATGTTATTTGATCCCAATGTTTGTTTGGTGGTGTTTTACATTTTTCATGTTTTGACTTTTGTGTAATTTCAAACTCTATATCGCTTTCTGGAGAGTTATACGCAAACTGATGCGTAAACGTAATCAGTTTAATGCAAAAATACTCCGGAACATCAACATATACTTAACATACCTTAAATAACCTTTACATAACTTAGAAATAAGTTTTGAAGGCTTTGGTATGACAAAAACATGTTAATTCGCTTACAGGGACTAAACTTGACAAACTACGAACGTATGCCAAATTGAACTGTAACGAACATTCCGGAACATGACCATAAGTTAAACACACCTTAAATATCCTTTACATAGCTTAGAAATAGGCTTTGAGGGGTTCGGTGTGCTAAAATAAACTTTTGGGCCATTCATGGACTAAAAGTGTCAAAAAGTGCATAAGTTTGCATTTTTGCGCATAACTCACGTTCTGAATACATCCGGACATCCAAAAATTTATGTAAGCACTAAAATATTTTATTTTAGTGTTTGGCATAAGAAAAATCCATTCGTTGCGTCATTTGGATCGTTTTTCGCGCCTATGCGAATTCCATCGTAATTAAGCGAACATCGCGTTCGTACGACCAAACGAACCAACACCCGGCATATTTTTGAGCATGTTTCATGTCCACAATGTTTGGGCATCATTTTAGGGCCTTAAAGTTGGCTTTACGGGCCTTAGAAGTGTCGGGAATAGCCTTAAACACGTGCAGGGACCAAAACTGCAATTTCTGAAACATGGTTCTGATCAGACATGGCCAGGCGGCCCGCCTGAGCTTTGGCTGATCCTGAAGCGGGCCGCATCAGCCCTTCAGATCACCCAAAGGTCAAGTTTCAGCTGATTTAAGCTTTTAAACACCCTCCAAAGGTCAAGTGCCACTTGTTAAACTCTTATGGTGGCCAAAAATCAGTACCACAACATTGTGACAAGTGTACGGGCTAGATCATTCCCTCTTCTCCAAGAAACGATCTTAACAGTTACCCGAAAACTATAAATACCCATTCACCCCCATTGCAAAACCCACTAGAATCTGATCAATTGTGCTCTAAGTTGAAACCTTTGTTTCATACCTGAGCTATTTTGATCTAGATTAGCATTCGGGGACCCTTCGTAAGTATTCTTTCGTTCTTTTATTGCTTTTCGAGTCTTTTCGAGTCTGAAAGTCAAACTTTGTTTGACTTTCTGCGTTGACCAGTTTATGGTCAATGCGAAGTTTGTATGAACTTCGCAACGTGATTGTAATCACGATGGTTATAGTCCCTTGGGACTATGCCTACTGATTACCACGTTGTCTAGGGTCATAAGGGTAAGCGATCTAATAAATCGCTTATACCTTCGAACCCGACCCATTTGGTCGATCATTAGGATCCGACCAAACACATTAGGTGACCGTAGTATATAGGGAATAACCTTCCGAGGTTATACCTTATGGTCACTTCGTTTAAGTAGTTGTATGATAGGTAGTTTATATGCCTTAGGTAAATTACCAAAATACCCCTTTGATGCCAAAATTCGTTTTAAACATATGTAACATAACTTTTGACATCTAAACTGATTTGACAACCATATTAGACATGTTAAGTCATATTTTACTTGTCATAGGACTAGTTAGGCGTTCCGAACGCGTTTCACGCGAACGACGCCTTAAAGTAGCATAAGCTACCTAAACGGGTCGTAATGGGTCGTAAACACTTAGGTTAGGTTTCATTTAGTATGTAGGCTTTGTTAAACCATACTACATGAGTTCCCATACTCATTTGGTTTACGAACCCTCATTCTATCCGATCTTCCGATTTAGGTCCGGTTTATTAATGTAGTTACCTATATTAGGTGTCGTTTGATATCCGTGATCTCTAGCATTGCTTGGTGGTTATCTTAGGACTCCTGAGCAATCTCAAGTGAGTACATAGACCCCTCTTTTACTGTTTTCCAAACATTTTGGGGTGGAACACATGTGCCTACTTGTTACTTTCATGCTTTCCATGTTTTCACATCATATACCTGCTATGTTTGTTAGTACATTATAGTACATGATTTCATTACATTTCATGCTATGTATGTCCATTGTGTGCATACTTAGTACATTGTTTTACATTACATTTCTGCTATGTATGTTAACTGATAGCATGCTAGCACATTGATTTACATGACTTTCTGCTTTGGATGTTAACTTAGCATACTTAGTACATTGTTTTCATATAACATGTTCACTTTTGCTATGACATTTGGTTTGCACAAACGAGACTATTATACGTTCATTAACATTAGCTACGCCTCTCGGTAGTAAGTACTGGTACCATAGGACTTGACAAATCCCATTCCTGACATCCCGGGTTTGTTTGGATGTAAGGAATGACTGAATCCGAAAACATTTCTTTTGATAACCTTGACTGAAAGGGTTATCCGACTGTCTCAAGGCTTGAATGTATGCGTTAACTTACCACATAAATGTTTGTATCAATGTAACATGCATTACTTCGCAAAACATAACTTTTTGATATATTCAAAATACTTTGTTTCGTACATTTATACATTTTGGACTATGTGACAATACTTTACTTACAATACATAACTTTGGTTACACATTACTTGACTACTTTTGAACTTATAAACATTTGACATGGCTTATACAAGGACTTTTGACTATTAGTTTAAACATAGACTTTATACATTGGTGGTTTGTTTAAGTGATTTAAGTAACGAGGCATGTGTAGTATGATACAGGCATGGTGGATACGCCACTAGTACTTCCTATATATAAGTGTTTGTATTGTATTACATAATGTAGCGTTATTTAAATCATTTCAATTTAGACATATGACATTTTAATAACATACTTTTCACAAGACATTGTTTAACAAAACAACTTATCTTATACAAACTCATTTTACTTGGTTATTTATTTAACCATACTTTATGATCTTATTTATACATATCATCTGATCTTATCGTTTTTCAAATGATTTACAAGACAAAACAATTTACATGGTTCATGACTGACTGTTATTAAACAATTTCTTAAACTTAAAGTCATGAATCCTATTTTCACAAAACCTATGTATCTCACAGGCATTTTTATGCTGACGTACCTATTTTCACATGTGTTTTCAGGAGCCTTTCCGTAGGATGATGATCGTGACACTAGGGCGGACCTGTGCCTTAGAGACTAAAAATGAAGATAGAACTAGTTTAATTATGTTATAAACCCGTTATTTCCAGTTTAAGACAATGTAATACGTTTGTTGATAAATAAAATACAACTTTGAATGCCATGGTTATGAAACAATTAATTCTGTTACAACACTCCCCGACGTTTTCCGCCACGTTTTGTATGTTATACGTGGTCGGGGGTGTGACAGCAGCCACCCTCATCAGGACACACGCATGAACCACCAAGAAAGTCGGGCCGTTGACTTCAATAATACCAAGAATCAGAAAACTCATGTAATTGAATACTTGACAGGTCAAAATCAGGTCGACAAATAAACCTTGGGTCAATCACCTCTTGTAGTTTACTCAGCGACTTTAGTTCCAAAACCTTGAATGTAAAAACATAACCGATACTTTGCAGACAATTCAGGTGTTCAAGCAGTTGAAGTTAGAAACAAAAGCACAATTACTTACCTGAATTTTCGCAATTGTCTTTGCATCAAGAAACTTTTGAGCAGCAGGGCATAGACAGTTCTTAAAGGTAGGGCCCGCGTTGACAACGAACATGCGGTGTAGTGTCTGGCAGTAAATATTACATTCCTAATCTGAGGATTTCTTTATATGAGATGAGAAGAATCGGGAGAGAAAGAGAGGCAGTGAGGGTTTTGAAGAAGTTTAAGAAAAGAATGCAGGGAGGGGTATATCAGCAATACCCTTTATGGAGGTTCCGGAGGGTTGGAGCCTTGAACGTTCTTCATTGTTTAGACGGTTGAAGAACTTTTCAAACACGATTTCAGTGGTTGCACCAGTGTCTATGTATGCTTTACTTGTTTGCAATGTTCCCACAGTAGCCTCAACCACAAGAGGGTTTGAAAGAGGGTCCTTCTCGATTGGGGGGAAACAAACACACTGAAGCTCCCAAACCTCCAACCGTTGCCTCTTGTATGGAACCCTTCCATCAAAATCCACCATATTGACTTCCTTGCTTTTTCCTTCAGCCATTTTGTCCCTTACTCCTTTTACCAAGTGAGCAAGTTCCCCAGATTTAACGGCTTCTTCGATTCTCTTTTTAAGCTGAAAGCAATCATTTGTATGGTGTCCATTTTCTTCATGAAATTCACAGTATTGTGTGGAATTTTCATTTTTTCTGTTCTTGGGGAGAGGCCTAGGAGGCCGAAAGTTCTGCTTGACTTCTTCCGTTGCAAGGATTTCTTGAGGAGTCTTTGCAAGGATGCTGGTGTGATAACTGTTGTTGTAGGAGAATTCAATCAACTTAAGATGTGAATCCCAACTACCACCAAAATCGATCACACAAGCTCTTAGCATATCCTCCAGAGTCTGGATTGTTCTTTCAGATTGACCATCCGTTTGCGGATGATAAGCTGTGCTCAGATTAAGTTGGGTCCCCATAGCAGATTGCATGGTTCTCCAAAAATGAGAAGTGAAACGAGCATCTCTGTCAGAAATGATGTTCAAAGGAACACCATGTCGAGCTACAATTTCATCCACATAGATTTTTGCAAGTCTGTCAGCAGGAAAATCCTCGCGGATTGGCAAGAAATGCGCTGATTTAGTAAGACGATCAACAACTACCCAGATGGCATCATGACCTTTCTTTGTGCGTGGAAGTTTGGTGATGAGATCCATAGTAATGTTTTCCCATTTCCAAACCGGGATCTCTGGTTGCTCCAATAAACCAGAAGGACGTTGATGTTCAGCCTTAACCTTAAGACAAGTAAGGCATTTTGATACGTATAAGGCAATGTCTTTCTTCATACCAGGCCACCAATAATGAATACGAAGATCCTTATACATCTTATCTGAGCCCGGATGAACAGAATAACGCGACTTATGGGCTTCATCCATAAGCAAGCTACGAAGATCATCCTGGCTTGGGACCCACAAACGGTCCATGAAGTAATACGATCCATTGTCCTTCTGTTCCAAAACAGGCGTTATGTGATAGGGAAATTCCTTATCCATTAAACCTTGTGAAACACAAGATTGCTGGGCCTGAGAAATGCGTGCTTGGATATCGGATCGAGCTTGAATAACAGATTGAACACGTACACAATGAAGCTTAGTACGTTCCTTACGACTCAATGCATCGGCTACGACATTCGCCTTACCAGGATGGTAGCGAATTTCGCAGTCATAGTCGTTTAGAAGCTCCACCCAACGTCGTTGTCTCATGTTGAGTTCTTTCTGGTTGAAGATATGCTGAAGACTTTTGTGGTCCGTGAAAACCACACATTTCGTACCGTACAAATAGTGTCTCCAGATCTTAAGAGCGAAGACAACTGCACCCAACTCAAGATCATGAGTGGTGTAGTTCTTCTCATGTATCTTCAACTGCCTCGATGCATATGCTATGACTTTGTTCCTTTGCATCAGGACACAGCCAAGACCCAATTTAGATGCATCGCAATAAACGACAAAATCATCATTGCCCTCAGGCAAAGTTAGAACAGGTGCGTCGCAAAGCTTCCGTTTCAAGTGTTGAAAAGCTTCCTCTTGTTTAAATCCCCAGTCAAAGGGTTTGTTCTTCTGAGTTAGAGCAGTTAGAGGAACTGCAATCTTTGAGAAGTTCTCAATGAAGCGGCGGTAATAACCCGCTAGACCAAGAAAAGAACGAACCTCAGTGGGAGTAGTAGGCGTATCCCAATCCTTAATCGCACTGATCTTGGAGGGATCCACATGAATACCTTGTTCGTTGATAATATGTCCTAAAAATTGAACTTCTTTAAGCCAAAACTCGCACTTGGAGAATTTGGCAAAAAGTTGCTCTTTCTTTAGGAGTTCCAGAGTAAGACGAAGATGTTGCTCGTGATCAGCTCGCGTTTTAGAGTAAATCAAGATGTCGTCAATAAAAACAATGACGAACTGATCCAAATAAGGTTTGCAGACCCTATTCATTAAGTCCATGAAAACAGCAGGAGCATTAGTCAAACCGAATGGCATGACTGTGAACTCGTAATGCCCATATCGAGTGCGGAACGCCGTCTTGGGAATATCTTCTTCATGCACCTGAAGTTGATGATATCCGGAACGTAGATCAATCTTCGAAAAATAAGAAGCGCCCTGTAACTGATCAAAGAGATCATCTATGCGCGGTAGGGGATATCGATTCTTGATGGTAAGCTTGTTAAGCTCACGATAATCGATACACATCCTAAAAGATCCATCCTTCTTCTTGACAAAAAGAACGGGAGCACCCCAGGGTGAAAAGCTAGGACGGATAAAACCTTTGTCAGAGAGCTCCTGAAGCTGCTTAGACAACTCTTGCATCTCAGACGGTGCAAGTCGATATGGAGCTCTGGCAATGGGATTTGCACCAGGTACGAGATCAATGCGGAACTCGACTTGGCGTGCTGGGGGTAGACCAGGTAACTCTTCAGGGAATACTTCAGAATAATCCCGAACGACAGGAATATCTGAAATAGACTTACCCTTGCCTTTATCTTCTGTAACATGTGCTAAGAAAGCCACATAGTTCTTCCGCAGATATTTCCGAGCTTTAAAACAAGACATGAGTTTGAGACCACCAGACGGTTTCTCACCTTGAACCAGTAGGATCCCGCCTGTCGAAAGCGGCACACGAACTATCTTCTCGAAACAAACTACCTCTGCGTGATGCTTGGATAACCAATCCATACCCACAATGACGTCGAAGCTTCCAAGTTGCATAGGTGTGAGGTCAATAGGAAAAAGATGATCGTTAAGATTTAACTGGCAGTTGTGAAGAACAGAATCAAGAATAATGGGTTCACCATTAGCAACTTCTACTGTCAGAGGTTTACCTAGTTTTGTTCTAGACACGCGAAGTAATGGCTCAAAAGACAATGACACAAAACTCTTGTCGGCACCCGAATCAAAAGAACAGATGCAGGCTGATTATTAATAAAGAACGTACCGTTCACCACATTATCGTCCGCTTGTGCCTCTTGGGCATTCAAGTTAAAAGCTCGCCCTCGAGCCTGAGCCTGATTTTGGTTCTAATTCTGATTTTGGTTGGCTAGCCTTGGGCAACGGTTCCTGTAGTGGGTCAGATCCCCACAATTGTAGCACGAACCAGGAGGAAAATGAGGTCGTGCAGCTTGACCTTGTTGCTGAGCAAGAGGCTGAGCAACTTGTTGGGCTTGGTTCTGAACTGCCTGGTTCTGGTTAACAGGAATGCGGCAGGTGGCAGCAAGATGACCAGGCCTTCCGCAGTTGGTGCACTGACGACACTGGAGGTGTGGTTGATGATGGCCGTTACACCTGTTGCACAAAGGTGCATTGCCAAGATAAGGCTTCTTGGCTAGTGGTTGCGCAGGCTGATTTGGTGCAGCTTGAGCCTGTGCAGTAACAGCATAGTTTTGGGAAGCCTTCCGCTTCCTAGACCCTCCAGAATTCTTTCCCTTCTTGTTTTGACCTTTCTTGCTATCTTCTTTATCAGGCACCTGCTTCATACCCTTGTCACCCTTTTTGTGCAGCTTCCCTTTTCAAACCTGCGACTCAGTCAATGTCGCTGCTAACTCGATCGCCTGACGGAGTGTGGCAGGGTTACTACCAGTAATGATGTCTTGTACTGAGTCAGGTAGGCCGTCGATGTATCTTTCGATAGCCTTGTCGAGTGGGGTAACCATAGTTGGGCAAAGCAGACTCAACTCTTCAAACCTATCAGTATAAGCCCTGTGCTCGCCACTGTCTTGTTTCAAGTCCTCAAACTCTTTCTCCAACGCTCGCTGTTCATGACGAGGACAGAATTCCCTCATCATAAGGGCCCTAAGTTCAGCCCAAGTTTACGCTAGAGCAACTTCTGCACCCCGATCTCTCATAACCCCGTTCCACCATGTGAGAGCCCTCTTCTGAAACACGCTCGAAGAAAACTCGACCTTGCGATTATCCGGACACTGCACGTGGCGGAAAGTATTCTCAATACTCTCGAACCATTGAAGAAGCCCAGTCGCTCCTTCAGAACCACTAAACTTGAGTGGTTTAGCCGAGTTAAAATCATTGTATTTGCATGGAGCATTGTTGTTGTTGTTGGCTTGGTGCCATTGAGCAAAGAGATTTGGAAATTGAGCAGCCATCTGCTGCGCAATAATTTCTGCCAGTTCGGCAGTCGCAATCAAATTGTCGCGTCGAGGAGGCATTCTAAAAGAGGAACATGAAAGGAAACGAGTGAGATGATTGGGTGAAAAGAATGAGATGAAACAAAATCAACAAAAGCAAAGATGGTAGTCATTCATCCGTATTACCAAGCAAACAAACGACACACAGTGACTAATCAAAGTAAATGGATCAAAAATAATGTATTGCGAAGACATGCTCGCCTATAAGTGAACACTCATCCCAAGAATTCCCAGGTAAGCACAACTGGTCTCGCGTCTGATGAGATATATACGAAGTGCTTGCCTAGACAGAAAACCCAGAATGCAGGCATTCACTCTTCCAGTTTGCACGTGTTCACATTATTTAAAACCCAAAACGTTGACGAGATTTTGAAAATTTGAAGGCACAAGGCCAAAAGTTCAGTCAAACTGGAAGGGTTCAAAACCTTACAAAAGAGGGTTCAAAACCTTGTAATAAATCATCCAAAAACAGAAGATTATTTTTCAAAAATCTTGTCGGAAAATTTTGGTTTTTGTTTTGATAATCACCTAAGGATAGGTGATGTGCATGTTTTAAAATCTAAACACAAGATAACTTGTGTTAGGGTCCTAGAAAGGTTATAGTCTAGGTCAAAGAATTTCTAATAACCTAATTCCCTATAACCATTGGCTCTGATACCAACTCTTCTGTCACACCCCGACCACGTATAACATACAAAACGTGGCGGAAAACGTCGGGGAGTGTTGTAACAGAATTAATTGTTTCATAACCATGGCATTCAAAGTTGTATTTTATTTATCAACAAACGTATTACATTGTCTTAAACTGGAAATAACGAGTTTATAGCATAATTAAACTAGTTCTATCTTCATTTTTAGTCTCTAAGGCACAGGTCCGCCCTAGTGTCACGACCATCATCCTACGGAAAGGCTCCTGAAAACACATGTGAAAATAGGTACGTCAGCATAAAAATGCCTGTGAGATACATAGGTTTTGTGAAAATAGGATTCATGACTTTAAGTTTAAGAAATTGTTTAATAACAGTCAGTCATGAACCATGTAAATTGTTTTGTCTTGTAAATCATTTGAAAAACGATAAGATCAGATGATATGTATAAATAAGATCATAAAGTATGGTTAAATAAATAACCAAGTAAAATGAGTTTGTATAAGATAAGTTGTTTTGTTAAACAATGTCTTGTGAAAAGTATGTTATTAAAATGTCATATGTCTAAATTGAAATGATTTAAATAACGCTACATTATGTAATACAATACAAACACTTATATATAGGAAGTACTAGTGGCGTATCCACCATGCCTGTATCATATTACACATGCCTCGTTACTTAAATCACTTAAACAAACCACCAATGTATAAAGTCTATGTTTAAACTAATAGTCAAAAGTCCTTGTATAAGCCATGTCAAATGTTTATAAGTTTAAAAGTAGTCAAGTAATGTGTAACCAAAGTTATGTATTGTAAGTAAAGTATTGTCACATAGTCCAAAATGTATAAATGTACAAAACAAAGTATTTTGAATATATCAAAAAGTTATGTTTTGCGAAGTAATGCATGTTACATTGATACAAACATTTATGTGGTAAGTTAACGCATACATTCAAGCCTTGAGACAGTCGGATAACCCTTTCAGTCAAGGTTATCAAAAGAAATGTTTTCGGATTCAGTCATTCCTTACATCCAAACAAACCCGGGATGTCAGGAATGGGATTTGTCAAGTCCTATGGTACCAGTACTTACTACCGAGCGGCGTAGCTAATGTTAATGAACGTATAATAGTCTCGTTTGTGCAAACCAAATGTCATAGCAAAAGTGAACATGTTATATGAAAACAATGTACTAAGTATGCTAAGTTAACATCCAAAGCAGAAAGTCATGTAAATCAATATGCTAGCATGCTATCAGTTAACATACATAGCAGAAATGTAATGTAAAACAATGTACTAAGTATGCACACAATGAACATACATAGCATGAAATGTAATGAAATCATGTACTATAATGTACTAACAAACATAGCAGGTATATGATGTGAAAACATGGAAAGCATGAAAGTAACAAGTAGGCACATGTGTTCCACCCCAAAATGTTTGGAAAACAGTAAAAAAGGGGTCTATGTACTCACTTGAGATTGCTCAGGAGTCCTAAGATAACCACCAAGCAATGCTAGAGATCACGGATATCAAACGGCACCTAATATAGGTAACTACATTAATAAACCGGACCTAAATCGGAAGATCGGATAGAATGAGGGTTCGTAAACAAAATGAGTATGGGAACTCAAGTAGTATGGTTTAACAAAGCCTACATACTAAATGAAACCTAACCTAAGTGTTTACGACCCATTACGACCCGTTTAGGTAGCTTATGCTACTTTAACGCGTCGTTCGCGTGAAACGCATTCGGAACGCCTAACTAGTCCTATGACAAGTAAAATATGCCTTAACATGTCTAATATGGTTGTCAAATCAGTTTAGATGTCAAAAGTTATGTTACATATGTTTAAAACGAATTTTGGCATCAAAGGGGTATTTTGGTAATTTGCCTAAGGCATATAAACTACCTATCATACAACTACTTAAACAAAGAGACCATAAGGTATAACCTCGGAAGGATATTCCCTATATACTACGGTCACCTAATGTGTTTGGTCGGATCCTAATGAACGACCAAATGGGTAGGGTTCGAAGGTATAAGCGATTTATTAGATCGCTTACCCTTACGACCCTAGACAACGTGGTAATCAGTAGGCATAGTCCCAAGGGACTATAACCATCGTGATTACAATCACGTTGCGAAGTTCATACGAACTTCGCATTGACCATAAACTGGTTAACGCAGAAAGTCAAACAAAGTTTGACTTTCAGACTCGAAAAGACTCGAAAAGCAATAAAAGAACGAAAGAATACTTACGAAGGGTCCCCGAATGCTAATCTAGATCAAAATAGCTCAGGTATGAAACAAAGGTTTCAACTTAGAGCACAATTGATCAGATTCTAGTGGGTTTTGGAATGGGGGTGAATGGGTATTTATAGTTTTCGGGTAACTGTTAAGATCGTTTCTTGGAGAAGAGGGAATGATCTAGCCCGTACACTTGTCACAATGTTGTGGTACTGATTTTTGGCCACCATAAGAGTTTAACAAGTGGCACTTGACCTTTGGAGGGTGTTTAAAAGCTTAAATTAGCTGAAACTCGACCTTTGGGTGATCTGAAGGGCTGATGCGGCCCGCTTCAGGATCAGCCAAAGCTCAGGCGGGCCGCCTGGCCATGTCTGATCAGAACCATGTTTCAGAAATTGCAGTTTTGGTCCCTGCACGTGTTTAAGGCTATTCCCGACACTTCTAAGGCCCGTAAAGCCAACTTTAAGGTCCTAAAATGATGCCCAAACATTGTGGACATGAAACATGCTCAAAAATATGCCGGGTGTTGGTTCGTTTGGTCGTACGAACGCGATGTTCGCTTAATTACGACGGAATTCGCATAGGCGCGAAAAACGATCCAAATGACGCAACGAATGGATTTTTCTTATGCCAAACACTAAAATAAAATATTTTAGTGCTTACATAAATTTTTGGATGTCTGGATGTATTCAGAACGTGAGTTATGCGCAAAAATGCAAACTTATGCACTTTTTGACACTTTTAGTCCCTGAATGGCCCAAAAGTTTATTTTAGCACACCGAACCCCTCAAAGCCTATTTCTAAGCTATGTAAAGGATATTTAAGGTGTGTTTAACTTATGGTCATGTTCCGGAATGTTCGTTACAGTTCAATTTGGCATACTTTCGTAGTTTGTCAAGTTTAGTCCCTGTAAGCGAATTAACTTGTTTTTGTCATACCAATGCCTTCAAAACTTATTTCTAAGTTATGTAAAGGTTATTTAAGGTATGTTAAGTATATGTTGATGTTCCGGAGTATTTTTTGCATTAAACTGATTACGTTTACGCATCAGTTTGCGTATAACTCTCAAGAAAGCGATATAGAGTTTGAAATTACACAAAAGTCAAAACATGAAAAATGTAAAACACCACCAAACAAATATTGGGATCAAATAACATTGTTTTATTGATAATAGAACTGTTCATAATGATTACAAGCACAGATGTTACAGCTGCCTAAGGTCGAATAAGGGTCCATGGAATGACCCTGAAATAATGAAGGTGTGAATTTATTTTGAGCATTTGTGTCCACTTGTTTTACCTGTTCATATAAATGTATATTTGGTTATACTCCCAAAAGTATATTCTGATATACTCTCATATGTGATATTGAACAAAACAACATGTATATTTTGTTAATCACCAAAACATAGTTTAATATGTTATTTTCAAAGCCAAAACATAGTTTAATATGTTATCTTCAAAACCAAAGCATAGTTTAATATGTTATGTATAAAACCAAAGTATATTTTTGATATACTATTGAAAACTATTTTGACGACTAAAGTATATTTAATATACTATCTGTTTAATTATTTTGAAACTAAAATATATTTTAATATATTACTTGTGCGACTTTCTTAAAACCGAAGTATATTTTATATATATACTATAAACCCTTTTATCAAAATATTGTTTTACAAACAATATATTTTATTCAAACACATTTTACTTAATTCCTTATTTATGTATTATTCTGTTATATTATCCGATTTCTTATAAATTTTAAAACGATTTATAAAAGAAAATATTTTTAAGGTTCATGACTATTTTTGATTAAACATATTTTCCTTAAACTTACAAGTCATGAATCCTTTTAAAATAAAACCTATGTAACTCACAAGCATTTTTATGCTGACGTACCTATTTTTACACATGTTTCAGGTACTGCTTTGTGATGATTGTCGATACATGCTACACATAGGATGGACTCGTGCCTTAGCAACTTTAAAACTTGAAAGATAATAGTTGTATTTATCTGATTTGTAATAAAACAATGAGTTCAATAATTCAATAAAACGAAATTATTTAATCCATGGTTGTGAAACAATAATTCTGTTACAACACTCCCCGACGTTTCCGCCACGTTTTGTTGTTTAATGTGGTCGGGGTGTGACAGCTATAACGCCAAAAAAATTATCTATGTGACACAAAAACAATTAATTCAACGTGACAGATCTAAGAAAAAATAAAACGCCAATTAGTTAATGAATATAATTAATGCCAAAATAATCTTAGACACCAAAAATGAAGCAGCATGTTACGCAAAATTGGGAAATAAAAGAAGACTGAAGAGATAAAAAAACCCCTCTCGCCCTGATCATATCCCGCGCCACGTGTTGGGCCGGGATGCGTTCTCACCGTTCTCACACTTTAGGGCATTTTCTCCTGATCCCGTACCTATATATCTATACTATATTATAAAGCATTTCATAAGGGAACCAACCAAATTTAAGTAATTACAATATTTTCAGCTTATGGTACAAAAACTTAATGAACTTAGTAAAAGGGCAATATGGTCTTTTACCTGAATATTGAAAAACCAAAAATTAATTAAATAAAATTTAATCACAACTAACTACATGGTATTTGAAACGAGTTCAATTATCTTTCCACTAACTTCCCTCTTAAACCTCCTGCATTCTTTTCTTAAACTTCTTCAAAACCCTCACTGCCTCTCTGTCTCTCCCGATTCTTCTCATCTCATATAAAGAAATCCTCATATTAGGAATGTAATATTTACTGCCAGACACTACACCGCATGTTCGTTGTCAACGCGGGCCCTACCTTTAAAAACTGTCTATGCCCTGCTGCTCAAAAGTTTCTTGATGCAAAGACAATTGCGAAAATTCAGGTAAGTAATTGTGCTTTTGTTTCTAACTTCAACTGCTTGAACACCTGAATTGTCTGCAAAGTATCGGTTATGTTTTTACATTCAAGGCTTTGGAACTGAAGTCGCTGAGTAAACTACAAGAGGTGATTGACCCAAGGTTTGTTTGTCGACCTGATTTTGACCTGTCAAGTATTCAATTACATGAGTTTTCTGATTCTTGGTATTGTTGAAGTCAACGGCTCGACTTTCTTGGTGGTTCATGTGTGTGTCCTGATGAGGGTGGCTGCCTAAGGTCGAATAAGGGTCCATGGAATGACCCTGAAATAATGAAGGTGTGAATTTATTTTGAGCATTTGTGTCCACTTGTTTTACCAGTTCATATAAATGTATATTATCTAAAGTATTTTTGATAGTCTGCTTAAGTCCATTATACGTCCTAAATAGTTATGAAGTTTACTAAGTTTGATAAAAAAATTGAAATCCTAAAATAATTATAAACCTTAATCTGTTACATTCAATTTCAAATATTACATATTCAAAATCACATAAATAAAATTTACAGTACTTGAGTGAATACCTTAAATTGTCAAAGTTCAATAGATATAAAATTTGGATAGAAGTTCATAAAATTATTGAATGTTTAAACTTTTATTCATTAATATTATTTTTGTCTAGAGGAAGCATTATCTATATTTTCTCATCTACATATGATTCTCCTTGAAGCATCAAATAACATGCCACTTTTTAAAAGATTGTTAAAGTTTTCCAAAAAAAAAGATTGTTAATGTTTCAACTTAAGTGAACGAAAAATGACATAATTAACAAAAATCTTTTTTTTTTTTTTTTTTGCAGGTTGTTAATAATGCAGAAGCCAGATTTGTAAGGAAAATCACCAACAATTACATATTTTTTGTAACTAAACTTTTTGTAATGGATAATGTAGGTTTAAATATGCCAATACAACCGAATTGGGCAATGTATTGAATGATTATGTTTTGGAAGCAACAGGAGTTCAGATATGAAATCAAGAGTAAAAGTTAGAATTTTCATTGTAAGTGTTGTAAATGCACTTTGAGTAAAGTGTGGCTACAATAAATATTTTTCTTTAGCTTACTTGATACTATTAGCATTTATCGGAATCATAAGTTCACATAAATCATGCGTTGTAAAGTTTGACTATTATCATGACATTTATATCTTTCTTTGAAGGTTTAATTGCTGATGCACGAGAGGGTAATAGAGGAATCAATAAACTATTAGGTGTTCTTTCAGTCTATGCATTTGTTCACCATGGAAATCTAGCACTCCCTTGTCATGTTTTACTTAATAGTGCATTTTGGGCCTAAATTTCCGTAGTTAAGACAATAAGTAGTCTGCCAAAAAAAATGCGACACTAGGGTGAGCTAGCATTCATATCCTTATCATATTTTGCTAAACTTATAACCATTTCTAGCATATATTATCGACTCCGCCGCAACGCACGGGTTTCCCACTAGTGTATATATATATATATATATAGAGAGAGAGAGAGAGAGAGAAAAAGTGTAACGTACAATAGGGCTTATCGTACGCAGCGTACGCGATAACCCCAGCTGTCAGATCTTCATCTCCCATGCGATTTCATCCCCCCGTGCGATTTCACCCCATAAACAACAGCGTACGCGAGCACAATTCGCATGTTATAAAAAGGAAAATGAAATCACATCGCTTGAAAATGCAATGAAATCGCATGTGTTGAAATCCTATGCAAATGAAATCGCATGTTTGAAATCACATGCAAAATGAAATACCATGCAAAATGAAATAGCTTGCATGAAATCGCATGTTTTGAAATCCCATGCAAATGAAATCGCATGTGAAATCCCATGCAAATGAAATGGCTTGCAAGGGGAATGTGAAAAAATGGCATGGGGTGTGTAGATGGTGAAATCGCATGGCGTAAACACGAAATCGTACGTTGTTTTTTATGGGGTGAAATCGCATGGGGGATGAAATCGCATGGGAGATGTAGATCTTGTCACACCTTGACTTTTGCGAAAGCGTTATTATGTGTGACTTGCTTAATATCATTGCATTCAACCATAACAAACATCTATATGATAAAACTAAGATAATCATCCATTGAATTTGAGTTTTAAAACATAAAAACCACATTGTTTAGAAATCCATCACAGACCTTGAATCCATATTACAAACCATGCAAATAGTTTTAGAGTTCCATAAGGACTCAACAAAAGACATTAATGAAAACTAGGTTTTGAACTATGCATCTTATCTAGGATAAGATGCACAATCCAAACCCTTAGACTACGGATGACATCTTTTATTCTCAACATAACTTGAAACTTCCAAACACCCGCCAGATCTATACTTAGTTTCCTGAAATACATGTAGTTTGAAAACATTAACAAAAGTTGAGCGAGTTCATGTGTTTTGTATGTGTGCACGAATAAACCTTTGTAATCATTGTAAGTATGTATGTTTTGTAATCCTGGTATGAAAGAGAATATGAACAGATCGATTAATGATTTGCAAGGTCATTAATGTGTGTGTAACGGTGTAGGAAGGCTCAATCCTTTGCGTATTTCGTACTGGGCCTCCCGGCTGGAACGACATAGTCACCACATGTGGTCAACTCGCGGACCCATGGGTGGGGCTCGCAACACCCAAATAGATCTATTACTCATGCCCCTCGGTCCTTCACAAGGATTAATGGTCTCAGGTTAACGCCTACCCATTCACATGATCTAACAGTTCTTTTCTTGAATAACCATACCATTTGTAATCGTATGTAAACAGTTTGTAACATGTACTTCATCCCCGAAGTTATAAAACCAAAAACAGTTAAAAGAAAAGGGGGACATGAACTCACAGTCTTGCGTTCTTCGTAATCACAGTAACTCAAAGCTCCTTCGGATGTACACGACTACCTACAACGTACTATGATCTATTAGACGAGTGGGTCGTGCCTTGACTTAGTATCATTTAGTGTCTTTGAGATACGTTTCTTTGTGTCTTCAATATTATTCCAAGTTATATAATTATTTGTCAAAATAAATAAATATTTCAACTTAAATTATATTTATTAAACTTTGGAATAATAGTTAAAATAATATATTTTAACTTGTTACCTTTCAAGTATTTATACATGTATATCATTCCCAAGGATGGGTGTATTTGTATTTGTATCCTTATACTTGTATATCTTTGCCATGTATTGGTGTCGTATTCCGGTGTGTATTTATACGTACGAAAATACGTATTTTTATTGTATTCATTGAGTATCCTTATACTTAATTTTGAATAAATTTTTCCCGGAATAGTATTTCTAGTAAAAATACATCAACATATATTTCCAAAATATATATTTTAAGAAATATTACTTAGAAAAATTATTTATAATTTACCTTTGGCAAAAATATTTGTATTTCCATATAAGTTCCAAAAATAATATATTTTCAAGTCTAACTTGGAAAATATATATAAACTTATTTTTCTCCCAAAAATAATATATTTGATGTTTGTTTGAGAAAATATATATTTCTTCCAAAAATAATATATCTTCTATTAATTCCAAGAAAATATATATTTTTATTCACCAAAAATAATATATTCTCTTTTTGTCAAAAATATGATATAAATTTGTAATAATTGTGAAAATCACATTTTCATTCACTTGGTGTCCAAAATATTATTTACCAAAATATACTTGTGAATAAATTTTCTGGAATATTTAGTAAGTTATATTTTTTTGTTCGGTTTCTCCAATATTGTGGGTATTCTTTGTATATTTATTCCTTGGAATTTTGGTAATATTTTGGATTGTAATTTCTTGGTATTTTGATGAGTTCTATTATTTCAAGCACTAAAATAATATAACTAATGCAGATAATATATATAAATAATCACACACATGGTGCCTTCTAAATATATATTTCCCTAAATACATATTTAGTCACTTTTATTTACAAAAACCAACCTCCAATATTTATAATTTTTGTAACAAAAATTATGGCAAACTTTATATAAAAATTCATGGTTTGAAACATACTTGTAAATATTTGTTTAAAAATATTTTTCTTAGTGTTTAATTTCTAGAAAAATTTTGCCATAGTTTCCCCTAAAAATGGAGGTTTCCATGCCTTGAAGGCATATCATTTTCTTTTGTAAATTAACACAATCAACCAACAATCAACAACAAACAATCTTCACTTACCAATTTTGCCAAAAACAAGCATAATATACCACTTCATGAACTTGAAAATTTATAAAAATGTGTAGTAACTTACTAGTGTATTTAGTAAGTCTTGTTACCCTTTAAAGTGTGGTTGATTATTTAAAAACATCATTTTTAGAGTAGTTAGTTCTCCACAACTTATAATCACATTTTCTAAAAATGTTTCTTCATGGATTTTTCTTGTCACATATGTGCTTCTACACTTTATTAACCACCAAAAATGAGGGTTATTTATTTAAGAACCAAGATTAAGTAAAACTTGTATTTTTAACTTGGTTTCTTAAAAAATCATCTTTGAAATTTTAGATCTACAAGACTTACATCTCGTTTTAATCATCATTTTACAAGAAAACAATATATTCTTTCAAGTTCATGTCTTTCATGAGGATGATCTATTAATCTCTAACACTTTCATCATCTCATCTTGCTAGATTATGTTTCTAATCATGATCTAGCAAGATCATATGATGATCTACATCATTTACATAAGTAAACAACAATCAACAAGTATAACAACACATATATATCAAGATTTCTTTAAGATTTAAGCTTATGTTCATGTTTCGTTCTCTTGATTCTTAGTGTTCTTCAAACTTAACATTATGTATCTTCTTTTAACCACTTAAATATGATGTAAAATGAAGAGATTAGTGTTCTTACCACTAGCTCAAGGCTAGGGATGATCAAGAAAAGAAAAGAGGAGGATGAAAGCAAATGGTGAAGGTCCTTGAACTTCCGAAAGCTCCTAGCTTCCTTATGCACCTTCTAACACCCTTGTATATGCTTGGAATTAGATGAAGTTGATTGAATGATGGTGGTGGGGTTGTTGTTGTCTTCGGCCATGAACAAGCAAGAGAGGAAGAGAGAAGTGTGTTGGTGTGATGAATGAGAAAATGAAAGTATGAGACTAATGGTTGATCTTATAATCCAACATCACTAAATTCTCCAATGGTTTATATGTTTAGGAAAGTAAAAACATGATCTATTAGAATATTAAAACAAATCAAAGGGTGGGGGCCATGTTGGGCCGTCCCAGAGGTGGGGGGTATAGGTGTAGGTTTAAACCAATAGTTAGTTACTTAGTTAGAAATCAAGTATATAGTTAGGGATTTAGTTATTAGATATTTATATAGGGAGTTATGATGTTCGGGAACCATAACTAGCTTGGTAATGTTAAAACAGTGCTTCTAGTGAAAATTTGGTGTTTCGGGTAGTGTCCGGTTGTTCGGTTGGTTACCAGTTCGTTAAGGTGCTAAACTATGCAGTTTAGTGTGCTTTATGTTACCTTTTGTGACACTTTTGATTCGTGAAACTTAGGAAAGCATTCAGGACCATTTAACTATATTTCTGCATAATATTAGAGTGTTTAAATGCTGAATTTGCTGATTTTCTGCAGAATTCTGCAGTTTATGTGAGTTTTAGGTACTTTCCGACACTTAAACTATTTCTAGGAAGGCAGTTTTATGATCCTTACTTCCCTACACACTATACTAGTGTAATACTTGGTTTCTGGCTTATCCCGTGTCCCAACACATTGTCTGTCTATGTACTGAACTCCGTCAGCATTTTTCGGATTTGTCTGATAACTGTGCTAACTGTGTTTCGTGCATCATTTGAGTTAATAAAGTTCTCATGCAATAATGATATGTCATTTGCAATATGTGATGCACATGTATGTATAAAGCAATAATCAGCAAGCAGTTCAAGCCACTAATTATAACTCAGCAAAGGCATTAAGCACTAATCATGGTTTAATAGTTGTACGGATACCTGGAATTTTGACAGTTGTCACATTCTCCCCTTGTTAAGAAAATTTCGTCCCGAAATTTTAAGCCTTACTACTAGCAGCAGGGGATTTGGGGAACAAATGCCGGTATTTGGCTTTCATGCGATCTTCACGCTCCCAAGTAAACTCTGGGCCGTGACGCGCGTTCCATCTAACCTTGACGAGTTTAACACTACTCCTCCGAGTCTTGTTAACCTTCCAATCAGTAACCTCAACGGGTTCTTCGGTAAAGTGGAGTGTGTCGTCAATGTGAACTTCATCAGCAGGGATAACCACTGCTTCTTGTGTTGGACTTTTCTTCAGATTAGATACATGGAATGTATCATGAACACCATTAAGTTCTGCTGGTAGCTCCAACTTGTATGCTACAGCACCAACTCTTTCCAAAATTTTGAACGGTTCGATAAATTGTGGGTTTAACTTACCACGCTTCCCAAAGCGTGCCACACCTTACCAAGGTGAAACTTTCAACAAAACCATATCACCCACTTCAAATTCCAAAGGTTTTCGTCTCTGGTCCGCATAACTCTTCTGTCGATCACGAGCCGCCTTGATACGCTCCCGGATCTGTATGATCATATCAGTCGTCTCTTGGACCAGTTCGGGACCAACCAGCTGTCTGTCACCTGCATCTGCCCAGCATAACGATGATCGACACTTGCGTCCGTAGAGAGCCTCGAACGGTGCAGCTTGGATGCTTGTATGGTAGTTGTTGTTATAGGAGAACTCAACCAAAGGTAGGTGAGTGTCCCAACTGCCACCCAAGTGCATTACGCAAGCACGTAGCATATCTTCAAGCGTCTGAATCGTTCTCTCACTCTGACCGTCCGTCCGTGGATGAAAAGCAGTACTCCGATTCAACTGAGAACCAAACGCTTCTTGAAAGGATTGCCAAATCCTTGACACAAATCTCCCATCTCTATCAGATATAATCGAGATAGGCACTCCATGACGTGCGACTAACTCCCCTAGGTACAGCTCAGCTAGCTTACTCGTGTTATCATTTTCTCTGATCGGCAAAAAGTGCGCAGACTTTGTCAAACGGTCCACGATTACCCAAATCGTGTCATGACCTCTGGGTGTCTTGGGCAGCTTCGTTACGAAATCCATTGAGATATGTTCCCACTTCCACATGGGTATCTCAGGTTGTTGCAGAAGACCTGAAGGCTTCTGATACTCGGCCTTTACCTTGGCACAAGTCAAACACTTCCCAACATAAGTAGCCACATCACCCTTAAGTCTTGGCCACCAATAATAATCCTTCAAATATTGGTACATCTTCTCAGATCCTGGATGGATCGAGTGTCGCAGCCCCCGCCCCCTATCTGTCCCGGGAACGGGCGGCTGCGAGACCAGTTTTTTTTTTGGTGGTATCGATGTTTATCATTTTGGCAGGAGATATTACATCAGGACCGTAGTTAGGAAATATTTATCAGTGTAAATACCACGCTTTTATAATATTAAACATATTGGGATAAAACCCAAGTTTTCATTACAAACATTTTTATAGGGAAGATCCCTATTTTATTGAATAAAACATCTTCTTTTATTTAGTAACTTTTATAGCCACTTTTCCAAGCCTTCAGTGCTGTTCAGCTGGCTTCTACTTGGCTCTCACATTTTGTTACCTGAAACGCGTTTAAAAACATTTTGTCAGTGGGAAATACTGGTGAGTGAATCCCAGTTTAATCAAGGAGAGTTTTATCAATTTTCACAGTATTGAGAGCAATTACAATGTTTACATCTACACAATTACTCATTTAGTACTTGCCACTCGACCATATCTGTGGCTATGGTCATATCACACATTGGCTAACCCGTTGTCCAATTGTGAAGATTATCAAGTAATGTATATAAAACCCCATAATACCGGCAGTAATTGAAGAAATACAAAGACTCAGTCACTGCTTAATTGCATGGTAAAACATTTAAGGTTTTGTAAAAACAATTGTAAAAAGGAGATTACTCACATTGCTGTCTTACGTTTTCTTTAAGGGTTTGCTGGTGATTATCTATAAATTACACAAATGCACACGTGTTAGTATATTAACCCTTAATATTTACATTAGTAATACCCTCCCCGAGACGGCATTCCAACGACTACGTCGGGCAGAACCTCGACAGCCGTTACGGAACCCTAGATAAATCGGGCAGCGTATCTAATACGTAATCGGGGTTATAATACTTACAACGGAGCAGAACTTCGTTAATTAGGGGTGTATTATGCCCGGAAATAGCTTATACTATATGTAATTCGTGAGAGAGAAAGAAATGTGAGTGATGGAAACTGAAAGTCGTTGCCATCTTTATATAGGGCCTGATTTTGGGTTTTACGCGGCCCGCGTAAGACGTAGCCAAGGGCTACGCGGCCCGCTAGAGAAGCTAGGGTAGGCCCTAGCTTGTCCGACTCAGCCCTAGCTTCGACACGCTGCTTGACACGTGGCAGCACCGGGTGTCGCCTCGACTTGGAGCTGTCGCGCCCCGCGTAAGAGGCCCTAAGGGTCTACGCGGCCCGCGAGCGATGCAAAATTTTGTTTTTATTTTATTTTTTGATGATATATCATATTTTGGGCTCGATTTTCGCATACGGGGTATATTTTAAGACATATAAGGGCATTTAAAAATATTTTAGGGTGTCGAAAAAATATATTGGGGGGTTGTTATATCGAGTACCTCGATTTATGAGCTTCATCAAAAATAACATCTCTAAGACCGCCAAAAAGAGGAACCCAAATTCGTCACATAAAATACAAGGTTCCTTCCTCGTTGGGTAGTGATGTGTGCAAAATGCAACATATAAATTACATCAAATGTGGCATAAAACTAATCATTTTTTGATACTAATGTTGGAAAAAGTGTGTTTTTGTCTTCTTTTTGTATTTTCAGGATTAAATGAGCTCAAATGAACAAAAGAAGCAAAAAGGCAGCTAAATCTAACATAAGTACAAGAAAAGGAATAAACGTGGCATGTCCGACCCCCCGACAGCATCTTCCCAAGCAAAACAAGAGAACAGAAGGCTGAACACGCCCCGTGCTCAATGAGCACGGGGGCGTGCCCAAGTGTCTGCAGAAAAGACAAAGTTGTAGAAGCTTCTATCACCCACCACGGGGGCGTGCCCAGCGGACACGGGGCCGTGGTCAACTCTAAGATTCGCAGAATCTAAGGAAATCTTGATAGTACATATATGCTTCTGCACACGGGGTCGTGCCCAGCGGACACGGGGGCGTGGTCAACTAATGCAGACAAACTGCAATTAATGAAGAAAGAGAAGATGGGTGGACACAGGGCCGTGTCCGGGCTTCTGTGCAGACTATAAATAGGGGTGCTTGGCTCATTTGCAAACCATCCCTTGGCAAACCACCTCTCTCACACTTCACCCACCCACCACCACCATCACAACCCACATCCACCACCATCATCCCTCATCCATCATAGAGTGTGTGAGTAGTCTCGGGATCCAAGATTGATCGTAAGAGTTCTTGACAATCAAAGGCCATGTTTGCCTAAGTCTCTTACATCACTTGGTGAAGACAAGTGTTTAGTGTAATACTTTTTATTTTTAATCTTTTCACACTTTTTATTTGGTTATGTATTAATGACTTTAATAACTAGTTTCTTATGTTGAATGTGAGTCTTCCTTATCGTTTGTCCGTGGTGTCTTGGCATTATTTTACTGTCTATATAAAATAAAAGATTTTCAGCATTCATATCTCCACGGTCTATATGGAGGTATGTTGGCTACCTGGTCAGGGGTTAAGGGAACGGTTTGGTAAGAGTCTTGCCTTGTTCAGTGTATAGATCCTGCAAGGACCTGGGTCAACTTTAGTAGGACCTCCTTCAATACCCACTGGTATTGGATGGCGGGGGTCCGAACTCCTTGATCCCCTCATATGTAAACTACTATTAAAACTTTAACCCGGCTACTTAGGACTGTATCCCTGCTGACTCAGACTACTTAGCCGAGGGTACCGTCACCTCTAGAAGAGGGGCCTACCACAATATGCATTAATAACTTAATTAATTATCTTTCAATAATCCAACCCTTTAGGATTGTATCCTTGCAGGATCTATACTAGAAAAAGGGCTTTCTACATATGCATCGTCTTAAACAACGATTTTTATTAGCTGTAGAAAAGAAAGAAACTTCATAGAAGTTGAAATATGAATAAATAGATATGCCTAGCTATTTTAGTCTATGGGTAAAGGATCTAATTGATAGAGTAAGCACCGTAAAGATCAATTAGCGAGGTTTTGGCCGATACAATAAGAACTGCTTACTTATGTCATGATGTGAGACAAACGTTAGGAATCTACTTATGTAATAGAGTCGATCCACTAAGGTATTGAGCAGCGGTGTAGGGGCCTACTAAAATAACTAAGATAATCTCTTAAAAAGTGCAAAAGTGCGGAAATAATCAAAGGTTACACTAAACACGAATCGGATCCAAGTGATTCATCTTGTCTATCTGTTTTTTTATTTTTATTTTATTTTTCAGCATTTTAGTTAGTTTTATTTCTTTTTAGTTTAAAACCTTTTTCTAAAACTTTTGATTTGATTAGACGTTGAGGATAAACCGGTACTAAAAGCTCTTGTGTCCTTGGATGACCTCGGTATCTTACCAACACTATACTACTCTCACGATGGGTGCACTTGCCCATATGTGTGTTTAGTGTTAGTAAATATCGTGTTTTATAAATTTAAAACTTGGGTAAAAAGTGTTAAAGGGCTTAAAATATACATTAAAAATCTATAACACCACACGCACATCAAGTTTTTGGCGCCGTTGCCGGGGACACAAGGATTTTAAGAAAGTTAGGAATCAACGGCCTAATCATTTTCTCTTATTTTTCTATTTTTTTAGGATTTTTTTTAGATTTCCAGCATCTGTAGAACTCAACACGGGGCATGCCCGCTGAACACGCCCCCGTGCCCAATCTTTGGTACTGGCAATCCTGTTTTAAGTCAGACAGTAAGCTGAACACGGGGCCGTGCCCACTCAACACGCCCCGTGCCCAAGTTTCAGTTACTGAAAACAGAACCGTAAGATCCCGACGGTTGGTAATTTCTGACACAAACATGAGTGATACTGATATTTTTTACTTTCGGCACTCTTACGGTACGTGGTGTCAAATATGTGGTGGCCCTCATAAAGATTTAGAATGTTATTTTCTAAATTATAAGCCCCATTATATAGAGCCATTGTTTTCCTGTAGCCTTAAGAGGGGCGAAAGTAAAAATAATCCCTATCTCTCCCTCGAATGCTCTCAATCAACCCTTGTAGGAGAAATGCTTCTCTATGAATTATTTCAAATGGAAGATCTAATTCTTACTTGGGTGAAAGAACTTGAGATGGATATCATTAATTCACCTCAAGACGAAGCCCAGGAAGAATTATTGAGATCGCATTCGAATAAAAACAACTTCGTTGTTCCCGAAATCACCTCTAACTCTAGCAAGGACTTGAGCGATAGTCGTCCCTGTGTCGATTGTGCCATGAAGGACTCCCCATCGACTTCGTTCGGTGCATACATAGACCTGAGCGATTCGGCATACACCTTCTTTAACGAGAGCCCGGGAAAGGGTTGGACTTATCCACCTACATTTAGCATAGGAATCACCCTCACCGACAACCTCGTGCGTTCTCGTCTAAGTCTAGAGAAATTAAGGTATCTCAGGCACTTTGGGGTTGTTCCATCCAGTAAGGAACCACCCGATCCGGATAAATTCCTTAAAAATAGAAGAAACTTCATAAACAGCCTCTAGACACGGGGCCGTGTCCAGGTCAGCACGCCCCCGTGTCCGCCCAGAGATTCCCGTCTGATTTCGTGTCAGAATACAGACAAAATGTGTCAGGATCTTGCCTGCACACGGGGGCGTGTCCAGCCGACACGGAGCCGTGTGCAGCGTGCTGTCGTTTTCTATAAATGCAGTAAGATTCCTGCACATTTGGACCACTCCAAAGACAAAGATCTGGTGGATCTTCACACATACCATCCTAGGTATATTCTAAAGAAGGTTCCCAACAACCATCTTGTCTTTTCCACTTTTATCCATTACCTTCTTCTTCAATTTTTCCTTAATACCTCCATTAGAGCTTGAAATCTCCATAATTCCAAGCTTTATTGAGATGTTTGTTAGATTTTTATTCAAGAAATCTTGTTAAAAATAAGTTCTACAACAATGTTTTAAGTTGTTTCTGCTTAAAAACGTTTTTAAAATCACGAAAACAAATTAAAACTCTAAGATTCCTTGTTCCAAAAATCTGCAGACATCTGAACACGGGGCCGTGCTCATTGAGCACGGGGCCGTGTCCGAGGTACTGTTTCCATGAAATTGAGCTCTTTTCGGTATGTTTTCTCAGAATGGCGAGCAGAACTAGCGGAACATCTTCATCGCACTCCAGAAACAACTGACAAGGGAGAAGGTCATCAACGGTTGAAGATTCTCTTGTAAACTACGTTTACTCTTTAAGAGAAGCTATTGATGAAATGACGGGAGTGGAAGAAGCATTGGTCGACCGTATCAATCATTTGACGGTGGGACTAGAGGGATGTCTTCGAGAGGTCAACCTTTTGCACCAAAGGTTGAACATTCTCGCTTCTCCTCCTTTGGTGCCAATTATCACCCAAGGGTCATGGAATGTGGTACCGGAAGTCATCATACCAGCCGAATGGTACACCATACACCCAGAGCCCCCTCGAGACATACTACAAGGGGTTCCGGTTGGTGTCACTCCCCCTACGCAAGATGTTGAGGAAAACGAGCCTGGCTTCTTCCTCCCAAGAGAGATAGAAGAATGACTTTAACCACATCTAGGGAATACCCGTCGGTCTAAAAGTTCTACGAGGGTTTTAAATACCGGAAATCTATTTCCGGAATTTTGATTAAAGTAGAACTCCTTAGGATGATTTTATGTACCATTTGACCCATCTATCTTAGGACCTTTAGTTTTTATTTTTCCGCCTTGTCTTTAAATTCTCTAGGACCTTATGTAATAGTTTTAATGAATGATGGTTTTAATTAACTTGGTGTTTGGATGATGATGTAATGGGTAAAACACACTCGGGATGGTGAAGGATACCAAGGGAAACTTGCACCAGCACCCCATGCACAAAAACAGGGCCACCCGCAGATTTTTCTTCGTTACAGCAAGTTCAGCATGGGGCCGTTCTCATCCAACACGCCTCGTGCTCACTGAACACGCCCCCGTGTCCAGCCTTCTGTTACTTTACTTTCTTTTATGTTACTGGCAACCTGAACACGGGCCATGTCCAGACGCCCAGTGACGTAAAATTTTGCTTTTTCACATCTTTTTACACATTCAATCAAACTAAAAACTTATTTTTGGGACACATTAAGGACAATGTGTAATTTAAGTGTGGGGGGGTGCTAAAACCTTGAATTTTGCAAGTCCTAATTAAAAGCCTTACACAAAACTCTATTGGAACCGCTAAACACCCCAAATTTTTTTCAAAAAAATTTCATTTTTTTTACTTGTCTAGGTTTAATTTGGGAATTTCAAATTCTAAAAAGGTGATATTTTTACAAATTTACAACCGATAGCGTCGTGATAAAAAGAACCAACATAAGAAAATTATGAAACGGCATGACAAATCTAGTTAAAATTTGATTATATATACTTGATCACATAAAAAACCCATTCCCACAAAAAGTGAGTTTTGAGACTTTATTTGTCACACCCTGGCTTTGCGGAAGCGTGGTAAATTTTGGTGTGACTTCTTAATACCATAGCTAAATCATAACAAAGCTATATGAATTTAAAAACCATGCAAATCATCATTGAGTTTAGAAATCAACATACATTACCATTGTTTAACGCGGACCTACTCTAGTATCCATAACCTTGTTCAATAACATTACAACTTAAAATAAAACATAAACGTGATTTAGGGATTATGCCTTGTCCAGGAAAGAGGCACAACCCTAAACCCAGATGACTTCATGAAAGGTTGCAGCGGAAAACGTTCATACCGTGCCAGAATCCGTTAATTTCCTGAAATACATGTGAGTTGAAAAATCAACAATAATGTTGAGCGAGTTCATGTGTAAGTGAGTATGTAAAACACTTGTGAGTATAAAAATAGTTGTGGTATGTAGCAGTTGTAAGAGGACTTGTGATCACCAATGGTTTGCAAGGCCACTGACATATGTGAAGTGCAAATAGGGAGACTCAAACCTAGCAGATTTCGCCACGGCAAAGTATGTGGACAAAGTCACCCCACGGTCCGTTTCTAGTTTGGCCGGGGGCTGGGCTCGCTACACCCAGATAGATCTACCGCTCCTGTCCCTCGGTCCCTACATGAGGACTAATGGCCCCATGTGTTCCTATCCACTCACATGATCGTATAACACCTCCTTACGTTAAACATACCGTTGTAAAGTACTCGTAAATCATAGTAACATGTATTTCACCCCCGTAGTTAAGTAAACTGAAAACAGTTAGAGAAAAGGGGGACATGAACTCACAGTGGATGCGTAACTCTATCAAGCGTCTCTGAAGCAGTAAGCTGTGCAACGACCTACAAGTGCTAATTCTATTAGACGGATGGCCGTGCTTTAGCTTTACAGTTTATGTTTGCGGGAAATAGTTAGACAACTATTTCGTGTTACATTTTGTATATGCTTGATAGTTATTTTCCTTCCCAAGGATGGGGGATTTAATACATGTGCGTAATATTTTCCATCATTAAGTCTCACTTAACCTTCATATATATTCAACTCCAAAATATAAGTATTTACCCAAAATACGTTGTAAAAGTACGCGTTCATAAATATTTCCGTAATTGTGTAAGTTACGTTTTAACATACGGGTGGTAATATAATTACCGGTGTAACTTATATATTTATGGCGAAGGCGTTTGTATTACTTTTGGAGTCGTTAACGTTTGTAAACATTATTTTTACTCTAAAAATAATATTTATGCGTTTCACAAAATAATCATAAACAGTGTGTGAAAATATATATTTATCACGTTAATATTTTGTGAAAATCCCACCTCCGAATTTTTAGTAAAATATAGTACTGGCGAAATTTTATGTTTCCAAAGTATGTCCAAAAATAGTTGTAACACTTGTTGTGTAAAAAGTCTAAGTGTTAGGTTTTTAGAAAATTTCGCCAGAGTTTCCTCTGTAACTGGAGGTGGCCACGCTTTCAAGCGTATCATTTTCTTTTAACAATCAATTCAACAATCTTCTTTTTTTTTTTTTCAATCAAACAATTTCCGACACATCAAACTAGTCAATAAATATGTAAAGTTGCATAATCGCATGAACTTGTAGTTTTTCCGAATCTATATTATAAATCCCATTTATATACGTAGATCTTTATATAAAGTACTTTCAATCTTGTAAAAACCTCGTTTTTAGAGAAGTCCGACTTTACAACTTCTAGTTATTTTTTTCCCAAAAAAAATAGTCATTTTGTCGAAATGTGCGTTACACAAGTGTTTACACACTCGTGTGTTCTAAATATCATTCTTAACATTGTAAGATCCGTTTCTTTAAAACATGATTTCTTTAAAGTGTGGTCTTTCAAAGATACCACTTGCGGATACGTAGATCCGCTAGTTTTAAACACCCTTTTACCGGTTAAAACACTTTTACACAAGTAAAATAATTCTTTACAAGTTCATGTCTCTAAAATGTGGTAGTGTTTCACTTTTAACCCTTGTATCTTTCAAAAACAAGCTTATGTGGTGATACGTGATTTAACAAAGTCGGGTTAAACGAAGATTCGAGCTACCACATTATAGATCGGGTCTAGATAAACACAAATTTCGAGTCCTACGACTTTTACACAAGACATGTGCTATTAACCTCCATTTTTATAGTTTTACTAGACTTTAATGCATCATCTTTTAACATAACGAGATTCAACCGACAAAAATCCTTTTATCCACTTTAGATATGTATAAAAACAAGTTTTAAGTGATATACCTCTAGCTCGGGGCTAGGGAAGAATCGTGACGAAAACGGGGTGGATAAAAGCTATCGGTTGAGGTCCTTCGCGTTCCGCTTGCACCAAAACTCCTAAAACGCGTCTTGTGATGTGTGAATGATCTTGGAATGCAATAATTACCAAACGAAAATATGATGGTGGGTGGGATGGGGTTCGGCCGTGAGTGGAGGGTGAGCAAGGGAGTAGTGTGAGTTGGTGAAATGTAGTGGTGATTATGATGTGCACTAGTGATTTTATAGACAAAACTTAGTCTTAACCCAATGGTTTTTATGTCTCAAGATGCTAGACAATGGTAAATAAAATAATCAAATTGTACTTAGGGGTGTTCCCCCTAGTTTATGGGACGGTTAGGATGGGTGGGGTGGGTAGTTCGATTGTAATTTGATTAGTTAGGGGTTTAGTTTAGGTTAATTAGGTTAGGTTAAGTGTCTAACCTTGTTAGTTGTATGTTGCGTATTATGACGGGTGTTAGGGTAATCAGGGACCCTAACTGGCTTAGAAAAATAATAATAGTGAAAATATAAATATTTTCGTGTCCCGGGTAATGTCCGGTCGGATAGTAATCCGTTAAAGTGTTACAAAAGCTTTAAAGTGTCGTTTTTGATACTTTTAGTGACACAGTTTAATTTCCAACACTTTAGAAAGTGTCTAGTGATATTTTTCCCATATTTTCTGGCACTTTACTAGTCAGCTAGAAGCTGGTTTAATTTTTAAAGTGCTGTGTTTGGTACTTAAAGTACGTTTTTGGCACATCCGAATCAGTGTATCTTATCCCTAGAGACGCAGTAACACAACCCTTATATCCTACACTCACTACTAGTGTAGCCAAAATATATGAGGCTCTTAACAGGCCTTGGAGGCAGTGTCTGCCTGATGCTGGTTATATCAGCATGTTCACCGTGTATCCGTTTAGTGCTACTGTGCTTTTTGTGCATCATGTTTGTCACTAGGGTTCAGTATGTAAATAATGTAGTGACAGCAAGCAAGTATGATGCAAGTAAGTGCATGTATCAGTATGCAGGTAGCAGTTTATTAGCTAGTTTCAATCAAGCACAGTAATTAAGCAGTAATTAATCAGTAATTAAGTTGTACGGATACCTGGTTTTGTGCGGGTTGTCACATACTCCCCCCGTTAAATAAATTTCGTCCCGAAATTTTAAGTTCTGCTTGTAGAAGCAGGGTTCTTGGGAAATAAGTGGGGGTACTTTTCTTTCATTCGGTCCTCACGCTCCCAGGTGTATTCAGGACCATGTCTGGCATTCCAGCGAACCTTGACGAGTTTGACACTACTCCGGCGGGTCCTGTTAACTTTCCAATCTGTGACCTCGACGGGTTCTTCTACGAAGTGGAGCGTGTCGTCAACATGAATTTCGTCGATAGGAATGGCCACGTCTACTTGAGTTGGACTTTTCTTTAAATTGGATACATGAAATGTATCGTGAACACCGTTAAGTTCGGCAGGTAGATCCAACTTGTATGCTACTGTCCCGATTCTCTCTAGAATTCTGAAAGGACCAATGTAGCGTGGATTTAACTTTCCTCGCTTTCCAAAGCGTGCTACCCCTTTCCAGGGTGAAACCTTCAATAATACCATCTCTCCGACTTGAAAATCCACATGTTTACGGTTTGGATCCGCGTAGGCCTTTTGTCTGTGGCGAGCGGCTTCGATGTTTTTAAGAATCTGCGCAATCTTGTCCGTCGTCTCTTGGACGATTTCGGGACCGGCAAGTTGCCTATCACCTGCGTCAGCCCAACATAGTGGTGATCGGCACTTGCGTCCGTATAGGGCTTCAAAAGGCGCGACACCAATACTGGTGTGGTAGCTGTTGTTGTAGGAAAATTCGACCAAAGGTAAGTGTTTATCCCAGCTACCGCCCAAATCCATAACGCATGCTCTCAGCATGTCTTCCAAGGTTTGTATCGTTCGCTCGCTCTGGCCATCAGTTTGCGGATGGAATGCAGTGCTCAGATTTAATTGAGAGCCAAAAGCTTCTTGGAAGGATTGCCATATTCTTGACACAAACCTTCCGTCTCTATCAGAAATGATTGAGAGAGGCACTCCATGACGTGCGACGATTTCTCTCATGTATATTTCAGCCAATTTGCTCGTGTTATCCTTTTCTCTGATAGGTAAGAAGTGTGCCGTTTTTGTTAATCGATCCACTATCACCCAGATAGTGTCATGGCCTCTTGGCGTTCTTGGCAGCTTTGTAACAAAATCCATGGAGATTTGTTCCCACTTCCATTTGGGAATCTCCGGTTGTTGCAGAAGTCCCGAAGGCCTCTGGTATTCAGCTTTAACTTTAGCGCACGTTAAACATTCGCTCACGTAGACAGCAACATCGCCTTTCATTCTAGGCCACCAATAGTAATCTTTGAGATCGTGGTACATCTTATCCGCCCCGGGATGTATAGAGTACCGTGACTTGTGCGCTTCGTCGAAAATAACATTCCTTAAACCTCCAAACAAAGGAACCCAAAGTCTTTTCTCGAAACATAATGTTCCTTCTTTGTTTGGTGCCAATAACTTCTCCATCCCACGGAGATATTCATCCTCAAGATTTCCTTCTTTAAGGGCTTCTTTTTGTGCAGCGCGAATGCGCGAGGGAAGATCGGTTCGTATGATCATTTCTAAAGCTCTAACCCTTATGGGTTTGATTCTTTCTTTACGACTTAGGGCATCGGCTACTACGTTCGCCTTTCCCGGGTGATACTTGATCTCGCAGTCGTAATCGTTTAGTAACTCAACCCATCGTCTTTGCCTCATATTTAACTCCTTCTGGTTAAATATATGTTGTAGGCTCTTGTGATCTGTGAAAATTGTGCACTTCGTACCATACAGGTAGTGCCTCCAGATCTTTAGTGCAAAAACCACTGCGCCAAGCTCTAAATCATGTGTGGTATAATTCTTCTCGTGCACTTTCAGTTGGCGTGATGCGTAAGCAATGACCTTTTGGCGTTGCATCAACACACATCCCAATCCCTGACGCGATGCGTCGCAGTATACCACAAAATCGTCGGTACCTTCCGGTAGAGCTAAGATTGGCGCGTTGCAGAGCTTATCTTTCAATATCTGAAACGCTTCGTCCTGTTTGATTCCCCAATCAAACGTCTTATCCTTCTGGGTCAGGAGCGTCAACGGTTGAGCGATTTTCGAAAAATCCTCGATGAACCTTCGATAGTAGCCAGCCAAACCCAAGAATTGTCGAATCTCGGTTGGCGTTGTAGGCGTCTCCCAATTCTTGATTGCTTCGATCTTTGTGGGATCAACATGAATTCCATCCCCATTAACCACATGTCCAAGAAACTGGACTTCGCGTAGCCAGAACTCGCACTTGGAGAATTTGGCGTACAGTTGTTCCTTCTTTAGCAGCTCCAAAATGGCTCTTAAGTGCTGTTCGTGTTCGGCCTTTGTTCTTGAATAAATCAAGATGTCGTCAATGAATACAATCACGAATTTGTCGAGGTATGGTTTGCAAACTCTATTCATCAAATCCATGAAAACTGCAGGTGCGTTTGTCAAACCAAACGGCATAACCAGGAACTCATAGTGCCCGTATCGCGTTCTGAAAGCCGTCTTTGGGATACTTTCTTCTTGAATCCTCAGCTGATGGTATCCAGATCGAAGATCGATCTTGGAGTAACAACTTGAGCCTTGTAGTTGGTCGAACAGATCATCAATTCTTGGCAGAGGGTATCGATTTTTGATCGTCAGCTTGTTCAACTCTCTGTAGTCAATGCACATCCGAAAACTACCGTCCTTCTTCTTAACAAACAGGATTGGAGCTCCCCAAGGCGAGAAGCTTGGTCGAATAAAACCCTTGTCTAACAACTCTTGAAGTTGTGTCGACAGTTCCTGCATCTCAGATGGAGCAAGTCTGTAAGGTGCCTTAGCCACAGGCGCGGCGCCTGGGACTAGGTCGATGTGAAACTCGACTTGTCTCTGAGGTGGCAGTCCGGGTAAGTCTTCTGGAAAGACTTCTGGGTACTCCCTCACGACAGGGATGTCTTCGATTCTTGGCTCAGCAGCCTTCTTATCCACAATGTGTGCCAGGAAGGCAACACATCCCTTCTGCAAACACTTCCTTGCCTTCAAACAGCTGATAATTCTCAATGGCGTCTCACGCTTTTCTCCATGTACCACAATGGTCTCACCATCATCGATTGGAATACGAATCACTTTTTCGTGGCAAACTATCTCGGCTTTGTTGCCCGATAACCAATCCATTCCTACTACCACGTCGAAACTTCCCAATTGGACTGGTAGTAGATCCAAAGAAAACTCATGTTCTCCTAACTCAATCACGCAACCTCTGATAACTTCATTTGCTTCAACTAATTTCCCATTGGCCAATTCAATCGAATATGGAATATCTAACTTATTTGTGGCTAAACCAAGCATATCCTTAAATTCTAACGATACGAAGCTATAGTCGGCACCAGTATCAAATAAAACAGATGCATAGCGTTGATTTACAGGGAACGTACCGGTGACAACGTTGGGATCCTGGCGCGCTTCCCGTGCACCGATCTGGAACACCCTTCCACGGGCTTGGTTTAGCTCTGGGCAATCTTTCTTAAAATGCCCAACATCACCGCAGTTGAAGCATCCAAGCCTCTTACCACTTCCCGCACCATCCATAACTGGCGGGTTGTTCTGGTTAGCATTTCCAGCTTGGTTGGCATTGTTGTTTCGATTATTTCCCTGTTGGCGACCTCCAAAACCACCCCGGTTGTTATTCTTGTTCATAAATCCTCCCTGGCCTCCCCGGCCCAAACTAGCCCAACATGATTCCTTTGAGTGGCCCGGTTTTCCACAAGATTCACAAACTCTTACGTTACAAGGGCCAGCATGGTGGCGTTGGCAGTTGTTGCATTTGGGCTGGGTGCCCTGGTACCCTTTTCCTTTCTTGGTACTGCCAGCTGATTTTCCTTTCTTCACTGCCGTACTGACACCTTGCTTGAAGTTTGAAAACTTCCTTTTGTTATCCCCTGAGGACTCCACGTGAGTCTCTGTTTTCCTTGCCTTGACTTCATCAAACTTGTTTAAACGAATCGCCTCTTCTGTGAGAGCCACGCTCAAATCAATGGCTTCTGTGATAGTTGCTGGTTTGGAGGAGGTTACCATGCTAATGATTTGGGGAGCCAAACCCCAAATGAAGCGCTCAATACGCTTGTATTCCGGCGTAACCATGTAAGGAACCACTTGAGATAAGTCGTGAAACCTCTGGACGTATTCCGCAATCTTTGGCCCATCCATCCTTAAGTGCCAAAATTCAGTCTCCAACCTTTGAATTTCTGCGCGTGAACAGTACTTTCGGCGCATCAGTTCTTTCAATTCGGCCCAAGTCAGGGCGTAGGCGGCAGCTTCGCCTAAGGTTTGGACTTGTAAGTTCCACCAAGATAGGGCTCCGTCGAGAAATAGCCCTGAAATGTATGTGACTTGTTGATCCTCAGCACACTTGCTCATGCGTAAGATGGAATCGGTTTTCTCAGCCCAGCGGGTAAAGGCAACTGCACCTCCTGTGCCATTGAAGTTAACTGGTTTGCAGTCTAAGAACTGCTTGTAGGTGCATCCTGCACGTATGTTAAAACATGTGTTTGGCATTAGCATCATTGTTAAAATCTCCAATTAGTTCATGGTAGGTTCGAATGGCGTGGTATTACCGTGAGGTGGATTGTTATTGCCTTGGTTAACACTCCCGCTTCCTCCTGGCTGAGAAGCTGCGTACTGTGCTATGGCAGCTGCAATGACTTGTTGTAACTCTGCCTCATTAGTCGGCATTGGTGTTGGGCGTTTTGGCGGCATCTTCTAAAAGACGTTTCACATAGGTTAGTGAAGTGTACGTATGCATTCAACAATACCAACACATAACATTTCATGTTATCAACAAGTCAATCACATAACCTCTTATGTTATAGGACATAAACAATTGATTGAACATCGCATGTGATGAAAATACTGCGATTGTATTGCCACAATTCGAGACCACAATGTAAGGCTCACAATTACACTACTATATCATACTACATCAATGACTTAGTAGGGGACGACCCTAGACAAGTCGTGCGATCGCTGGTCATGTTCAGGAGTCTCTGGTTCGTCCTTTCTCAAATTTCAGGACTCCACGTCAAGTTTCTGAATTTTTGTCCTAAAACAACATTTCTTCTCAATCGTTTCCCTTGAGCTCGTCCCAGCTCAGTGTATAAGCAGTGTCTGTGCCAAGGGTCTGAACCTGGAGGTTCCGTTAAGAGAGTGTGCCATCTAGAAATATCCCCGAGATGTAGGTAACACTCTGTTGGGGCGAACAGTTACCCGTTCTTAGAATGGAGTTGGTCTCTTCGGGCCAACGAACAAATGCATCGGTGCCTCCTGTTTTGTCAAAGTTTAAAGGCTTGCAGTTCAGGAACTGTTTATAGGTGCAGCCAGTTGGAGGTTTATCTCCAGTAACGTCATCGTTGTATTTAGAGTGGAGGGCTTCATGTCGTGCATTTATCTGTGAGATGCGTTCTTGCAGCTCGGCTTCTATCCTTGGCGACGTACTGGTGCTTGTGTCACGTCTTGGTGACATTCCCTTTTTGTCGAAATAGTGTGAAGCGGGTTGGACAATATTTCAATTGTCTATGGGGTGTATATAGCAACATATGTCATCATGTAATCACCCAATTTCTTACGCAAATATACTCACTGTATGAGTGGGGAAGTAAAGTCCGAGCCTTCACATAGGTTTGCCTATTTGGCTTGTCGCTTGTAATAGAATGAACTCGAGGCTACATCGCCTAGGTCATTTGTGTTTAAGTTATTTCCTGCTGCATTGGTTATCATCAGCTTGACCTGCAGAGTCCACCAGGATTCCTGTGCACTACAAATCGTTATTACGTGGGCCCCCGTAATAATAAATTGTCTTGCACAGTTACCCCAAATTTTCTCTCATCCAAGCAGATGATCAATCAAGGAGCAACAGCCGGTGCATTGGCATGAACAGGGTCATACTCCAATGCGGGGTCAGGAGCAATGCCTGGCTCAGGGGCCACGGCTAGCTTTGAATCGAAAGCTCCATCTCAAAATCAGCTGGATCAACAATCACAGGGGTTACAGGATCCCCCAAGGGCTGGTCTAAGTGCATGAACTCAATGTCATGGTCTGGATCAACACCAGGCGGAAAAACAGAATTGTCCTCATAATCGCGATCAAACTCAAAGCTGTGTGTGGGATCCGGTTCAGCTGATGATGCCATATCAGGGTCGGCGTCGTGTAAGTGGTGCTGCATTCCCTGTATGTGCGAAGATGCGGATGTCAGAGACTCAAATGAGTCTGGGATAGGGGAATGAGTTTCCCCCTACAGGAGCGTCCGCATGCAGTAGTCTAATACCAGCAGCAATAGGGCCTCGCCCTCAAGTGGGTCCTCCTCTTAGTAGTTCGACATCGTCTTCAGAGACAACGTCGGGGGCATATCAACAACGAGATAAGCGGCAGGGGGGCAAATTCCCAACAAGGTAGCCATTAGTAGGCTCTGCTACGACTCCAGGCAGCGCACAGAGGGCTGAGAGTCGTCGTTGTCTGTGCCGGTAGTATCAGAAATGTACACCTCGTGCTTTGATGATCTATGTCGTCTGATACTATGGTCATGGGATTTGTAGTGTCCGTCTTTCTAGTACTTGATGAAGTTTGTAACACAAACACATATACGTATAATAATCAATCATATAGTCATATAAACATGTAGTCATCACGTAACATTCAAATTATCCTTCTAGTCCCACTAGCCAACACTTCTAGTCCCACTAGCCAACACTTCTAGTCCCACTAGTCAACACTTCTAGTCCCACTAGACAACTCTTCTAGTCCCACTAGTCAATACTTCTAGTCCCACTAGATCAACACTTCTAGTCCCACTAGACCAACACTCCTAGTCCCACTAGTCAACACTCCTAGTCCCACTAGACCAACACTCCTAGTCCCACTAGACCAAGCCTCAGCCTCCCGACTGGGCCTAAAATAATGAATAAAATGTGCTCAACATTTGTTTGTAAAAAGTTTTGGATTCTGGACTTAAGTGGTATGCAGTAAAAATGTTTTCGTGAGAGCCCTAGTGATCATAGTCTAGACTCAAGAATGAATCCTAGTTCGCTATGATCAGAGCTCTGATACCAAGCTGTCACACCCTGGCTTTGCGGAAGCGTGGTAAATTTTGGTGTGACTTCTTAATACCATAGCTAAATCATAACAAAGCTATATGAATTTAAAAACCATGCAAATCATCATTGAGTTTAGAAATCAACATACATTACCATTGTTTAACGCGGACCTACTCTAGTATCCATAACCTTGTTCAATAACATTACAACTTAAAATAAAACATAAACGTGATTTAGGGATTATGCCTTGTCCAGGAAAGAGGCACAACCCTAAACCCAGATGACTTCATGAAAGGTTGCAGCGGAAAACGTTCATACCGTGCCAGAATCCGTTAATTTCCTGAAATACATGTGAGTTGAAAAATCAACAATAATGTTGAGCGAGTTCATGTGTAAGTGAGTATGTAAAACACTTGTGAGTATAAAAATAGTTGTGGTATGTAGCAGTTGTAAGAGGACTTGTGATCACCAATGGTTTGCAAGGCCACTGACATATGTGAAGTGCAAATAGGGAGACTCAAACCTAGCAGATTTCGCCACGGCAAAGTATGTGGACAAAGTCACCCCACGGTCCGTTTCTAGTTTGGCCGGGGGCTGGGCTCGCTACACCCAGATAGATCTACCGCTCCTGTCCCTCGGTCCCTACATGAGGACTAATGGCCCCATGTGTTCCTATCCACTCACATGATCGTATAACACCTCCTTACGTTAAACATACCGTTGTAAAGTACTCGTAAATCATAGTAACATGTATTTCACCCCCGTAGTTAAGTAAACTGAAAACAGTTAGAGAAAAGGGGGACATGAACTCACAGTGGATGCGTAACTCTATCAAGCGTCTCTGAAGCAGTAAGCTGTGCAACGACCTACAAGTGCTAATTCTATTAGACGGATGGCCGTGCTTTAGCTTTACAGTTTATGTTTGCGGGAAATAGTTAGACAACTATTTCGTGTTACATTTTGTATATGCTTGATAGTTATTTTCCTTCCCAAGGATGGGGGATTTAATACATGTGCGTAATATTTTCCATCATTAAGTCTCACTTAACCTTCATATATATTCAACTCCAAAATATAAGTATTTACCCAAAATACGTTGTAAAAGTACGCGTTCATAAATATTTCCGTAATTGTGTAAGTTACGTTTTAACATACGGGTGGTAATATAATTACCGGTGTAACTTATATATTTATGGCGAAGGCGTTTGTATTACTTTTGGAGTCGTTAACGTTTGTAAACATTATTTTTACTCTAAAAATAATATTTATGCGTTTCACAAAATAATCATAAACAGTGTGTGAAAATATATATTTATCACGTTAATATTTTGTGAAAATCCCACCTCCGAATTTTTAGTAAAATATAGTACTGGCGAAATTTTATGTTTCCAAAGTATGTCCAAAAATAGTTGTAACACTTGTTGTGTAAAAAGTCTAAGTGTTAGGTTTTTAGAAAATTTCGCCAGAGTTTCCTCTGTAACTGGAGGTGGCCACGCTTTCAAGCGTATCATTTTCTTTTAACAATCAATTCAACAATCTTCTTTTTTTTTTTTCAATCAAACAATTTCCGACACATCAAACTAGTCAATAAATACGTAAAGTTGCATAATCGCATGAACTTGTAGTTTTTCCGAATCTATATTATAAATCCCATTTATATACGTAGATCTTTATATAAAGTACTTTCAATCTTGTAAAAACCTCGTTTTTAGAGAAGTCCGACTTTACAACTTCTAGTTATTTTTTTCCCAAAAAAAATAGTCATTTTGTCGAAATGTGCGTTACACAAGTGTTTACACACTCGTGTGTTCTAAATATCATTCTTAACATTGTAAGATCCGTTTCTTTAAAACATGATTTCTTTAAAGTGTGGTCTTTCAAAGATACCACTTGCGGATACGTAGATCCGCTAGTTTTAAACACCCTTTTACCGGTTAAAACACTTTTACACAAGTAAAATAATTCTTTACAAGTTCATGTCTCTAAAATGTGGTAGTGTTTCACTTTTAACCCTTGTATCTTTCAAAAACAAGCTTATGTGGTGATACGTGATTTAACAAAGTCGGGTTAAACGAAGATTCGAGCTACCACATTATAGATCGGGTCTAGATAAACACAAATTTCGAGTCCTACGACTTTTACACAAGACATGTGCTATTAACCTCCATTTTTATAGTTTTACTAGACTTTAATGCATCATCTTTTAACATAACGAGATTCAACCGACAAAAATCCTTTTATCCACTTTAGATATGTATAAAAACAAGTTTTAAGTGATATACCTCTAGCTCGGGGCTAGGGAAGAATCGTGACGAAAACGGGGTGGATAAAAGCTATCGGTTGAGGTCCTTCGCGTTCCGCTTGCACCAAAACTCCTAAAACGCGTCTTGTGATGTGTGAATGATCTTGGAATGCAATAATTACCAAACGAAAATATGATGGTGGGTGGGATGGGGTTCGGCCGTGAGTGGAGGGTGAGCAAGGGAGTAGTGTGAGTTGGTGAAATGTAGTGGTGATTATGATGTGCACTAGTGATTTTATAGACAAAACTTAGTCTTAACCCAATGGTTTTTATGTCTCAAGATGCTAGACAATGGTAAATAAAATAATCAAATTGTACTTAGGGGTGTTCCCCCTAGTTTATGGGACGGTTAGGATGGGTGGGGTGGGTAGTTCGATTGTAATTTGATTAGTTAGGGGTTTAGTTTAGGTTAATTAGGTTAGGTTAAGTGTCTAACCTTGTTAGTTGTATGTTGCGTATTATGACGGGTGTTAGGGTAATCAGGGACCCTAACTGGCTTAGAAAAATAATAATAGTGAAAATATAAATATTTTCGTGTCCCGGGTAATGTCCGGTCGGATAGTAATCCGTTAAAGTGTTACAAAAGCTTTAAAGTGTCGTTTTTGATACTTTTAGTGACACAGTTTAATTTCCAACACTTTAGAAAGTGTCTAGTGATATTTTTCCCATATTTTCTGGCACTTTACTAGTCAGCTAGAAGCTGGTTTAATTTTTAAAGTGCTGTGTTTGGTACTTAAAGTACGTTTTTGGCACATCCGAATCAGTGTATCTTATCCCTAGAGACGCAGTAACACAACCCTTATATCCTACACTCACTACTAGTGTAGCCAAAATATATGAGGCTCTTAACAGGCCTTGGAGGCAGTGTCTGCCTGATGCTGGTTATATCAGCATGTTCACCGTGTATCCGTTTAGTGCTACTGTGCTTTTTGTGCATCATGTTTGTCACTAGGGTTCAGTATGTAAATAATGTAGTGACAGCAAGCAAGTATGATGCAAGTAAGTGCATGTATCAGTATGCAGGTAGCAGTTTATTAGCTAGTTTCAATCAAGCACAGTAATTAAGCAGTAATTAATCAGTAATTAAGTTGTACGGATACCTGGTTTTGTGCGGGTTGTCACATTATTGTGCATATAAATACACATCTTAAAACTAAATGCTCATTTTTCGTTTCTTGTGTGAATAGCCGCTTGGTTCTTACGACTCTAGAACTTGCCATGACGATACATTTCCGGTCCTTAACAACTTAAACCCGAGTAAGTAAATGATGGAGGCATTAGGACTAACCCTTTTTATTTCAACACCATTATTTTTTTTACCACCTACCTAAAATCCCCCTAGTTAACCCCTTTGAGCCTAAACCTTTTCATTTCTTAACCTAAAAACAAACAACTTTTTACCCACCAAAACCCTTTTTCATTTTAAACCCTTTATTTTAGTCACAAAGCTCGGTTTTTCATATGACCTTCCTTATAAAAAAAATGATGATGAAGTCAAAAGAAATAAACAAACAAGTTTATCAAAAAGAACTTTGTTTGAAGAATTGTTTCATCAAAATAAAAAAAAGTTACAAAAATAAGTCTTACGAAAACCGAAGCTTTTTACGTCTTTCGCCCTTTTCTACTAACCACTAACCCAACCACCTACCTTTAACCCAAGCCTAACCCTTCCCCCAAAAGTCCTCTTGATATTTACAAAGGTTTTTAGTTAAAAAGGAGGAGGATTGATTACTTGGCAAGCTTATGGTAGGAGTAAGTTCCATGCCGCTCTCGAGTGTTTCACAAAAATACATCTTCGGCCGAGTGTTGAGTGATCCCCCGTGAGGTGTCACACCCCGATATTTCCACATATTACCGGTGGGCCCGGCGGGGAGTATCGTGACGTAGTTGATATCATCATAGTCAATACACACAATATATTAGCACAGCGGAAGGCTTGGTGAATAAACTATTACAAACCATAATGTCTGAGTGTTCGAGTGAAAGAATATACAGACTGGAATGTAATAAGATGCACAGGCGGATCATAAATAAATATAAAGAAACAAAATAACAGACTTCAGGTATCTATGGATTTGCAAGATCCTCTTATGACACCTAATAGCTCCAGTCTATTACGAGAGGTGCCTGTCAATCAATCTTTAGAAAATACGTCAGTATAAACTGGTAAATACAATTAACTGACTCTTTTGAAAATATTTATGAAAATTGATTTAGGTGCACATTGCACAAATCATTTATAACTTGGGACAATTATTTAAAGATAATCTTGTATGCAAATTTACATGTTTGTCTTACAATTGGGGCCGGTTGGAAGCCGGTCTTGATTAACCGACTCACCACTTATAGAACCCACAAAGGAGTTATCCCCAACATGTGGGTTTATATTTTAGCATTTGCATCTGTCAGGTGTATGCCTACACCCCGTGCATAGGTCGTGGCCATTTTTAAATGAAATGAGCCGAGTATATCCAGGACACGGTCGTATTAACCCCCAATGCTTATGTTATCAAACAAGACAGATTAAAACGGGTTATGTAAATTTATTAATCACAATCCAAATAAATAATTTCATACCCGACCAAGTGGTATTATTATAATACCATATCCCAAGCCCGTATAAGGGAAAATAAGTTAAAAGTATTTACCTGAGCTAGTGTGAAAGGTAACTCAGCAGTATAATCCTAAAGCTTTTTGATGGTACCTTCTACCGGATGCTACTAATCTGTATTAGAAGGTTTAATAACCTATTAGGATGCTAACGGGTCTTTAGTTAAGTCAAGGACTTAGACCGGCTAGCTAGAAGGAAACTTTACGGTTCTAAACGGTAGATTAAGCGGAGACCGGAATAGAATATGGTTTAGACCCGACAAGCTTGGATACTTGTATAATATGGGTAAACTAAACATATACTGGAAATTGAAGATTTAATGATAAGGTTAACCCCGTTTCAGCTATTATATGTAAACTAGTCACATAAACCGATCCGAACGCGTTAACGCGTAACGGGTAACCAAATGAATTATATACAGGTCTTAATTATTATTATGCTTAAAATATGTTAATACATCAGTAGGATGTTAACATATGTGCCCAAAAAGTAATTTAAACCAATTTAAGTCCAAAAAGGGCATTTTGGTAATTTTAATACTTATAAAAGAGATTTTATAATAAGCTGAAGTTCGGATCATTTGAAATCAGTAAAAAAAATTAATTTAATAAGTTATATCAGTAGGGTATTGCCTATATGTGAAATTTATCATTTATAACCAATTTATGCACCGAAGGGGCATTTTGGTAATTTCACATAAGCTTTAAAGTTAAATTTTTTTGGAAATCTGAGTTTAAAACTTTTGCTTACTGTTAAAGTATAGAAATTTATTAAAAACATCAGTAGGTATCAAGTCTTGTATGTTAAAAATAGTTTTAACCCATACTATGCGCTTAAAACGAGTAAAAGTCGGTTTTATGCGATTTTCGGGTCTTAATAGGAAATATGAGTTTTTGATCAGTTTATAAAGTTCAAAATATTTTATTTATCATATAGAATCAGTAGCAAAAAGTTTGATATCAATATGTGATGTAAAACTCATTTTATTCAAGAAAAGGGTATAACCGGCAATTACCGAATTAAGCTAGAACCCTATGATATGATCAGTTTAAAAATAATTAAAAATCTTCAAAAATCCCAAAATATTATATTACATCAGTGGGTAAAAAGTTTGGTGTCAAAATTTGGGTTTAGATAGGTTTTATGTTAATTACGCCGTTTAATTAATAAAAAGCTTTCTAATTACGCTATTGAGCATAACTCCTAATCTAGACCTCAAACTGATGTCAAATTTTTAGGACAAGTTTATAAATCAGTAACAAAGGTTTTTGTCCTCTCACATTTTTAAAAATCTCATTTGTGTGTCAAAAGGGCGTTTAAGGCATTTATAAGCATATTAACGATCAAGAGCATATAATTCAAACCACTAAGAACCATGTACTATAACTCCAGGGGGTTACACTACTGAGTAATGTGGTCCTAGTGGAAGCTTAAAACATGGGAGAATTAAGCTTGAACGGGTCAGAACTGAAAGTCAAAGCAAAAGTCAAGCTTTTGTGACTTTCGGTTATAAACTGACCTTAGACTGATAATTTTCGGGTTAGGATTGATAAAACATGTTCTAATATTAATTACCAAGTCATTAGAATGTTAAAAATAAAATTTAGAACCTCTGGTTTATTAATTTTATTCATTTTTAAACTTTCTGTCCAGTTTGACTTTTTGTCAAACTAGTTTGACCCGACAATTAACTAGTCAAACGAAATAATTAGGAGGTGCCCTTTTAAGGGTTAATCACCTACATTAATATGGTTCCATAACCACTTTCGTTTTGATCAGTGGCTGGACCATTTGTGATTAATTCAAAAGTCAAAGCTAAATTACGACAAGTTTGACTTTTCGGTAATTAAGCTAATTAAAACGACTAAGTAAGTAATTAGAAGCTTACTAATGGTCCTAGTTGTCTTTTCTACACTTGGAATCTTCTCCTAACTGATTGCAAGCTCCAGAAGTTGTCCCTTTGAAGTTGTTTGCAAAATGTGCATATGAACACATGAACTAGTTCCTTTATATACTAATTTGCAAGATCATAGATTACTTCCAGCTGTTAAGGGAGGCCCTAGGATCACCCCAGGTGTCCTAGTGGTTTATTATGACCGACTTATAGCCCATAGAATCGTTACAAATGAGGTTAAGGCGGTGCAACTGATCAAGCCTGCACCTGTCCTAAGGATTCTGTGCTGGGCACTTTTACGTGGCCCGCGTAAGAGTCCTTTAAGACATACGCGGCCCGCCTAGAACCGGGAAACAAGTTAAACAAGTTTTTAACTTGGCAGCTTTAGTCCCTGATTGTTTAAAACCCATTTTAACTTCATTTTTGGCAACCAAGGTCCTTGTAGTTGGCTTGTAGAGTCCCAAGGATGTATAAACAAACTTCGTTAGGCTCGGGTTCGTTAATTATCAATATAAATGAAAGTTTCGTCAAGTTGACACTTATAGCCCAAAGTCTTGAAAACATGCTTAACGATCTCAAAATCGGGTGAAATTTATACCACTTATTCTTGAGAGTATAATTGAATATTCCGAAGCCTCTGGTTTGATAAAAGGTCACTCAGAGGTCAGATTTTACATGTTGACACGTTTAACCCTTGAATTTTATAATCTTCCGATTATTTTCACAAACGGCTTCTTACATCCAATCAATCACCCGTTTAAGAATATTTTCATCAGGCATGGTCATTCAGAGGCACAAGTTTGGCATGTTGACACTTTTAGTCCCTGTGGTTTCATAATTCCACTGTTTGACAACTTTAGTCCTTCAAACTCCATTTTTCACATAATTAGGGTTTAAGACACGTGTCTTTACTTAATTGGACACGTTTTTTACATGGTGTTACAGTGAACTTGTATATAAATGGAATTTTAAAGAGGCATGTTATGCCCTAATAAATAATTTCTCTTATGAAAAGTTTTAAATAAATCATGACGAATAGAATTGTAAATAAATAAAAATAAAACTTAATAAAGAATCTTGGAAATCCTGACACTCTATGACAAGCCCAAAACTTTCTCTTCTACCCATTCCATTTGGGAGTGTAAAGCCACATTATAAAGAGTTTTGCTTGAGGACAAGCAAAGATTCAAGTGTGGGGGTATTTGATGTGTGCAAAATGCAACATATAAATTACATCAAATGTGGCATAAAACTAATCCTTTTTTAGTACTAATGTTGGAAAAAGTGTGTTTTTGTCTTCCTTTTTTATTTTCAGGATTAAATGAGCTCAAATGAACAAAAGAAGCAAAAAGGCAGCTAAATCTAACATAAATACAAGAAAAGGAATAAACGTGGCATGCCCGACCCCCCGACAGCATCTTCCCAAGCAAAACAAGAGAACAGAAGGCTGAACACGTGTAACAACTGTGCTTGTAATCACTATGAACAGTTCTGTTATCAATAAAACAATGTTATTTGATCCCAATGTTTGTTTTGTTATGTTATACATTTTTCATGTTTTGACTTTTATGTAATTTCAAACTCTACATCGCTTTCTGGAGAGTTATACGCAAACTAGTGCGTAAACGTACTCAGTTTAATGCGAGAAATACTCCGGAACATCAAAATATACTCAACATACCTTAAATAACCTTTACATAACTTAGAAATAAGTTTTGAAGGCTTTGGTATGGCAAAAACAAGTTAATTCGCTTACAGGGACTAAATATGACAAACTGCGAAAGTATGTCAATTTGAACTGTAACGAACATTCCGGAACATGACCATAAGTTAAACACACCTTAAATATCCTTTACATAGCTTAGAAATAGGCTTTGAGGGGTTTGGTGTGCTAAAATAAACTTTTGGAACATTCAGGGACTAAAAGTGTCAAAAAGTGCACAAGTTTGCATTTTCGCCCATAACTTACGTTCTGAATACATCTGGACATCCAAAAATTTATGAAAGCATGACTACATTTTATTTTAGTGTTCTCCATAAGAAAAATCCATTCGTCGCGTCATTTGGATCGTTTTCGCGCTTGTGCGCATTCCGTCGTAATTAAGCGAACATCGCGTTCGTACGACCAAACGAACCATCATCCGAGATATTTTTGAGCATGTTTTGAGTCCCCTATACTTCAACTTCATTTTAGAGCCTTGAAATGAGGTTAACGGGGTTCAAACGCATCGAAAATCGCTTAAACAAGGTGCAGGGACCATTTATGCAAAATCTGCCAAAACAGGGGCCTAGCGTGACGCGACGGGCCTTAGCGTCACGCGAGCCCCCCTTCTGGACAGATTCAATGCATTTAAACACAAGTTGCAACCAATTAATCCTTAACCACATGTTTAAGATGATGTGTCACTAAGTTAAGGAGCATATGTGGCTCCATAAACCTTTCAACAAGTGTACGGGCTAGATCTTTTCCCCTTTTCCAAGAAACGATCTCAACGGTTACCCGAATTCTATAAATACCCATGCCATCCAACCTCATTACTTACTAGAATCTTATTAGTTGTGTTCTAAGTTGAAACTTTGTTTCATACCTGAACTATACTGATTTAGATTAGCATTCGGGGACCCTTCGTAAGTATTCTTTCGTTCTTTTCCTTATTTTTACTGCTTTTCGAGTCAGAAAGTCAAACTTTGTTTGACTTTCAGCGTTGACCAGTAATGGTCAATGCGAAGTTCGTTAGAACTTCGCAACGTGATTGTAATCACGATGGTCATAGTCCCTTGGGACTATGCCTACTGATTACCACGTTGTCTAGGGTCGTAGGGTAGGCGATCTAATAAATCGCCTATACCTTCGAACCCAACCCAGTTTGGTCGATCATTAGGATCCGACCAAACACATTAGGTGACCATAGTGTAGGGAATAACCTTCCGAGGTTATACCTTATGGTCACGACGTTTAAGTAGTTGTATGATAGGTAGTTTATATGCCTTAGGTAAATTACCAGAATACCCTTTTCATACATAATTGGTAATTTAGCATATGTAACCTAAACTTTTGTCACGTAACTGATTATGTAACATGTTTAGGCATATAATACTTGTCATAGGACTAGTTAGGCGGTCCGAATGCGTTTCACGCGCACGACGCGTTAAAGTAGCATAAGCTTCCTAAACAGGTCGTAATGGGTCGTAAACAATTATGTTAAGTTTCATTTAGCATGTAGGCTTTGTTAAACCATATCACGTGAGTTCCGACACTCATTTGGTTTACAAACCCTAATGCTACCCAGTCTTCCGAGATAGGTCCGGTTTATTAACATAGTTACCTATACTAGGTGCCGTTTGATTCCGAGATCTCTTGCATTGCTTGGTGGTTATCTTTATACAACTGAGCAATCTCAAGTGAGTACATAGAACCCCCTCTTTTAAATGTTTTCAAGGTGTTTATGTGAGTACATAGACCCCTCTTTTACTGTTTTCCAAACTGTTTTGGGGTGGAACACATGTGCCTACTTGTTACTTTCATGCTTTCCTGTTTTCACATCATATACTGCTATGTTCGTTAGTACATTATAGTACATGATTTCATTTCATCTTATGCTAGGTGTGCCCATTGTGTGCATTACTTGGTACATTGTTTTACATGACATTTCCTGCTAGGTGTGCCCATTGTGTGCATTACTTAGTACATTGTTTTACATGACATTTCCTGCTAGGTGTGCCCATTGTGTGCATTACTTAGTACATTGTTTTACATGACATTTCATGCTAGGTGTGCCCATTGTGTGCATTACTTAGTACATCGTTTTACATGACATTTCACGCTATGTATGTTCATTTGATTACATACTTAGTGCATTGTTTTCACATGCTCACATTTTGTTATGACATTTGGTTTGTTTACATGGGACAATACGTTCATTAACATTAGCTACGCCGTTCGTTAGTAGGTAGTGGTACCATAGGAATTGACAACTCCCGTTCCGGACATCCCAGGGTAAGGGGACAGAAAGGAATGACCGAATTCGTTGACAAAAGACAGATAGACCTTTAATTTGTTTAAAGGGTTTATCACCACAGTCGCCAGGCTTGGATGTATGCATATTCACAATACCGCATAAATGTTCATATTAAATAGTTGCATGCATTTACACAAAACATAGCTTTGATTTAAACCAAGTTTTACTTCAATACTTTGTTTTCGTGCATATGGTTTAGTTGAGACATTTCACTTGCCATACATGACATTTTGACATAGACATTTGACATGGATATTTGACATAGACATTTGACATGGATATTTGACATAGACATTTGACATGGATAATTGACATAGACATTTGACATGATTTACATCTTGACATAAACACTTTGACATATTTTTCAATACATTCGACAATTGGTTTGGTTTGATTAAGTGATTAAGTAACGATGCGTGTGTAATATGATACAAGCATGGTGGATACGCCGCTGGTACTTCCTATATATAAGTGTTTGTATGGTATTACATGGCGTAACGTTATTTGAATCATTTCAGTTTGAGACATAGAACATTTTATACAAATAACATGCTTTTCACAAGACATTGATTTACAAACAACTTACCTTATACAAACACATTTTTACATGGTTATTTATTTAACCTGACATTTACTTATACATATCATCTGATCTTATTGTTTTCAAACGATTTACAAGACAAAGCAAATAACAAGGTTCATGATTAAACATTTTCTTAAACTCAAGTCATGAATCCTATTTTCACAAAACCTATGTATCTCACAGGCATTTTTATGCTGACGTACCTATTTTCACATGTGTTTTCAGGTGCTTTTCCATAGGATGTTGTTCATGATACTAGGGCGGACCTGTGCCTTAGAGACTTTAAAAGATGATAGACTATGTTTAATTATGTTCTGAACTCGTTATTTTACTGTTTTGAGACAATGTAACCCCTTTGTTTAATAAATAAAATACACTTTGTGTGCCATGGTTATGAAACAATTAATTCTGTCGCAACACGCCCCGATGTTTCCGCCGCGATTTGTTGTTTTACGCGGTCGGGGTGTGACAACACGCCTCGTGCTCAATGAGAACGGGGGCGTGCCCAAGTGTCTGCAGAAAAGACAAAGTTGTAGAAGCTTCTATCACCCACCACGGGGGCGTGCCCAGCGGACACGGGGCCGTGGTTAACTCTAAGATTCGCAGAATCTAAGGAAATCTTGATAGTACAGATACGCTTCTGCACACGAGGTCGTGCCCAGCGGATACGGGGGCGTGCTCAACTAATGTAGACAAACTGCAATTAATGAAGAAAGAGAAGATGGGTAGACACGGGGCCGTGCCCAATGGACACGGGGCCGTGTCCGGGCTTCTGTGCAGACTATAAATAAGGGTGCTTGGCTCATTTGCAAACCATCCCTTGGCAAACCACCTCTCTCACACTTCACCCACCCACCACCACCATCACAACCCACATCCACCACCATCATCCATCATCTATCATAAAGTGTGTGAGTAGTCTCGGGATCCAAGATTGATCGTAAAGGTTCTTGACAATCAAAGGCCATGTTTTCCTAAGTTGTAACAACCCTCACTAAAAGTCCTATTTATTTTAGTATTTTATTCAATAGGAAACCCTAATTAAGACACCCAAGTAATTCTGCGCAAAACCTACAAATTTCAGAACAATCAGGATCAGGGCCCCTAAAACTCAGGGGGGGCATTCCCTACTCAACGATTATCTTTATAAGTTATTATAAAAATCGAATTTAATCGAAACGTCGACTCACCTGCACTCCAAACACACGTGGCAAGAAAATAAGAAAAGTGTATCCCTTACGGACCGTAAGGGATTATTTGTTACGGTCCGTAAGGGGTGACAAAAGTTGGGTATAAATAGAGGGTTGTGGGACTGGCTTCTGTGCATTTGTTCGACGAAGGAATTCGACTCTGGCACGGAGTTATCGTCCAAATACTCACAATTAACACACACAAATCACTAATTAGTATAGCGGGGTGCTGCAGAACAGGGTATTAACTCGATCGCTGCTACGATTCAATGTCCGATCGATTAAACTATCCAATGGATTTTAAGTGCCGCTCAAATTGAGTTTATACTTTGTTATTCATCGTGATTTCGACTTGAATGTTTGAGTGTTGTTCGAACTCGGACTATACTCTGCCATTCGTTATGAATCCGCTGAATTGTTAAGTATTGCACTTTGTCATTCGTTGTGAAGGTTTTATCTCGTGAGTTATCGTAAATGCTGTATTAGTTACTTACCTAGTTTGTATGCAGTAGGTTACAAGGCTAATCAGTAGGCTAGGCTCTGCCCAAATTAAATCTGCAATATATCAAGGCTTATCTGTAGACTAAGCTTTGCCTGTAGAAATCTGCAATGTGAGTTCATTTCTCTTTTCTCACAGTTTGTGAGTCTACTCTATTTTCTCACAGTTTTATCACCTTTTTGTGATACAATTATAATTACAAAGGCTTTACAGAATCCTAAATGTTTACCAGTTATACTTACAGTGATTAAGTTTTTATATTAACTGCCGATATTAAAGGTTTTATACATTATTTGATTCTCATTATTATTTGCCAGAAAGTTAGTCAATATTAGCATGACTACAATAACAGTGGAAATTATGCATTCTACTAAGATTATATTTTAGTCTTAGTCACGTTAATATATTAAATAATGATATTACAATTATTTAATTGACATATTATAATTGATAAAGTTATTATAGTTTGATATAAAATGCTATATGTTATTTTCTGGATTAAATGGTTTTATGCCATAAGTAAAATATTTGACAAAGAAATGTCACGGGACACAATTAAGTCCGGAGTCATTAGTTGAGAGAATGATGAACAGTGACATGACCAAAAGCACTAGTTGAGAGAATGATCAACAGTGTTATAGAATCACTAGTTGAAAGAATGATCAACAGTGATATGACCAGAAGTATAGAATCACTAGTTGAAAGAATGATCAACAGTGATATGACCAGAATCATTAGTTGAAAGAATGATCAACAATGATATGATTAAAGTCACAGGAATCGCCTAGTGACAGATAAATTGGATAATAGTAAAATATAATTACTTGATAAATTCACTATTGGATGGAAGTAATCCAATGAGTGATATGATTACTGTCACATCGGAACTGCAACCATGTGGTAAATACTGATTGAGTTGGGTAAATATAAATAGATATAAAAACCTTACTACTGTAAGGTATAACAATATATTTTATAAAAATGGAATGAATTCACTCAGTATTTCGCTGACAAAACCTTTTTCAAACATTTTTCAGGTAATTACAGCAGATTGGAATAAGAGCTGGATACGACACTGAAAGGCTTCAAGAAGTGGCTTATTTTATTAATTAAATCAAATTAAGAAATATTGTTTTATGTAAACAAATTTATCTTATTAAAGCTACCTTTATAAAACATGGGTTTATCCCATCTATTTAATAAATAAAATCCGGTGTTTCTAAACTCTGATATTTTTCCTAACTCACGGTCCTGATGAAATTTCCGCTGCAACGTTTTCAAAATAATCACCGGTACCGCTGGACTGTTCACGGCACCCGATTCCGTCCAGGGTGGGTCGGGGGTCGTGACATAAGTCTCTTACATCACTTGGTAAAGACAAATGTTTAGTGTAATACTTTTTATTTTTAATCTTTTCACACTTTTTCTCTGGTTATGTATTAATGACTTTAATAACTAGTTTCTTATGTTGAAGGTGAATATTCCTTATCGTTTGTCCGTGGTGTCTTGGAATTATTTTACTGTCTATATAAAATAAAATATTTTCACCATTCATATCTCCACGGTCTATATGGAGGTATGTTGGCTACCTGGTCGGGGGTTAAGGGAACGGTTTGGTAAGAGTCTTGCCTTGTTCAGTGTATAGATCCAGCAAGGACCTGGGTCAACTTTAGTAGGACCTCCTTCAATACCCACTGGTATTGGATGGCGGGGGTCCGAACTCCTTGATCCCCTCATATGTAAACTACTATTAAAACTTTAACCCGGCTACTTAGGACTGTATCCCTCCTGACTCAGACTACTTAACCGAGGGTAATGTCACCTCTAGAAGAGGGGCCTACCACAATATGCATTAATAACTTAATTAATTATCTTTCAATAATCCAACCCTTTAGGATTGTATCCTTGCTGACTCAAACTACTGGGTTGAGGGTAACTTCACCTTCAGAAGAGGGGCCTACTACAATAACTAAGATAATCTCTTAAAAAGTGCAAAAGTGCGGAAATAATAAAAGGTTACACTAAACACGAGTCGGATCCAAGTGATTCATCTTGTCTATCTGTTTTTTTATTTTTATTTTATTTTTGAGCATTTTAGTTAGTTTTATTTTCTTTTTAGTTTAAAACCTTTTTCAAAAACTTTTGATTTGATTAGACGTTGAGGATAAACTGGTACTAAAAGCTCTTGTGTCCTTGGACGACCTCGGTATCTTACCAACACTATACTACGCTCACGATGGGTGCACTTGCCCATATGTGTGTTTAGTGTTACTAAATATCGTGTTTTATAAATTTAAAACTTGGCTAAAAAGTGTTAAAGGGCTTAAAATATACATTAAAAATCTATAACACCACACGCACATCAAGTTTTTGGCGCCATTGCCGGGGACACAAGGATTTTAAGAAAGTTAGGAATCAACGGCCTAATCGTTTTCTCTTATTTTTCTATTTTTTTTAGATTTCCAGCTTCTGCAGAACTCAACACGGGGCGTGCCCGCTGAACACGCCCCCGTGCCCAATCTTTGGTACTGGCAATCCTGTTTTAAGTCAGACAGTAAGCTGAACACAGGGCCGTGCCCACTCAACACGCCCCGTGCCCAAGTTTCAGTTACTGAAAACAAAACCATAAGATCCCGACGGTTGGTAATTTCTGACACAAACATGAGTGATACTGATATTTTTTACTTTCGGCACTCTTATGGTACGTGGTGTCAAATATGTGGTGGCCCTGCTAAGCCCAAAAACTGTCGGATCTCGGTCGGCCTCTTCGGAGTTTCCCAATTCTTAATTGCCTCGATCTAGGTGGGATCCACATGAATTCCATCTTTGTTTACCACGTGACCGAGGAATTGTACCTCACGCAACCAGAACTCGCACTTCGAGAACTTAGCGTAAAGTTTCTCCTTCTTTAGCAGCTCTAAAATAGCTCTAAGGTGTTGCTCATGCTCTTCCTTCGTCCGCGAATAAATCAAAATATCATCGATAAATACTGTAGGTCCCCCTGGTTCATACGGATCGTCACAGAATTGTCAATCCAATCAAGAGTGCGGAATCCTCTTGATCAGAATGTCACAGAAACGAGTAGAAACAGCAATTCACAATCAAAAGGTCTTCTATTGATTATCCAACTTGCAGTTTACAATCAATTCAAGACCTCACAACCTCACAGCCTCTCTCTGTGATCTTGTCTACAAACCCTAATTCGAATTTCTTTCTCTCTCTATGTTTTCTCTCTCTAGCCTCCTCTTCTAAGAACTCAAACCCTAATCACAAAACATGTTTATATACCACATGTCTGTGAACTGGGCTTCCTACTGGGCTAGGTCATTTTCCAAGCCCATTACAATAATAAACTCACTAACCAATAAGCTAAGCCCATTACAAAATATCCAAAGACTAAATAATTAAACTATTAAGCTGTTGTCACCGAATATGCACCAACAGATTCCCCCTTGACAATAGCTTCATAGTGTAACTTTGTCTTCAAACATCTTGTGTTCTTTTGGTCTTTGGATAGCGTCAGCTACACAGTTTCTAACATCAACAGACTCCCCCCTTAGCTGATGCTTCCAATCTCCAAAACTTTCATTCGTTGTAGATCAGTGAACTAGCAATCTTTGGTTAAGCAAGTAAGCTCAAACTCTTCATATCACTTTCTCTCTGCAATGTAGTAGAAGGATCCTACCATGCATCTTCACACGTCTTCACTTCACTCTCAATCTGCACTTTACTTGTATTCTGCACTTCATTATGATAACTGCATCAATCTGTTTGAAACACAAGCAAGTATCTCGAAAAACCATTAGTCTTTTTCACATTTAAAGATAAACCAATATTTTATCTTAATTTGCAAAAACAACCACCTTTCAGTTCAAAATGGAAGTCTTTTAAAAAGAAATATTTTTGATATTTTTGATTTTTTAAACAAACTAACAAACTAAACTAAACTAAAAAATATTTACAATTTCATCTTTTTGTGAGAATCATGTGTAAGAAGATCATATCAGCCAAAATCAAACTGTTTTCACACTATTAGATTAATTCTTTATTTATTTATTTTCGTGAAAAGCAGTCCTAGACGATTACCAGTATGTTTGTCCACTTAAACAAAATGCATGAACATTTCAAGTTCCATTACCGTATGATACATTAAGGTAATTTTATTACTGATATACTAGTGTGTCCCACTTCAGGATATACCCCCGCGGTCAAGGTATGCACAAAGATTCATCGTAGTAGGTGAGTATACTGAATTCATCCGGTTTTTTTTTCAACGTTTAGATAATTGGTGATCAGGTCAGTACTTCCGTACAGCAAAGAGACCAAAATATCTAACGAGGGCTAAGACAAATACCATTTTTGGTACGATTTATGCTTTTTGCACATTTGAATGACTCTCTAGGAGAGCTTCTTCATTTATGGGTTTTGGCATTTTTTGCTCTTTTAAGATATACTAGTTGTGCCTAGGTCAGCATATATCTGGATGCAGCAGAAGGACAACCCTGATATCCCCAGATGAAATAACAGTATAAAGACCCAAAACCTCAGATTTTGGCAATCTATCAACGCAAGATTTAAGGTCATTAAACCATACACCACTGATGTGTTCCCCACTCATACACAGTTCGTTTAGGTTTATATCACATTGGTAAGTTGATTATTTCATGCTTTTTGCCTACTGGTACATCGTTTGATGAAGCTGCTATCACACTTGAGCATTTTAATTCAGTTTCAATGTGACAGTCTAACTTGCTGATGTACTATCATTTCTTCTTTTTCACACAATGAAATCTCTTTTTTTTTATTTTTCTCTTTTTTATGTTTTTTTCATTTTTCAATGTTTTTGGATTTTTAAAATATTTTTAATTTATAACTCACTCCCCCTAAACACACGCACTAACTAAACTCTTTTTGGCTTAGAGGAATTTCTCCCCCTAAATTTTTGTTTTTATGGAGTAAGTTTTAAAAACAGAAATTTACAAACACAAACAGACTCCCACTTTAATCTGACAATAAGTTTTTCACCAATAAATCCTCAAACAATCACTAAAGTAAATAGTTAGTTACCAATTTTAACCTACTATTCACCTCAGACGCTTTACAGGAACAACCACTGTTGAACACATCAACAGTCCTTCTTGGTCATCCTGCACATTCTCAACAACTTAGTTAGACTTAACAACCCAAACCTGACCGGTTTTGGGTCGACCATGTAAATCCGTATAAGATGCTTCTAACCAATATCCATCACACCTTACTGTTGTCTTGGATGTTTTACCTATTGTTGAACAAGATTTATAACTTCCACTAGGTCTTTGATCACGAGAGTTCCAATAAAATCTCGGATTTTCTGACCTTTGAAAATTATTATCTTGATACCTTCTTCTCCCATAATCATACCATGAATTTTGGAAAAATTTTGGATGTTGTTGAACATTTGAGTTACTGAAACCCCTATATTCATTTCTTCTTTGAAAATATCGATTACCGTTAGTATGGTATCGATTTTGATATCCAAAATTTCTATTTCGATTTTGAAACTGATTTGATTTACCATTATAATGACTAAATTGTGTAAAATTGCTTCTTGGTCTATCAAATATTCCTGGCGGTGAAGCCTTGGATTGAAACCTTGGTTGATTATATTGACAATGTTGTTGAACATTATTATTCAAACCAACCCTATTCCCTTCCTTAACCTCATCAACTTTTCCCTTATTCTTCTTCAATGGACAACAACTTGCCACATGTCATTTAGTGTGACATTTAAAACAAGATTTTGTCTTATAGATTTTCTTTTTCTGAAATCTCTTTTTAAATGTTTTCTTCTTTTCCTTTTCAGTATCCTCATCCGATTTATGAGGTGTACTGTTAGACTCAACAGATTCTTTCAAAGATTCTAGACTACTTGGCAAGTCCACAGCTATCGGATCCACTACCTCTTGTGCAGTGGGAACAAAATTAATTAGCTCATCTTCATTTGGTAAAAACAAGTAATCTTGATCCTTAGAAGATGAGGCTTTACTGAACCCCACTCCCGTTCTATCATTACTCTTTTTCAAACTTTTTTGAATATGAGTCCTAACTAATGAAGAATTTCCAAATTTGTCTAACTTTCCTTTTAGTTCAACAATTTGGTCTTGTGCAATGGCCAATTCCCTTCAGTTATCAGAAAATTCATTAGTTTTATCCTTTACAGTTTCACGAGCCAAATCAATGATCTGTAACAGTTCATTGACTTTGCTTGTTAAACTGCTAATTTCTTATTCATTTGATTTGAGTTCATTTAAACAATTTGACTCTCTTTTAATCAAAAGAACATTTGACTCTTTTTGTTTTTCCAATTCAGCTAACAGAATTTTGTTTTGCTCTGATAGTCTGTTAACCTTACCCTGTAGTTCAGTGCAATTATGACATGTATGACTTACAGGTTCTGATGTTACCTTCACCTCTGTTGTAAGTTCATTCACACCATCCAAGCCCTTTGAAACTTTTGCCTCCTTCTTCTCTTCTTTCACAGCATCTGCTTCTTCATCTAAAGCATGACCTCCTACACTCTGTCTTGATGAACTCTGATAACGTTTTTCTAAAGCTTCCCACAGATCTCTAGAATTCCCATAGTGCTTGATGGTATGTTTAATTCCCTTAGGCAAGGACTTCTTGATCACTGCTAAAGCTTTCTTCTCAGCATCAACCATAAGTTTCTCAGATTCATCCATCATCTCATAAGAAATCACTTTAACTCTTCCTTCAATATGACGCGTAGGAGCAATGTATCCATCTATCACACAATACCACATTCTGATATCTTCACGCTTCACAACCGATTCAAACTCGTCTTTCCAGTCAGCATATTCTTTAACGTTTTTCAGCTTCGGCCAATTCTTAACAGTCTCACTGACCTTATCCATTTTAACCATCTTTAAACACGTTTTTACCGTAACCGTACTGATAAAAACGTACAAAATTTTTCCGAAAACTGTTTTTGCCAAATTACACCGTTAGAATCTTCTCAAAAAGACGAATCCAACGATATATACCATCGAAATTTCCGAAAACTGTTTTTTTTTTTTGGTCCTAAAAATCCAACGACTTCAACGGTGCAAACGGTTTCGTCAGATGAGCTACGGATCACTTTCTATTTTCAAAAACGTTAATTACTCTATACGTATCTAATTCCTCTACAAAATTAAATACTCCACCTTTTAATTCCTCTACTAATTTCGCTGGCAAACCAAGTTAATTTCGCTGGGTCACGCTAATTATGTTGGTTAACCAAGTTAAAAATGCTGATAGAGTAATTATAAGTATGCTGGTAGAGTAATTATAATTATGCTGGTAGAGTAAATATAATTATGCTGGTTAATTCCTCCAGGTAATTAAATTCGCTGGTTAATTATGCTAGCTGATCAAGTTCACTGGTTAATTATGCTAGTTGATCAAATTCGCTGGTTAATTATGCTAGTTAATTTCGCTGAACGACGTCTAGTAACTTCGCCGATCACCGTAATAATGTCGCTGAGGACAATTACACGGTTACCAAAGTCGCCTTTGGATTTAATTTCGCTGGTCACCGAGTTGCTAGATCACAAATTCGCTGGTCTGTCAGAGTAGTTGTTAAATTCGCTGCGAACTTGTTAATTATGCCAGCAAATTTTGGAAACTCAATCTGATCGAATTTTCAAAGATTTCCAGATCCTTTTAACAGTTTCCTACAAAATCGAACAACTAAATCAGACCAAGTTTTCAAAAATATTGATGAACTTAACAAAGAACACGAAGAACAAATCTTCGAATCTTCAAGTTTTTCAGCCAAATTTCTTCAAAACATCAACCAAACCTGCAACCGAAAACACTTAAACAGCAAAATTAAATATGCAAACAGATCAAACACTCCAAAATTTCGAAAATCAGCCTCCAAAATTTTGAAACCCTAGGTCTTCAAAACTTAAAATTTTCAAAAATTTCAAAAAGAACCCGAAAATCCACCTTTTTCTGCAGCAACAAATTCTGAACCGAGCTTCTTCAAGAGCCTAAAGCTCTGATACCAATTGTAAGTCCCCCTGGTTCGTACGAATCGTCACAGAATTGTCAATCCAATCAAGAGTGCGGAATCCTCTTGATCAGAATGTCACAGAAACGAGTAGAAACAGCAATTCACAATCAAAAGGTCTTCTATTGATTATCCAACTTGCAGTTTACAATCAATTCAAGACCTCACAACCTCACAGCCTCTCTCTGTGATCTTGTCTACAAACCCTAATTCGAATTTCTTTCTCTCTCTATGTTTTCTCTCTCTAGCCTCCTCTTCTAAGAACTCAAACCCTAATCACAAAACATGTTTATATACCACATGTCTGTGAACTGGGCTTCCTACTGGGCTAGGTCATTTTCCAAGCCCATTACAATAATAAACTCACTAACCAATAAGATAAGCCCATTACAAAATATCCAAAGACTAAATAATTAAACTATTAAGCTGTTGTCACCGAATATGCACCAACAAATACGATCACGAATTTATCGAGATATGACTTGCAAACCCGATTCATCAAGTCCATAAATACTGCCGGTGCATTTGTCAGACCAAATGGCATCACTAGAAACTCGTAATGTCCATAACGAGTTCTAAAGGCAGTCTTCAGTATACTCTCTTCTTGTATCCGTAGCTGGTGATAACCTGATCGAAGATCGATCTTGGAGTAGTAATTCGAACCCCTGAAGTTGATCGAACAGATCATCAATCCTCGGCAAAGGATACCGATTATTGATGGTTAACTTGTTCAGCTCTCAGTAGTCAATGCACATACGAAAACTACCATCCTTCTTCTTGACGAACAGAACTAGAGCTCCCCAAGGCGAGAAGCTTGGTATAATGAATCCCTTGTCCAATAGCTCCTGAAGCTGCGTCGAAAACTCTTGCATTTCCGAAGGCGCAAGTAGATAAGGTGCCTTGGCTACAGGCGCGGCGCCTGGAACCAAGTCAATATGGAATTCGACTTGTCGTTGGGGCGGTAATCCTGGCAAGTCTTCGGGGAAGACTTCAGGATATTCCCTTACCACAGGGATATCTTCGAGCTTCGGTTCTTCGGCTTCTTTATCGACTACGTGAGCCAAGAAGGCAACACATCCTCTACGCATAAACTTTTGTGCCTTCAAGCAACTGATAATCCGTAGAGGCGTATCATGTTTTTCTCCATGCACTACAATCATCTCTCCATTCGCCATCGGGATGCGGATAATCTTCTCATGACATACGATCTCAGCTCAGTTACTCGACAACCATTCCATTCCAACTACTACGTCGAAACTTCCCAATTCTACTGGCAGTAGATCAAGCGTAAACTCACGCTCTCCAAGCTCTATCACACAACCTCTAATTACTTCATTAGCTTCTACTAGCTTCCCATTAGCTAGTTCTATCGAATACGGGATATCTAACTTACTTGCAACTAACCCAAGTATATTCTTAAATTATAGAGATACGAAGCTATAGTCGGCACCAGTATCAAATAGCACAGATGCAAAATGTTGATTGATAGGGAACGTACCAGTGACTACGTTCGGATCCTGGCGAGCTTCCCTAGCTCCAATGTTGAAGACTCTTCCCTGGGCTTGGTTCTTCTTTGGGCAATCCCGCTTGAAATGCCCTACATCACCGCAACCAAAACAACCTTAGCCGCGACCATTTCCATTTCCGCCCTGGTTGTTGTTTTCTCCACGGTTTCCGTTACCAGCTTGATTCATAAAACCACCACGATTTCCATTTCCACCAAAGTTTCCATTTCCTCCTTGATTGCGATTTCCAGTCTGATTCCCATTACTGTTGCAGTTTCCATTACCATTTCCATCAGATCCTCCATTCCTTCGTCCAGCACCGTACCAACACGCCTCCCTGGCATGCCCTACCTTGCCACAGTTCTCACATTTCCCATACCTACATCGTCCTATGTGATGATGCTGACAAATATCACACTTGGGAAGAGTACCCATGTATCCTTTTCCTTTGTTCTCAGAATTTGCAGCACCAGTCCTGACCTCGGCTGGTGGGTTAGCATCTTTACGCTTGTTAGTACCACTGTTGTTTCCTTGGGTACCCTTCTTGAAATTTGAGAACTTCCTCTTGTTCTCTCCAGACGACTCCACATGAGTCTCTTTCTTCTTCTGCTCAGTGATTGAAAACTTGCCCAAACGGATCGCTTCTTCAGTCAGTGCCACACTCAAGTCGATGGCTTCAGTAATCGTTGGGGGCTTAGAAGTAGTCACCATGCTCAGTATTTGGGGTGCCAATCCCCAAATGAAACGTTCAACTCGCTTAAACTCTGGTTCTACCATGTAGGGGACAACTCGAGACAAATCATGGAATCTCTGCACGTACTCAGCAATCTTGGGACCATCCATTTTCAAATTCCAAAACTCGGTTTCCAACTTCAGAATTTCTACCCTTGAACATTACTTCTTGTGCATCAGCTCTGTCATCTCATCCCACGTCATAGCATATGCTACAGCCTCACCTAGAGTCTGAACCTGAAGGTTCCACCACGACAGAGCTCCATCTAGGAATAGTCCAGAAATGTAGGTGACTTGATGCTCCGGCGCACACTTGCTCATTCGTAGCACAGAATCTGTTTTCTCAGCCCATCTTACAAACGCTACGGCACCTCCAGTGCCGTCAAAGTTCAGAGGCTTGTAGTCAAGGAACTGCTTGTAACTACAGCCTGTACAAGCAACATCATTCACAGAAAGCATTAGCAAACGCACATGGAAATGTCCAAACGTATTGTAATGTTTCTTAGGTGACTTAAACATTACCGTGAGGTGGGTTATTTCCTGAGGTACCTCCGCTGTGTTCAGAGCGTAGGGCCTCATGTTGTGCGATTGCCTGTGAAATCATTTCGTGCAGTTTTGCCTCTGTTGTGGGCAACTGAGTGTTCCTTCGAGGAGGCATCTTCTAAAAGAAGATTGTATAGGTCAGGTCTTATTCGTATAATGACTATATAGTACGTATATAATAGTATTCATCATAGCAAGCATGTCATCACAATCAAATTACAAACATGTAAATTAACAACTTGTTTAATGAGAACATGACGATTGAGCTTTCATTAGTCATCGACCACGAATATTGTTACATGTTTTACAAAATGTATCATATCAAAAGGAACACAGGGTCACACTACCCTTTTCCAACAAGTCTACCAATCTACAAATGTCATATAACCAAAAGGTGGTCTCCAAAAGGGCTTCACAAGCTAGGCTCAATAGTGGTGCTCTCATCAAAAGCAAAGCAACCTACATAAAACCAAAAACCAACTATGTTGATGGTGGTGGTGTCACACCCCGACCACGTAGAACATACAAAACGTGGCGGAAATGTCGGGGAGTGTTGTAACAGAATTAATTGTTTCAAATCCATGGCAATTGAAGTTTCGTTTTATTGATTAAAAGTGTTACAATGTCTTAACAAACAAGAAAATACAACATAATTAACTAGTCTTGCATCTTTTATTGTCACTAAAGCCCAAGTCTGCCTATGTGTATCTTGATCATCTTATGCAACAGTTCCTGAAAAACACATGTGAAAATAGGTACGTCAGCATAAAAATGCCTGTGAGATACATAGGTTTTGTGAAAATAGGTTTCATGACTTATGTTTGAGAAAATGTTTAGTCATGAACCTTGTTATTTGCTTTGCTTTGTAAATCATTTGAAAATCGATAAGATCAGATGATAAGTATAAATAAATGTAAGGTTAAATGAATAACCAAGTAAAATATGTTTGCATAAGATAAGATGTTTATAAACCAATGTCTTGTGAAAAGTATGTTATTTGTATAAAATGTTCTATGTCTCAATATTGAAATGATTCAAATAACGTTACGACATGTAATACCATACAAACACTTATATATAGGAAGTACCAGCGGCGTATCCACCATGCTTGTATCATATTACACACGCATCGTTACTTAATCACTTAATCAAACCAAACCAACCAATGTAAGAAGTCTATATTTAACCCAATTGTCAAATGTATTGAATAATATGTCAAAGTGTTTATGTCAAGATGTAAATCATGTCAAATGTCTATGTCAAATATCCATATCAAATGTCTATGTCAAATATCCATGTCAAATGTCTATGTCAAATATCCATGTCAAATGTCTATGTCAAATATCATGTATGGCAAGTGAAATGTCTCAACTAAACCATATGCACAAAAACAAAGTATTGAAGTAAAACTTGGTTTAAATCAAAGCTATGTTTTGTGTAAATGCATGCAACTATTTAATATGAACATTTATGCGGTATTGTGAAAATGCATACATCCAAGCCTTGAGACAGACGGATAACTATGTAAAAGTGAGTTATCAAGAGAATATGTATTCGGATTCGGTCATTCCTTTCATCCCCTTTCCCTGGGATGTCCGGAACGGGATTTGTCAAGTCCTATGGTACCACTACCTACTAACGAACGGCATGATCGGTGTTAATGAATGTATTGTCCCATGTAAACAAACCAAATGTCATACCAAAATGTAAGCATGTGATGAAAAACGATGTACTAAGTATGCACGCAATGGACATACATAGCATAAAATGTAAATGTAAAACGATGTACTAAGTATGAACTAAATGGACATACATAGCATAAAACACAATGAGATCATGTACTATAAGTGTACTATTGAACATAGCAGGTATATGATGTGAAAACATGAAAGCATGAAAGTAACAAGTAGGCACATGTGTTCCACCCCAAAACAGTTTGGAAAACAGTAAAAGAGGGGTCTATGTACTCACCTGAGATTGCTCAGTAGTTCTGGAGTGACAACTAAACAATGATAGAGATCTCGGAATCAAACGGCACCTAATATAGGTAACTACGTTAATAAACCGGACCTAAATCGGAAGATCGGGTAGTATTAGGGTTTGTAAACCAAATGAGTGTAGGAACTCATGTGATATGGTTAATCAAAGCCTACATACTAAATGAAACTTAACCTAAGTGTCTACGACCCATTACGACCCGTTTAGGTAGCTTATGCTACTTTAACGCGTCGTTTGCGTGAAACGCGTTCGGACCGTCTAACTAGTCCAATGACAAGTGTTATATGCCTAAACATGTTACATAATCAGTTATGTGACAAAAGTTTAGGTTACATATGCTTAATTATCAATTATACATGAAAAGGGTATTCTTGTAATTTACCTAAGGCATATAAACTACTTATCATACAACTACTTAAACGAAGCGACCATAAGGTATAACCTCGGAAGGTTATTCCCTATATACTATGGTCACCTAATGTATTTGGTCGGATCCTAATGATCGACCAAACTGGGTCGGGTTCGAGGTATAAGCGATTTATTAGATCGCTTACCCTACGACCCCTAGACAACGTGGTAATCAGTAGGCATAGTCCCAAGGGACTATAACCAACGTGATTACACTCACGTTGCGAAGTTCAAACGAACTTCGCATTGACCATAACTGGTCAATGTAGAAAGTCAAACAAAGTTTGACTTTCAGACTCGAAAGACTCGAAAAGCAATAAAAGAACGAAAGAATACTTACGAAGGGTCCCCAAATGCTAATCCCGATCCAAGAACTCAGGTATGAAACAATGGTTTCAACTTAGAGCTCTCAAGTCAGAATTCTAGTGCATTAAAACAATGAAAGGCATGGGGTATATATAGTTTTCGGGTAACCGTTAGGATCGTTTCATGGAAAACGTGCCATGATCCAACCCGTACACTTGTCGGAAACTCATGGTAGCTAAAAATGGTTCTTATCCGCTGACTAGACATGTGAGAATGTGTGGTGGAGGATCAATCGGTTGCAACTTGTTGTTAAAACATTGAATCTGGTCTGATCATGCAGTCGCGTAGCGCGACGGGTAAGCCCATAGGGCTCGCGCTACGCTAGCACCTCTCTGATTCAGAAATGTTTCATAATTGGCAGAAATGGTCCCTGCACGTGTTTAAGGCCTTTTTCGATGCGTTTGAACCCCGTTAACCTCATTTCAAGGCTCTAAAATGAAGTTAAAGTATAGGGGACTCAAAACATGCTCAAAAATATCTCGGATGCTGGTTCGTTTGGTCGTACGAACGCGATGTTCGCTTAATTACGACGGAATGCGCATAAGCGCGAAAAACGAACCAAATGACGAAACGAATGGATTTTTCTTATGGCGAACACTAAAATATAATATAGTCATGCTCACATAAATTTTTGGATGTCCGGATGTATTCAGAACGTAAGTTATGCGCGAAAATGCAAACTTGTGCACTTTTTGACACTTTTAGTCCCTGAATGACCCAAAAGTTTATTTTAGCATACCGAACCCCTCAAAGCCTATTTCTAAGCTATGTAAAGGATATTTATGGTATGTTTAACTTATGGTCATGTTCCGGAATGTCTGTTACAGTTCAAATTGGCATACTTTCGCAGTTTGTCAACTTTAGTCCCTGTATGTCACACCCCCAAAATCCACACGCGGAGTATCACCGCTTGGGGGCGTGACTGACCAGGATCAAGCCACCAATCATATTGAATGTATAAGTAAATACCAAAAATCATTCATCAATACGAAAGGTGTTTTCAAAACCAAACATCAACAAGTGTGTAGCGGAAGCATAAGTATGTAAACCCAATGTAAACAGTAAATTCAAATATTTAGATAGATAACATGGCATCATCGATCCATGTCCCACAACGACCTGCTCCTCCCTGTGCAAGCTCCATATGTACCTAAGGTCCTGCAAGGCATGCAAGAGAGAGTCAACAACTAGTTGAGCGAGTTCACAGTTAATAGTTCAGTAATAGTATAGCGTGAGTAGCAGTATGTTCGTTCGTTACAATGTATCTTATTAATTCCCATCGCGGCCCTCCAGGCAGGTGTGCGAAGATATTGGGGAATGTCTTTCCCAAGTATTCTAGACTAGGTTTATTTGTATCGCGGCCTCTCCAGGCAGATATGCGAAGATTTGTAAATTTAGTTCGCGGCCATTCTATGGCAGGTGTGCGAAGACAGTCATAATATCGCGGCCAATCCTTGGCAGGTGTGCGAAGATCAGTTCAAGAAGTGTTACTAGTCTAGTTGTATCTGATCGTTAGGTTCTACTTTATGAGTATACACAATAATTCATCAAATCCCATTCCCACCCGGGAACCCCATGCCTTGGCTGTGTGAACTCACCTTGGTTTTGCTCGGTATGCTAAGTATGCTCACAATTAATCAATCACGTCCTAGATCATTCACGTATGCGAAATCAGTTTACGTACGAGTACAACATGGTAACACCGAGTCAAAGATCATCACGTAGCCCATAACACGTATTCAAACACATACGGAACATGCAATTCAGTTAACAGCAGTTAATTAGGTCAGTTAAGTTCTAATAGAAACAAACCAAGTTAAAACAGGTTTCCCCACTCGACGAAACACCTTCAGTTTCGTCGAGAGTCCCTTCAGCGAAACAAAGTTCTGTTTCGTCAATTACCCTTGGCGAATAAATCCTGATTCGTCGTATTTCAGATTCGTCAAATGTCAGTTACGTATCACATTAGTTACGTCATAATATCACAAACCCTAATTCGCCGACATCAACATTCGAAGATCATACCGAACTCACACAGTAATCATTCAGCAAATCATCAATATTATTTATTATGCCAATCATAACAATCACCTTATTTAGTTTACCTAGTACTATCATCCATCACTGACACAACATTAAAACCATGCACATGGGTGATTAGATGGGGACTATAAACACCCTCACATGGCCGTCAATTATATCAACTCAATTTACAATATTCAATCATCACTTGCAAGCTATTGGACCTTCACTTATATACACTCGATGTAAGCTCCTAACATGCAAAGCAACTGTCACCTCACCCTTAATTATGCATCATATATCGAAATCAAGATTTACATAAACCATGAAATCATTCTATCATTCAATTATTACTCACATTCAGAAAATCACTTGTTCAATAATCAAACAGAATCATCATTCAGTTCAGTATCTAGACATATATATATATATATGCGTATATCATCCAGTCGTTTAGCATGAAATATCATATAACCAGACTTCTGATCACAGTACTATCATTCGAATCATCACTAGCAATCACAACACAGTCGAACATCACATTAATAAACATAACAGTTTGTGAACAATTCTCATAGATATACACATAACAATTAAACATCCGTAAACATCTTAGTCAACAGGATATGTAGGTCACTAACCCGAGATCAAACAATAAGAGTTTGACGTCGACCGAGAGGGGCTGCCGTCGGGTTCCAAGGTTAACGAGAGAGAGAGAATACGAATGGTGGTTAGGGTTTGCCAAATAATATTCACGTAAGACTTAATCAGATACTTATCAAGTCACAAGTGGGCCAAAGCCCAATCCTTGTTTTCGGCTATAAGCACTGGACGAAAACACATATATGTGTTTTCATTAGAAATGTTTTCAATAAGTGGGATTGTTTTCGACTAGGAGGAATATGTATCACATATATACACACAATACACATATCACACTAATACTTATATTGCACATCAAGTATAACATGTCAATCACTCTACAATTTAACGTATTCATCATAATAAGGTTTAACGTATTACAAACGTGTCCAGTCATAAGGCAAACAAGTACGATCTAAACTATTAACGTGCAATAAATGCAAAGATGGAGTCTTGGAAACTCGAGTTGTCACACTGTAAGCGATATAACTTTGATTTCACCACATCAAACCTTCCAAAACTTATATCTAAGTTATGTAAAGGTTATTTAAGGTATGTTAAACCTATTTCACTATTCCGGAGTGTTTGTTGCATTAAACTGGTTATATTTACGCATTAGTGCGCGTATAACCTTCCAGAAAGCGATTTAGAGTTTGAAATCGAACAAGAGTTGATATGTGCAAAAGATACACATATTTATACAAGTCCAAAGTATGAAATACAATATTTCATTGGTTTGGCATTTGTTTGATGGTTGAAATGACACAGGTGTTACAGGTGGCGGAGGAGGAGGTGGAGGAAAGAAAAGCAAGATGTGCACATGCGCAAGCTCCTCCTCAAGCTCATAGACATGACGCAATAGATAGCTGATCTGCTGCTCGACGGTGAGAAATCTAGCATCAAACTCCGGAAAAGGAGTAAGAGGTGCAGGTGGATGTGAAAACGGGGACGGTGATGAACGAGGGGGAACAAAAGCAGGCTGGCAAGGACATGGTAAAGGACGCGGTGTCATCTCAAGCTCCAAAATCCTACGACTCATGATCTCATACTGAAGCTGAAGTGATAAGAGTAACTCATCCCAGGTATAACCAACAAAATATGAGGGATGGTAGGGATCCGAAATCGGCATGGTGTACGGTGGGAACCATCGGAGTGGCTCATCCAGTGTTGAAGAAGTAAAAGGAGCAAAAGATGCAGACTGGGGAATGCGTGGAAAAGCTGCTGAAACATGAGGGTCATGACTAGACTGCTGGCCTAAAGTACCTTCCCCTGGACGAGGTGCGGGTATGTCCTGCAAGAAAATGATAGGTAGATCAACACGATGAACATCAAACTCCACAGGATGAAAAGGAGCAACATCAGCGGGTGCAGGTGCAAGTGGAGGAATGAATGGCTCAAATACAGGAGGGTCAATGGGTCCAGGAACTGGATCAGGTATGAGGGGTGCAATGTCAGGTAAGCCAAATGGAATAGGGTCAGGATCAAGCAAGGGCTCAGGATCAGCAGGTGCAACATCGGGCTGATCATTAAGAACAAAATCTAGCTCAAGATCAAGCTCGGGATCGTGTGGAGGGGACGGTGCAGCGGACATGGCCGTATCATCATCAGAATCAGTGACATAGTGTCGTAATCCAACTGCCTGCAAAGCAGAAGACGTCATAGACACAAAGGAATCTGAGACAGAGTGCAAACTAGAGTCAGAGGAAATCTCAATAACAGGGATCTCAGGGAGTGGACTTGCAACAATGTCCTCATCTAGCTCTCCATCACCATGGGCATCATTGGGAGGACCATCAACAAACAGATCAAAGTCATCATCAAACAGATCAAAGTCATCATCAAACAGATCATCAAAAGGCCAATCCTCATGAGGGATGACCACTAAAGGAACAGGAGCGAGGATTGGTGCCACAATATGCTCACCATCGGGATGCCCGATGATAAGATGATCATGGACTGGAATGGGAATAACAAAAGGATCCTCGTCTGGAATACCATCAGCAAGCAGTAAGTCATCTCTAAAATCAGGCAACGCAAACGGCTGGAAGTCGTCGTCATCGTCTGATAGCATATCTGAGTTGCTCTCAGTATCTGAGGTAAAGATCTCTGGCTCTGGTGCGATCTCTTCATCGGACACAATAGCCATAGGGTCATCAGTATCGGACAATCCGCTCTCGGATGAAGACATAGTGTCTGTAACAGAACAATCATAACATATGCACATATATTATTCACTATCATTTAATATGTAAGCAAAGTCAATGTGTCACGAAATCATGTATTCTCCCTAGTCTCCCAGACTAAATCACCCAGTCTCCCAGACTAAATCACGTAGTCTCCCAGACTAAACCACCTAGTCTCCCAGACTAAACCACAAAAGTAAACCTTGCAATCGTGTCTCGTGTCTTTTCTTTTGTAAAAATGTTTGTTCCATGGATCTGGGCGTTTCGTGTATGCAATGAAAACATGTTGTAAAAATATTTTCATGAGAGCCCTAATGATTGTAGTCTAGACTCGAGAAGGAATCCTAGTTTGCTAAAATCGAAGCTCTGATACCAAACTGTCACACATTGACTTTTGCGGAAGCATGATTATGTGTGACTTGCTTAATATCATTGCATTCAACCATATATGATAAAACTAAGATAATCATCCATTGAATTTAAGTTTTAAAACATAACAACCACATTGTTTAGAAATCCATCACAGACCTTGAATCCATATTACAAACCATGCAAATAGTTTTAGAGTTCCATAAGGACTCAACAAAAGACATTAATGAAAACCAGGTTTTGAACTATGCATCTTATCTAGGATAAGATGCACAATCCAAACCCTTAGACTACGGATGACATCTTTTATTCTCAACATAACTTGAAACTTCCAAACGCCCGCCAGATCTATACTTAGTTTCCTGAAATACATGTAGTTTGAAAACATCAACAAAAGTTGAGCGAGTTCATGTGTTTTGTATGTGTGCACGAATAAACCTTTGTAATCATTGTAAGTATGTATGTTTTGTAATCCTGGTATGAAAGAGAATATGAACAGATCGATTAATGATTTGCAAGGTCATTAATGTGTGTGTAACGGTGTAGGAAGGCTCAATCCTTTGCGTATTTCGTACCGGGCCTCCCGGCTGGAACGACATAGTCACCACATGCGGTCAACTCGCGGACCCATGGGTGGGGCTCGCAACACCCAAATAGATCTATCACTCATGCCCCTCGGTCCATTACAAGGATTAATGGTCTCAGGTTAACGCCTACCCATTCACATGATCTAACAGTTCATTTCTTGAATAACCATACCATTTGTAATCGTATGTAAACAGTTTGTAACATGTACTTCACCCATGAAGTTATAAAACTAAAAACAGTTAAAAGAAAAGGGGGACATGAACTCATAGTCTTCCGTTCTTCGTAATCACAGTAACTCAAAGCTCCTTCGGATGTACTCGACTACCTACAACGTACTATGATCTATTAGACGAGTGGGTCGTGCCTTGACTTAGTATCATTTAGTGTCTTTGAGATACGTTTCTTTGTGTCTTCAATATTATTCCAAGTTATATAATTATTTGTCAAAATAAATAAATATTTCAACTTAAATTATAATTACTAAACTTTGGAATAATAGTTAAAAAAAATATTTTAACTTGTTACCTTTCAAGTATTTATACATGTATATCCTTCCCAAGGATAGGTGTATTTTTATTTGTATTCTTATACTTGTATATCTGTTAGTGCATTCATCTGTCAACTTCGTCTTAGATCGAGTCTCAGTTGCGTTGCGGATCTGAACGAGTATATACAATGATGACATCATCAACAATGACATCATCAATGTCATCACTACATAACAAGACAAAGCAATATGATATTCACGTGATATCAGTTTGTTTAATATTGTATAGATTTCGCTCATATGTACAGTTAGGTAGTTGATTTCGCTTAGATGGTCCAAGGTAGATTTCGCTTTAATGGTCACATGGGATTTCGCTCTTGTGTCACTGACACATAAGCGAAATCAGCCATACTATAAATACCTCTCATGTGTGATCATTCATGTAACTTGGAGCGAGACCTGTTCATATGCTAGGTAACCAAACTCTGTCAAAATCATTTCAGAAAGCATAAATAAAGAAGATATTGAAAGGAACAGCTGTTGTTACGTTACGTATTCTGATTCCGCCTTTATACGTGATGATGAACTGCCTTGACTGATCGTTTAGGGTCACGACACGGTCCAACAAGTGGTATCAGAGCTTCAGGACGAGGAGTTCATACTACTACAGCTGATTCGACTGAATTTTCTTACTTCTACTCACTTTCTTTCATACGTTTCTGATTTGAACTGGTTTTTACGGATGAAACGGTCTGATTTTTTAGTATTACGTGTGAAACATACGATTAACAAACCCTAGAAAGTTTCAGGTTGAAATACGGACTAAAACTTGGTGAAAATTAGTTAAAACCTGATTTCGCTTTTATGAACATCGAGAGATAGTTGACTGATTTCGCTTTTACGGACACTTTAAATCTGATTTCGCTTTTACGGACATTAGTTGTCTGATTTCGCTGATAAGGACATTATTTGATTTCGCTTATTTGTCACTTAGTCAACATTAGTCAGTATAGTCAGTCAACTTTATCAGCATTTCATGTGACTCATTAATGTCTTCGGTGGTGAACATGTGAATTTGTGTGCTTCAATAAAATTACATGTGATAGATAACAGTTTGTCAACACTAAGATTGTTGGTCCAATCAAGATTAAATTGTAATTGAGTTTGTCTGCATACTAGTTTTGTTGTCAAGATTTATACCAACGGTCCAATGAGTTGAGGTAAAGTGTTAAAGCCCATGTGATGTCCATGTAGTGTAACGGCCCAATCAAGAATGAATATGATTTAAAATTGTTGGGCATTTAATTGTAGGTAACAAAAGCCCACGTGAAAACAGAGATTTGTTTTTATCCACTAGATTTACGGCCATTTAATGATTGTTGTTCATTATGATATTTGTGCATTGATTGATTTGATAATAACATCACATGATATGCCAGATTTGTGTTGAATCATAGTTGATAAGTGATTTGTCGTGTAGTGCCTTTAAGTATTTGATAACTAGTTTGGGTCTGCATCATCCATTATTAGTCACTATTATAAAAATTTCGAAAATTTTGCTAATAGGTTAAGTTGATTGAGTTTGTTTGTTTGCTCTAGGTAATTGAAGATGTCAAACAACGGTGAAGAGTTCTACAATACTTTTTACAACGCGTTCAATTCCGAATCATCAGATAGAAGATCTGAGATGAAAGAATATTCAAAGGAGATTTCGGAGAATTTGAAATTCGAGAACATGTACGGAAGCCAACAGAAGCCACCAAAATTAATGAAAGATGAAGATTATAATTGGTGGAAAAACAGATTTGAGGGTTGGATAAAAGCTTTTGCTACTGAAAGCTGGTTAAAACTGACACATGAATACGTTGCACCAGTAAAAGAGGGAGGAGAGTTAATAGATGCAAAAGATTTTACAGAAAAAGATATAAAAAATGTTGTGGCTGAACATAGAATGATAACATTGATCAAACAGTCAGTAAGAGAGGATATTATTTCATTGCTCGAACAAGAAAAGACTTCAAAGAGTTTGTGGGAAGCATTAGAGAGAAAATGTGTTGGAAGTAATGAAATTGTTAAAAACAAAAAGAAATTGTTGCGTAAAGAGTTTGATTTATTCAATTGTATGAAAAATGAGTCGGTTTGTAAAATGATTGAGAGATTCGGACATCTGAAAATGGAGCTGATCAGACACAAAATCTTACCTTCTGAAGAGGAGCTGGTGGATAAATTGTTTGATTCATTGCCAAATGATCAAGAGTGGCAATACTTCGCTTTAATGTTGAAGAACACTATCAAGCCTGAAGATTTGAAAATGGATTTGCTGATTGAAAGACTTGAAAGCCATGAGTTGGAGATAAAGAGATCTAAAGTCAACAATCCAGCTTATCAGCAGAATGTAGAGCTTTACTACAGAGGAAATGTACCGCAAGCTGGGTCTCCAAGAACAGCATTTTCTGCAGAAAGTTCAAGTTCAGTGAACAATGAAAGTCTTCACAGTGGTTTTCACAGTGGATCTTCTTCAAACACTTCAAGTCAATCTGCTTCCAAGAATTTGTTTCAGTGTAATATCGCAGTGGATCTGAAGAATGGGCAGAATTTCAGCGAAGAGTCGGCAAAACAACAGATGGTTTTCTTGGCATCTGTACTTGAATCGTATGAAAGCCTCGTTGCAGGGAAGATTGGCAACACCAACTTGACGAAAGAAGATTATGATCAATTAGACCCCGAGGAGATGGAACTAATGGATATCAGATGGTGCATGGCCAGTGCGGTTCGTCGGGCACAGCGGTTCATGGAAATCACGGGGAGAAAGTCAATTGGTGGACCATCTACCAAACTGGGATTTGATAAATCTAAGGTGACATGTTTCAAATGCAAACAAAGAGGTCACTTCAAGCGCGAGTGCAGAAATGCGTATGCTGATGATGATTCTGCAAACCCGTTCAACGAAGATTATTACAAGAAAGCGATTTACCATCAGAACAAGTCTGAGCCACCAAGATTAAAGCAACCAGAAGAAAGATCAAGGGCTCTTGCAGTTATATATGATGATGAAGGTTACGACTGGAGTCAAGTTTGCCCTGAAGAAGATGCAGTTGGTTATGCATTTGTTGCAAATGATGATCATGATAATTGGTGGAGAAGAGACAGTGCGAGATGGGAGATTGGCAAATTGTATGAACCATTTAAGGAAGCACAAAGAGCCAAGAGATGGAATGAAGAACTAGAGTGTTACATGGATCCACAGGGTAATCCAGTAGTTGATCCATCAAAAGTGGATTTTGATGCTGTAACCAATGTGTTTCCAAGTGAGGGCACTTTCAACACAAGAAGGCTTTCTGATAAAAGCTATTTGCCAAATTTGATGAACAAGTTAAAAGAAGTTTTTGAAGCAAGTTTACCGAAGGTGGTAGAACTTAAGAAAAGAAAAGAAGAAGAATTGAAGAAAATGATTGAAGAAGTGAAGACTGTTGCAAAGCTTGCTGGAGAGGAACAGAGAGCTGAAGAAACGCAGAAGAATGAAGAAGCTCAGAAAGAAGAAAAGAAGGAAGATCAGAAAGTTGAGTCAGAAGAACCGGTGCTGAAAGAAACTGAGGTTAGAAAATCTTCTGATTTATCGAATGTTGAATTGGTTGATGAAAAAGAAAACAAGTGCAGGAATTGCATAGAAATGTGCAAAGCCTGTACTGAAAAAGATGATATCATAAAAACAAAAGATATTGAAACAAATAAACTTGAAAATGTTTTCAAAATAAAATGTAAAGAAATGATTGAAAAAGAAGAAATTTTGAAACTAAAAGTTGAAAACTTGACACAGAAATGTCAAGGTCTTGAAAAGGATAATGATGTTTATAGACAACTGTGTTCTACAAAATGTGTCGATTGTGTTGAAAAAGAATCGAAATTTCAAGATTTACAAAAACAGTATGATTCTTTAAAGTGGTCGAGTCAGAGAGTACAAGAAGCTTATGATACTTTGAAGAGTCAAGTCAAAAGTTTTGATCAAAGATTGTCTGAAACTTTAACAACCAAAGAAATGTATGAGAGACAGTTTAAAGAAAAGCAAATTGAATTAAACAAATGTGTTAATGAAATTGCAAATCTTAAACAAGTCTTGGCTGAAAAAGAAAAGGTTGTTACAAAACTTCAAAGTTATCATAACTCTTCGTACATTCTCGAACGCATTTTCAACATTACACCAGATGACAAAGATACTGAAAATTGCAAAAAGGGTATTGGTTCAAAATTTCATCAGGTACCACCACCATTGAGAAACAATTATACTTTTTATGATGAGGAAAAGGTGGCAAAGGGTTTGAATATAGCTGACCAGTTACCTGAAAGTATTGATGTGACTTACTCCAAATCTGATGATGCTAATGATTCAGAGGTGGTAAGTAAGGTTGTTGAAAGCGTTTTGAAAAATGAGTCTACAAAAGGTAAGTCTGAATCACAGGATGAAAATGAAGGAAATCTTTATGATGGTTATCTGAAAAACACAAAATCCGAGAAAAATTTGAATGATGATTCAAAAGGATTGGTTTATACCATGATTGGATCGGACAAATTATTCTTAGATGTTGTATTCCCGATTCAGAATGTGATTTCAGAAAAGGTCAATCAAGTTTTCAAAATGGTTGAGATTGAGAAGTCTGAGATTTCAAAGTTTGCTGGTAAAGGTCATAAATCTTTTTATAACAAACCTGGTTTTAAGAAGAAAAACATGAAGGCTGGTTTGGGTTATAAAAAGAAACAGAATTGGAATCAAAGTAAAAAACCAAATTTGCAACAAAAGATGAATTTTGTTCAAGGGAAAAGCTTGAAAGAAGAGGAAAAACTCAAATTTGGACGACAGTCTAATGATGAGTTTGATGCTATGAAAAAGAAACAACAACAGGCCAAGGATGTTTCAAAGAAAGTGTGTTTTAAATGTGATCAAATTCGACATGTTGCACGAAAGTGTCCAAATCCAAAGCCTGTTGATGTTGAAAAACAGAAATCTGAGGATGTGAAATCGAGGTCAACCAGATTTGATTCGAAACAAACTTGGAGGTACAATACAAACAAGTTTGCTTCAAATCAAAATTGGAAATCAAACCCGAACAGGTTCGATTCAAGACAGACCTGGAATTCTCACACACCCAGATTCAGAACAACACAGAGTTGGAGAACATCTGTTGATATGACAAAACCTCAAGAGTTTTGGAAACCTAAAAATGTTATTCAAGATCAAAAGGTTCAAAAAGAGAAAAATTTTTACAAAAGAGGTACTCCGAAAGGTCAAGTGTGGAGTGCTAAGAAACAAGTGACGTTGGAAAAAGATGAGAAAGTTGAAGTCAAAGTTGAACAAGTTTTAAATGACAAAGAGTTTCCAAAATTGAATGAAAATTATTGTGTTGAAATGCCTAAGGTTCAACAGACCTGGGCTAAATTGTTCAAATGATTGATAAAGTTTGAATGTGCAGGTGCTCAACGAAGCTGAAGATTGTGCGAATGGTAGTAGGAGCAACCTGGCACAGGAAGAGGTTGCAGGACCCTGGTTTGGTTGAACAGGGAGTTTAGTTTGATTGTTTTATGTATATAAATAAACAATATTTTCAAAATCCTAAAAATTGAAAAATTAAAAACCAAAAATATGTTTTTAGTTTGTTAAAATTTGAAAAACCAAAAATATGTTGTTTTTAATTTTGTTTGAATGTATGTTGATTGAATATGCCGAAACCCTCACGGCTGAACAAACATGATTACTTTCATCAGATTGAAACACGGTTTTCAAACTGTTAAGATTAATGGGTTGTAAATCATGGGGGTATGTTATATTTTCTGCAAATCAGAGCACTTTTAGCAGAAAATGGATGGCGAGACAAAGCTATCAGTGTTGGTTGTCAAATTTTCTTTATATGATTTTGCATTTTAGGGGGAGTAATATTGTTAGAAAATACAAAAACATTTGAAAATTTGAAAAAGCCAAAAACATGATAAAATTCAAAAATTTGAGTTTTGCGTAAAAAGAGGAAATGATAGTACATCAGTAGACAGTTACAGTACGCTAAAGAATTGGAAAGTTTAAATGTGTTAAACGATCTCACCGTGGATGTGTCAGTAGATTTTTATACACTTAGTAAACTTTTTCGGGATATAAACCTAAATTCAAACTTGCTTATTTTGTGGGGAACACTACTTGGATATATAGGTAACCCCTGAAATCTCGTTTGAAAGGTCTCTTAATCTGATATACTAGGTCTTTATACTCAATGATGTCTGGGGTATTATTCCGGGACTTCTGCTGAACGGTAGTTCTGACCTAGTCCTTGGCTAATACTTGCTGCAATGCTTGAAACACAGCATTAAACCCTCAGCATGCTGAAACAATAAAATTGATAAATGCTGCTGTTGTAAGCAAAAAGATCCTCTAAAGGGGACACACCGAAAAGTCGAAGCTGATATCTCTCTGCGTATACGGAAGTATCGACCTGAGATCCCTCGGCCCTTGCATACTTAATTTATATACAGATATCATTGTAGTATACTCACCTGTAAGACTGATTATTGGGATTCTGGATACGGGAGTATATTCAAGAGGTGGGACACATGAATGAGTTTAAGTCTTAAAATACCTAATTCGTATCCTGAATCAGTTGAAATTTGTATGAAAATTTAAGTGGACAAGTATATCGACAATCTAAGTGAATTGTTTAATTCTCTGTGTTAAAAAGCTCAACGGTACTTGTGACTTGTCGGAAACTGATATGATCCTCTGACGCATACTCAAAACAAAAATATTATTTGTAAATATGTTTGTACATATTTCTTTACTGCTTTATGTTTTCAGAAAATACAAAAAGATTTTGATTTCTGCTTTATTTTCGACAACTGATGTCTGAAATGCTGAGTTTCAAAATCTAAGTAAGCTGATTGCGTTTCTGAAAATAAAACAAGTTCATTAATTTGAAACTTGAAGTTTTAAAATCAAAAATTCAAAAACAGTTTGTGATATCTCCAAGGTCATTAATTTGGACTTGGATGATTAACTGTGGGGGAGTTGGATGTTTATATTGTTATAGAGCTAGTTTCCGATACGATTCGATGAAACTGCCAAATTCATGAGAAGTGATTTTGAGGAGATTGAATTGTCAGATTACGATATCTGGAAGATTAAAATGCTGTTACTTATAGTTGTATGAGTGATTGCAGGAAAAGTCCAGACTACGATCCCGAGAGCAGAGTCTAAGGGGGAGTCTGAAGACAAGCTTGAAGCAAAGAGAAGCTTGTAGATGGAAAGCTAGGTGTCGATCCCAAAGCACGGAAGCTTGATGAAAGGGGGAGCCTAAAGCTGATAAAGACTAAAGACTGAGAAGACTCGATAGTTAAGACTCGTCAACATCTGAGGGGGAGTCTGTTAGTGCATTCATCTGTCAACTTCGTCTTAGATCGAGTCTCAGTTGCGTTGCGGATCTGAACGAGTATATACAATGATGACATCATCAACAATGACATCATCAATGTCATCACTACATAACAAGACAAAGCAATATGATATTCACGTGATATCAGTTTGTTTAATATTGTATAGATTTCGCTCATATGTACAGTTAGGTAGTTGATTTCGCTTAGATGGTCCAAGGTAGATTTCGCTTTAATGGTCACATGGGATTTCGCTCTTGTGTCACTGACACATAAGCGAAATCAGCCATACTATAAATACCTCTCATGTGTGATCTTTCATGTAACTTGGAGCGAGACCTGTTCATATGCTAGGTAACCAAACTCTGTCAAAATCATTTCAGAAAGCATAAATAAAGAAGATATTGAAAGGAACAGCTGTTGTTACGTTACGTATTCTGATTCCGCCTTTATACGTGATGATGAACTGCCTTGACTGATCGTTTAGGGTCACGACACGGTCCAACAATATCTTTGCCATGTATTGGTGTCGTATTCCGTTATGTATTTATACGTACGAAAATACGTATTTTAATTGTATTCATTGAGTATCCTTATACTTAATTTTGTATAAATTTTTCCCGGAATAGTATTTCTAGTAAAAATACATCAACATATATTTCCAAAATATATATTTTAAGAAATATTACTTAGAAAAATTATTTATAATTTACCTTTGGCAAAAATATTTGTATTTCCATATAAGTTCCAAAAATAATATATTTTCAAGTCTAACTTGGAAAATATATATAAACTTATTTTTCTCCCAAAAATAATATATTTGATGTTTGTTTGAGAAAATATATATTTCTTCCAAAAATAATATATCTTCTATTAATTCCAAGAAAATATATATTTTTATTCACCAAAAATAATATATTTTCTTTTTGTCAAAAATATGATATAAATTGTAATAATTGTGAAAATCTCATTTTCATTCACTTGGTGTCCAAAATATACTTGTGAATAAATTTTCCGGAATATTTTGTAAGTTATATTTCTTTGTTCGGTTTCTCCAATATTGTGGGTATACTTTGTATATTTATTCCTTGGAATTTTGGTAATATTTTGGATTGTAATTTCTTGGTATTTTGATGAATTATATTATTTCAAGCCCTAAAATAATATAACTAATACACATAATATACAAAAAATCACACACATGGTGCCTTCTAAATATATATTTCCCTAAATACATATTTAGTCACTTTTATTTACAAAAAACAACCTCCAATATTTATAATTTTTGTAACAAAAATTATGGCAGACTTTATGTAAAAATTCATGGTTTGAAACATACTTGTAAATATTTGTTTAAAAATATTTTTCTAAGTGTTTAATTTCTAGAAAAATTTTGCCATAGTTTCCTCTAAAAATGGAGGTTTCCATGCCTTGAAGGCATATCATTTTCTTTTGTAAATCAACACAATCAACCAACAATCAACAACAAACAATCTTCACTTACCAATTTTGCCAAATGTTGGTGCATACATCTGTTGAATTCGTCTTGTATTGAGTCTTAGACTACATAGAATAGATCAGGGCACATTGTATGAGAAAATAGAAAGATTTAGAGTGTTTAGAAGCTGATTCCGCTCGAACATGTATATGTAAGTGATTCCGCCCGAAACGGTTTCAAGCTAATTTCGCTCCAACTGATGCTGTGTCATTCTGAGCGGAATCAGGCCCCTATATATAGGTGGCCTGGAGCGAAATCAGTAGACAAGTCCTTGTATTCCATACCGAAGTGCTGCCGGTGTTAGATTTGATTGTAAACAACGTCAGATCAATACAATCAGTGTTTATAGTGAAGATTTAGCTGTTTCTACCTTTGTTTCTTAGTTTCCGCCTCTGAAACGAAGTAAAACTCCTCTGAACGACTCGTCTGGGTCCGTACACGATCCTACAAGTGGTATCAGAGCTCAGGAGGAGGAGTTCTGCAGAGATTAGCTGAATTTCATCAAAACTTCTCTTCTACACCTTCTTTCTTCATCAGAACGAGATTTACCAGTCAAAACTCTTTCAAATTTTCACAAACTGTGTAGAAGTAACTATTAACAAATCCCTGAAAGTTTGAGACTAAAATTCACAGTAAAAATGGACAAAATGGACTCCCGAACTGATTTCGCTCGTACGGATGTTGTCTGATTTCGCTCCAAAACTGTTGTTGATTCCGCTCCTGGCTGCCAAACTGTTGATTCCGCTCCAAAAATCTGTTTAATTCCGCTCCAGGCTGCCAAACTGCTATTTTCGCTCCTGATAGTGTCTGATTTCGCTCCAAACTGCTGATAGTTTCTGATTTCGCTCCAAGATTAACAAGCAATAGATTCCGCTCCAAATTATTTGTTGATTTCGCTCCAGATTACAAAGTATCATTTGATTTCGCTCCTAGTGACTAATCAGTGATTTCGCTCCAGAGAATATTCTGATTTCGCTTCAAACTACCAAACTTCTGATTTCGCTCCAGTATACATTGTGATTTCGCTCCAAGTGTACAAATTAGTGATTTCGCTCCTAAGAGTTGTTTGCTATTTCGCTCCAAAGGTATATTTGAGTTAATTCCGCTCGAAAGTAACTGTTTTTGAAAAACAAGATAAGTCATCATGAGTGAAGAGTTCTACAACGCGTTCGCTTCATCTCCGACTACTCCGGCTTCTATTGCTCATAATATGAATTTAGAAAACGAGACCGGAATGTTACAAAAGCCCCCGAAACTAATGAGTATTGAAGAATATTACGGGTGGAAAGACAGATTCGAAAACTGGGTCCAGGCAAATCATCTTAGGTCATGGGAGTGTATTCTGAAGAAATATGTTTTACCTCGTACTGATTTGCAAGTTGTGAAAACAATTTCTGAGTTTAGTGATCAAGAACGAGATATGTATCGCGCTGAAAAAATGATGATTAGTCTATTACAGCAGGCAATCAAAGAAGACATTTTCATTCTGCTTCAACATGATAAAACTTCAAAGTCAATCTGGGATGCTCTACGTGTTAAGTTTGAGGGGAGTGAGAACATGATTAAGAGCAAGAAGGCGTTGCTCAAGAAAGAGTTTGATCTGTTCAGTAGTTTACCGGGAGAAGACACGAAGAAGCTGATTGAACATTACTGCCACTTGGTGCGATCTATGTCGATGATTGGTATAACAAAAGATCCTGATGAGTGGGTAGACAAGTTAGCGGACGCTTTACCGCAAAAAGAGTGGGGAACATATTTGATGATTTTGAAGAATACGGGGGTTTATGATGGATTAACGATTTCTCAGTTCATTGAGAAAATTGAAAGTCAGGATTTGGAACAGCAAAAGATCGCAAGGATGAACAGTTCGAGTAGTCAACAGGATGTAAAAATGTACTACAAAGGCAGTGTTCCAGAAATTGAAAGAAGCCCAAAGATACAAACTGCATTTAGTGCGGGAGATTCTACTGAAAATGTTGATCAAAGTCCTAAAAGCAGTAATGGTTTCTCTTCATACCCGAGTGTTAATCCAAAGAGCACAACTTCAAGTTTCAGTTCTCAAAGTACAAAAAGTGGAAGTGGTTATGTGATACAATGCGATATTGCCTTGAATCTTCCAGATGGTCAAAGTTTTTCTGAAAAGGTTGCAAAAGATCACATGGCTTTACTTGGTTCTGTGCTACTATCATATGAAGGTTTGGTTGCAGGACGGATTGGGAATCCTATGTTAACAAAGGAGGATTACGATCAGATAGACGCTGAAGAAATGGAACTTATGGATATCAAATGGTGTCTAGCTAGCGTTCTGAGAAGAGCTGAAAAGTTCAAACTGATTACTGGAAGAAATGACTTTCTTGATGCACATGTTTCTACTTTAGGTTTTGATAAATCTAAAGTTACTTGTTTTCGATGCAGGGATAAAGGTCATTTTAAAAGAGAATGCAAGAACAGAGAAGCTAGTGGAGCTCAGAATCCGTTTGGAAAAGACGATTACTATCGGAAAGCCATTTATCAGCAAGTTGGTCAGCAACAACTACAAGAACCACAGGTGGCTCATGGTAGAAAACTGATCGAGGATTCAAAAACAGCATGTCTGGGGAATCAAGAGAACTTTAATTGGAATTTTCAAGATGATGAAAAATTGCCTGGAGGTTTTAGCTGGGATATGTTTGTGAATGATAAAGGAGATTTCAAAGCTTTCATTGCTAAAATTTTGAAAGAACCAGATATGTTTACTACATGGATGAAGTCTATTGGTGAAACTGTAAAGAATGAAGTTGAAACATCTGTTTCATCAGAAGAAGGATCACAAAGTGATGAAAGTTCAGAAAAGGAAGTTGTTTTTGATCAAACACCAGCTGATTCTGGTTCTTCAGATGATAATGCTGAAAATTCAATTGAGTTTGATCAGTCACCAACTGATGACAGTAGTGATGATGAGGAAGAAAAAACATATTAATATTGCAAAATCTCATCTTTCTCCTGAAAGTTTTCATTTTTATTTTGCAGATCGCTTGGAGAAACTGAAGGAGAAACGAGCTGCAAAAGAACAACAAGAAATGAAGACTGAAAGTGTTGTTCAAAATGATGAAGTTAATAGTGTTGCTGAGGAGAGTGTTGAGACTGAGCAGGTAAGTGAAGCAGAAAGGGTGACTGAAGCTGAGAAGATAATAGAAGTTGTAAAGATTGTGGAAGTCATCAAGCCTTGCACAAAGTGTTTGGAACCTTGCAAGGAATGTGCAGCAAAAGATGAAAAGCTGGCTGAGCTTGAGAAGATGAAAGAGCAATTACTGTTCAATCTAAATTACGTGAAAGAATCTTATGATGTTTTGAACAGAACAGTAACTGGTCTTCAAAAGACAAACTCTGAAAGAGAAAATGCTTTGACGATGATGAATGCAACATTGATGACGAAGCAGAAAGCTATTAACTTTTACATCGAAGAAAGTGCAAAGTGGAAGCAAGAGTTGGAAACTGAAAAGATTGAAAATGAGAGAATCAGACGATTATTGCAGAGTTATTCTAGTTCTGATTATCTTATTGATAGAATTTATCCGACTGTTGCAGGTATGAAAGCTTTTCAAGATGAGAAGCCAAAGAAGGAGGATACTGGTAAGAAACCGACTGCTAGATATAACAAGTGTCCGCCTCCAATCTGGGAAAGTTACTCTCCCAGAAAACCAAATGAGGAGCAAGTGGAAAAAGCAGTCAATATAAAGTTAAAAATCGATACAACTGATGATTTACCAGAAAACATTGACGTTACTTTCACATCGTCTGACACTGATCATGAGTCTGAGTTAATCAAAAAGGTGGTCGATCAGGTGTTGGATACTGATGAGGAGTCTGAGTCAAAATCTGAGTCTGGAGGGTCAAGTTCGTCGGTCAACAGTTCACAGTCGTCGGTTAAATGGGCATACAGTAAAGAGTTTTTGTTATCAAAAGCAAATTTGGATGATGAAACATTTGAAGTAGCATACACTTTAAATGATTCTGACAAATTATATTCTGACAAAGAGTTTCCAATAAGAAGTGTTAGATTTGAAATGATCAAAAAGGTTTTCAAAATGACAGAAATTAAGATTTCTGAAATAAAAGATTTAAATCTTACTGAAAAACCTAAAAAATACACTTCAAGAGTACAACAACGATTAAACAAGAAAAAGGGTTACAATTCTGGTTCTGGTTTTCAAAAGAAACCAAACCATAATGGTAGCTACAAAAAGAAAGGATTAGGTTTTATTCCACCAGAAAATTATAAAAATGAGAAAAATTCTAAAACAAAAACAGAATTTGTTTCAGGAGGAAGTGCAGAAGAAGAACAGAAGAAACCGTTCTGGAAACAATCAAACCAGGAGTTTCTTGCTGAGAAGAAGAGGAATGGAACTGGAGTGTTTCATCCAAAAGAGACTCGAACATGTTTCAAATGCAATGAAGCTGGTCACATTGCATGGAACTGTCCGAAAAATGCTAAGACTAAACAGGGAGTTTCTGAAAAACTGAAAGAAATAGTTGTTGATGTTGAATCACCAACCGAAAAATTCAGAACTTTTGAAAACTCAACTTATGAGGTTGGTGAGTGTTCTAAAAAGAATTTTTACAAAAAGAAAGCCAAGAACAACCAAGTGTGGGTTGTCAAGAAGGATGATGTAAAAGTCGGCAATGAATCTGGTTCCACAAAGCCAGAAGAGCCACAAGGTGAGGTAAAAGAGGTAATTTCTGTATCTTTAGTGAATGATGATGAATTTCCATCACTGAAGTTTGAGAAGATTAAACAGAAAGTTGGTAAGGTTGAGATCTTAGATCAATTTTACTCTGAGAAGAATGAATTTGATATCGAGAAAGTTTTTAATGGAAATGTTAAGAAAATTTTTGGGAAAATGCTTGATGGGAAAGTAAAGGGGGTTAAAGATTTTTACGCAACAAAGAAAGCAACTTTTAACCCAACTGAACAAGAGCTAAAGGAGTTAAAATCACCCAAGGTTGGTCAGACTTGGGTGGAAAATTTTTTTCCTTGAATATCTGACTTGCCGGAGATCCCAAGTTTGTAATTGCGGATCAGGAATCGGCATCTTTCTTGATAATTGATTTTGTGATTGAATTTTATAAAGGTTAAATTTTTACAGGATAAATGTGAATTGCCGGAGCTTCCAGGTTGGTAAGTGTGAAGCAGGAATCGGCATCTTTATTGGTAAAATGATTTTGTGTAGATGTGATATTCCTACAAAGTTGGTTGATGAAGGTTTACACCTACAAGTGGTAAATCAAGGACATTAAGTTGTACTTGTTTTTCCTACAAATGGTTAATCAAGGTCATTAGGTTGAACTTGATTGGATCAAACTTACAAGTGCTATTTTGGAAGACAATGTGATGAACCACACCCCAAATCTACAAGTTATAAAATCAACAAAACTTATTTTCCGGAAAAATCATTTTGGTTAAAACAAACTTAAGTGTTTTGAAATCATAATGAGAAAATAGTTTTGTGATAGGGGGAGTTCTGATTGTTTATGCCAAAGTGGATGGCGATTTGAAGCAATTCGATATTGGTTGTCAAGTTTATTGTACAGTTTGTTTTCAAATTTCCTGAAATGTGTTTGCATTTTAGGGGGAGTAGAAATTTTCAGAAAATCCAAAAACATTAGAAAATTTGAAAAAATCAAAAACTTGATAAAATACAAAAATGAGTTTTGGTGTCAAAGAAGAGGAAATGATAGTACATCAGTAGACAGTCACAGTATGCTAAAGAAATGTAATGTTTAAATAGCGTTAAACAGTCTCACTGATGATATGCCGATAGGTTTTTACACATTTAGTAAGCTTTTTCGGGATATAAACTTAAATTCAAACTTGCTTATTTTGTGGGGAACACTACTTGGATATATAGGTAACCCCTGAAATCTCATTTGAAATGTCCCTCTTTCTGAGATACTAGGTCTTTATGCTCAGTGATATCTGGGGTATTATCCCGGGACTTCTGATTTTGCGGAAGCAATGGCCTAGTCCCCGGAGAATACTTTCCGCATGCTTGAAAAATAGCGTCGCCCTCAGCAAATTGATGAAACAATAAAATTGATAGTCATTGCTGTTGTAATTCAAAAGATCCTCTAAAGGGGACACACCCAAGTCGAACCGTCATCTTTCTGCTGAACGGAAGTTCTTACCTGAGCTCTCACGGTTTCGTACTATAATTTATTCCCCTTACAGATATCATCTGTGGTATACTCACCTGTAAGACTGAATATTGGGATCTGGATATAGGAGTATATTCAAGAGGTGGGACACATGAATGAGTTTAAGTTCTTAAAACATCTAAATCATATCCTGAATTAGTTGAAATTTGTGTGAAAATTTAAGTGGATCAGTATATCGGCAATCTAAGTGAATTGTTTAATTCTTAATGTGTAACTAAGCTCAACGGTACTTGTGACTTGTCAAAAACTGATATGATCCTCTTACACAAAACTCACAAAAATATTGTTTGTAAATATTTCTTTACTGCATTTCTTTACATTCAAAAATTCAAAAAGATTTTCAGTGTGTTTTAGCATAAATTTTTGAAAAATTCAAAAAGATTTTCGACAACTGATGTTGGAAAGCTAATTTTCAAAATTCCAAGTGCTAGACATGATGAACAAATGGTTTGGGATAATGTGTTTTGATCAAATTTTAAAGTGGTTCATCAAGATTATTGAGTTATTTTTTGAGGAAGAGTCAGTGTTAGTGCATACATTGAATTGTTAAATTTAGAAAATTTACTTTGAGGTAGAGAGTGTGCAGGTTTAAGTTTGAGCTAGGTGACAATCCTGAGTTGGATAAAAGCCAGGTTACAATCTTGGAACAACATTCAGAAAGAGCCAGGCCATTCGATCCGGAAGAAGATTGTGTTTAAAGAGCCAGATTTCTGATACCTGAAGACTAAGAGAAGAGAGTGAAAACCAGATTACGGTCCTGAAGCGAAAGTTGCTGATGAACTGAATGAATGCCAGCAAATTGTTAGGGGAGTCTGGTAATGCTGAGTGAAAGAATGAAGCCCAGAGACTGATCAAGACTGAAGATGCAAAGACTAGACACAGTCAGACTCGACACTGTCAGACTCGTCAACATCTGAGGGGGAGTCTGTTGGTGCATACATCTGTTGAATTCATCTTGTATCGAGTCTTATTCTACATAGAATAGATCAGGGCACATCGTATGAGAAAATAGAAAGATTTAGAGTGTTTAGAAGCTGATTCCGCTCGAACATGTATATGTAAGTGATTCCGCCCGAAACGGTTTCAAGCTAATTCCGCTCCAACTGATGTTGTGTCATTCTGAGCGGAATCAGGCCCCTATATATAGGTGGCCTGGAGCGAAATCAGTAGACAAGTCCTTGTATTCCATACCGAAGTGCTGCCGGTGTGAGATTTGATTGTAAACAACGTCAGATCAATACAATCAGTGTTTATAGTGAAGATTTAGCTGTTTCTACCTTTGTTTCTTAGTTTCCGCCTCTGAAACGAAGTAAAACTCCTCTGAATGACTCGTTCGGGTCCGTACACGATCCTACACCAAAAACAAGCATAATTTACAACTTCATGAACTCGAAAATTTATAAAAATGTGTAGTAACTTACTAGTGTATTTAGTAAGTCTTGTTACCCTTTAAAGTGTGGTTGATTATTTAAAAACATCATTTTTAGAGAAGTTAGTTCTCCACAACTTATAATCACATTTTCTAAAAATGTTTCTTCATGGATTTTTCTTGTCACATATGTGCTTCTACACTTTATTAACCACCAAAAATTAGGGTTATTTATTTAAGAACCAAGATTAAGTAAAACTTGTATTTTTAACTTGGTTTCTTGAAAAATCATCTTTGAAATTTTAGATCTACAAGACTTACATCTCGTTTTAATCATCATTTTACAAGAAAACAATATATTTTTTCAAGTTCATGTCTTTCATGAGGATGATCTATTAATCTCTAACACTTTCATCCTCTCATCTTGCTAGATTATGTTTCTAATCATGATCTAGCAAGATCATATGATGATCTACATCATTTACATAAGTAAACAACAATCAACAAGTATAATAACACATATATATCAAGATTTCTTTAAGATTTAAGCTTATGTTCATGTTTCATTCTCTTGATTCTTAGTGTTCTTCAAACTTACATTATGTATCTTCTTTTAACCACTTAAATAATATGTAAAATGAAGAGATTAGTGTTCTTACCACTAGCTCAAGGCTAGGGATGATCAAGAGAAGAAAAGAGGAGGATAAAACCAAATGGTGAAGGTCCTTGAACTTCCGAAAGCTCCTAGCTTCCTTATGCACCTTCTAACACCCTTGTATATGCTTGGAATTACATGAAGTTGATTGAATGATGGTGGTGGGGTTGTTGTTGTCTTCGGCCGTGAACAAGCAAGAGAGGAAGAGAGAAGTGTGTTGGTGTGATGAATGAGAAAATGAAAGTATGAGACTAATGGTTGATCTTATAATCCAACATCACTAAATTCTCCAATGGTTTATATGTTTAGGAAAGTAAAAACATGATCTATTAGAATATTAAAAAAATCAAAGGGTGGGGGCCATGTTGGGCCATCACATAGGTGGGGGGGTATAGGTGTAGGTTTAAACCAATAGTTAGTTACTTAGTTAGAAATCAAGTATATAGTTAGGGATTTAGTTATTAGATATTTATATAGGGTGTTATGATGTTCGGGGACCATAACTAGCTTGGTAATGTTAAAACAGTGCTTCTAGTGAAATTTGGTGTTTCGGGTAGTGCCCGGTTGTTCGGTTAGTTACTGGTTCGTTAAGGTGCTAAACTATGCAGTTTAGTGTGCTTTATGTTACCTTTTGTGACACTTTTTATTCCCGACACTAAAGAAAGCATTCAAGACCATTTAACCATATTTCTGCATAATATTAGAGTGTTTAAATGCTGAATTTGCTGATTTTCTGTAGAATTCTGCAGTTTGTGTGAGTTTTAGGCACTTTCCTGCACTTAAACTATTTCTAGGAAGGCAGTTTTATAATCCTTACTTCCCTACACACTATAATAGTGTAATACTTGGTTTCTGGCTTATCCTGTGTCCCAACACATTGTCTGTCTATGTACTGGACTCCGTCAGCATTTTTCTGATTTGTCTGATAACTGTGCTAACTGTGTTTCGTGCATCATTTGAGTTAATAAAGTTCTCATGCAATAATGATATGTCATTTGCAATATGTGATGCACATGTATGTATAAAGCAATAATCAGCAAGCAGTTCAAGCCACTAATTGTAACTCAGCACAGGCATTAAGCACTAATCATGGTTTTATAGTTGTACGGATACCTGGAATTTTGACAGTTGTCACAGATCTGACGGCTGGGGTTATCGCGTACGTAATGTACGATAAGCCCTATTGTACGTTAACTGACCTCTACATATACATATATATATATATATATATTGAATCAGGTTATCGGGATCTATTATCGGCGGATGTTACAGTGATGGTGAAGGATCTAGAGAGTACTCCTCTCTAAATTCTATAAAATTTTGTGACAAAATAATTTCTCTGGTATCTCTTCTTTTTTCTCTTCTCTATTTCACACATTTTTTCCTTTTTGTCTAAAAATAAATCATAAGGTTATTTTTAAACTTAAAACCCAAGCTTCATATTTAATTTATATTTTTTAAGATGGTTATATCGATTTTATTAGTCAAACAAAACATTCATTTGATTTGTGGCAGGTTAATATCATTTTAAATAAAATCATAGCCATAATCCGAAACCCTCATAATGATTTTGAAAAAGTCATAACAAAATAAGTGTTTTATAAAAGTGATAAAAAAATTGTAGTAGAGTCATCAAAGTTTAGAAATATTCTATTCAGTTATTTAACTTTAAGTATCGATATCTCATTAGTCTTAACTCTAATTTAGACGTGGGTTGATTCGTTTGTGAAAAATCATAAATCATAAATAATTATCTATAAAAGTCAAATATGAATACAATTATTTATTTTTCTTCCAAAATTAATGAAAAAGGTATATTTTTTCTAATACATTTTACACAATTTTAGCTACTTTTGAGCATGGTTATGACATTTGAAGGATTTTATAGGAGGAAATATCTTTTTTTTTTTTTTTGAAAATAAAACTTCAAAAAGAGATAGGATGTAAAAGTGGAACTTGAACACTATAACGTGGGATAGTGGGTATGCATTGATGAAGTTTTTTGTCTGTGCAAGCAAGTACACCGAGAATATCACATTATGTGGCAATGATTATCGCCTCCAATCAGATGTTTCCAATGGCAATGAGACCGAAGGGTACGGGGGCCGTCCCCATGCCCGTCCTCCCACCGCCGCCCCAAAAGTTCCACCCCCCAGCACCGTCGCCGCTGTCCCCTGCTCGACGCCCAAGCCGGGCCTCACCCACTCACACACACCTATACATACATATATATAAAATGGTTCATCCCCCACCCCCCTAGGTCCATCCCCTTCAAGCCCCGCTTACGTGGCGGTGACGTGACGTGACGGCCCATCCCCTTGAGGATGAGCTCTCCATACCCTTTAGCCTGAGTATCTCACATTGCAACAGAACAGAACTTGATTGAGATAACGAAGTTTACTTTTATTAATTAAGTATTTTAATTAATAATGTTTCAATAACTGGTTCTTTCTTAAATAATGGTTCTATATATTTTGTTTATTATTGATTCATATACATTGATATGTTATCATCATTGAGCTTTTTTTATTCATGTGTTTTCAATTGAACAACAATTTATATAAACAAGAGGAAATTACATTGAGGTGCGGTAACCTTGAAATTACGTTGAGGATTTGATAAACCCTAGGCTATAAAAAATATCGTAGAACTTTAAATAGAGTTTAAAAGGTAACTTCCTTCGACTAATTCAAAATCCTCTCATTACTCTGGCTGTGAAACACTCATAAGTCATAACTCTTTGGATCTCAAGATCTGGATGGAATTCAGGTTCCAAATCTACGCTATTCCTAAGCTACAACTTTAGAGTTACCGTACTCTTACCCTCCAGGTCTACGAGATCTGAGTGAATGAATATTTATGCAATTGATGACAGTATTAGATTCTTTGTTAGAAAAAAAAAAGGCTATAGAGCGTGCATTAAAGATAGACGTTCATGCATATCGTGTTGCCAAGACATCATGATTAGATATTTGCACGGAGGTGTTATGAATAAGATAATTGTAGATTTTTTGTGCTAAATATGTTGGAAATATTAAAGAGGTAAACATACAAGTTGGTATGTTTCCTCCATCCCACATCGGTGGAGTGAGTGAAGTATGAGTGGTTTATAAGGGATTGCTCATTATGGGTCTCCATAGTGTTAAATGGGTTGAGAAGTGGGTGAAGCCCACACGCGCGCCGAGCCGAGCCGTGAGCTCGCGAATGGTCGCGTTTGAGGCGCACTTTGCACTTCGCAAACCAGTGGGGGTTATCTCATTATCTCTAGTAAACCGAATTCGTATCAGATATATATTGAGGAATTCGAATTGGTTATGGATTGTGATCCTACTCCCTATTTTTCTCTTTCTCTGGTATGATTATAACCTATAAATAAAGGTTTCCTGCTACCCATTCTACACTTGCAATTTTCGCAGCTCTCTCTCTCTCTATTGTGTGCTTCTGTTTTCGTTCCAGCTTCTGCGTTTTCTGGTTTTCATTGCTGTTGGAATACCAGATCAGTTCTGCATTAAATCCTGGGAGTTTACGCTGCAGCTCACAGCAATACGAGTGCGTAAAATCCTTTAAGGACAGGAGTCATCCGTGCAGTTCAAGTTTCTTGTTTAAGGATCTTCAATCTCAATCGCCAGGTTGGTTTTAAATTTGCATGTTCTTTAAATTCGTCCGACAACGGGACAGTCTCCTTCTACCTTTCTTTAATTAGTTTGCTCAAGTTGGATCAAACTGGTTTGGCTGATAACTCGGTAATTAATAAATTAACTGTTTTATTGAATTATTTTCAACAAAATAACTAATCAAAACATATCATGAAACCTTAACGCGATATAGGTAGGTACATGTACATTATCAAACCAAGGTTAAGGTTTCTCTAAACTTATAAGAAAATTCTAAACTTGAAATACAAAAATCAATCCTAAACATTAAAAGATAAATCCTATTTAATAAAGGGTGGGGCTAAATGCACCCTCTTCTTACTTTTCACACTCCCTTTCCAAAATTTTGAGTTTAAAACTTTTCAAATTTAATCATTTTAAAATTTAATTTCACCTAGCTTTAACAATATTAATTCACAACATACTCTATTCTTCTAAATTTACAAAGATTCACAACCCGAGAAACAGAAAAGGATTTAATTTGGTAAAGGGAGACCTCCATTTTGATTGCCACAACCCCGGATCCATCACGAAGAAAACGATCTCTCTTCAGAAAGAACTCGGACCCACTTTTAAAATTTAAAAGGTTGATGAGATGAGTGCCTACTTGTAAGCATAGAAAGTAATGTATCTGAAGAATTCTTTGTAAATTACTACATGAAAATGATAACACTAGATGTTAACTTATTACTGAATCTTTTTTTTGGTATGAGATGATCATTTAATTAAAAGTAACTAGTCTAAATATAATACAATTCTAAATTATAATAAACTAGTATTAAATTCCCCGCGTTGTGGTGGGGGCGTAAAACCGTGACAACTAGCACCAAGGCCACAACACCGCCAACGACCACCAACACTAAAGTTGCGACGTGTTAATGCGGAGAAATTAGACCGAAACATAAAATATAGAAAATAATAACTAAGTTGATTTAGGACCCGTGCGTCATGATGAACCTATCAAACGGGAAAAGATAGATGACCATAAAAACGTTGAAGCACCCATACACGTTGCGTAATGTTAACTCGTAAAATTTAGAACGAAGCATAAAACAAAACATAAAAATGTTGAACCACACATGAAAGTTGCGTTGTGTTAAATCGCAAAATTTAGAACAAAACGTAAAACAAAATTTTTGAAAGTAAAAAAGTTATGAGGTTAAATTGACAAAGATAGAAAGTTTTGGGGTTAAAAGTAAAAAACCAAAATAGTTTTAGATTAAAATTGTAATTATATCAAACTTTTTTTGAAAACCTCCCTAAGCAAAGAGTACAACTACTCTATGCATCACAATGTTGTTAATTTATAATTTATAATTTATAATAGGCTGTATATGTAGAATGCTGAATATCTATGCATACCTTGATCACTTAGGTGTTGTTTGTTTTTTCAAAGGTAAAATGTCTGCAGTCTGCGGACCACATCTGCAGACATCTGCAGCAGAAGAGGTGGACCAAACCTCTTCAGTCTGCCAGAAGAAGACTGTTTGTTTTTTAACCTCTGCAAGCTGCTAAACATCATACAAATTCTAATTACCATTTTAACACGATGAATATCATAATTAAACAACATAACAGGCATGCGTAACACCAAAATTAACAAATCATCTTCAATAGCAGCAAATTCAACAATCAATTAGCAAACAAATCGTCGAACAACTGGTGTGCATTTATGCCAAATTTCAACTAGTAAAGCATGAAAATCAAGCAATAAGAACATGAAAAATGAACTTAAAGAACATAGAGGATGATGATGAAAAGTATGATAAAAAAAATAATAAAATCAAAAACCTAGCAACCTGAAGATTCAGCAGTGCTGTTAGAAACTCCACCACCGCCACCGGCCGCAACAGCATCATCTCCCCCGTTACCTACTTCCGCTGCACCATCGCCGGTAACCATGTCCGTCAGGATTACTCCAATCACCACCACCATTACCCCCCGTTCCGCCGCCCCTCCACCACCGCAATCCTCCCTTTCCGCCTCCACAAAACCCACACCTCTCTTGAGGTCGTCAAAACCGGTAACCACGTCCGTCGTCGCCGGCCGGATTACTCTAATCACCACCACCATTACCACCCCCCTTCTGCCGCCCCTCCACCACCGCAATCCTCCCTCTCCGCCTCCACAAAAACCCGCATCTGCCAACCACCATCTGCTCCATCCTCTGTCCAAACCACTCTCTCTGTGTAACCATCGCAAGAAAACCCTCATTTTCCAATCACCATTTGCTCCATCTCTACTCTCTCTGTCCAAACCCTACACTACTCGCTCGTCGGCGTTGTCCCTTTGACTCGTTGGAATATACTCGTGTCAAATCTGAGGGTTGTGGTGCTGCTGTTGTTGTTGTGGTAGCAAGAAGGAAGAAGGAGATGGGTGCTAGGGTTCAGTTTTAAGAAAGGGGAAAGATTGGAGAAGAGGAATGAAGATGTTGGGCCTTGTCTGCACGAGGAAGTGGTGGGGAAGAGGTTTTTTAATGAAACATCTTCCAAAAAACAAACAGGCTGCAGACCTTTACGTCTGCGCGTGGTCTGCGTGGAGAAGACAAAAGAGGTTGTGAAGTACTTTTTCTAAAAAACAAACACCACCTTAGTGAAAAACAGTAATTTATTGACTATCTTTACTCTTATGATGTTATTTGGCATTATATTATATTATATTATATTATATTATATTATATTATATTATATTATATTATATTATATTATATTATATTATATTATAGTATATAACAATTTGCGTAGTACCTTATCTACAGTTCCTGTTTTCAGGTTTTCCCAACCTGCAAGTGCCGGTCATTACCACCGCTATACCGTAGGTTAGAAGCACACACAGTCACCCAACGACAGTTACCACCGCCCTGCCCCAAATCCAGGTCCGGCGAAAAATGGAATCGAAAGCGGCAACAGAGTTATTCCCTTTCTTCTCTGAACTTCATGAGGTAACGACTTCGTCCCGCACATCGCTTAACCACCATCCTCACCACACAATCACCGATTCACCGTCGCTTGCCACCTGCAAAACCCTAGCTTGCTCAACACCATCTATAGGCCCTAATCGAACCACTTTCTGGTTCATTTGTGATATCAGAGGCTTCCGATCAGCACACCTGGGAACGTGGACTAAGCATCACATTGTTTGGGACCGGATCAGTAGCTGGGGGTCGGATTTTTGGTGGTGATCTAGCTGGACTCTTAACTGTTGCATCTCCTGTTCAGGTCTTCCCTAATTTCTTAGTTGTTTGTTATCTTCTCTAATTTCTTAACTGCTGCATCTCATGTATTTAAATTGCATAACAACGATGAAATTTTGGGTTTAGCCTTCAGTTGTTCAATAATACTTTAGGAATTAGGAAGGTTTCATTATACCTTCTACTTCTAGGTAGGGACCGCCATTGTTATGTACTATTGAATTCTTTTCTGAATGAGCTTTTGTTAACTAACATTGATTCATACATGAGGGTTGATTCTATGTTTGTCAATTTGATTTTGAGGGTATGTTGACTGTACTAGAGTAAAAAACTAAAGTACTTGGTAAATGATGTAAGGTATATTCATTTCTTTTGTGTTTGCAAAAAAAACGAAGCATTTTTTATATAGGAAATTGTGTTCTTATACGCTTCTCATGTTGCTTTGTTATGGTATATATACGATAGACTAATGCTAAAAATGATTTTGTGTTATACATCTATCAAAAGGGCTCTGGACTCAAATAGCTTTAAAACCACGAAGTTTGGTTATTTTCTCATCCAACACCAATGTTCTTAAATCAATGTAGGTATACCATAACCCAATTTGTCTAGATGTAACAGTTTCAACCAGTCCATATGAATGTGGGTCAGACGAGTAAAGTTAAAAAAATTGCTATAAAGGAAGCTTGCAAAATGATTTTGAATGCGTGAATCAAGTCTATAGTTGACTAAGTTGATTCAAATGGCTGAAATCTTGAAAACTTCAATTGTAAAGTTTAGATATTCTTTGAGTAATATTACTTCTCTAATCATGTTAAAAAGTTGGAAATTCGTTAACTATTTTGAAATGCACATAGAAGTATGTGTGGGTCAAATTCATCCGAGTGTCCGACTCAAACTTAAAGTATACTGTTTATATATTAAAATTGGGTTTAGGTCAACTGTTAAAATTGTAAAAAATTACTAATAAAGAAACAAGTCAAAAGGGCCGACCATGTCAATCGAGTCTAAGGCCATCTAAACTATTTTCAAATGCTTCCTATAAGAAAAAAGTTTATTCTTAATAATAAAGGAAACAATGTGTTGTTATTGTGTGACATTTTGGTTAACTATCTTATGCCTTTTTTAGATTCATAGCACCTAATATCTTGCTTTGTTGTCAGTTATCTTGAAAATGGTATGTGGTTATTGAACATCATAAAAAACTCTAATGTAATTCTTGATGTTTAAATGTCTTGTATGAAAGTGATTCACAATGTAACATTAGATTTGATGAAGAAGCTGATACATGGAAAGAAATGAGTGTTGGATTAGAGCTCATTGTGGATTAAAGTAACCAATCGACTCAGCCACTGAATTGATTGGAGAGAAGTTTGTAGCTCAATCCGTGAAGTGTCTACTTTGCCCACTATCTGTATAGTGTCATGTACCAGCTTATATTGCCCACATGAAGATTTCACGTATAATGAATCTTTGATTATTTGAGTTGAAAAATTCATGTCCGAAAGACTACACCTCTCTTTCAATCTCAACTATTTAATTGTTTTAGTTGAAATATTCATGTCACAAAGCACTAATCTTTCCATTATGTAATTATGGCCTCTACTATAGTTCGTATTCCAACATATATGATTGGATATTTCCATTAGAAGATACATGTTACTATAGCTCGGTTATGAATATTGTTCATTTTAGGCACACTACACATGTTTCACCCTATTTGGTGAGGAAACTAAAATTTCATATGTATGTGGCTGATTACATGTAGTTAAACAGTTTGAAGCTGCATTGCAGGCCAAACCAGAGGTGATAATGATGTGGTATATTTTCGTCGAGGAGAAGAACCTCAATGCAAGTAGAACCTGTTTTGACCCATTAGCTAAAACATTGTGCCTTGATTTTATGCAGACTCATTTTCTATCTGAACTGTTGAGCTTGTGTGCAAAAGGGAGAATTTTGGCAAAAATATGGCAGATTCCTCCCCTTTGGTATATTTTTGGCAAGTAGTAGTTTTGTTGCAAACAAATCGAGTTTCATATGATCTTTAACTCATTTTCCTTTTGTCCATGTTGAGTTATTAAGAAAGTTGAGTACGCAAATACCCCGCCGCACCGCGGCGGGTCATCCTCTAGTTAATATTATTTTCTGTTTGGTCAATTAAGATTGAGCATCAAATAGTGCAAGTGGTAGCTCGAGTAGTGCTCCTCGAGATTTTAGTTCCCAATCAATTTAATGTGTTGTGTATTATGTTTAATCTATTAGATTAAGTGAAGAAAAAAAATAAAAAGAACTAGGTTAAGGAAAAAGATGAATTTTTAAAGCAATTTAAAAAAATTAAAAAAGATAAGGTTTGATTGTATTTATTTTAAAAATTCAAGAGGATCGTTTAACCAGTAAAAAAAAAGAAAAGGAAGTGCATTTGGCAAAGACACCTAATAAAGGAAAATTCAAAAGATCCTATAAATCTAAGTCAAATATGATCAATATTATTAAATAATAATAGTAAAGATGAAATGACAAGTGTATATTGCCATTTTTTGAACAGCCAATAACACCTTAGTTCACATGGTTTTTAAGAAAATGCAGGTAAGCAATAGGGGTTGGAGGCAAAGGCACGTTGTACGACATGTTAAACCACGGAGGTAGCTTCGTCTTCCCAAGTTTCAAACTGTGAGCCTTATGTATATATATATACATATATACAGTTTTGTCTCTAAGAATTCACGTAACCTGTTCGAGCTCGAAAACTGTGCTCATATGCTTTAACGATAAACAATATATTATAAAACATAAAAATGTATTGGGTTGGGCCCAACAAACCTAATGTTAAGTTGGGTAATTATAAATCATAAAAATGTATTTGATAATGAGCCTCTATATTGGATTCAATATGTGTGTACAATTTTTTTTAAGAAAAATAACATATATATATCGAATTTTTTAAAAAAATCCCTTGCCCCTCGAAATCACGGGCCTTGTGCGAAAGTCCTCCCCGCACACCATAAGAGATGCCCATGCATATATATATATATATATATATATATAGGGGGCCGCTAGAATGAGAACCACCACGAGTTATGAGAACCACGAGAACCGCGCCCCGCGGGTGGCCGTTGACCACGAAATTTTTTTTACACCTAGATCCGTATATTTTAAGACCGGGTGTAAATTTTGGGTTCAAACGGCGCGCCCGAGGGGGTAGGTTTTTACGCCCAAAGTTTGGGTTTTTTTAATTTTTTTAATTTTTCTTTTTTTTAACCAAACTTTGGGCGTAAAAAACTACCCCCTCGGGCGCGCCGTTTGAACCCAAAATTTACACCCGGTCTTAAAATATATGGATCTAGGTGTAAAAAAAATTTCGTGGTCAACGGCCACCCGCGGGGCGCGGTTCTCGTGGTTCTCATAACTCGTGGTGGTTCTCATTCTAGCGGCTCCCTATATATATATATATATATATATATAGGTAGAGGATCTTGTACATTAATCCAAAAGTGTGAGAAGTGTATTATAACACTATATATAACACCATATAAACACCGTATAACACGATGTAACACCATATAACGTCATATAACACTATGTAACACTATATAACAAATATAACACTATATTTTGTCTGATAGTATGTCTATGATAGATGTATAGTGTTATATATTGTTATATACTGTTACATAGTGTTATATGGTGTTACATAGTGTTATACGGTTTTTATATGATGTTATATAGTGTTATATATAGTGTTATAATACACTTCTCACACTTCTGAATTAATGTACACTATCCCTACCCTATATATATATATATATATATATATATATATAGTGTAAGGTTCATGCGAGAACCACCTTTATTGCGAGAACCAATGTGAACACAACGAAAAATAGCTAAAAAAACCTAACCCACACCCCCCCCCCAAAAAAAAAAACCCTAAAACCCCCTCCCCCACCCCCACACCCCAAGCTAAAATGCTAGAAACTAAACCCCCAAAAAAACTTAAAAAATAAAAAAATATATATATCAAAAAACACACAATTTTTTTTAATATTTTTTTACATTAAAATCGCTACTTTTAGTAGCCCAAAAAAAATATTTTTGCTACTAAAAGTAGCGCTTTTTTGATAAAAAATATTAAAAAAATTGTGTGTTTTTTAGGTATTTTTAGTTGTGTTCACATTAGTTCTCGCGGTTCTCGCAATAAAGGGTGGTTCCTAACGGATCATTCTCCTATATATATATAGGATTAGATACATACATACATATAATATATATATATATTGTTAGTGCATTATGTCTGTAGCTTCCGTCTGCATCGAGTCTATGTATTTTGTCTTGTAATGTGTCGTTGTACATTTGTATATGTATGTATTTTGTATCTAGACAAAACAGTGAACGGTACGTTAAATGTCAAAACTTATCCGAACGGATGATATGTGTCATCCGGGCGGATGGCCATCCGATCGGATGACACCAATCCTTCCCTGGCTTGCCTATAAATACTAGTGTAGGGTCATTTGTCTAGAACTTTTTGCCTGATTTTCATAGCGAAGCTCTGTCCAATTGTCATCTGGATCTTTGTACTCTTTCACATCAAGTAATGATATTGGACATGTTTATCAGTGATATCGTTGTTGGTGATTCTCTGACGATGCCGAGGGATTCCGCACCTCGTCATTGATCGATTCTACCACGTTCTTCTACTAGAACCGTTCCTGCGTTGCACTCACAAGTGGTATCAGAGCCACAGGAGGTTGGATCGGAGATAGCTACAGCGTTTTCACAGAGATTTCAGCCGTCTTCAGCAGTTTTCAGTCAAATCTCACCGGAGATTCTGACAATTTCATCATCTTCTTCTACATTTCTTGCTGTTTTACATACTTTCACACCTAAAAATCAGAAAAACTCAAAATTCACCTAGATTTTACGGACGAAATTGACTAAAATTGGTATCAAATTGATCGGAATCTGTAACAGTATAATCCTACAAAGTTTCAATCCAAAATTCGGAATTAAACACCTTCAAATTGATCAAAAACCATGAACTGTTCTTCGTGCATGATGACGTCACTCATCCGATCGGATTGCACTAGATTTGTTCTTAATTCATTAGCTGACGTCATACTCACCCGATCGGATCGACATCCGACCGGATTAGTATTGTGGTTTAGTGTTTCAAAGTTTCAAGAGTCACATTTTACGAACGACCATCCGATCGGATAGCCATCCGATCGGATCGCCATTCGTTACTTGGTCCATCCGATACTTGGCATTTGTTTCATTGTTCATTTGTGTCATCCGAACTGCCATTCGATCGGACGACCATCCGATTCAAGTGTTCAAGTTTTTGAAATTTGTGAAATTTTACTAAGTGTTTGATTTTTCAGGATATCAAAGATGGGAGATGACTTTTTGAACCCGTTCAGTGATATCGTTGGTGGTGATTCTCTGACGATGCCGAGGGATTCCGCACCTCGTCATTGATTGATTCTACCACGTTCTTCTACTAGAACCGTTCCGGCGTTGCACTCACAAGTGATATTTTCGCGTATAACACAGGAGATACATCTGTGACAACCGGTAATTTACGCCCTTAATTACGTGATTAACAGGCGATTAACGCGATAATAAATAGTGCTTACGACGCTAATTAACTTAAACAGGCCCTTGGAGTGCCCAGAAACGTTTGTTCAGCTATACAGTGCGCGTGTGGTGATTTATGGGAAATCTGCTAAATATGACGCGACAACGGACTGAAACCGTACGAAATACTGACGACACCGAAAAAATATGGATGTTACACGGATATTTTATGCCCATGAAGTTTGGGTCGCGATATCGGGTCTCGTAGGATTTACGGGCCACTTACACAGAAGATGGGCTTGTGGGCCCTGGGCCCAAGCCCAAAACCCACAAGCCTAAAATAGACAAAATCTCTACAAAGTTTGCAGAATATTTACAAAATATATATAAAATCTCCAAAAGATTTTGTCTCTAAAAGTGAAACACAAAATCCCTACAAAATATTGATCAAATCTTCATGGATCTATACACGCAGGACATTAGTAAATCACACTAGACAATACCCATTTAAATTAGTATAAAACCTTACCTCTTGATCACCAATTTCATAAGCAGGCAACACTCTCCTTTGCCCTACTCTCTCTCTCTCTCGAATACACATACAGGAAAGAAACACATTCAACATCTCATCCCCTTCAATACACACACACACACAAAATCCAAGCTCTCCCTCTCCCTTCTCGGTGACACCCACCTGTTTTACCCCCCCCCCTTCTGATAATCGGCCAACCACCACCATCTATTTGGTGGTGGCGGACTACAGTAGCAACACCACCACCACAGGCGGCGGCGCTGTGGTGGGTGGTGCCGGTCGAGGCTTCAAGCGAGAGAGAGAGTGAGAGAAGAGAAAGAGGGAGAACCAGCGGTGGTGGTGGTGACCGGTGGTCCCCGTCTCGGACCGGTGGCCGATACTTTTATCCGGCGGCTACAAACCGGGAGGAGAGAGAGAGGAACGAGATGAGGAGAGAGAGCGACTGAAAGATGAGGAGCAGCTGAGTTCCGGCGAGCGGCAACAGAGACAGGCGGCAGCGCCGCCGTCACAGCGGCAGTGGCGGTGGTCTTTGGTTCTGTTCCGACAAGTTTCCCGGTAACACTCTTGTTCCATTCACTCGTTTTCATTTTCTGATGCACGGATTGTGTGATGATGATACTGGATCTGCTTCGGTGTTAGTGTTGAAGATGGTGATGTTGGTTTGGGTTTTCATGGAGTCGCAGGTCAAATCCATCAGATGCAGGCTCGACTCATTCCCGTACGGCTCAACTCGGTCCGACTCAACTTGACTCAGTCCAACTCGGCTCGACTCGGTCAACAAGAGCTGACTCAGTCAACTCAGTTGGCCCGGTCAACTCAGTCAAACGGTTCAATACGCGAAGTCTCGGTAAAGAATTTAGGACGCGAACATTAATTTCGTTAATTATTTTATTACGTGATAACGAGCTCGAACTGATTCGTACTGATTATAGTTTGCATTTGTGGAAATTTTTAGCAAAGTTGATATATTATAATTGAATCTTGATTGAATCTTGAAAATATAACGACAACTTGGTTGTCCGGGGCGTTCAAAAACAGAGGAAACTCTGCCCGTTTTTCGAGAAAACCCGTAAAATAAAACGAGTTTTATTATAAAAACGTGCTTTTCTTGTAAAACGACAACTATTGTTATAAAGCGACTTTTACGAGATACAAATATAAAGTTTCCTTCGACAACAACTTACAACTTACGAAAACAACGATTCGGAAAATATTTACAACGACAAACATAGTTGTTTTGAACTTCGGAAATTCGACGAATTCGTTTTATAAAAATAAATATAGTTTTTATATTTATACCACACGAATTCCCTTATAAAAATAAATATAGTTTTATATTTATTTCAAACTTCAAACAACTCGATGATGCTTTCGCAAAATAAATATAACTTTTTATATTTATTACAAACGCCGAAACGGCACATACGTATATTTTTGGCAAATATACACAAGACGCAATTTATATAATAAGAGTTTATTATATATTACTTTCATACGAATATTCCTTTATATCAACATACGCTTCTTAAAACGAGCTAACAAGTATAACTTCTTCGCTTCTTTTAAGTTGACAATTTACCGTCAAATCGTTCGATTAACGATTCGGTAGAGCTCGATTACACGTAGTTAGTTACTGCATTGTTTAGAAACTTATTAGATATTCCGTGTTAGGAATATTGTAGAATGCACGCTAGCGAGTCTCGTCTTGGAAACGACATCGTATATAGCTAGCTTTGCACCGGAATATTCAGGTGAGTTCATAACCCCACCTTTTATGGTTTTACATTTATGTAAATGTTTTCAGGGTGGAAAGACATGCACTTTTTGCAAAGCATACAAGAATTATATATTTCTAAACCATGTTACAAATAACACAAATGGTTTACGAAAAGCTTATGTTTTATACCGGTTTTTCCAAACAAGCGTATTTTTTTTTGAAATATGCATACACACATGAGTTCTAGTTTTCTAAACTACGAGAAACTACAAATACAAGAGTTTAAAAATACATGTGTTATGGTATGAAAATATAAGATAATAAGAAACGCACTTGGTGAGGACGAGAAGCAAGTAGGATGCGTTATGAGAAATGATAATAAGAAACGCACTTGGTGAGGACGAGAACCAAGTAGGATGCGTTATGAGAAATGATAACAAGAAACGCGCTTGGTGAGGACGAGAACCAAGTAGGATGCGTTATGAGAAATAGTGTCACGAATAGGGTACAGAAGCACCATTAATCAACAATATACCTAGACCGCAGAACAAAATGTTAGATCTAACGGGTGCCGGGCAGCCACACTCTCGGTGAGGGCGAGAATCGAGTAGATCTAACGGGTGCCGGGCAGCCACACTCTCACCTCACAGCTATCGAGATTGATAGAATACCTAACCCTATTCAATTTATGAATAACACTCCAATGGATAACTTCATCTAGCAAACCATCCAATAATCAAGAACACACAGTAATTGACCAAGCATGCACCTATTATTTGAAAGACATTCAACATGGAACACGAGGAATGCTAATCATTCAATGAAAAGGATTAAATACGTATATATGAAAGATCATGAAAACCAAAGTCTTTAAATCATTATTAATCCCCAATCAAAGTTCCAAAACCAATAGAAAACAATTCAAACATGTATGTTCATCTTAACCTAGGCAGTGGCAAAGTTTCTAGTCAAGAATCATAATCAAGAACAGTAACAAGTTCATCAACATAAAGCAAAACATGTCCAAACATATAAAAACACAAAGTTAAAGATAAATAACGAACTAATAGTTTGTTAGAGTGAAAATCATGAACCCACAATGTCAATATCGATCTCGGCACCTTCTTTCCACCCAAAATCACCTATGGAACCTCTCAAATTCGTCTTGGATAAGTTTGTTTCGTATTAGGGTTAATTGTGGGCTTAAATAGACTTAAAGATGAAGTTTCTCGCGCTGATCAGGCATGTACTCGCGTCGCGCAAGTTGCATCATGTCTTGTCACCGCGTGACGCGACGAGCATCGGTACGCGGAAATCTGTTTCCTTCATAACTTCTTCGTTTCAACTCCTTTTCTTCACTGTTTTCGCCTACGTATTTGTAATTCAATTCTTTATCATCTCATCTTCTTAAATATCCATTTCCATTCCATGAGAATCCTTCACTAAGCCCAAACCTTCTCCCGTGTGCTTGTTTCTTTAACCTTTTAGCTCGTTTTTGCTGCATCTGCACATGAACACCTGTAAAACTGATATAGAACTAAGTACAAGCCAAAAACATACAAAAACGAATACAAATTAACTATAATATTGTACAATATACAAGGGAAAATATGTGTGTTTTACAGCACATCAGTGGCAGACGTTTACGGCTGATGAAGGTCAAGAAATAGATTCTGAATTCAACAGATTTCGGCAACAACATTGCCAACTCCTTTATATTCTGCCTCATGGATATGGAAACAATGGCGAATCTTTTAGAAGACCATAAGATGAAATTTTCACCGTAATATATGCAATATCCACCGGTGGAACGATGGTTATCTGAGCACCCCGCCTAATCGAAATCCATATGAGCTAGCAAATAATGACCTAATGAGGAGCATACCTGAAGACTATAAGATACCGTTCCTATTATGTACCTGATAATCCGTTTTAGAATATTCCAGTGATCGATTTTGAGAGCATGCATATGTATGCATATTTGCTTAACAACATAACTAATGTCAGGTCTAGTGAATGTAAGGTATTGAAGTGCCCCGGAAACACTGCGATAGAGAATTGGGTTTTCAAAGTCAATACCTGATATAGCACTCAGCTTTGCATGGGTGTCAACCGATGTGGAAACATGATTGCAAGATTGCATACTGGCTTGCTCGATTATTTCACGAGCATATGTTTGTTGCGAGAGAAACATGGTATTCTTATCTCTTGAAACTGAGATGCCAAGGAAAAGACTAAGAGGACCGAGATCTTTCATTGCGAATTCATGTGCCAAGTGTGCCACGAGATTCTTTCGAAGATGATCTGAGGAAGTAACAAGTAAAATGCCATTGACATAGAAGAGAACAAATGTCGTGTCCTTACCATGGTGAAACGCGAACCGCGAGGCATCACATTTACTTTCATGAAAACCCAACGTAAGAAAATAGTCAGTGAACCGCTAGTAGCATGCACGCGGTGCTTGTTTTAGACCGTATAAGGACTTTTTAAGGCGACATACATGGTTGGGAAAAGTAGTGTCACAAAAACTAATTGGTTGATACACGTATATGTTTCTTGACGATGCCCACGTAAAAAGTGTTGGACTCTGTATGCCCAAGACACATATTAAATTGATGTGGCTAGTACGTTATGATCCAAGTCGAGTCATACCCAATAACAAGCTAGACAAGCACTTACAATATTTATTTATGATATGATCAAATAAATAAATATCAACACTTAGAATATTTAGAAATTGGTTTTCTAAATAATTGCACTTGACAAACTAATAAATTATATGGATAATTTATTTTGAGAGAATATTTTATTTTGTTATTTAATTGGTTAAATAACATAATAAAAATAGCATAAGTCTTATAACATATGATGTTATATTTTATAAAAGTTATAAAATATATATATATATGTGTAAGATTTATATTTTATAAAAGAAATTGTATTTTTTTATAAAAGCTTGGCCGCCACCCCCCCCCCCCATGGGGTCTTCCCAAAATATTCTTGTCCAATGAGGTTCCATGCATGTTGTCATAAGTTAGAAGCATGTTGATTGGATGGTCTTCCCTAAGTTCTTTGGCCAATCATATTGCATGCAAATGCATGTGTTAGTTGATCTCCTATTGGGCAATGTGGGTGGCAAAATCTCTCATGTCTTTTATATTCATTTAGATGAATTTTGATAAAGTAGAACTTGAAGAAAATGGCTGAAAATGGCTGCATATTTTCGGCCTCAACATGATCATCCAAGAGTTGATTTTTATTTGAAAAATCAAGTGTAAGACTCTAAATAAATCGGGTCATGTATGGTTGATCTAGTGGAGAGTTTCAAGTTCATATATCAAGTGCAAGAACTCCAAAACCTCCTCTCATATTTTCGGCCATATGATGGCTTTTCAAGAGGTTTTCTAGTGAGTTCATAAGTGTAGAAATCCTAGCTAAACATGAGGTGTTTGTTGGAAGCTTGGGGTATACAAGCTTGAGGTCTTCTACACTTGAAGGCAACCATTCAAAAGCATCATCTTCTTCATATCCATTACTCCATGGAAGGTAGTATTCTAAACATCCTATGGTTGTGTTTGATAGTATACATCTCATATATGGATCCGGGTTTTGGGATTTTGCATATAAATTGTTTTATATCTTATAAAAGTAACGTGTTTTAAACTCATTTTCCGCTGCGTTTTTATTTCATATGGATGAAATTACTTTGATAAACATGTTAAAATCCCATCAATGTCATCTAGAGCCGCTTATATGAGTGCATGCTTCAATAGACTTAAAATTTTCGGGTTTCGGGTTTGGTGAAAACCCTATGGCCGAAATTCTAAGTATGGTTATCCCTTTGTTTTTCAAGATTATATTCTTACATGCATAAATGAATCTTGAATAATTATTTCATATGGATGATTTGTTTGTTTGGGCAAAACTAACCTTTTCGGTTTTTTGGACATAAGCCGAAAATGGTTATTAAAAGGGAACCATTTTTTTTATGCTTCTTGAAATTAATATAAATATATATTTGGATATATATTTTGGTGCATATAACTCAGCCATGACCTTGTGTGAATATGTTTGTGTTTGTGATTTTAGTTAATTATTCAATGAGTTGTAATAATTATTATTTTGTCTTCCATTTGTAAAGTTATGTAATTTATTTATTTTCATTTGGTATGTAAAATAAATAGATTAGGTGCATTTTATTTTAGTAGAAAAATGTATTAGGATATATTTTGTAAAAGAAGATGCACACAAAAATGTGGTTTTGGTTTTTGCCAATTTCGGGCATAAAGGACTTCATAGTTCTAAACGGGATTTTAGCCCGATAACCAAAACACATTTTTGAAGTCCAAAGGAGTTTGGAGCTGAATATAAAAGACATTTGGAAGATCAAAGAAAGTGGAGAAATCACAACACAAAAGGGAGACTTGAAGCATTTGGATGCGGGATCAAGTGGGAGTTCAACGACACAATACTTGTGTCATTTTTCACCCTTTAGGAAGGACCTTTTGGCACACTTGTTTCGGCTCACAAGTGTTGTCAAAATAGTTGGCTATGGTTATGCACCTATTGTTATATATGTTGTGCTTGTGTGGTTGTTTATTTATGTTGTTTAGATGATATTTGGATATGCATGCTTAACAAACTAATAATCAACAACAAGCGTAAAATTGGTTCTTTACAAGATCATTAAAATTGGTTATTAAAAATTAATGATTTTATAATAAAATGGGTTTTATTAAAAAGAACCTTGAAAATTTATTTTCACAAAAGTACCAAGGATTTGAATGCATGCAAATGTATGGTACATAAAGTTTTCTAAACTAGAATTTTGAAAACTCAAAAATCCCTTTTATAAAACAAGTCAAACACCATCCTTTTATACAATACTCGAAACACTTGGGAACTCTTTCGTGGGATAAAGGTCACCTAACCACATTTGAGGGAACTTGTATATTCGAGGTGGGTTTACCATGTTTGTGGGATAAAGGTCACCTAACCACTTATGTGTATAAACTCACACGTGTGTATAAGTTGGACGACTTGATTTGGAAACCATGAACTTAGGGTCACCGAAGCATGGGAAACAAAGGTGTTGATGGGATTAAACATGCCAACTAAACATAAAGATGTTTAACCGATCCCATATGGCTAGAAGTTGCAAAGGGTTGCAATTGTCAAACGTTGACTACCTTGTTAATTTAAATAGAGGGATAAAGGTCACCTAACCAATATTTAAATGTAACGTTGGATTCTAGATTTTGATTATTAATTGTCTATGAGACACAAAGGGTATTAATGATTAAAATATAATAATATCGAAAATACTAAAATTGAACCTTGTTAAATTTTGTAGATGGTCGCTAACAATATTACCTAAACCGTCCGTAACCTATCACTAGAAAACGATCCTAATCCCGATGAACATCTTATGGAAGATAAGGATGCCTATAACGATTGGATTAAGTATACCGAGGATACTACGCAAGCCTCTTGCCTCATGTTAGGAATTATGATTCCCGAGATTCAAAAGGTTTTGAACATCATGAGCACACGACATGATTACCCAATTATAGGAAATGTTCCTAAGGGTAGAACGCTTCGAAACCGTTCGAGCGCTTCATGCATGTCGAATGGAGAAAACCCAATCGGACTCATCTTATGTTTTAAGATGAAAAGCCACATTGATCACCTCGAAAGGCTCGATATGGATAAAAGAATTTTATCCATTCTAACGATCAATGAGGGTGGCAACAAGAAAGGGCATCACCCTGACACCAAAGCAAATGTTGCAAATGGAAACGGGTAATTCAAAGGGAAATAATTAGAAAGACTAAAGCGAAACCACCGAAACCAAAAGAGAAGAAGGCAAAGGTTGCCATGAACGATCCATGCTTTGAGTGTGGTGAGATAGGGCATTTAAATAGGAATTGTCCAACCTATCTCAAAGAGTTGAAAAACAAGAGGGATGCTAGGCAAACCTCAGGTACAATCTTAATAATACATATTGACCTTAATGTTATCTCTTCTAAACACATGGGTATTAGATACCGGATGTGGAACTCATGTTTGCAATTCGTTGCAAAAAGTTCAAAAGAAATAAAACATTACAAGAATGGAGACTATGTTTTGAAACTTCCAAATGGTTTGGAAATTGTTTTAAAATGTTTTGAATGCCCTAGTTTGACTAGGAACATTATTTAAGTTTCCCTTTTGAGACAATATGTTTTGATTTAAAGTTTGTAAACAATGACATTTATATTTCGATGAATGACATGTTTTACTATGCCTTCAAATGGTAGTTATGAATTAGTTCATAAATAATACATCATTTGATAGTTCAATGTACCAAGCAATCACCAACAAACTCAAAATGGATTTGAGTGAGACTTATCTTTGGCATTATCGCCTTGGTCATATAAACAGATGTCGCATGTAAACACTTCGAAAGAATGATCTTTTGGAAACAAATGAAATTGGTTCATTTGATACATGTGAATCTTGTTTACAAGGAAAAATGGCTAAGAAACCCTTTAGTGGGAAAGGGCAATAGATTTCTTAGGTATCATACATTCGAATGTATGTGATCCTTTTAAGCCAATGACTAGGAATGGTGAAAGATACTTCATTACTTTAACCAACAACTATAGTAGTTATGGTTATGTGTACTTGACACAAAGAAGAAGTTTTGAAACGTTCAGAATCTTCAAAAGTGAAGTACAAAAACAACTCTTTTAAAGTTCTTCGTTTCGATAGAGGAGGAATCAAACTCTATTAGATATGGTTCGATCTATGATGGCTAGGAGCGCATTATCTCTATCACTTTGGGGTTACGCTTTGTTTTCCGTGGCCCATATGGCCCCAACCAAGAAAGTGGATACGACGTCTTTTGAAATATGACATGGAAAGGTTCCATCATTATCATATTTAAAAGTATGGGTTGTGAAGCTTATGTGAAGCAATACACCCCAAACAAATTGGAAGTACGATCCACTAAGTGTATCTTTGTAGGATATCCTAAAGATGATATAGGATATTAATTCTACGATCCAACAGAGCAAAAGGTATTTATTGCTCAAAAGGCTGAGTTCTTGGAAGCTAAGTTCCTTGTGGAAGGAATTAGTAGAACAGTGGAACTTGATAAGGATCGAGAACCACAAGCCGATACACGTTTGGTTGACACTAGCATTCAACAAGAGGTTGTTGAAAATGATCAAGTGGTTGATCAACACACACAATACGTTCGCAAATCTGGTAGAATTAGTAATCCACCTAAAAGATATGGATCTTTCATGGATGGATGCTACGTGGTAGATTCGGGTGAACCAACCACATACCATGATGCAATGTCAAAATTCGATTGTGACAAATGGCTTGAAGCCATGAACGTAAAGATGCAGTCCATGTATAACAACCAAGTATGGGAATTGGTTGTAGCACCTCTTAACTCCAAAATAGTTGGAAATAAGTTGGTTTTCAGGAAAGAAACAATATGCATGGTAACTTGGATACTTGTAAAGCAAGACTTGTAGCAAAAGGTTTCACTCAAACTCAAAGGGTTGATTATGATGAGACCTTCTCGCCTATGGCTATGCTAAAGTCAATCAGGATATTATTTGCCATAACTGAATATTATGACTATGAGATCTGGCAATTGGATGTCAAAACGGCTTTTCTTAATGGATATCTTGATGAAGATGTCTATATGGTTCAGCCTGAAGGTTTTGTCGATCCAAAACATCCTGACAAAGTATGCAAGTTAAAGAAATCAATCTATGGATTGAAACAAGCATCTAGAAGTTGGAATCGTCGTTTTGATGAAGAAATTGAGAATTTTGGATTCATCAAGAACGGTGATGAAGCTTGTGTGTATAAGAAAGCTAGTGGGAGCATTATTACTTTCTTAGAATTATATGTCGATGACATTCTACTATTTGGAATAACATTCCAAACCTTGGAAGGTGTAAAAACCTGGCTTGAAAGTTGTTTTTCAATTAAGGATCTTGAAGAAGCCGCCTATATTTTGGGAGTAAAGATCTACAGGGATAGATCAAGGCGCTTGATAGGTTTAAACTAAAGTGCATACATTGACAAAGTCTTGAAAGGGTTCAAGATAGAGAACTCTATGAAAGGTTTGGTACCTATTCAAAGAGAGGACAATATTGAGTGCATCTCAATGTCCAAGCTCAAAGGATGAGCAAGAAAGAATCAAAGGAATCCCATATGCGTCAGCTATAGGATTCATGATGTACATAATGATATGCACTAGACCGGACAAGTTATGCGCTTTAAGCATGACGAGAAGATACCAGTAAAATCCAAATAACGGTCATTGGATAACTGTTAGAAAGTATATTGAAATACCTTAGAAGGACTAAGGATATATTTCTAATATATGGATCTGGTAAAGAAGAACTCGTTGTAAAGGGTTACAAGGATGCGAGTTTCGGAATTCGTTGTAAAGGGTTACATGGATACGAGTTTCCAAACTGATCAAGATGGTTCTCGATCACAAACAGGGTAGCATTGTCCACTACAGAATCAGAATACATCGCCGCTTCATTGATCGAGATAATTCATATGGATCTGCCACTTGAATTATTACCAATCTAGGGGTAGTCCCTACCATTCAGGACCCTAGTGATCTTTGTGATAACGATGGTGTGATTGCTTAAATCACAGAACCTCGTGTACATCAAAAGACTAGGCACATTGAGCGGAGTTTCAACTACATAAGGGATGAAGTTGAAAAAGAGAAAGATATGTATTTGCAAAGTTCACACTGATCAAAATATTGCGGATCCACTCACGAAGCTCCTTGAATGGACAAAGCATGAAAGGGTCATACTTGTGCCTTAGGACTTCGATATTCTAGTGATTGGATTTGATCTATTTTATATTTGGATATTGGAACAACTGTTATTATAACTCTTTATGGTATGTTGAGTTATGTTCCATTTTAGCATGTTTAAATCCGTGAATAAGTTACTTATTCTAAATGTCCGTAGTCGATCATACTTGTGGGAACAAATATGAATGTAAGACTATTATGAACTTGGATTGGTAGATATTCATGAAGTATGAATATAGAGCAAGGCATTGCTGCCAAGGTTCATAGATATTTGTGGGATACAAATATTGGACTGACTCGCTCTCAAATATTACTGCATGGAATCATTTGTGATTGGTCATAAGTAAATTTGAGTAAAGGAGAATATCATAGTATCCTCTGACCTGAGATACATATTAGGTCTTGATATTCACCAAATATTATACCTTGACTTTTTCTTCGCTGTTAATAATATGACAGTACATAAGGCTAAGCTCAGGTGTGGTACAAGGTGATTGTGAGAGACGTATGTAGTCAAGATGGGATTTGTTCCTCTTATTCATTGAGCGTAAGATGTCTAAGGCCTGCAAAAGTTAAATCAACAGAGAGTGATCACTCTGTGTCTCTGGATTTGACATGACATCTGTAACGAAAGGATAAATGATAGATTCACCTAAATCATTTTCAAGTAAGGGACTTGAAGAGGATGATGTTATTGAATGGCAAATATAGTCATACGTATTAAGGGTAGAAAACCGTAGTTAGGCGTTATTTACTGCTTGCATCAATCTTCTATGTATCTTGTGCAAGTGGGAGATTTTGGACTCTGTATGCCCAAGACACATATTAAATTGATGTGGCTAGTACGTTATGATCCAAGTCGAGTCATACCCAATAACAAGCTAGACAAACACTTACAATATTTATTTATGATATGATCAAATAAATAAATATCAACACTTAGAATATTTAGAAATTGGTTTTCTAAATAATTGCACTTGACAAACTAATAAATTATATGGATAATTTATTTTGTGAGAATATTTTATTTTGTTATTTAATTGGTTAAATAACATAATAAAAATAGCATAAGTCTTATAACATATGATGTTATATTTTATAAAAGTTATAAAATATATATATATGTGTAAGATTTATATTTTATAAAAGAAATTGTATTTTTTTTATAAAAGCTTGGCCGCCACCCCCCCCCCCCCCATGGGGTCTTCCCAAAATATTCTTGTCCAATGAGGTTCCATGCATGTTGTCATAAGTTAGAAGCATGTTGATTGGATGGTCTTCCATAAGTTCTTTGGCCAATCATATTGCATACAAATGCATGTGTTAGTTGATCTCCTATTGGGCAATGTGGGTGGCAAAATCTCTCATGTCTTTTATATTCATTTAGATGAATTTTGATAAAGTAGAACTTGAAGAAAATGGCTGAAAATGGCTGCATATTTTCGGCCTCAACATGATCATCCAAGAGTTGATTTTTATTTGAAAAATCAAGTGTAAGACTCTAAATAAATCGGGTCATGTATGGTTGATCTAGTGGAGAGTTTCAAGTTCATATATCAAGTGCAAGAACTCCAAAACCTCCTCTCATATTTTCGGCCATATGATGGCTTTTCAAGAGGATTTCTAGTGAGTTCATAAGTGTAGAAATCCTAGCTAAACATGAGGTGTTTGTTGGAAGCTTGGGGTATACAAGCTTGAGGTCTTCTACACTTGAAGGCAACCATTCAAAAGCATCATCTTCTTCATATCCATTACTCCATGGAAGGTAGTATTCTAAACATCCTATGGTTGTGTTTGATAGTATACATCTCATATATGGATCCGGGTTTTGGGATTTTGCATATAAATGGTTTTATATCTTATAAAAGTAACGTGTTTTAAACTCATTTTCCGCTGCGTTTTTATTTCATATGGATGAAATTACTTTGATAAACATGTTAAAATCCCATCAAAAAGATAGTGGTGACATCAAGTTGGTGAACTGATCATGAATTTGAGAGTGCAAGAGATAAGACGATTTGTGTGGTAGCTGGCTTAACAACCCGGCTACATGTCTCACTACAATCCATACCTACTTGTTCTGAACGACCATCACAAACCAACCATGCTTTGTACCTTTCCAAACTATCGTCTGATTTAAACTTATGTTTGAATAACCACATGCTCCGAATAATGTTCATACCGTGCTGATGTGGAACAAGTTCCCAAGTCCCATTTTTAATAAGAGCATGGTATTAATTAGTCATAACATTATACTATTTCGGTGTGGACTAGGAAATAATCAGGTTTTGGGGGATAGGAAAGATAGTAGAGCTCTGTAGATTAAAGTGTCGTTTAGGTTTTGTGATACCATCCATAGCACCTGTGCGCATGGTGCGAGTAGGGGGTGGGATGGTGGATGAGGGAGGTACAATAGTTTGTGGTGGAGTGGAGATTGTTTGTGCCTGATGCATTAGGTACGGTATTGGGATAGACGGGTTGTTAAGGGACGGGTTCTTAGGTGATGTGATGTTTGGGCTGCTATGTTAAGTGTGGTGGGTCGGCGATGGAAAGGTGGGTGGAAGGGCTTTGTTGTGGGTCGTGACAAAAGAGGGAGGTGTTGAAGGAGTGGCATGAGGGCTGGGAGGGAGAGGATGATTGGGTTGGGCCGTGTTGGTGGATTGGGCTTGTGCGGTAGTGGGTTAGGCTGGTGTGGTAATGGGTGAGGGGTTGACTAGAGGCCAATGGTGGTGTGGAAAGTGGTTATTTAAGAAATTATACGACAGGGCGGGGTGGATGGTTTTGGAAAACAGAAAATTTATTTCATCGAAGACAACGTGTCTTGAAACATGGATTGTGATGGATGGGTGTAACAGGTAACAAAGGCAGCTGAACAAGCGTAAATGATCATATGATGGCATGCGGGTGTATATTTTTTCGGTAGGGGTTTTATTTTTGTGATATTTGTCAAGTAAGATGTTTAAAAGGTAAGTTGCAATTTCAAGGGCATGTTGCTAGAATGTGGTGGGTAAACATGCACGTGCTAAAAGGCACGAAGCATGTTTTTTATAGTACGTATCTTGCGTTCGACTTCCCGCCGAACGGTTCATGAGCTGTTCGCTGAACGTTTGGTTCGTTTATAGCCCTATCTTTTAGTATGAATTAAAACATGATTTATTTAAATATTGTCACATTAGCACGTTATGAAGTCTCGAGCAATCTCATTTTTGTCTCACTCCGATGTTTCCGCCATCGGTTGGGGTGTGACATCACCAACTTTATGTTGACCCTTTACTTTCACATATGTTTTAGGTACAAATCCATAATGCTATTCAAGTATGCTTCACATAGGGGACGGATTGGGCCTTACTTACTTTAAATTAAAAAAGAACTACTTGTAATGTTATGTTTTGTTTTTAAAAACAATGTAATTCTATAAATTAAAGTAATTTTAGTGCCATGTGTTGTGAACAATCTTGTAACGCGACTCCCCAACGTTTCCGCCACAAGTTTCATGTGGTCGGGGTGTTACAACTCCAATTTTGGTTTTCAGACGTCACAACAAAATGGTTAATCTGAGCACATGATTCGTCACTTAAATAGAATCATGCTTGATCTCCTCACCCATGCATCCCTTCCCCCAAACTTTTTGATCGAAACGCTTCACATTGCATGCTACCTACAAAACCTTCTCCTAACTAAAGTGCTTAAATTTCACACACCTATCAAGGCCTTATACCAACGCAAACTATCCATTGAGCAATTACGTGTCTTTGGTTGTGTATGTCACACAAACACTACTACCACTCATGGACACAAAATTAATTATCGGTCAATTGGGTTTTTCTTTCTCAGATATCCGCCAAACTTTCGAGGGTACCGTTGTCTTTACACATCCTCAGGAAAGGACATCTTATCAAGGCATGTGACATTTGATGAAATGTGCATCCCTTTTTCTCAAATGTTTAAAAATTCAAAACCTGACTATGTATTCCTTGATGACCCTTCCCACCCAATCTGCCCATACCATCCTACCATTCCACCAACTATCACTCACCTCCCCCACAACACACCTTGGCCCAAACCCATCCAGTGCCTCAAGCCCACTGCCGAATCTCAATCACCAACCCACAACCCAACCCAACCCGCCACCACACATCAATCCTCGTCAGACCCTCAATCTTGCAGCCCACAACCTAACTAGTCTACCTAGCCCACTTTCACACCTTACATCCCAAACAACGACCCTAACTCCCTCTCCACCTCTACCACCCCCACCACCTCCACCAAAGCACCCAAGGGTTACTCGATCTCGTGCGGAAATAACCAAACCTAGACAGCCTCTAAACCTTTACATTATCTCCATTTTCGCCTATTCTCACATCACACCAAAAAGCTATCTCTGGTCCAAATTGGCATGCAACTATGACCTAGGAATATAAAGCTTTGATGGATAATAGTCATGGAAACTTGTACCCAAACCCGCAAACACCAACATCATTAGGTGTTTATAGCTATTTTGATACAAGTTTAATGCAAACGGGTCAAGACTAGGTTGGTTGTTAATGGGAAAAGTCAACAAGTTAGGATTGATTATGATGAGACATTTAGCCACATGGTCAAACTGACTACAATCTGAAATATCTTGAGTCTAGTTGTCTCACGAAGTTGGTAAGTACACCAACTAGATGTAACAAACGCATTTTGTGACACTCGGTTATTTTGAGCCTGTACTAGCGTGACACGTGTTATGAATAAATAAAAGGCAAAATTTTATTAAGTTTGATGTTATTTGATGATATTTGATGTGATAATAAATTTAAAGTTGACCAAAAATTATGTTGGCAATATTAAGATAAAGGCTTATCGCGTAATGGATAAATTGCGAAATGAACGTCGGTGCTCACCCGATTAATGTTAAAATCCTTAAAATAGTCTGTTATGATTAAAATAATGTTTTTTATCATGTTTGTGAGGAAAATTAAATCAAAACGCTTAAAATCTCTATTTTTGTGAATTTAAGCGCGTACTGCACAACACAGCGTGCATACCGTCAAATACAGACAACGCAACCAGTCTAGGCAAATAAAATATTGTTCAGCAATATTTTGGTGAGTTTATTTTTATAGAGTGATAAAAATAATTTGAAACACCTTAAAACGGGATTTAAATGCTACATAAAATATTCGGTAACCAGTTAAATACCAGTTTTTAGCCTACATATGATATATATACATATGAGTGTATGTGTGTATATATGTTTGGTACATGGGAGGTGGAGGCTTTGGGAGTGTGCTCCCTTCTCTCTCTCTCTTGCCATGTGTTGAGAAATGTCTAAAACACAATCATTTAATCCTTTTCCATACTCCATTTTATCATTCCAACAACCAAACAAATCACTCATCTCTCTCTCTAAAACCTCACGGCCGAAACCCCCTCTCACACATCCATTTTTGAAATTTCAAACCATTTCTTGTAGATCCAAGGGTGATTTCATAATGTTTCAAGCAAGAATCAACCTCCATATCATCAACCTTTGCTAAAAAACCCATCAAAAACTTGAAGGTATAAAATTTACTTTAAAAACCCTGTTCTTGATTCTCAATGATTTTGATGATGATGGAAGTTTCTCAAGGTTCTTGGATGATTCGCTAACTTGAAAACAATAACAAATGGGTTTTTATACAAAATAAAAATGGAGGTGTATGTGTGTGTACATGTAGTCGTGAGTGTGTATACATGTGTATATGAGGTTGAGTTTTGATTTTTGATTGATTCTTGCAAGTTGATGCATGTATGATCTAAAAAGGGTTTTTGTGATTGAGATGAATATGTGAAAAGTGGAATTTTGGAAGCATGTGAATATACGTATATGTGTGAGCCGTGTATATATATATATATATATGCATGCATATAAATTTTGTTGTTAGTTCTTAAATGTGAAAGAATATGATACTTGAATTTATGACAAGATGATAAGGTGATGATCATATGAAGATTAGAATGTTTTGAATATATGAACCAGAAATAAATGTGTTCTTGGATGCATTTAAGTTTATGTAGGATGATGATGATATGATATGGGTGCATTAGATGCTTGTACATAAGCATGCATGTTGATTTATGGTCATGAAATGATGAAAATGATAAGTTATGACAAAAATGATTTTTGATCAGATTATAAACATTAAAAATAATGTTATTTGAACTGCTAAAATGGCATGAAACTTTGTCATAAGGTTTACTAGCTTTACATGTTGTACATGGAGCTTAGGAAGTTGTAAAATAGGTGAAATTATGTGTTTTGAGTGTCTTATGTAAGACCTGCACTATCATGGGTATAACCATCATCTTAATTAGTAAATAAAATGGATTATGTAAAAATATCAAGTCGTTACGATTTGGGATGGTTATGGTAACGTTTGATGCAAAACTATGCGGTAAAACGGTTAAAAATCGGCTTTTCGGAGGATTTTTACAAAACTGTTTTAGATCAGTAAGTAAGCTGATATTTTTTATATAAAAATAAGTATTTTAACTTATATTAAGTTTATTTGGTGTTTGGTTAGTCATACATGACTTTCGACGCCCGAAAACGTTACCAAATCACTAAAATACGCGTTTTACAATGTACACTAGAATGAGTTGTTCATGGGTGAACCTTATGTGTTAAAATGTGTTATGTGATTTAGATATGTGTGAATTATAATATGTTAATTAGTGTTGACATGATAGCGGGAATTTAGACTATGCATGTACACTTGTGTGTTTAAAGTGGTAAAATCGGTAAAATCGCGTTAAATGTGTAACTTATTTGTCGAGCATGAAAATTGATACATTGGTTAACTTGATAAGTTATTTCATGTATAAATGCTTTAAAATGATAAGTGAATAAGTTGACGAGATTTCGCGTGTTATGATATTAAGTATATATGCACGTTTATGTATATATATTACGACGCGCAAATCGTAGATATATAGTACTTATAAACGGGTGTGATAACGAATTTACATGATAAGGGTCACAATAAAATCGTGCAAGTCGTAAAATCTTAATATATATATATATATATATATATATGAACATATTTATATATAAATATGCCAACATAATAAAAAACAAAGACTTTTCGAGAAAATCTCAAAGTTATGTGAAACTTCTAATTATTGGAGAAACTTAGGGTTTATTGTGAAATATTGATTGATAAATCGTTCCTACGTATATTAGGACGTGTAGAATCAAATTGTGGGATTGCGCTATTATAATACGCACCCAAATGTGAGTGTCACTAAACCCCTCTTTTTATTGTTTTGTATATTTTTGGGGGAAGACCACACCTTAAAAGGATAATTATACGTTTTTGTATAAAATATGCCTTTAAATGAAATATTGATATATTTTCATGGAAAATATATGGTTTTGAATATAAATATGTTTTGGGAAGAAACGAGTTTTGGAATAATATAAATATGTTTTGGGGAGAAACGGGGATTATTACGGTGTTTTGGGATAAAACGACCGTGTAGATTTAAAAATGCTTAAATCTAAAGTTGTGACAAATTTGCTCAGTCTCAATAGAGTAAGTACCAGGTATGGTTTACGTTTCGGTGGGGACTTCGGGGAATTTGTACAACTCGATATATTAAATTTCTCATGTTTGTAGGATATATATATATATATATTGTTCATAAGGTTGGCACCTTGAGTAACCCATTGCGGGCACATAGCGCAAAATTAGCCATTTAATCATTAATATCGATATGCGTGGAATTGTTGATAGATCTATCGGGTTGACCACCCCATCATGACCGGTAGCTCGGTGTCAAGTCAAGCGACGGATTTATATTCGGTTATTGTCTAGCGTTGAATATATCCTTATTGTTAATATATAGTTCGTATTGTCTTGCAAACATACGAGTCTGAACACTTGATGCTATCAATTTAATATGTAAAACTTGGGAAGATGTTGTGTATCGAAGGTTTTTGGAAAACGCTTGCGATGGCTGACTCTCGTATTTTATAAAGGAAATGAAAATGGCTTTCCTAAAATTATATGGATGTTTTATTAATTAACCACATAATTTGAAAGTTTTCCTTGGATCAAATTGTTTTAAATTTGAATACGTGAACTCACCTTCCTTTGTGTTGACACTTGATTTTAATGTGTTCTTCAGGTACATGAGTGCGACTTTGGGAATCTTTCGCGTATCTTGTGGTTGTGATGCATGTTTTCTTTAATAATGTTTTGGATAACTTTTAAAACTAATTTGGGACCATGTTTGTACTAAGATCTATAAGGATCAAGAGAACTTAACTATGTTATGGTTGTGACGTATGTTTAAACTTTAAACTATGTTTTAATTAAGTTTATGTCCAAAATTAACGATGCATCGTCCAGTAAGATATTTAGGGGCACCAACTTTCGTCACCATTAAGTTTGTTTTTCCGCTGCGACGTTTTTGGGGTGTTACACATTTCTCCACGGAGACCTGCATGAGTCGGTTTAAATGTTCCAACCGACAGGCTTCAACGACCCATCTCGTCCCAAGAATGCATGTCGTTTAAGAAAGTCTCTATACGGATTAAAACAAGCCTCGCGGGTATGGTATGAGCAGTTCGCAAACTACATAGTCAAATGTGGGTTTAGAAGCACCATTAGTGAAACATAATTATTTGTTTACAACAAAAGGAATAAAGCTCTATATTTACTCCTTTATGTAGACGACATCAATCTACCAGCCTCAAATACAACTCTTCTTCATGACTTAATCAATACTCTATCACGGCAGTTTGCCATGTCAGATCTTGGAAGTTTGCATCATTTTCTTGGTATCCGGGTTACTCAATAGAATGGGGGTTTATTTTTATCTCAAGCGAGTTAAGCAAGTGACATTGTCACACCCTCAAAATTTCCACATGCGGAGTATTACCGTGAGGCGTGCGACTGCCCAGGATCCAGCCACTAATTATTTTGAATCGTTTACGAAATGTCTAAATTATTCCAAATGATACGATTGGTGATTTAGTTTAAAAAATTTAAAAATGTACTTTATGTTTGCAGCGGAAATGTAAAATAAACTCATCACGGTTAGAAACCACAATTTAAACAAAAGTACAAAATGTACCACTTTCCAAACCACACACACTCCATCCGTTTGCAACGTCCGTCCGCAGCTATACCTGTAGATCTGCAAAGCATGCAGTAGGGTGTCAACATAAAGTTGGCAAGTTCACGGTTGTTTAGTATTGTTCCAAAAACATAAGTTCGTTAAATTACTCTGTTCTTATAAAACATGTCATGGGGAGCTACCACACCTTTTTATGCTACTAAACTCGTTGCCATAATGACTACTAACTGTGGTTATGTTTAGTACCCCGCGTCAATGTCTATCGTCATTGACTAGTTCCCATGCATATTAGTTCACGCCCGTCCTCTGCGGCACGGGATGAGGTTTGTTAGACCTCATAGCGCTATTCAACTAATACCCCGTTCGCCATTGGCCCAGAGATTAATCGTTATAAAATGTGTAGGGACTTTCAGATAGAGTTTCCGTCTAGTTCGCTTAAGACATGTAGTATAATAGTAAATTAACATGTTGTCTGGTGTGTGCAAAGCGTGATATATTTTTATTGATATTTTAAGCCCATTTTACACATTAGTCAAGTTTTAAATTTATAAAACACGATATTCTACTAACACTAGACACACACTTGGGCAAGTGCACCCATCATGAGCGTAGTATAGCGTTGGTAAGATACCGAGGTCGTCTAAGGACACAAGAGCTTTTAGTACCGGTTTATCCTCAACGTCTAATCAATCTAATTTTTTTAGAAAAGGTTTAAAACATGAAAAATTAAAACTAAAAATGCAGAAATAAAAATAAAATAATTACAGATAGACAAGACGAATCACTTGGATCCGACTCGCTTTTAATGTACACTTTGATGATTTTCGCACTTTCGGACTTTTTAAGAGATTATCTTAGTTATAGTAGTATGCCCCTCTTTTGAAGGTGGCGTTACCCTCAACCCAGTGGTTTGCGCCAGCAAGGATACAATCCTAAAGGGTCGGAATATTGAAAGATAATTAATTAAATTATTAATGCGAAAAGTGGTAGGCCTCTCTTTTGAAGGTGACGTTATCCTCGGCTAAGTGGTTTGAGTCAGCAGGGATACAAACTGTAACATCCATCTTTTAGAAATATTTATTTATAAAACTGAGTGCACGAATATTAGGTCCCATTTTTTTTGTTGGTGCATTCATCTGTCGTCTTTGTCTTATATCGAGTCTTTGACTTGTTGCGGTTCTGTTTGTGCATAAAGTCAAATATGTAGGTTTCTATTGAAAGTGGAACTTAGAGGTTTCTATTGAAAGTGGAACTTGTAGGTTTCTATTGAAACTGACATGTGTGTTTTCAATAGAAACCAGGAACACTATAAATAGGCATGAGAGCTATTCATTTGTAAGGATTCCAAATTTTGATACCGAGGTGCTGCCGGTATTCCTTGTGATTGTATTTGCTATTAAATCAATACACAAGACGTTTAAAGTGATATTCAAGCTGTTTTTACATCCGTTTCTTAGTTTCCGCCTCTGAAACGGACTAGAGATCTTCCGAACGACTCATTAAGGTCGCAATTCGATCCTACAAGTGGTATCAGAGCTCAGGAGGAAGAGATCTTGCCAAAACAGCCTGTTTTCATCACTTTTTCTGATTTTTACACCATTCTTTTCAAAATTAAAAAATTTTCACGGTTAAAATCGGTTCAAATTCACACATATTATGCGTAATCATGTTTTAACGAATTCTGGAAAGTTTCATCATTAAAATCGATGTAAAACTTGATTTTTTCGGAGGTTTATATTGAAATTCGTTCGACATTTGCTGACATCATCCAGCTTTCTTTTGAAAAAGTCAGGTTTCTATTGAAATTGGTCTAGGTTTCGTTTGAAATCAGAGGTTTCTATTGAAACTGGTCTGGGTTTCTTTTGAAATCAGAGGTTTCTATTGAAACTGGTCTGGGTTTCTTTTGAAATCAGAGGTTTCTATTGAAGGTGAATCAGGTTTCTATTGAAGTTTGTTTGTGAATTTTGAAAAACGAAACATGGAGAATGAGTTTTATAATGCGTTTGCTAGTCCTATATCAATTACTCAGAGTACATTGCTTGAGAATGAAACGGGGACATCACAGAAACCACCCAAACTCATGGATATTGATGATTACAATGGGTGGTCTGAACGGTTTGGAAATTGGGTTGAAGCTTATCATTTGGATGCTTGGGAACACACTGAAGAACCATATGTTAGACCCACAACGAATAATGTTCAGCAAACAATTAGACAAATGAGTACTGAAGATAAAAAGAAATATAGGGATGAGAAATTGATGGTGAGTCTGCTTCAGCAAGCAATAAAAGAAGATATCTTGATACTGCTTCAACATGATGGAACTGCTTATTCAATCTGGACAGAATTGGAAGCAAAATTTGTTGGAAGTGATGATATGCTCAAAAACAAATGTCTCTCATGAAGAAAGAGTTTGATTTGTTTCGTGGTTTGAAATCTGAAAACACCAAGCAAATAATTGATAGATATTGTAACTTGGTGAGAAATATGACAAAACTTGGTATTAAAAAGGATACTGATGAATTGATTGAAAAACTTGCAGATGCGCTACCACATGAAACATGGGGAACTTTTCTGATGATGCTGAGATCAAACAAGAAAGATTATAAAAAGTTGACACTGGGAGACTTCATCAAACACCTGGAAGCTCAAGAGATGGAGCAGAGAAAGATTGCCAGGATGAAGAATTACGATGGAGAACAAGATATCAGCTTGTATTACAAAGGTGGTGTCAACGAAAAGTCAATTTTTTCTCCAAAAGTCGAATCTGCTTACAGTGCAAAAGATTCTTCAGAAAAGAAATCATCCCAGGGATCAAGCAGCACAAGATTTTCATCATTCGATCCAAACATTTCTGCAACAAAGAATGGAAGAAAACTTCAGTGTAACATTGTATTAAATCTTGAAAGTGACCAAGATTATTCTGAAGAAGTTGCCAAAAATCAAATGTCTTTGTTGGGAATGGTTTTAGAGTCTTATAGTAGTTTTGTGGCCGGAAAGATAGGTAATCCAATGCTCACGAAAGAGGATTACGATCATATCGATGCTGAGGAAATGGAATTAATGGATATTAAATGGTGCATGGCCAGTGTAATGAGAAGAGCTGAGAAGTTTAAACAAATTACGGGAAGAAATGATTTTCTTGATGCAAGTGTTTCAAATTTAGGCTTTGATAAATCTAAAGTTACATGTTTTCGTTGCAGGGAAAAGGGGCATTTTAAAAGAGAGTGCAAAAATCGTGAAGCTACTGGAGCCCAGAATCCTTTTGGAAACAACGATTATCACAAAAAGCCGATTTATCATCAAATTACACCACCAGCACTGCATCAGGCACAAACTGCACATGGAATGATGGAGATTAAAGATTCAAAGAAAGCTTGTCTGGGAAAGGATGGTGGATTCAGTTGGGATAAATATGTTCCAACAAACAGCAAAGTGTGTTTGGCAGAACAAGATGATGAAAAACTGGCTGAAAGTTTCAGTTGGGACAATTTTTGCCCAGATCAAGAACTTATGGCCAAAGAGATGTCCAAAAACACTTCAAATGTTAATGCTTTCATTGCAAATGCTTATGATTTGAAATGTGCTGAAAAGTGCAGAAAAGTCATGGAAGCTGCTGAAGCAAGAAGAAGAAAGCTTGAAGAAGAGGAAGAAGAGGAAGAGAGATTAAAAGCTGAAGCTAAAGCTGAGAAAAAGAGAAGAGCTGAATTTTTACAATCAAACCGAACAGTCAAAGAGGTTCCTGAATTTGAAGTCAAAGTTGATGCAGAATCTGTCAAAGTTCCTGAAAAGTGCATGAATTGTGATTCTTTAATCAAGCAGAACAATGAGTTGCTGCACAATATAAACAGATTGAAAGAATCCTATGATACAATGAACAAGGAAATTAACAAGTATACTGATTCAAACGGTGAACAAGTTGTGGCAATGAATACGCTGAAGAAAGCGTACCTGAGACAACTTGATGATGTCAACTTTCACATAAAGAAATGTGCTGATCTAGAGTTGAAGTTGGCAACACAAAAGATAGAAACTGAAAGAGTCAACAAGTTATTAGAAAGTTACTCATGTTCTACTTTTGTTGTTGACAGGATTTATCCAGTTGTGGAGAATTTGAAGACTTTTGAAGATTTAAAGACTTCAGAAGAAGATAAATCGGTGATAGAAGACAAAGATAAAGTGAAGATTTCTGGTAAGAAACCAAGTGTGGTCTACACTAGATGTCCGCCCCCGGTCGAAAATGGATTTTTACCTCGAAATCCAAATTTTGAAAGAGTCGAAAAGGCAATAAACTTATAATGGGAGTCTGGGCCGTCGGATAACTTGCCAGAAAATATTGATGTTACATACACGTCATCAGACACTGATCATGAGTCAAATTTGATAAAAAGTGTGGTCGATCAGGTGTTAGATAAAGATGACATAGAGGAGTCAAAACCGGAGTCCAAATCCAAGTCAAAGTCTGAGTCCGATACGTCAAAGTCAACAGTCAAAAAGGACAAACGGGTTTATGATAAAGAGTTTTTGATATCAAAATCTAATTTGAATGATGAATCATTCAAAGTGGCATATACTTTGAAAGATTCTGACAAATTATATTCTGATGAGATTTTTCCAATAAGAAGTGTTAGATTTGAAATGATTCAAAAGGTTTTCAAAATCACAGAAATTAATATTTCTGAAATAAAAGATTTAAATCTTAATGGAAAACCTAAACAATACACTTCAAGAGATCAACAAAGATTTAACAAGAAAATGGGTTACAATTGTGGTTACAGTTTCCAAAAGAAACCAAACCATAATCGTAATTACAAAAAGAAAGGATTAGGTTTTGTACCACCAAAAAATTATAAAAATGAAAAATTTTCTAAACCAAAAACTGTGTTTGTTTCAGGAAAATCTTTAGATGATGAGAAAGAACAAGCATTCAGAAAACAGACGAATCAGGAATTCCTTGCCAAGAAGCAAGAAGAGTTGAAGAAAAATGCTGTTCCAAAGAAGATAGAAACCAGAACCTGTTTTCAGTGCAAGATTGATGGTCATGTTGCTAGGAATTGTCCGAAAACATTCAAACCAAAACAGGAAGTATCTGGTAAATTGAAAGAGAAAGTTGTGGAGAAAACTGAACTTACAACCAAACCATTTACTGGCTTTGAAAATTCAACCTTTGAGAAGGGAGAATGTTCAAAGAGTGTTTTGAAAGGAAAAGAAAATGTAAAAAATCAAAAATGGGTTGTTAAGGGTTCAGGGAACAGTTCTGGTGATGAATCTGATTCCACAAAATCAGAGGAGCCACGTGTTGAGAAAAAATTTGAAAAATCAGTTCCAACTATGAACGATGAAAATTTTCCACCGTTGTGTGCTGAAAATTTTATGAAGAAAGTTGGAAAAGTTGAAATATCAAATCAATTTTATTCTGACAAGAAAAAATTTGATGTTGATAAGGCTTTCAACGGAACTGTGAAATACATTTTTGGCAAAATGGTCAATGGTAAGGCCAAAAGTGTCAAAGAATTTTATGCTTCTAAAAGACGTGTTCACAAGTTTGTTGAAAGAAAAGATGAAGAAGAAGTTGTTACACCCAAGGAAGGTCAGGCTTGGGTGGATATATTTTTCAAACAGTAAAAACCTGACTTGCCGGAGATCCCAAGTTGGTAATCGTGGATCATGAATCGGCATCATTTTTATCATGTTTGTATAATGTGTTTTTTGAAAAGCAGGACTTGCCGGAACTCCCAGGTTTGTAAGCGAGGAGTAGGAATCGGCACCTTGAGAATTCAACCAACAGATGATGATTGGTTGAAAATGTTTGTTTGGATTGATCTTAAAAGTAGTAAATCAGGGACATTAAGTTGTATCTGATTTTCTACAAGTGTTTGAGAAACAAAATGATGAGTTTATCCCCTAACCTACAAATGGTTAAAATCAGTCAACAAAACTTATTTTCCGGAAAAACCATTTGATTAAAACAAACTTAAGTGTTTTGAGATCATAATGGGAAAATAGTTTGTTGTGAGGGGGAGTTCTGATTGTTTATGCCAAGTGGATGGCGAATTGAGGCAATTCGATATCAGTTGTCAAGTTACTTGTACAGTTTATTTTCAAATTTCCTAAAATGTGTTTGCATTTTAGGGGGAGTAAGAAATTTTCAGAAAATCCAAAAACATTTGAAAATTTGAAAAAGCAAAAAACATGATAAAATGAAAAATGAGTTTTTGTTGCATATAAGAGGAAATGATAGTACATCAGTGGACGATCACAACATGCTAAAGATTTGGTAAGATAAAAAGGTGATAAACAGTCTCACTGATGATGTGTCAGTAGGTTTTTGCACATTTAGTAGATTGTGACGAGATATAAATCTAAATTTCAAACTTACTTATATCGTGGGGAAACATCTCTCGGATATATGGGTAACCCCCGAAATCTCGTTTGAAAGGTCTCATAATCTGATATACTAGGTCTTTATACTCAATGATGTCTGGGGTATTATTCCGGGACTTCTGCTGAACGATGGTTCTGACCTAGTCCTTGGATAATACTTTCTGCAATGCTTGAAACATAGCATAAACCCTCAGCATGCTGATGAAACAATAAAATTGATAGTCGCTGCTGTTGTAGCTAAAAGATCTTCTAAAGGGGACATACCGAAAAGTCGAAGCTGATATCTCTCTACGTATACTTAAGTATCGACCTGAGATCCCTCGGCCCTCGTATTACCTAATTTATGTACAGATATCATTGTAGTATACTCACCTGTAAGACTGAATATTGGGATCTGGATACGGGAGTATATTCTGAGGTGGGACACGCGATTGAGTTTAAGTTCTTAAAACATTAATTTCGTATCTCGAAGCAGTTGAACTTTGTGTGAAAATTTAAGTGGACCAGTATACTGACAATCTAAGTGAATCGTTTAGAACTTAAAATGTTTAAAGCTTAACGATGTTGGTGATTGATCTCATAAACTGATATGATCCTCTTGCACGAACTCACAAAAATAGTGTCTGTATATATTTCGTTACTACATTTTATTATATTCAAAAATCCAAAAAGATTTTAAGTGTGTTTTAGCATAAATTTTGTAAAAATTCAAAAAGATTTTCGACAACTGATTTTGGAGAGCTGATTTTCAAAATTCCGAGTGCTAAACATGATGAACAAATGGTTTAGGTGAAAATGTTTGATAATTGTTGAAATGAAATGAGAAAAGGTTTTTGTAATATAAACGTTATTCCTGCAAGTGGTAAATTAGATTTGAAAATCTTATCCACAAATGGTTATCAGAAAATTTATTTTTGGGTAGAGTTTATGCAGGTTGGCCAGGTTTCGATCCAGAGCAGGATGAGTACCAGGTTATAATCTTGTGAATTCCAGACTACGATCCCAGCCTAGTGAAAGGGAGAGTCTGAAGACATCGAGAGGGAATCTGAATATAGTAGAGTCAAATTCAGATCCTGAAGATTACGAGAAAGAGTAAGAGATTGTTTGAGGATGCTTACAATGGAAAATACTTCGAAGAGAAGCTCGAAGACTGACAAAGACTGAAGATGCGAAGACTCGACACTTAAGACTCGTCAACATCTGAGGGGGAGTCTGTTGGTGCATTCATCTGTCGTCTTCGTCTTATATCGAGTCTTTGACTTGTTGCGGTTCTGTTTGTGCATAAAGTCAAATATGTAGGTTTCTATTGAAAGTGGAACTTAGAGGTTTCTATTGAAAGTGGAACTTGTAGGTTTCTATTGAAAGGTTTCTATTGAAACTGACATGTGTGTTTTCAATAGAAACCAGGAACACTATAAATAGGCATGAGAGCTATTCATTTGTAAGGATTCCAAATTTTGATACCGAGGTGCTGCCGGTATTCCTTGTGATTGTATTTGCTATTAAATCAATACACAAGACGTTTAAAGTGATATTCAAGCTGTTTTTACATCCGTTTCTTAGTTTCCGCCTCTGAAACGGACTAGAGCTCTTCCGAACGACTCATTAAGGTCGCAATTCGATCCTACATTTTTATATATACACTTTCATAATTATCAAAAACAATTTGGTAAATCTGACTTCTCATTGTACGAGATATAAAAATCACGGTATGCTCATATGATACAACATATATAAAAGTAGTGTTCGATCCTTAACAACACGTCCCTTGATCCAATGTGACTTTTGTTGTGTCCATTTCTACGTTTCACCAAAGACTTGGTTATCACCATACCTAGTCATATCTCAATCTATTTTCCTGATGACAAGAACATCACAATAATTAGTTATACACTTTAATTAATCACAATCATAATAATACTTAATATAAGATACGACAAAAATGTCACACCCCGACCGCGTTAAAACAACAAACCGCGGCGGAAACATAACCAATCAGTTTCAAATGGTTCACATAATCAATCAGTTTCAAACGGTTCACATAATCAATCAGTTTCAAACGGTTCACATAAATCAAACAACTCCAACGGTTCAAACAGTTCAAAATGTAAAACAATGTGTCCATATGCTGGATGAACATACGCAACAAAATGTAATATGAAAATCAATGTGCTAGCATGCTAAGAGAACATACATAGCAAAACATAATGAAATCATGTACTATAAGTGTACTAATGAACATAACAAGTATATGATATAAAAGCACGTAAAACATGAAAGTAACAAGTAGGCACATGTGTATCACCCCAAAACATTTGAAAATAGTAAAATAGGGGACTATGTACTCACTTGAGGATGCTTAGAAGTCTTGACTAACAACCAAGCAAAGCTAGAGGGATCACGGAAATTAAACGGCACCTAATATAGGTAACTATGTTAATAAACCGGACCTAAATCGGGAGATCAGATAGGATGAGGTTTCGTAAACCAAATGAGTGTTGGAACTCATATGATATGGTTTAACAAAGCCTACATACTAAAACATAACCTATCCTAAGTGCTTACGACTCATTACGACTCGTTAAGGTAGCCTACGCCACTTTAACACGTCGTTCGCGTAAAACTCGTTCGGACCGCCTAACTAGTCCTATGACAAGTATTATATGCCTTGACATGTCTAATAATGTTTCCTAATCAGTTTAGATGCCAAAATTTATGTTACATATGCTTAAAATGAATTTATGCGTAAAAAGGGCATTTTGGTCATTTTCCTAAGGCATATAAATTTCCTATCATACAACTAACTAAACGTAGTGACCATAAGGTATAACATCGGAAGGTTATTCCCTATACAACTACGGTCACTAAACATGTTTTTCGGATCCTAAAGATCGACCAAACGGGTCGGGTTCGAAAGTCTAAGCGGTTGTTTAGACCGCTTATCATACGACCCTATACAAGCACTAATCTAAAAGTGACGAGTTAAACATGTTGAAACATGTTTAACAAGGTTTGAAAACAAGTTTAATATCAAGACAAAGGGTCTTGATACCCAAGAATAGTTTGGTTGCAAAATACGCAAGAATACATATTTTGACCGAAACTATGACTCGTCACTACACCTAATCAACGTGGTAATCAGTAGGTATAGTCACTAGGGACTATAACCATCGTGATTACGCTCACGTTACGAAGTTTAAACGAATCTTTGTGTTGACCATTGACTGGTCAAAGCAGAAAGTCAAACACTGTTTGACTTTCACGCTTAAAAACGCATAAAAGAACGAAAGAAGCTTACAAAGGGTCCAAGCTAGAAGATATGATCTATAAATTCTCAGGTATGAAGCATTTGAGCTTCAACTTAGAGAATATTCAGAACATGGGTGAGTTGCAAATGAAAAAGTTAGGGGTATTTATAGATTTTGGTGCACCATTAAGATCATTCCTCGATTCCCGAGCTTTAATATCAACCATACAAGTGCACCCCCTGATTTAGAATACCATGGGCACCCCTAAACAAGCCCATAGAATGCTTAAAACCATTTGCAAACCATGGAAACAACTGGAATAAATTTTATGCTAAACAGGGGGTCTCTCGCGCCCCGCGTAAGACTTAGAGAAGTCTTACGCGCCCCTCCTGAGCCCTAGTTTGGCAGATTGTCAGAAATGGTCCCTACAACCCAGAAACTTGGTTTTCGATGCATTTTTGACACGTTTAAGCCCCGTTAACCCCATTTCAAGGCTCTAAAATGAAGTTAGAGTATAGGGAACTTAAAATATGCTCAAAAATATCTCGGATGTCGGTTCGTTTGGTCGTACGGTTGCGTTATTCGGTTAATTACGACGGGAGTCGTAACGGACGCAAAAACGATCCAAATTGCGCGACGAATGGAATTTTATCATGCCAATCACTAAAAAAAATATTTTAGTGATTTCATAAATTTTTGGATGTCCGGATATATTCAGAACGTAAGATATGCGCGAAAATGCAAACTTATGCACTTTTTGACGCTTTTAGTCCCTATTGGTCAAAAAGTTTATTTTTTTGCGCACCAAACACCTCAAAGCCTATTTCTAAGCTATGTAAAGGATATTTAGGGCATATTTAACTTATGATCAAGTTCCAGAATGTTCTTCACAGTACGAATCGGCATACTTTCACAGTTTGTCGAAATTAGTCCCTGTGATCAAATAAACTTGATTTCGGCATACCAAACCCTCCAAAACTTATTTCTAAGTTATGGAAAGGTTATTTAAGGTATGTTAAGCCTATGTCACTGTTCCGGAGTGTTTGTTGCATTAAACTGGTTATATTTACGCATCAGTTTGCGTATAACCTTCCAGAAAGTGATTTAAAGCTCGAAATCGAACATGAATTGATATGTGCACATGATACACATATTTATACAAATCCCAAGTATGAAACACAATATTTCATTGATTTGGTATTTTTTTGGTGGTCACAGAGGAACAGGTGTCACAGTCTCCCATACTTTAGGAAATTTCGTCCCGAAATTTATTCGTAGGAGTCTGTCTGTGACTTTGTGTTAAATAACCATCAAAGATATGCAAGGCATAATCCTGTCATTTCCCTCAATGGATATTCTTCAGAAGCAAAAATGAACGGACGGAGTCATTTTCCTCAACGGGTTCTTTAGAAATGGAAATGAAGGAATTAAAAGGATATTCATTTCCCTCAATGGACATTCTTTCAGAAACAAAAATGAACGGACGGAGTCATTTTCCTCAACGGGTATTCTTCAGAAACAGAAATGAATGAATAATCAAAAGGATATTCATTTCCCTCAACGGACATTCTTCAGAAACGAAAATGAACGGACGGAGTCATTTTCCTCAACAGGTATTCTTCAGAAACGGAAATGAAGGAATAATCAAAAGGATATTCATTTCCCTCAACGGACATTCTTCAGAAACGAAAATGAATGGACGGAGTCATTTTCAACGGTTGCTTCATCAGAAATGGAAATGAATAGAATAATCGAAAGGACATTCATTTCCTTCAATGGACATTCTTCAGAAACGAAAATGAACGGACGGAGTCATTTTCCTGAACGGGTTCTTCAGAAATGGAATGAATAGAATAACTAAAAAGGATATTCATTTCCCTCAACGGACATTCTTCAGAAACGAAAATGAACGGACGGAGTCATTTTCAACGGTTGCTTCATCAGAAATGGAAATGAATAGAATAACCAAAAAGGATATTCATTTCCCCCAACGGACATTCTTCAGAAACGAAAATGAACAGACGGAGTCATTTTCAATGGTTGCTTCATCAGAAATGGAAATGAATAGAATAACTCTAGACACATGACAAAACTTGCTATGGTTTCTGTGCACTAAATTCCATAATTATGTATGCATCCATAATTACGTAATTTCTTGCACAGTTCACACAGTTTGTTTTATAATGTGAAAGGGATATAATTTGAACAAGCTTGAGACAACTTTGATTGGGTCAATACATAAACACACAAGCACATAATTGTTTTCTTGGTTATAAATTTGTTATTATCTTGTTATTAATTGTTATTAACTTGTTATCGAATTGATCATGGGTATTCAAGGTACACCAGGAACCCAGTCGATGGACTTCGACGTCCTCAAGAATCTATCTGAAAAGATAGGATGCTCTTCCAAAAATTTGATTTCGTTTACGAGGAAACGAAATATTTGAATTAAGGTAGACAACAATTAAGGACTTATGGAAAAGCCCTTAGGTACCCTATTAAGGATTGGGTATTCGTCCAGAATTGTGACTTGCGCCTGGTATTTTGTTTCCTTGGAAGAAACGGGTACATAGGATTTTTGTGGAAAACGCAAGAGATCATAAAATGGAAGAATTTTGAGAGTAGGTTGTTTTACAAGGAATTGTGGTTCCTTGATTGTGTGTATTGTAGGGGATATGTTGTTTATACAAGTAATCACATTTGTACACTGCGATGTAAATAAATGATTTATTTATAAACAACAACAACTGTTTCATAGACCTTGACAACAAAAGAAAATAATACATAAGGCTTCATTATTTCTAAACAATGTCGTCTCTTAATCGGTCAGATGCTCATCCCTGCGCTGGATTCGCATTAGCAAGCTTTGGGCAATTTCTTCGGAAATGGCCCATCTCGCCACAGTTGAAGCAAGAACCTAGTGGAAAACGAGCTTGAGCAGGATTGTTGCCAGCTTGATTTTGTGCAGCTGCAGCTGGGAAAACTCTTGCTGTATGACCTATAAGTTCACAAATTTGGCATTTGCGGCACTTTACACTGGCATGATGATGAAGGCTACATTGGTTGCACAAGGGTGCAGTTCCGTTGTATGGCTTCCTAGCAGGGGGTTGAGCTGGTTGGTTGGGGACAGCTTGATCATGGTGAGCGACCACGGTGAAGTTCTAAGAAGCCTTTCGCTTCTTTGACTTCTTGGAGGATTCAGTCTGTTCATCCTTTGGTTTTGATTCCTCGATCGGTTTCTTATCACCCTTTCGGAAAAGTTTACCTTTCCTGATCTGGGATTCAGTCAAGGTAGCGGATAGCTCAATGGTCTGTCTCACTGTAGTGGGGTTACTACCAGTAACAATGTCTTGTACTGAGTTAGGGAGGCCATCAATGTACTTTTCGATTTCCTTATCCAAAGGCGTAACCATGTTCGGGCATAACAGACTTAACTCCTCATAACGGTCCGTGTAGGCTCGATGCTCACCGTTATCTTGCTTAAGATCGTCAAATTCCCTTTCCAATGCCCTAATCTCATGACGAGGACAAAATTCCCTCATCATTAGAGCTCGAAGCTCTTCCCATGTTTGAGCCAGTGCTACCTCGGCACCCCTATCCCTCATCACACCATTCCACCATGTTAAAGCTCGTTTCTCAAAATCACTAGATGCGAACTCTACCTTTCGCTCGTTTGGACACTGAACATGTCTGAAGGTGCTCTCTAAACTCTCGAACCATTGCAGAAGTGAAGTCGCTCCTTGAGACCCAAAAAATTTTGATGGCTTGGCAGAGTTGAATGTCTTGAAGTTACAGGGAGCATTGTTGTTGTTATTGAGGGCTTGGTTACATTGAGCAATGATGTTTGGGATTGCAGCAGCCATTTGCTGCGTAATGATAGCTGCCAGTTCTTCATTAGGTATCTGATTGTCGCGTCGTGGAGGCATTCTAAAAGAGGAAGCATGAGAGAAAACAAATGAAATGGCATTAGGTAAGGATGTTACAATTACCGACCAAAAAGCATGGATGATGGTCATTTGTTCGAACCACGAATGCAAACAAATGACGCACAAAAGCTGAATCAAAGTAAATAGGTCCTCATTATGTATCGCGAAGACATGCTTTAGCCTATAAGTGGACACTCATCCCAAGAGTTCCCAGGTAAGAGTGACTGGTCTGATTATGTGGATTTGTACGAACACTCTAGCCTTAGACAGAAAACTCAGGATACAGGCATCCACCCTTCCAGATTACACGTGTTCACATTAATAAGACCCAAACTTTGACGAGATTTTGAAAACTTTGAAGGTTCAAAACCTTATAATAAATCATCCTAGAACAGATGATTCGTTTTCAACGCAGATTCGAAATTTGTGTTCTTATTGTGGTTGTCACCTAAAGATAGGCGACGGTATTGTTTTATGACTAAACGCAAGTAAACTCGCGTTAGGGTCCTAGGAAGGTTATAGACTAGGTCAAAGCATTACTAATAACCTAATTCCCTATAACCATGAGCTCTGTTACCAACTTTTCTGTCACACCCCGACCGCGTTAAAACAACAAACCGCGGCGGAAACGTCGGGGAGTGTCGTAACAGAATCATTGTTTCATAACACATGGATTGAAATTCTGTTTTATTGAATTAAATGTATTACATTGCATTGAAATTAGAAACAAAACATGAACAAATAGACTTTCATTGTTATTAAGTCACTAAGGCCTCGTCCGTTCCTATGTGAGCATGCATCAATATCATCATCAAACATCACCAACTATGGTACCTGAAACACATGTGAAAATACGTCAGCATAAAAATGCCGGCGAGTACATAGGTTTTATGTGAGTGTCAGATTCATGGCTCGTTTATATTTTGGAAATAACTTGTACACCTTTGTTTATTGATAATTAGAAAACCAAGTTTTGTAAAATGTTTGTAATGTAAATTCGAATAACTGTGTCGAAACAGATTTGTTTTTTAAAACCTCGATACCATGAATCTTACTCAAAATATTTGTTTAAGTAAACCCAAATTGTAAATCGTTTTTGGAATAAAACTCGAATGTTTTATATTGTTAGAAAAACCTTGTAATATAACTTTGTTTTGATAACCTTGCCCAAGTGATCTAGATAACGCAACGATATATAATGTGTTAAAAGCACTTATATATAGGAAGTACCAGCGGCGTATCCACCATGCTTTTAACACATTACACCCGCCTCGTTACCTAATCACTTCCCTAACCCAACGGTTCAAACAATTTCAAACGGTTCACATCAATTAATCAGTTCCAAACGGTTCACATAACCAATCAGTTTCAAATGGTTCACATAATCAATCAGTTTCAAACGGTTCACATAATCAATCAGTTTCAAACGGTTCACATAAATCAAACAATTCCAACGGTTCAAACAGTTCAAAATGTAAAACAATGTGTCCATATGCTGGATGAACATATGCAACAAAATGTAATATGAAAATCAATATGCTAGCATGCTAAGAGAACATACATAGCAAAACATAATGAAATCATGTACTATAAGTGTACTAATGAACATAACAAGTATATGATATAAAAGCACGTAAAACATGAAAGTAACAAGTAGGCACATGTGTATCACCCCAAAACATTTGAAAACAGTAAAAGAGGGGACTATGTACTCACTTGAGGATGCTTATAAGTCTTGACTAACAACCAAGCAAAGCTAGAGGGATCACGGAAATTAAACGGTACCTAATATAGGTAACTATGTTAATAAACCGGACCTAAATCAGGAGATCGGATAAGATGAGGTTTCGTAAACCAAATGAGTGTTGGAACTCATATGATATGGTTTAACTATGTCTAATAATGTTGCCTAATCAGTTTAGATGCCAAAATTTATGTTACATATGCTTAAAATAAATTTATGTTTAAAAGGGGCATTTTGGTCATTTTCCTAAGGCATATAAATTTCCTATCATACAACTAACTAAACGTAGTGACCATAAGGTATAACCTCGGAAGGTTATTCCCTATACACCTATGGTCACTAAACATGCTTGGTCGGATCCTAAAGATCGACCAAACGGGTCGGGTTCGAAAGTCTAAGCGGTTGTTTAGACCGCTTATCTTACGACCCTATACAAGCACTAATCTAAAAGTGACGAGTTAAACATGTTGAAACATGTTTAACAAGGTTTGAAAACAAGTTTGATATCAAGACAAAGGGTCTTGATACCCAAGAATAGTTTGGTTGCAAAATACGCAAGAATACGTATTTTGACCGAAACTATGACTCGTCACTACACCTAATCAACGTGGTAATCAGTAGGTATAGTCACTAGGGACTATAACCATCGTGATTACGCTCACGTTACGAAGTTTAAACGAATCTTCGTGTTGACCATTGACTGGTCAAAGCAGAAAGTCAAACATTGTTTGACTTTCATGCTTAAAAACGCATAAAAGAACGAAAGTAGCTTACAATGGCTCCAAGCTAGAAGATATGATCTATAAATTCTCAGGTATGAAGCATTTGAGCTTCAACTTAGAGAATATTCAGATCATGGGTGAGTTGCAATTGAAAAACTTAGGGGTATTTATAGATTTTGGTGCACTGTTAAGATCGTTCCTCGATTCCTGAGCTTCAATCTCAACCATACAAGTGCACCCCCTGATTTAGAATACCATGGGCACCCCTAAACAAGCCCATAGAATGCTTAAAACCATTTGCAAACCATGGAAACAGCTGGATCAAGCTGGAATAAATTTTCTGCTGAAATGGGGGTCTCTCGCGCCCCGCGTAAGACTTAGAGAAGTCTTACGCGCCCCTCCTGAGCCCTAGTTTGGCAGATTGTCAGAAATGGTCCCTGCAGCCCAGAAACTTGGTTTTCGATGCATTTTTGACACGTTTATGCCCCGTTAACCCCATTTCAAGGCTCTAAAATGAAGTTAAAGTATAGGGAACTTAAAATATGCTCAAAAATATCTCGGATGTCGGTTCGTTTGGTCGTACGGTTGCGTTATTCGGTTAATTACGACGGGAGTCGTAACGGACGCAAAAACGATCCAAATTGCGCGACGAATGGAATTTTATCATGCCAATCACTAAAATAAAATATTTTAGTGATTTCATAAATTTTTGGATGTCCGGATATATTCAGAACGTAAGATATGCGCGAAAATGCAAACTTATGCACTTTTTGACGCTTTTAGTCCCTATTGATCAAAAAGTTATTTTTTTGCGCACCAAACACCTCAAAGCCTATTTCTAAGCTATGTAAAGGATATTTAGGGCATATTTAACTTATGATCAAGTTCCAGAATGTTCGTCACAGTACGAATCGGCATACTTTCGCAGTTTGTCAAAATTAGTCCCTGTGATCAAATAAACTTGATTTCGGCATACCAACCAAAACTTATTTCTAAGTTATGTAAAGGTTATTTAAGGTATGTTAAGCCTATGTCACTGTTCCGGAGTGTTTGTTGCATTAAACTGGTTATATTTACGCATCAGTTCGCGTATAACCTTCAAGAAAGCGATTTAAAGCTCGAAATCGAACATGAATTGATATGTGCACATGATACACATATTTATACAAATCCCAAGTATGAAACACAATATTTCATTGATTTGGTATTTGTTTGGTGGTCGAAGAGGCACAGGTGTCACAAAAAATACTATCGAATCCATTTGAATTATAAACTCAACATATAATACCTCCAGACGTAAGAGATGTACTCTCATACCCATAATATACCTCGCCTTGGAGTATTTTTCAACACTTGCAATAGTCGTCAACCCGTCAATTTCACGTCACTTGTAATAAAATAAACTCATCCACATATTTTCGCCTTGTTAGACAACATAATATTTCATTATCTATAATTTTTAAAAGCCAATCAAAACTCATGAATCAATTAATGAACAAAGCAGTATTGTATCATTATAAGATCAAAACCACTATAAAGTTCTAGTTAATTACTATCATTTTGATATTTATGTGGAACTATTGAAGTAATGTATACTTATGAAAAGAAATTTAGTTATTTATTTCTTTTATCTTTATATCATATTCATATAAAACCCATTTCCTACACATGTATGGTTCAACATGAACTACTACCAAGTCCTTTTACACCTTTAGGATCAAGACTGTACAAAGTCATTCTACAATTTATTAATAGCCATAGAGGTATATACATAATATCATATAACTGGCTTAGATTACCAAACCAAATTGTATGCAAAACATAATACAAATCATTACGCCAAAGAACATCGAACCAATATTACTCTACTTATTTATACGCAAACATTTTCTCAACAGTTAGTTTAATTCGAGTGTATGCCCAGCCCAGCACAGGAGTATAACCAGCCCTGAACGGGCGTATTTCCAGCCCCTTTGTGGTTATAAATCTTAGCCTTATAAGGTTGTATAACAACTCACGTACAGTAAATATTCCAGCTATGAGCCTATATTCCAGCCTTGTATAACATATTTCACAACACTTTGTGGCTGTATTTCTCAGCTTTGTATGGCTAAAAGAACATACCATGAACAGTCTAAAATACAACTTTTATTCCTACAAAATCTGGTACAAAATGCTACTATATATCTGTAAAGCTCCGACAACAAATACACATTTCAATAGCTAATAAGTTAAAACATAATTTAACGAACTTCACAAATTATAATCTTTCAAAACATCATAACCATCATTCAAAAGATATAGATCAACTAACTTAATTAATATGCATTCTTCATGAATCTAACAGTTCGTGCTTACCATTCTATATTATTCATGTATGAAGTATTTTTACTTTCTAAGTTGTAAGAGATAGGGTGCTTACCTGGATCCGTTGACGTTCATATATTTGTATTCTTTCTTCCTTCACCGTTTAACTTCCAAAGTGTGTGTTGATGAATCCAAAATACAACGGATGATGAAATAAGTGATGGTGATTGAATTTTAAATCTCAATCTGATACTAAACTTGATTTGTTTCTTCCTTGATACCCTTCTTTATCGATGCAAATCACCCAGCATACACACACTTTTGAATACATATATAAAAACATTTTTTTTCTTTTTGTGATACACACGTGGGCTTCCCCCACATTGCCAGGTTTCTTTTAACCTTTAAGAACTCACAATTTCAACCCTCATCTTTACTTTTACTTAAAAACTTTCACCCCTCCTTATCAACTTTGACAACCCATAGAAAGGGTTAATTACAAACTAACCCAACCGAACTAAAGTCATGATTCTTTATATTAAAAATCAATCTAAAGGAGTATGTGACCCTGGTGTAAACGTGACCCAGTATGAGTATGTGAGTCTTGACAAAAGACAAAGAAAATCAATATGAGACGTTCAGATCTCTCAGTATTAATATTCAAATCATGGGTCCGGGTTTCTACCTTGTGATGCGCATTCCGAACCGATCAGGTTATTGTAAACAAACTAAAGGAGAGAGGTTTTTTGTGGAAAGTCTCATATCTCTACACCCCCATGGAATACTTATAAGGTTAATATAAAATACCTCGCATATGGCATGAACAAGAGCATACCTAAGTTGCTTTTCTATTAGATAAGCAACACATGTCTTTTACGTCTCCAAACTTAATATAGTACACAAAATCGGTTATATTCTCCCTCTAAAAAAAAGACAAGCCAGAATCACAGATAAATAAGATTTTACACAAACATTACATCTCATATAGTAATTATATATGCATATATAATAGATTTGTAAATAATTCCTATCATAGAAATTGGGTTGTTACAAATCTTCCCCTCTTAGATAGGTTTCGTCCTCGAAACCTTACTAGCCATAAGTTATAATAATAGAATCACTTAATGTTTCTCTTCCCTATTCTTCTTTCCATTTTCTTTTTGGAAGCACATATCTTGTTCCTTATTGAGGATACACATTTGATCATCCAACCATGTTCTGTTGAACTATATTATTGTTTGTCAAATGTATTCATGCTAACATCTTTTTTTATACTCCTTCCCCATACAATATCAAGAGGTTAGTAAACTTTAACCACATAGCTTGACGTAGTCATACATTGGTTACAAGTATTCCATCATCTTTTAGGGATCTTTCATCAACATTTTATAAACTAAACATCTAGTTTCTGCAAACAATGCATTAGTTTACATATAAAATATCTTAATATCGCAAATCACCTCCTCACCACATGACCAAGATATATTTCTCTCATCATCTTTCTATTATCTATATATAATAACTACACTCCAATGAGGTTATTCCCATAGTAAACCCAATATTCATAAATCATGATATATCTGGTAACATGGATATTTACTTACATCTTGCAAAACTTAAATTAACAATCATAAACCAGTCAATGGTAGAAGTAAGTGACAAGCCTAGATTACTTTCCTCACGTAATCATTTTAACTTTTAGTTATACTCACTTATATACATCATAGGACATTGACAACATGAGGTCACCCATCACTTGGTAGTCCTCGATGCTTTCTTAAAATGATTATATAAACTCCATAAAATACATGCAAAACTTGTCATCAATATAATAGTTCCCATGTAGATATCATTTGTAAGAAAACACTTTCTACAAATCTAAGATAACTACTACTACATGCTACTTCAGCGGTACCATTTCATGTATTTTAAATTTACTATAAGCATATTCTACAGATAAAAAAAACAACAATCGTGCTTTGATCCAATTCATCCTGGATCCATTAACATTTAAGTGAAACTTAATCAGCATGTCGTTCAGTTCAGTGATCTAAATATACCTTAGACCAACACTCACTTCAAGGTAGAACTTTTTTTTCTAAATATAACAATACCCTTTCCATTAACACATTCTCGATAATCAAGAATTACATTTGTTACCTCATTAATTAACATTCTAGTCTCTAGAAGCACACATCGGCATATCACTTCCTCTTTGATGCTTCTTTGGAATAATACGAAGATAAGACCTCTTCCCCCTTTTAGTTCCAAATACATGGCCTATAACAACAATCCTTATAAAGGGGGACAAGCAAACTTAAGTTAGTCATCTCCTATTTCAAAAACTTTCAATTAACCTCCTAATATTAGACTTTACAGGTATATATTTATACATATTTCTTCTTTATTTATTATTATTATTATTATTATTTTTATCTCCTTAATAAGGTCAATTGTACGAAACATAGGAGTTTGACAACTAATATTACTTCTTTGAACGAATTTATGATACATAATTTACCTTCTTTTAGAGAAGAACCCACTCGAATGCCTTAGCCAATGTAACCTCTAATCCACTTGTGATCTCCTTATCTTCGTTGATTCACTACTACCGTAATCTTCGTTGATTCACTACTATCGTGATCCTTTATCTAATCTTGACTATTTAACGTAAGAATTTTTTTACCATTCGTCAAAATATTATAGTTAATAGTGATTAGATAACGACATATTTGACTACCCTTTATAAAAAAATCTCACCAAATCATTAATTTAATACGACTATATATTATCCAGCATACGGCCCAACCTTTTTATCAACACGTAATATTTAATAATATATAGTTACGACTATATATTATCCAGCATACGGCCCAACCTTTTTATCAACACGTAATTAATCTTACTTTCAACATGCTTTTTCATTATAAAACAGTCTTTATTTACCTCTCAAAACTTATTTACTTCTAGGTCTCCACATATCTTTAAACTACTTTTCCATTTTCATACCATTTGCATATCATAATATCAAACTTGTATTTAACTTACTTATAAGGCTTGAAGATCTGCATTCAGTGACTTCCCAACTTGAGCTCACTGTCTTCATAAGTGATTATTTCCTTTCTTTCGTCATCATCATCCTTTTCCATCACCGGGTCACAACACAACTTTGTGACTCTTACAATGGATGGTCAATCATACCTTGATCATTTTTATTCCGGATGGTCACCACCGGAGACTCTCACAACCGATTTATCTCAGACTTTTTGACTCTTACAACCGAATGGTCACTACACTTGTGACTCTTACAACGGAAGGTCACTCACACTTTAATCATTTTAATCCGGATGGTCACCCACCAGTGACTCTTACAACCGGTTAATCTCACACCTTGTGACACTTACAACCGAAAGCTCACTCACACCTGTGACTCTAACAACAGATGGTCACTCACACTTTGATCATTTTCAATCCATATGATCAGGACGACCACCCACCATTGATCCTTCTTTTTCAGATCCTGTCAATTCATAAATCAGCCACGTTAGTATACAATGCTATGTTATCAATTCTTCCTTGCACACTTCACTTTCAGTTAACATGCCTCCTTTTATTATTATATTCAATAATATTCATCCTTATAACTACTAAATATACGTTTTACAAAGGCTAGTATGAAATCATTACCAACCTCATGTCTTTGGTCTCATGATTTAAGTCTTGGATCAAACAACCAAGTAATATCAAGAGCATATTAGGTTTGAGTTTAAGTACTCGCATAATTACTTAAATCTCTTAAACCAGTGCTCTGATACCAACTTGTAACATCCATTTTTTAGAAATATTTATTTATAAAACTGAGTGCGCGGAGATTAGGTCCCATTTTTTTATATATACACTTTCATAATTATCTAAAACAATTTGGTAAATCTGACTTCTCATTGTACGAGATATAAAAATCACGGTATGCTCATATGATACAAAAAATATAAAAGTAGTGTTCGATCCTTAACAACACGTCCCTTAATTCAATGCGACTTTTGTTGTGTCCACTTCTACGTTTCACCAAAGACTTGGTAATCTCCATACCTAGTCATATCTCAATCTATTTTCCTGGTGACAAGAACATCAGTATAATTAGTAATACAATTTAATTTATCACAATCATAATAATACTTAATATAATATACGACAAAAATACTATCAAATCCACTTGAATTATAAACTCAACATATAATACCTCCAGACATAAGAGATGTACTCTCATACCCATAACATACCTCGCCTTGGAGTATTTTTCAACACTTGCAATAGTCGTCAACCCGTCAATTTCACGTCACTTGTAATAAAATAAACTCATCCACATATTTTCGCCTTGTTAGACAACATAATATTTCATTATGTATAATTTTTAAAAGCCAATCAAAACTCATGAATCAATTAATGAACAAAGCAGTCTTGTATCATTATAAGAATAGAACCACTATAAAGTTCTAGTTAATTACTATCATTTTGATATTTATGTGGAACTATTGAAGTAATGTATACTTATGAAAAGAAATTTAGTTATTTATTTCTTTTATCTTCATATCATATTCATATAAAACCCATTTCCTACACATGTATGGTTCAACATGAACTACTACCAAGTCCTTTTACACCTTTAGGATCAAGACTGTACAAAGTCATTCTACAATTTATTAATAGCCATGGAGGTATATACAAAATATCATATAACTGGCTTAGATTACCAAACCAAATTGTATGCAAAACATAATACAAATCATTACGCCAAAGAACATCGAACCAATATTACTCTACTTATTTATACGCAAACATTTTCTCAACAGTTAGTTTAATTCGAGCGTATGCCCAGCCTGTTGGACTCTGTATGCCCAAGACACATATTAAATTGATGTGGCTAGTACGTTATGATCCAAGTCGAGTCATACCCAATAACAAGCTAGACAAACACTTACAATATTTATTTATGATATGATCAAATAAATAAATATCAACACTTAGAATATTTAGAAATTGGTTTTCTAAATAATTGCACTTGACAAACTAATAAATTATATGGATAATTTATTTTGAGAGAATATTTTATTTTGTTATTTAATTGGTTAAATAACATAATAAAAATAGCATAAGTCTTATAACATATGATGTTATATTTTATAAAAGTTATAAAATATATATATATGTGTAAGATTTATATTTTATAAAAGAAATTGTATTTTTTTTATAAAAGCTTGGCCGCCACCCCCCCCCCCCCCCATGGGGTCTTCCCAAAATATTCTTGTCCAATGAGGTTCCATGCATGTTGTCATAAGTTAGAAGCATGTTGATTGGATGGTCTTCCCTAAGGTCTTTGGCCAATCATATTGCATGCAAATGCATGTGTTAGTTGATCTCCTATTGGGCAATGTGGGTGGCAAAATCTCTCATGTCTTTTATATTCATTTAGATGAATTTTGATAAAGTAGAACTTGAAGAAAATGGCTGAAAATGGCTGCATATTTTCGGCCTCAACATGATCATCCAAGAGTTGATTTTTATTTGAAAATCAAGTGTAAGACTCTAAATAAATCGGGTCATGTATGGTTGATCTAGTGGAGAGTTTCAAGTTCATATATCAAGTGCAAGAACTCCAAAACCTCCTCTCATATTTTCGGCCATATGATGGCTTTTCAAGAGGTTTTCTAGTGAGTTCATAAGTGTAGAAATCCTAGCTAAACATGAGGTGTTTGTTGGAAGCTTGGGGTATACAAGCTTGAGGTCTTCTACACTTGAAGACAACCATTCAAAAGCATCATCTTCTTCATATCCATTACTCCATGGAAGGTAGTATTCTAAACATCCTATGGTTGTGTTTGATAGTATACATCTCATATATGGATCCGGGTTTTGGGATTTTGCATATAAATGGTTTTATATCTTATAAAAGTAACGTGTTTTAAACTCATTTTCCGCTGTGTTTTTATTTCATATGGATGAAATTACTTTGATAAACATGTTAAAATCCCATCAATGGCATCTAGAGCCGCTTATATGAGTGCATGCTTCAATAGACTTAAAATTTTCGGGTTTCGGGTTTGGTGAAAACCCTATGGCCGAAATTCTAAGTATGGTTATCCCTTTGTTTTTCAAGATTATATTCTTACATGCATAAATGAATCTTGAAAAATTATTTCATATGGATGATTGGTTTGTTTGGACAAAACTAACCTTTTCGGTTTTTTGGACATAAGCCGAAAATGGTTATTAAAAGGGAACCATTTTTTTATGCTTCTTGAAATTAATATAAATATATATTTGGATATATATTTTGGTGCATATAACCTAGCCATGACCTTGTGTGAATATGTTTGTGTTTGTGATTTTAGTTAATTATTCAATGAGTTGTAATAATTATTATTTTGTCTTCCATTTTTAAAGTTATGTAATTTATTTATTTTCATTTGGTATGTAAAATAAATAGATTAGGTGCATTTTATTGTAGTAGAAAAATGTATTAGGATATATTTTGTAAAAGAAGATGCACACAAAAATGTGGTTTTGGTTTTTACCAATTTCGGGCATAAAGGACTTCATAGTTCTAAACGGGATTTTAGCCCGATAACCAAAACACATTTTTGAAGTCCAAAGGAGTTTGGAGCTGAATATAAAAGACATTTGGAAGATCAAAGAAAGTGGAGAAATCACAACACAAAAGGGAGACTTGAAGCATTTGGATGCGGGATCAAGTGGGAGTTCAACGACACAATACTTGTGTCATTTTTCACCCTTTAGGAAGGACCTTTTGGCACACTTGTTTCGGCTAACAAGTGTTGTCAAAATAGTTGGCTATGGTTATGCACCTATTGTTATATATGTTGTGCTTGTGTGGTTGTTTATTTATGTTGTTTAGATGATATTTGGATATGCATGCTTAACAAACTAATAATCAACAACAAGCGTAAAATTGGTTCTTTACAAGATCTTTAAAATTGGTTATTAAAAATTAATGATTTTATAATAAAATGGGTTTTATTAAAAAGAACCTTGAAAATTTATTTTCACAAAAGTACCAAGGATTTGAATACATGCAAATGTATGGTACATAAAGTTTTCTAAACTAGAATTTTGAAAACTCAAAAATCCCTTTTATAAAACAAGTAAAAACACCATCCTTTTATACAACACTCGAAACACTTGGGAACTCTTTCGTGGGATAAAGGTCACCTAACCACATTTGAGGGAACTTGTATATTCGAGGTGGGTTTACCATGTTTGTGGGATAAAGGTCACCTAACCACTTATGTGTATAAACTCACACGTGTGTATAAGTTGGACGACTTGATTTGGAAACCATGAACTTAGCGTCACCGAAGCATGGGGAACAAAGGTGTTGATGAGATTAAACATGCCAACTAAACATAAAGATGTTTAACCGATCCCATATGGCTAGAAGTTGCAAAGGGTTGCAATTGTCAAACGTTGACTACCTTGTTAATTTAAATAGAGGGATAAAGGTCACCTAACCAATATTTAAATGTAACGTTGGATTCTAGATTTTGATTATTAATTGTCTATGAGACACAAAGGGTATTAATGATTAAAATATAATAATATCGAAAATACTAAAATTGAACCTTGTTAAATTTTGTAGATGGTCGCTAACAATATTACCCAAACCGTCCGTAACCTATCACTAGAAAACGATCCTAATCCCGATGAACATCTTATGGAAGATAAGGATGCCTATAACGATTGGATTAAGTATATCGAGGATACTACGCAAGCCTCTTGCCTCATGTTAGGAATTATGATTCCCGAGATTCAAAAGGTTTTGAACATCATGAGCACACGACATGATTACCCAATTATAGGAAATGTTCCTAAGGGTAGAACGCTTCGAAACCGTTCGAGCGCTTCATGCATGTCGAATGGAGAAAACCCAATCGGACTCATCTTATGTTTTAAGATGAAAAGCCACATTGATCACCTCGAAAGGCTCGATATGGATAAAAGAACTTTATCCATTCTAACGATCAATGAGGGTGGCAACAAGAAAGGGCATCACCCCGACACCAAAGCAAATGTTGCAAATGGAAACGGGTAATTCAAAGGGAAATAATTAGAAAGACTAAAGCGAAACCACCGAAACCAAAAGAGAAGAAGGCAAAGGTTGCCATGAACGATCCATGCTTTGAGTGTGGTGAGATAGGGCATTTAAATAGGAATTGTCCAACCTATCTCAAAGAGTTGAAAAACAAGAGGGATGCTAGGCAAACCTCAGGTACAATCTTAATAATACATATTGACCTTAATGTTATCTCTTCTAAACACATAGGTATTAGATACTGGATGTGGAACTCATGTTTGCAATTCGTTGCAAAAAGTTCAAAAGAAATAAAACATTACAAGAATGGAGACTATGTTTTGAAACTTCCAAATGGTTTGGAAATTGTTTTAAAATGTTTTGAATGCTCCTAGTTTGACTAGGAACATTATTTAAGTTTCCCTTTTGAGACAATATGTTTTGATTTAAAGTTTGTAAACAATGACATTTATATTTCGATGAATGACATGTTTTACTATGCCTTCAAATGGTAGTTATGAATTGGTTCATAAATAATACATTATTTGATAGTTCAATGTACCAAGCAATCACCAACAAACTCAAAATGGATTTGAGTGAGACTTATCTTTGGCATTATCGCCTTGGTCATATAAACAGATGTCGCATGTAAACACTTCGAAAGAATGATCTTTTGGAAACAAATGAAATTGGTTCATTTGATACATGTGAATCTTGTTTACAAGGAAAAATGGCTAAGAAACCCTTCAGTGGGAAAGGGCAATAGATTTCTTAGGTATCATACATTCGAATGTATGTGATCCTTTTAAGCCAATGACTAGGAATGGTGAAAGATACTTCATTACTTTAACCAACAACTATAGTAGTTATGGTTATGTGTACTTGACACAAAGAAGAAGTTTTGAAACGTTCAGAATCTTCAAAAGTGAAGTACAAAAACAACTCTTTTAAAGTTCTTCGTTTCGATAGAGGAGGAATCAAACTCTATTAGATATGGTTCGATCTATGATGGCTAGGAGCGCATTATCTCTATCACTTTGGGGTTACGCTTTGCTCTCCGTGGCCCATATGGCCCCAACCAAGAAAGTGGATACGACGTCTTTTGAAATATGACATGGAAAGGTTCCATCATTATCATATTTAAAAGTATGGGTTGTGAAGCTTATGTGAAGCAATACACCCCAAACAAATTGGAAGTACGATCCACTAAGTGTATCTTTGTAGGATATCCTAAAGATGATATAGGATATTAATTCTACGATCCAACAGAGCAAAAGGTATTTATTGCTCAAAAGGCTGAGTTCTTGGAAGCTAAGTTCCTTGTGGAAGGAATTAGTAGAACAGTGGAACTTGATAAGGATCGAGAACCACAAGCCGATACACGTTTGGTTGACACTAGCATTCAACAAGAGGTTGTTGAAAATGATCAAGTGGTTGATCAACACACACAATACATTCGCAAATCTGGTAGAATTAGTAATCCACCTAAAAGATATGGATCTTTCATGGATGGATGCTACGTGGTAGATTCGGGTGAACCAACCACATACCATGATGCAATGTCAAAATTCGATTGTGACAAATGGCTTGAAGCCATGAACGTAAAGATGCAGTCCATGTATAACAACCAAGTATGGGAATTGGTTGTAGCACCTCTTAACTCCAAAATAGTTGGAAATAAGTTGGTTTTCAGGAAAGAAACAATATGCATGGTAACTTGGATACTTGTAAAGCAAGACTTGTAGCAAAAGGTTTCACTCAAACTCAAAGGGTTGATTATGATGAGACCTTCTCGCCTATGGCTATGCTAAAGTCAATCAGGATATTATTTGCCATAACTGAATATTATGACTATGAGATCTGGCAATTGGATGTCAAAACGGCTTTTCTTAATGGATATCTTGATGAAGATGTCTATATGGTTCAGCCTGAAGGTTTTGTCGATCCAAAACATCCTGACAAAGTATGCAAGTTAAAGAAATAAATCTATGGATTGAAACAAGCATCTAGAAGTTGGAATCATCGTTTTGATGAAGAAATTGAGAATTTTGGATTCATCAAGAACGGTGATGAAGCTTGTGTATATAAGAAAGCTAGTGGGAGCATTATTACTTTCTTAGAATTATATGTCGATGACATTCTACTATTTGGAATAACATTCCAAACCTTGGAAGGTGTAAAAACCTGGCTTGAAAGTTGTTTTTCAATTAAGGATCTTGAAGAAGCCGCCTATATTTTGGGAGTAAAGATCTACAGGGATAGATCAAGGCGCTTGATAGGTTTAAACTAAAGTGCATACATTGACAAAGTCTTGAAAGGGTTCAAGATAGAGAACTCTATGAAAGGTTTGGTACCTATTCAAAGAGAGGACAATATTGAGTGCATCTCAATGTCCAAGCTCAAAGGATGAGCAAGAAAGAATCAAAGGAATCCCATATGCGTCAGCTATAGGATTCATGATGTACATAATGATATGCACTAGACCGGACAAGTTATGCGCTTTAAGCATGACGAGAAGATACCAGTAAAATCCAAATAACGGTCATTGGATAACTGTTAGAAAGTATATTGAAATACCTTAGAAGGACTAAGGATATATTTCTAATATATGGATCTGGTAAAGAAGAACTCGTTGTAAAGGGTTACAAGGATGCGAGTTTCGGAATTCGTTGTAAAGGGTTACATGGATACGAGTTTCCAAACTGATCAAGATGGTTCTCGATCACAAACAGGGTAGCATTGTCCACTACAGAATCAGAATACATCGCCGCTTCATTGATCGAGATAATTCATATGGATCTGCCACTTGAATTATTACCAATCTAGGGGTAGTCCCTACCATTCAGGACCCTAGTGATCTTTGTGATAACGATGGTGTGATTGCTTAAATCACGGAACCTCGTGTACATCAAAAGACTAGGCACATTGAGCGGAGTTTCAACTACATAAGGGATGAAGTTGAAAAAGAGAAAGATATGTATTTGCAAAGTTCACACTGATCAAAATATTGCGGATCCACTCACGAAGCTGATTGAATGGACAAAGCATGAAAGGGTCATACTTGTGCCTTAGGACTTCGATATTCTAGTGATTGGATTTGATCTATTTTATATTTGGATATTGGAACAACTGTTATTATAACTCTTTATGGTATGTTGAGTTATGTTCCATTTTAGCATGTTTAAATCCGTGAATAAGTTACTTATTCTAAATGTCCGTAGTCGATCATACTTGTGGGAACAAATATGAATGTAAGACTATTATGAACTTGGATTGGTAGATATTCATGAAGTATGAATATAGAGCAAGGCATTGCTACCAAGGTTCATAGATATTTGTGGGATACAAATATTGGACTGACTCGCTCTCAAATATTACTGCATGGAATCATTTGTGATTGGTCATAAGTAAATTTGAGTAAAGGAGAATATCATAGTATCCTCAGACCTGAGATACATATTAGGTCTTGATATTCACCAAATATTATACCTTGACTTTTTCTTCGCTGTCAATAATATGACAGTACATAAGGCTAAGCTCAGGTGTGGTACAAGGTGATTGTGAGAGACGTATGTAGTCAAGATGGGATTTGTTCCTCTTCTTCATTGAGAGTAAGATGTCTAAGGCCTGCAAAAGTTAAATCAACAGAGAGTGATTACTCTGTGTCTCTGGATTTGACATGACATCTGTAACGAAAGGATAAATGATAGATTCACCTAAATCATTTTCAAGTAAGGGACTTGAAGAGGATGATGTTATTGAATGGCAAATATAGTCATATGTATTAAGGGTAGTAAACCGTAGTTAGGCGTTATTTACTGCTTGCATCAATCTTCTATGTATCTTGTGCAAGTGGGAGATTGTTGTACTCTGTATGCCCAAGACACATATTAAATTGATGTGGCTAGTACGTTATGATCCAAGTCGAGTCATACCCAATAACAAGCTAGACAAACACTTACAATATTTATTTATGATATGATCAAATAAATAAATATCAACACTTAGAATATTTAGAAATTGGTTTTCTAAATAATTGCACTTGACAAACTAATAAATTATATGGATAATTTATTTTGAGAGAATATTTTATTTTGTTATTTAATTGGTTAAATAACATAATAAAAATAGCATAAGTCTTATAACATATGATGTTATATTTTATAAAAGTTATAAAATATATATATATATGTGTGTAAGATTTATATTTTATAAAAGAAATTGTATTTTTTTTTATAAAAGCTTGGCCGCCACCCCCCCCCCCCCCCCATGGGGTCTTCCCAAAATATTCTTGTCCAATGAGGTTCCATGCATGTTGTCATAAGTTAGAAGCATGTTGATTGGATGGTCTTCCCTAAGGTCTTTGGCCAATCATATTGCATGCAAATGCATGTGTTAGTTGATCTCCTATTGGGCAATGTGGGTGGCAAAATCTCTCATGTCTTTTATATTCATTTAGATGAATTTTGATAAAGTAGAACTTGAAGAAAATGGCTGAAAATGGCTGCATATTTTCGGCCTCAACATGATCATCCAAGAGTTGATTTTTATTTGAAAATCAAGTGTAAGACTCTAAATAAATCGGGTCATGTATGGTTGATCTAGTGGAGAGTTTCAAGTTCATATATCAAGTGCAAGAACTCCAAAACCTCCTCTCATATTTTCGGCCATATGATGGCTTTTCAAGAGGTTTTCTAGTGAGTTCATAAGTGTAGAAATCCTAGCTAAACATGAGGTGTTTGTTGAAAGCTTGGGGTATACAAGCTTGAGGTCTTCTACACTTGAAGGCAGCCATTCAAAAGCATCATCTTCTTCATATCCATTACTCCATGGAAGGTAGTATTCTAAACATCCTATGGTTGTGTTTGATAGTATACATCTCATATATGGATCCGGGTTTTGGGATTTTGCATATAAATGGTTTTATATCTTATAAAAGTAACGTGTTTTAAACTCATTTTCTGCTGCGTTTTTATTTCATATGGATGAAATTACTTTGATAAACATGTTAAAATCCCATCACAGCCCAGCACGGGAGTATAACCAGCCCTGAACGGGCGTATTTCCAGCCCCTTTGTGGTTGTAAATCTTTGCCTTATAAGGTTGTATAACAACTCACGTACAGTAAATATTCTAACTATGAGCCTATATTCCAGCCTTGTACAAGCATATTTCACAACATTTTGTGGCTGTATTTCTCAGCTTTGTATGGCTAAAAGAACATACCCTGAACAGTCAACAATACAACTTTTATTCCTACAAATTCTGGTACAAAATGCTATTATATATCTGTAAAGCTCCGACAACAAATACACATTTCAATAGCTAATAAGTTAAAACATAATTTAACGAACTTCACAAATTATAATATTTCAAAACATCATAACCATCATTCAAAAGATATAGATCAACTAACTTAATTAACATGCATGCTTCATGAATCTAACAGTTCATGCTTACCATTCTATATTATTCATGTATGAAGTATTTTTACTTTCTAAGTTGTAAGGGATAGGGTGCTTACCTGGATCCATTGACGTTCATATTTGTATTCTTTCTTCCTTCACTGTTTAACTTCCAAAGTGTGTGTTGATGAATCCAAAATACAACGGATGATGAAATAAGTGATGGTGATTGAATCTAAAATCTCAATCTGATACTAAACTTGATTTGTTTCTTCCTTGATACCCTTCTTTATCGATGCAAATCACCCAGCATACACACACTTTTGAATACATATATAAAAAAAATTTCTTTTTGTGATACACACTTGGGCTTCCCCCACATATAAGGTTAATATAAAATACCTCACATATGGCATGAACAAGAGCATACCTAAGTTTCTTTTCTATTAGATAAGCAACACATGTCTTTTACACCTCCAAACTTAATATAGTACACAAAATCGGTTATATTCTCTCTCTAAAAAAAGACACGCCAGAATCACAGATAAATAAGATTTTACACAAACATTACATCTCATATAGTAATGATATATGCATATATAATAGATTTATAAATAATTCCAATCATAGAAATTGGGTTGTTACACAATCCCAAGTAGGCGGTTTAATGTATTAATAGTAGTTTACATATGAGGGGATCAAGCTATTCGCACCCCCGCCATCCAATAGCAGTGGGTATTGAAGGAGGTCCTAGTAAGCTTGACTCAGGTCCTTGCAGGGTCCATACACTGAACAAGGCAAGAACCTTACTTAACCATTCCCTTAACCCCCGACCAGGTAGCCAACATGCCTTTATATAGACCGTAGAGACATGAATGGTGTAAATCTATTACTATATATAGACAGTAAAGTAATGCCAAGACACCACGGACAAATGATAAAGAAAATTCACCTTCAACATAAGAAATTAGTTATTAAAGTCATTAATACAAAACCAACTAAAAAGTGCCGAAAGATTAAAAATAAAAAGTAATACATAAAAGACTTGTCTTCACCAAGTGATGTCAGAGGCTTAGACAAACATGGCCTTTGATTGGCAAGAACTCTTACTATCAATCTTGGATCCCGAGACTACTACACACTCTAAAGATGGTTGATGGATGATGGTGGTGGGTGGTGGTGGTGTAGTGGTGGTGGAGTGGTGGCGAAGTGGGAGAGTAGTGGTTTGTCAAGGGATGCCTTTGAAGTGAACCAAGCACCCCTATTTATAGCCAGTACAGAGCTCTGGCCACGGCCCCATGGTCAGCATTTTCTCTTCCTTCATTAATTGCAAGTGTCAGAAGAGGGCCCAACACGGCCCCGTGTTCAACGGGTACGACCCGTGGTCAGTACCGTATCTGTACTATCAAGATTTGGCAAGATTTTGCGTATCTTTGCGTTGACCACGCCCCGTGGTGAGCTGGGCAGGGCCCTGTGGTGGGCGTAGAAGCTTCTATATGTTTTGTCTTCTTGTCAGGGCTGACCACGCCCCGTGGTGAGCTGACCACGCCCCGTGGTGAGCTGACCACGCCCCATGGTGAGCTGGGCACAGCCCCATGGTCAGCTTCTGCCTTCTTGTTTTTGCTTTGGGGGATGCTGCCGAGGGGTCAGGCATGTCACGTTTCTTCCTTTTCTTTGTATTTATGTTGGTTTTGGCTTTATATTTGTTCATTTTGTTCGTTTAAGCTCATTTTATCGTGTAAATTCAAAAGGAAGACAAAAACACACTTTTTCCAACATTAGTACTAAAAAAATGGTTAGTTTTATGCCTCATTTGATGTAATTTATATGTTACATTTTGCACACATCAAATACCCCCACACTTGAATCAAATACCTCTTCTACTATTACCTCTTTAGTACAAACTACCTCTTCCTTTGCGCGGGATTCTTTTATATAGCGTTCGATAGTTTTGAGGTGTTCTATTATTCTTTTGGCTACGGGGAGGATAGTTGGTGGTTCGTCAAAGTGAGCGGGATAAGTATCCCAAAAGCTTGAGTTGGGAAGTTCGATCCTTAGTCCTTCATAATACTCGTATGAGGTAGATGGTTCACACCATTGTTCCTCATTGTAAGTATATGATGGAGAAGGTTCATACCTTGGTTCTTCATAATACCCATATGAGGTAGGTGGTTCACACCATTGTTCCTCATAGTGAGTATATGATGGAGATGACTCATACCTTGGTTCTTAAAGATATGAATATAAGGGAGAAGGTTCATACCTTGGTTCTTTATAGTATGTGTATGAAGTGGTAGGCTCGTACCTAGGCTCCTCATAGTATGTATACGAAGTGGATGGTTCGAAGAGGTCACAATATTGTACCGAGTGAGGATTACCGCAAATGGTACAATACTCTTCTTCATAATCATCCTCTTCATAGTGGTAATTGTAACCTCCTGAGTATTAATCCATAAGAATCACTCAGCAGACCACAAAAGAGTCTCAGGACCAGAAAACAAAATAAAAACGGAAACAGAGGCTCACCACGGCCTCGTGTTCAGCGATCACGGCACGTGGTCAGGATCTGTATCTGGGCGTTTTAAAAAAATGCACCTGGTTTGGTTCAGCACGGGGGCATGTTCAGTGAGCACGACCCCGTGTTCAGACTCTGTATCTGGGTGTTTTGTTATTTTTATGCAGCACGGGGGCGTGTTCAGTGAGCACGGCCCCGTGTTTAGACTACTGTAATGCAAAAAGTTCCTAAAAATGTAAAAATGTGCGCGCAGTTTTTAAAAAAAAGTTTTTGAAAAATGATTAGGCCGTCGATTTTAAGCTTTCTTAAAATCCTTGTGTCCCGGGCAACGGCGCCAAAAACTTGGTGTGTGCAAAGCGTGATATATTTTTATTAATATTTTAAGCCCATTTTACACATTAGTCAAGTTTTAAATTTATAAAACACGATATTCTACTAACACTAGACACACACTTGGGCAAGTGCACCCTTCGTGAGCGTAGTATAGCGTTGGTAAGATACCGAGGTCGTCCATGGACACAAGAGCTTTTAGTACCGGTTTATCCTCAACGTCTAATCAATCTAATTTTTTGAGAAAAGGTTTAAAACATGAAAAATTAAAAACTAAAAATGCAGAAATAAAAATAAAATAAAAACAGATATACAAGATGAATCACTTGGATCCGCCTCGCCTTTAATGTACCCTTTAATGATTTTCGCACTTTCAGACTTTTTAAGAGATTATCTTAGTTATAGTAGTAGGCCCTCTTTTGAAGGTGACGTTACCCTCAACCCAGTGGTTTGAGTCAGCAAGGATACAATCCCAAAGGGTCGGAATATTGAAAGATAATTAATTAAGTTATTAATGAGAAAAGTGGTAGGCCCCTCTTTTGAAGGTGACGTTACCCTCGGCTAAGTGGTTTGAGTCAGCATGGATACAATCCCAAGTAGCCGGTTTAACGTATTAATAGTAGTTTACATATGAGGGGATCAAGCTATTCGCACCCCCGCCATCCAATACCAGTGGGTATTGAAGGAGGTCCTAGTAAGCTTGACCCAGGTCTTTGCAGGATCTATAAACTGAACAAGGCAAGAACCTTACTAAACCATTCCCTTAACCCCCGACCAGGTAGCCAACATGCCTCTATATAGACCGTAGAGACGTGAATGGTGTAAATCTTTTACTTTATATAGAAAATAAAGTAATGCCAAGACACCACGGACAAATGATAAAGAAAATTCACCTTCAACATAAGAAACTAGTTATTAAAGTCATTAATACAAAACCAAATAAAAAGTGCCGAAAGATTAAAAATCAAAAGTAATACATAAAAGACTTGTCTTCACCAAGTGATGTAAGAGGCTTAGCCAAACATGGCCTTTGATTGGCAAGAACTCTTACTATCAATCTTGAATCCCGAGACTACTACACACTCTAAAGATGGATGATGGTGGTGGGTGTTGGTGGTGTAGTGGTGGTGGAGTGGTGGCAAATTGGGAGAGTAGTGGTTTGCCAAGGGATGCCTTTAAAGTGAACCAAGCACCTCCATTTATAGCCAGTACAGAGCTCTGGCCACGGCCCTGTGCCCACTGGGCACGGCCCCGTGGTCAGCATTTTCTCTTCCTTCATTAATTGCAAGTGTTAGCAGAGGGCCCAATACGGCCCCGTGGTCAGTACCGTATCTATACTATCAAGATTTGGCAAGATTCTACGTATCTTTGCGGTGACCACGCCCCGTGGTGAGCTGGGCACGGCCCCGTGGTGGGCGTAGAAGCTTCTACAGGTTTTGTCTTCTTGTTAAGGCTGACCACGCCCCATGGTGAGCTGACCACGCCCCATGGGGAGCTGGTCGCGCCCCGTGGTGAGCTGGGCACAGCCCCATGGTCAGCTTCTTCCTTCTTGTTTTTGCTTTGGGAGATGCTGCCGAGGGGTCAGGCATGTCACGTTTCTTCCTTTTCTTTGTATTTATGTTGGTTTTGGCTTTATATTTGTTCCTTTTGTTCATTTAAGCTCATTTGATCCTGTAAATTCAAAAGGAAGACAAAAACACACTTTTTCCAACATTAAAAAAATGGTTAGTTTTATGCCTCATTGGATGTAATTTATATGTTATATTTTGCACACATCATTGTCCCACCCAAGGGGAATAAGGTTCCCCGTATCCTACCAAGGAGAATACGTAATGGTATCCCACACAAGGAGATAGTTGTTGTTTATTCTGTTCCCAAACCATAGGGAATACAAGCTTTTATAAAAAGTGTGAACTCACCTTAGTTTAGCTCGGCAGATAAAAGTCACTTGAGCTAATGTGGTCAACCACGTCCTATTATGCTTACCATACAAGTCAGGTTCGCATTTAGGTAATACACGTATAGTTCTACACGTATTCTATCAAGTTGCATACAAGCATAGTTGTCACATAACACGTATAGCATAACAGTCACAATATACGTTCACATCAAAAGCCCAAAGTATATGGTTTAAGTGTACGGCCCAACTGAAAAGGCCCGTGATGAATGTGCGGCCCTCGTATGAGTGTACGACTTCGTGGGTGTGCGGCCCACATTAAATGGGTGGCCCAACAGTCCACGGCCCAAGTGTGCGGTTCCTATGTTCGTGTGGGTGGCCCATTATCCTTAACAGTTGAGTGTGCGGCCCACTATGGTGTGCGACCCACACAACAGTGTGCGGCTTCACCATAATGTGCGGTCATGCATTCAAGAGTTGTCACAACAACGCTACTGAGTAGTTTTTGGCGCATGTCCATAATATAGACTACAACACACGATACGTCATTTATACAAAGACTCAAGATTCATTAACTAACCAGAAAATGCAGCCTAGTTAACATACTACAAATCATGCCTGAATATGTATAAACATCACAACATAATACACAACCCACAATTAAAACCCTAGTCACTTAACCGAACGTATAGTCGCATTATAACATCAACAACAATCACAACTAGTCACCTTATACCACTAGTCACCATTAAAACGCTATTATTGGTGTCAAACCCGAAAACACAGCTAAGAAACAAATAATTAAGAAAAGGTTAACGACACGGAACAAAAGTTATAAAGTTACCGAGATCTAGGAGATGGTGAAAGCCAATACAATATGAACTGAAAGTCGCAAAAGAATCCCTTAGAGCTCTTGCTTGCGTCAACAGGAAGAGAGGCAAGAGAAGTCTGAGGTTTTGCTTGTGTAGTAGTTAGGGTTTGGAAAGTTATGTTGTTATGAAAGAGGATGCAACATACGTAACCTATTAATTGCCAAAAAAGGTGGTTTGGAATCAATGATGGGCCAAAGCCACCCAAGAGGAAAAAGGAAAGGGAAAAGTGGGTTGGGGTTGGACTGGACGTAAGAAAGCAAATGAGATTTGGCTGCACATGATTGTTGTTTTCAATTAACACTTAATAAATCCATCTAATTCATTTTTTTAAAAGGTTTCATATCCATTTTATTTATGTATACGATAGTGGGGGGAAATTACTAGGTCATGATTTCTATTTTTTCTAATTAGCTAATAATCAAAGGATTTTTAAATATAATAATTTAGTTGCCAACATATAACAAAATGGTTCGGGTCGGTTCAACACGATATGGATTCGGTTTCGACTATTCATTTGCGCGTTATAAATTAAATAAGTATAATTTAATTCATCGAATAAGATCAGTATATAACTATTTTGCAAAAGAAAAACGAACAGTTTTTACCTCGAAGTTACGAGTTGTCACATCATCCCCAAGTTGAAAGAAATTTTGTCTGGAAATTTTCAAACAGTCGCTGAAGAAGCTAGTGCGGTTGAGCATTTTTGCGGGGTGTCACATCATCCCCATGTTGGTTTGGAATTTCGTCCTGAAATTCAGTTGTAGCTTCAGTATTGGACGCATCTTTCTTAAACAACTGAGGATACCTGCGCGTCATTTGGTCTTCTCATTCCCAAGTAAACTCTGGACCACGACGTGAGTTCCAACGGACTCGAACTATAGATATCTTGCTACGCTTAAGAGTTTTGATTTCCCGGTCCATGATCTCCACCGGTTCCTCGACAAAACGTAGTTGGTCATCGATCGTGAGTTCCTTGAAAAGGAACAATGAGAGTCTCATCTGACAGACATTTCTTCAGCTTCAATACATGGAAGACGTTGTGCACACCACTGAGTTCTTCAGGTAAGTTCAGTCTATATGCCACTGTGCCGATTTTCTCAGTGATTTCAAAGGGTCTGACATAACGTGGATTAAGTTTGCCGAAATGAACCACACCTTTCCAAGGTTAGACTTTCAACAAAACTCGGTCTCCAACCTAGAATGCCAATGGTTTTCTACGCTTATCGGTGTAGCTCTTTTGACGGTCACGAGCTGCCACCATTCGTTGTCTGATCTGGGCAATCTTTTCCGTTGTGTTGAGTTTGAGTTCTGGGCCAGGGTTTTGGCTGTTGCCAACTTCAGCCCAACACAGGGGTGATCGGCATTTCCGTCAGTACAATGCCTCGAATGGAGCAGCCTGAATGCTGGTGTGGTAACTGTTGTTGTAAGAAAATTCTACCAAAGGTAAGTGTTTTTCCCAGCCGTTGCCAAAGTCGATAACACATGCCCGCAGCATGTCTTCAAGGGTTTGGATGGTGCGTTCAGTTTGACCATCCGTTTGCGGGTGATAAGTTGTGCTCATGTCTACACGTGAGCCAAAGGATTTATGCATCGCTTACCACAAATCAGATGCAAAACACGGGTCACGATCATAGATAATAGAGGTTGGCACTCCGTGCCTAGAAACTACTTCCTTCAAATAGATGCTTACAAGTGTCGAAAACTTGTCGGTTTCTTTGATCGCTAGGAAGTGTGCAGATTTAGTCAGGCGATCTACAATCACCCAGATGGTGTCGTTCCCTCGTTGTGATTTGGGTAACCCGATGACGAAATCCATGGAAATTTGCTCCCATTTCCACATTGGTATCTCTGGATGTTGCAGTAATCCTTATGGCTTTTGGTATTCGATCTTGACCCTAGCGCAGGTCAAGCATTTACTAACATAGGTCGCTATGATAGCTTTCTTCTAGGGCCACCAATACAATGTCTAGAGATCATGGTACATCTTGTCTGAACCAGGGTGTACTGAGTAGCGAGCACTAAATTTATCAATGCCCCGAACATGATAGGATAGGATAGAAGCACCTCATTGCTTATCTTTTAATTACTGGACTTGCGGATTCCTAACCATCTTTCGAGTTAAAGTTGTGAGGGATTGTGTATGCGATCGAGAAAAGTGGGATTCATGACGTTAAAAGTCGTATGTTGAAAACTTAACGTAAGGTTGTTTGTGTTGTAGCAGTTCCAGGGTAAGGCGTACGTGTCATTGGGATTCCTACTGGTTCTTGGAGTAGATTCAGATGTCGTCAAACAAGTGACAAATCTGTCAAGGTAGGGTAAATTCGAATGTCGTGACTGGGAACTTGTATTAGTCGTATCAAGTTCTAAGGACAGTGGCTTGTGATATCTTCATATCTGTGGTATCTATGGCTCGTTACTCCTCGAGTAACATTCGTAGAGAGTAACTCATCCAAGTGAGGGTTCGCGCAGTATGTCGTTGGGATAAGAGTCATAGAATTCGAGAAGTACATCGTGAATAGATGTGAGAACAGGAAAAAAAAGGTAGTCGCAATCGATGCATAAACGTTTGAGGATCCGTAGCAAGGGTTTACCTGATGTCAAGGATATAGTTGGTCGTACGTAAGTTGTATGAGGTTAAAATAAATAACGTCATTCGTCGATAAGAAGTGTTACGTCGGTATAGTTGGCATAGCAAGAACTAACTAGAGAAGGAAGGTCGTCGTACGGGTTTGAGGGGTTAAGGTTCACTAAAATGTCCGACAGGATGTTTCGAGCAGGGTCGTGTACGAAAGGGAAGTAGTTCACCTTGATTCATGATCTCTAAATGAGTTTGTGATTTTCAAACCAGTAGTAACCAATTTCGGATGGACTATCTAAGTCGTGCGGATGAGACCGAAGTAGTGCTTGTGTCGTCGAGGAGTTTCAATGTGAGGATGCGAAAACATGTTTGAAAGGGTATGATCGAATCAACAGTCACCAATTTCGAGGTTCAAGAGGTTTATCAACTGGGAGTCGAGCTTGCCGAATCCCTAAACTAGGGAGAAAACCTATTAGGGTTTCTATACGAATAAGTAAGGACATCATGGCATCGCGATAAAGTAATGATAAACTTGCCCAAGTTACTAACAGAATTAAGGCATCGCCTTAAACAATAAACGTTGGTTTGTACGAAAGCTAGCGATAAGATTTACATAACCAGAAAAGTTATCATGGGATGACGGTTCTTTCAATAGAGTAAACGTTTAGATCATTGTGCTCATCTGTGAGTTGACTTGTCACACCTGTTCATTAGCGGAAGTGCGCGGTGTGAACTTGATTAGTTTTCATTGCATACGATAATAGTAAACAACTACAAGATTAAAAACATACGTTGTTCATCCATTGACATAAGTTAAGTATCACACACCATAAGTTGTTTAAAATATAAGACAACATAAGTTTTAAGTTTTACAAAAGGACTAGTTCAACATAAGTTTAAAAGACAAGGCTTTGTATCCTATATCTCATTGAAGATGAGATATATGGACCAAACCCTCCAAAAGGATGACATCGAATACTTGTTATCCCAAAAGCTTCAAAAGAACCACCAGCACCAAGATCCCATTAGTTTCCTGAAATACATGTAAGTTTGAAAACATCAACAAAAGTTGAGCAAGTTCATGTGTTTTAAGTTCGTAGTATCAAATGAATCTCAAAAACATGTGAAAGTTCGAGAGTTGTAAGTTGGTATGTAAAGCGTCTATGAATTTAATGATCATTAATGTTTCGCGAGGACATTAATATGTGTGCCAACATAGGAGGCACTCAACCCGGTAGACGATTTAAGTGTCGATTCACTTCGAAATGGACACAAAAGCACTCTAAGTGGCCGCACAAGGACCGTGAGTGGGGCTCGCACGTACCCGATAGATCTACCCCTTGTTCCGTGGTCCTTAAAAGGATTAATGGTGCCTAAGTTAGCGCCTATTTGCACGCGATCCAATAATTCATTCCATAGCTTAATCATACCCTTGTTAACATGTATTTCCCCCCGAGAGTTGTAAACCGAAAACGTTAAAAGAAAAAGGGGGACATGAACTCACAGTATTGCGTCCAACAATAAGTTCTAGCAACCGTGTTCCATAAGCGTGAGTCAAACTACAAGGGTTCTAACTCATTAGACACGTCGGTCTTTCCTAGACCTTGTACTCGTTGTTCATCTTGAACGTTTATTATTTGTGTTTTGTTTTTGAAACACTTGTGTATTTTCAGTAATATGTTGGCATTTGTTTCATGTGTATGCTTTGGTTCAAGGCTTTATATTTGTTCCTCAAATATAGTTCTATATCTTTTATAGATATAGGTGTTAAAAATATTTATTTTTAACGTCGTGAATACGTAGTCGTACGTGTGTAACATCCTTGTGAGAGTACACTTCAACAAGTGTATGAGAGTACATCATCATGTACTTGAGCCTTTTATTCGTATACGTGTACCGTATTTATACGTGTGGTATACCGTATTTATACGTGTGGTATATCGTATTATACGTGTAGGTAAACCGTATTTATACGTGCGGTGTAACGTATTTATACGCATGATATATTGTATTTATATGTGTGGTATACCGTATGTATACATGTGGTATACAATATTTATACGCGTAGGTATACCGTATTTATACGTGTAGGTATACCGTATTTATACGTGTACTTGTACTATATATATTTATAAGAATATACATGTATATTACTTTGGGCTTAGCCCATAATTTAGGGTTTTGGGCTTAATCCGTATTTTATGGCATTTGGGCCTAGCCCAAGCTCAATAAGTTAGTAGGCCTAGCCCATATTAGTATTGTAAGTGGGCTTTTATAAGTATTTTAGGAAATGGGCCTTTACCCATGTATTTATGGTATTGGGCTTGGCCCAATATTTATGTTATGTAAGTGGGCTTAGCCCAATTATTATATATATGGGCCTTTACAAGCCCATTATAAGTCCAAGTATTCTTATACTTTCACAAGTGTATTTTGGGCGTATTTTACACGTATTACTATACTTGTATACTCACATGTATATGTACACTTAGTAATATTCATTTTATACTTTCCGGATTTTTATAAGTGTTAACATATATTTATATTTCTCTCGTCTATAACATATATGATTTTTAAGAGTTTCGTCGTAGTGCCAACTATGTGTGTTTTCGTGTCGAAAGTGACAATATGTCGTCCGTGGTGTGTGCATGCTCCATGTTGAGACACTAAGGTGATCGTTGCCGATGACGACGCGCTTCATTCGATAGAGCATTTATTATATATTTTGTGTCGGTTCGAATATATATATTGCCATGTTAGTACATATGGTTATAAGTTAAGTCGTCCGATGTCCGTTCGCCCGCTTATTCTTTGTCCGTCCGTTCGTGGTTGTGATATATGTGTGGTTCATGTATACAGATTTGGTGTATTTTCAAGTATTCGTATACTGCTTTTGTGAAAGGTACTTATGCGTTTGGTTTGTATTTCCTATCACTAGTACATACACATAATACGCACGTATTATACACCAACGAAGGTATTTAAATCGTATATATAATTTTCTCCCAAAAATTATATTTATTGGTATGCTTATAATTTTTCCCATGTTTATTTAATAAAAATACCTTTTAGTGTTTAAATAAACTCTTGGATAGTTAATACTTAACCCTTGTCATTAGGGTTCGTATAATCATGATTAGAGTCGCTAATCATAATTAAGTGTACTAATTACGATTAACCATGTTAACCACCCCAATAATCTCTTTTTAATCGCGATTAGATTTTTATAAAATTTCTCCATAGTTTCCCTAAACTATGGCGTTTTTCCCATGTATTCAAAACATGTTTAAAATCATTTCCAATTTACCATCAACATTAATCTACTAATCTCTACAATTTATAACATTAAGTAAACAAATTTTACTACTTATTTTCTTAAATCATGAGCACTTATATATATAAATTTTCTTAAAAATCCAAGACTTTTTAAGTGTGGTTTTCATAACCATTTATTAAATCACTTTTTACTTAAAAATCACATTTATTAGTTCTTAATCACCGTGTTTAGTTCATTAAATCCTTAATCTTTTAAGTTTAAACACACATATATGTAAAGCTCATGGACATAATGATGATGATCATTCATGATTTAAACATCTAGTTTTTTAAATCATATTTTTAAGCTTAATATAACAAGATCATCACTTATATAAGTTACTACACTAAATAAACAACATGATCATCATAAATCATAAGTTAAACAATCTACGTTAACCAAAATCAACATGATCATACAACTTATTCAACACTAATACACATAATAATCACATAATACTTCATATTTAGTAAGTTGTTAAGTTGTGATTAGGGTTTTAAGTTAGATTTTTCTTGACTTTCAAGATGATCAACAAGTGCTTTTATAATCTAGACACAATATTAAGCTTAAAATGGTAAGTAATGGGCTTACAACTTTGCACAAGCTTAAAAGAAGATTAAGCTCCAAACAACTCCTTAATGATGCTCCATGCTTTAACCTTGCTTAGATGATCATGAAAAGGCTTGATAATGGCTAAAATATGGTGGTTTAGGGTGAATTATGGTGGTGTTTTGGGGTGGTCTTTGAGCCGAGATCAAGAGGGCAAAGATGAGGGTGTTTGCCATTTTTTTATCAAGTTAAGAATGATGGAAAAAGATGGATATGGTATGGTGTTGTAATCTTGCAAATTTTCAAAAGTCTTCATCAACCATACTTTAAATCTTGCACCCTTTCTCAACATATCCATAGATTTATGATGTAGGTTTATGTGGTGGGGTCCACATGGGGGGGGGGTAAAGTGTAAATATTTATAAAATATCTTTTATAAATTTTAACATGTGATAATTTGTTAATTGTAGATATTTTGGAAATTAAGGTAATCTTGCATCATTAGGCCACTAATGATGTTTAAGGTGTTAAACGAAGTCTAACTAGTTCATTAGACTAGTTGGTATTAATTTTGGATGGCAAAAATGCCACTAGTTCGCTCGTTGGTTCGATATCGGGTCATATACGAAAGTTGTAATATAGTGCCGGGAGCTATGGTTTTAATTTACCATCGATGCTAGGGCATTTATTCAACGGGTTTACGACGCCAAAATATCACTCACTAGTTTGCTAGATGATTCGTTTAGGCATTAGGGTGATAAAAATACCATTTACTAGATTGTCGGCTCGAAGCTGAACTAGATGTGCAAGTAGCGACGAAGTACTGGTAGCTTGTGTTTCGGGTATCCCATTGATATCCCCAAGCTTATTTAGGGTGTAAAATATTATTTATAAGTTCTACGACAATAAAATGTTGTATTTTAGTGTTGCAGACAATTTATTTTTGTTACAGTTTGGCACAGAACGGACAAAGTGCATTCATACGCGTTTACCGGAAAGTTGAAGTGTTTTAATGTTTTAGTGTCCCTAATTAGGGATTTTTATCAATATTCCATCTACCAAGTGCATTCATGCCTTTCGTAGCTCGTTCAGACAGTTTTCGAAACTTGCTGCCATGAATAGTGTGTTCAGGTGAATAGTGTTTTCAGCATTTTGCCAACATATTAGGACATAGTTTGCAGTTTCCTCGCGACGTGACGATTGTGTTAATATTTTTAGCATAGTTAACCATGTCCTATGATTGCTAGACTTTATACGACCTAATCATGCAACAATTAAATCGTATTGAACGTAGTTAACGTTAAATCAAATGTTTAAGTTGTACGGAATTGTCATTATTTTTTCCAGTTGTCACATGACTAATCCGTGTCTTCGACCTCATATATTCTCCAAATCTGTTGATTTATAAGAACGATATCACTTTGTTGAGTTGAGGTATGCGGAGGTGTAAGGTTAGGTTCGACTACGAATTAACCATGTAACATGGAATTAGGAGAAACAGCTTCGTGATCGATGGGAATGCGATGTGAGTGTTAGCACTGCCATGAGAAGTATACACTGCATACGCTTCTCGTATTCAAGGCATGCAAACAGGAATCTGAGGAGTGTAGACCTACTAGGACACTTCCAGACAATTGTCAAGAATCCAAATCATCAGTCGGATGAGAGAACGAGCCTCACCACTCGAGTTGGGAAAAGTATTGCGTGAATAAAAAGGGTGTGAATGACGTCGTCGATCCTTCTAATCCCTGTTAATTGCTTCACGTCCTACTCTTGGTTTTGGGTGTGTCGTAAACCACTTCGCATTTCGAGTGCTAATGTCTATAGTTACTTCGTATATGGGACCAAGTTGTCATGTTGTCGCGCCTTAACAGTTATTCCTCTAATAGCTCGTGATATAGGAACAGATCTCCTTCGTCGTTTTGCTCTCGTGACTTCCTTCTAGGATCCGTAGCAGGGTCCTAAATGTCCATCGCGTCGGTTCATCCTTGTCCTGTGATGAGATTGGAAAAGGTGTGGATGAGGGTTATGAACAACTGGTTTCTCATACTTTGCGTGTTGTGATGTCGAATTAAGGTTCGGAGAATTCATGCTTTCCTATGATATATCATGTTTGCAATCTTTATTTACGTATGATTTATGGTGTTAGATACTAGATATACATATGTATACACATCTATACATATATCATACACAAGTAAAGGTCAAATGGTACAATTACCATGTAAGCAGCTGAGTCTGACGAACCTTGCAAATCTGAAGTGTGATGTTGTGGTTTCTTCTTGAAGAACGGTTATAGTCTGGTTTCCATATAAAAATATTTAATTTTTGAACCAAATATTTTATATTTTAAACCTGGTTCACAATAACCAATGGCTCTGATACCAATCTGTCACACCCTCAAAATTTCCACATGCGGAGTATTACCGCGAGGCGTGCGACTACCCAGGATCCAGCCACTAATTATTTTGAACCATTTACGAAATGTGTAAATTATTCCAAATGATATGATTGGTGATTTAGTTTACAAGTTTTCAAAATGTACTTTATGTTTGCAGCGGAATTGTTAAATAAACTCATCACGGTTAGAAACCACAATTTTAACTAATGTACAAAACGTACCACTTTCCAAACCACACACACTCCATCCGTTTGCAACGTCCGTCCGCAGTTGTACCTGTAGATCTGCAAAGCATGCAGTAGGGTGTCAACATAAAGTTGGCGAGTTCATAGTTGTTTAGTGTTGTTCCAAAAACATAAGTTCGTTAAATTACTCTGTTCTTATAAAACATGTCATGGGGAGCTGCCCCACCTTTTTAAGCTACTAAACCCGTTGCCATACGGACTACTAATCGTGGTTATGTTTAGTGCCTCGCGTCAATGTCTATCGTCATTGACTAGTGCCCAGGCATATTAGTTCATGCCCGTCCTCTACTGCACGGTGTGAGGTTTGTTAGACCTAATAGCGCTATTCAACTAATACCCCGTTCGCCATTAGCCCGGCAATTAATCGGTATAAAATGTGTAGGGACTTTCAGATAAAGTTTCCATCTAGTACGCTTAAGACATGTAGTATAATAGTAAATTAACATGTTATCCCACCAAGGGGAACAAGGTTCCCCGTATCCTACCCAAGGAGAATACGTAATGGTATCCCACACAAGGAGATAGTTGTTGTTTATTCTGTTCCCAAACCACCAGGAATACATGCTTTTATAAAAAGTGTGAACTCACCTTAGTTTAGCTCGGCAGATAAAAGTCACTTGAGCTAATGTGGTCAACCACATCCTATTATGGTTACCATACAAGTCAGGTTTGCATTCAGGTAATACACGTATTTTTCTACACGTCTTTTATCAAGTTGCATACAAGCATGGTTGTCACATAACACGTATAGCATAATAGTCACAACATACGTTCACATCAAAAGCCCAAAGTATACGGTTTAAGTGTACGGCCCAACTGAAAAGGCCCGTGATGAATGTGCGACCCACGTACGAGTCTACGACTTCGTGGGTGTGTGGCCCACATTAAATGGGTGGCCCAACAGTCCATGGCCCAAGTGTGTGGTTCCTGTGTTCGTGTGGGTGGCCCATTATCCTTAACAGTTGAGTGTCACAACTACGTTACCGAGTGTGCGGTCATGCATTCAAGAGTTGTCACAACTACGTTACCGAGTAGTTTTAGGTGCATGTCCGTAATATAGACTACAACACACGATACGTCATTTATACAATCATCAAGCCTCAAGATTCATTAACTAACCAAAAAACGCAGCCTAGTTAACATACTACAAATCATGCCTAAATATTTATTATCATCACAACATACTATACAACCCACAATTAAAACCCTAGTCACTTAACCGAACGTATAGTAGCATTATAACATCAACAACATTCACAACTAGTGTGACAACTCATATTTCAAACCCTTCGTTGTACTTCGATGTAACTTGTTTGAACAATATGTAATTACGTGATACGTGGTTTTAATGGAATGTTTGTTATGTTATGTGATTATGTGTGTAATGTATGTATATAATGTAGTCGCACAACACTAGCCCAATCGTACAAGCTCATTCGGGCCACACTCTTTGTACTCGAAATCCAAGGGCAACCCATGAAGGGTTCGGCCCACTCTCTTAGTTCGAATAACACCTAGGGTGTTAGTATAAATCCTACACTTCACCAAAACACACAAAGTTTAGCAAACCCTAAATCTCTCCTCTCTCTCTCTCTCTCTCTCTCTCTCTCAGCCGACGGCCACAATTTCCCCTTCTCGAAGCTTTCTTGATTCGGATCATCCTTGTTCTACCTTCTAACCGGTTAGTGTTTCATGGTTATTGTTTTGATTAGGTGATATTGTGATTTATATATTTTCACATAATGATTTAGGGATGATATATGATTGATCACGATATAAATTGTTGAGGCTTTGTGTTCATGTAAATCGGCTCACATGTGTAACATGTTAGTTCAATATAGGGTTGATATTCATGTGATGAAAATAACGATCTAGAACCGAATGAATATAATCTGTGACAACTCGAGTTTCAGACTTTCTTTTTCGCATTTAGTGCACGTTGACTTTGACTGTGTAGTTGTTTGACTTGTAACTGTATACGTTATTTTATAATGAACAATTGTGGTTGCATGATTTTGTGTTTGGCTGTATATCATGAAACACCTTGTTGAAAACTTAAACTGTTTAAAACATGAAAGCACCCGACGAAACAGACTGTTTCGCCATATACATCCCGACGAAACTGATATGTTTCGCCATCAAGCATCTCGACGAAACAGTGTGTTTCGCCATAGCACTTCACGACGAAACAGAATGTGTTTCGTCGGCCCATTGATTCGCAAAGCCCATTAAGGGCCCAGAACGGTAATTCGTGGATATTAAGTGAAACCGACTTCCTGTTTCACACTTTTAACAAAAATAGAAACCCTAGAATTCTCTCTTTTGAAAAGGCGATACCCATCATCAACCATCATCTTCTCTCTCGAATCCTCCCTTGTTCATCCCGAATATCTCGGTTAGTGCGTGCTTGTCTAAATCGGTTTCTTTGTCCCTTGATTTCTTTATACATGTTGTGTTTATGCTTGATTTCTGGATTATAGGAGGGTATGTTGATGATACTCGGTTCTGAATGTTGTTTATATGGCCTGATTCTGAATACACATTAGTATCTTGATAGGAATCGATGATATGATGTTGTATATTAATCTATATGTTGTACACATAACCTAGGGTTCGTACTAGACGTTAAGAACTGTGATGCTTATGTTATGATGATGTTACGATGTTTCTGTGTTGTATGATTTCTGTATGATTGAGGAGTTGCTGTTTTACGGCTGTTGGGTTTATGTGTTTTTTTTTTCGCATCTGCTGTAACTGATGTCTGCGAAACTGAACTGTTCGACGAAACAGAACTCTCGGCGAAACAGAATGTGTTTCGCCAAAAGTAGTCGACGAATCAGAAGTTCTGTTTCGCCAGGGGACACCTCGACGAAACAGAATGTGTTTCGTCAATATTGTGTTTCGTCATTATCTGTGTTTCGTCATTATCTGTGTTTCGCCAACATGCGTGTTTCGCCGAATAGCTGATCTGTGCAGTAACTTGAGTTAATTCTGTTAAGTGTTAACTGGAATATTTAACTGCTGTTAAGTGTAGCCATCTTGTATATGATTGTAATTACGTGCTACATGTTTATACGTGCATAATTTGGACACAAACTGATTTCACATACGTGCATACTTTAGGACGTGATTGACTTACTTTGAGCACATACCTAGCATACCGAGCGAAACAAGGTGAGTTCACACTCCTACCAAGGCATGGGATTCCCGGGGTTTGGGAATGGGTTGATTGATTATTTATGCTTGAGAGTTATCGGAATTTCAAACCATTGGCCTCGGATGAGGAAGGTCGATGGTAGATACTACTAGACTAGTGATACATATACTTTTCTTCGCAAACATGCCTGGAATGGCCGCGAACTATACTAGAACGATCTTCGCAAACATGCCTGGAATGGCCGCGAACTATACTTTAATCTTCGCAAACATGCCTGGAGGGCCGCGATACAAACATAACCAGTCTAGAAAACAGGGGAAACCCCCACTAATCTTCGCAAACATGCCTTGAGGGCCGCGATGCTATTACATACGATACATGATTACTAATCGAACATACGATTCACGAAATGAACATTATAACTAAATATCCAACTGTGAACTCGCTCAACTAGTTGTTGACTCTCTGTTACATGCCTTGCAGGACCTTAGGTACTTTTGGAGCTTGCACGGGAGGCACAGTCGTTGTGGACATGGATCGTGAATGTGTTGTTAAACATGATAACATTTTGTACTTAAACTTATGTTGGGTTACATTAAATGCTTCCGCTACACGCTTGTTTATATTTGGTGTTGTAAACCTATCTTATTGATGAATGACTTTTGATATACATACTTATGTTCAATATGATTGGTGGCTTGATCCTGGTCATGTCACGCCTCCAAGCGGTAGTATTCCGTGTGGGGTTTTTGGGGGTGTGACAGATTGGTATCAGAGCCATTGGTTATAGAGAACTCGGTTTTAATAAGGGGAAAACGTTTTTATTAAAACCAGACTATAACCAGAACAGTGCTCAACGATCCACAACGACGCCTCGCTCCACGTGCAAGACTCATCACTCTAGGTAATATGGTACATGTCTTATTGCCTACTTGCTAGAATTGCATAGAACTTTGCTCAGGGTATGCTTAGGTTAACTTGACACTATTGCATGAGAACACTTGTGTGATTATTCCCTTTTGTTATCACACTACTCGCGAACCTCTCTCACTTATGTCATATTTACTATGAAGATCATGTCGGGACGTATCAACATGACGCAAGCTCAACTGACGGCTCTTATTAACGAGCGAGTTGCTGAGGCACTTGCAGCCGCACAAGCAGGAGGTATACCCTGCAGTTGTAACTCACACTAGGATCTTTAGATCCTACACTCCTGAACCAACTCTTGTGTTTTAATCTTGTACTGGATTCTTATATACAACAGGTCAGCACGCTCAGCCACCTGTTTGTACCTTCAAAACTTTCATGGACTGTCGTCCTACTACTTTTAGTGGCACGGAAGGAGCGGTTGGACTCCTCCATTGGTTTGAAAAGCTCGAGTCCGTATTCGAAATGTGCGAATGCCCTGAGGCTCGCAGGGTGAAGTACGCCACTGGTACACTAGAAGGCATTGCGCTGACTTGGTGGAATGCGCAAGTGCAGATGTTAGGATTGGCTGTTGCTAATGCCACACCCTGGAATGATTTCAAGGATTTGATTAAAGAGGAATACTGTAGCCGTGATGATATTCATAAGCTGGAGGTAGAATTTTATCACTTGAAAATGACTGGGTCAGAAATTGAAGCGTACACCAGAAGATCGAATGAGTTGGCTATTCTGTGTCCTACTATGGTGGACCCTCCCATTAAGCGTATCGAACTGTATCTCAATGGCCTGGTACCGGAGATTCAAAGCCACGTAACCTCAGCGAATCTTAACACTATTCAACAGATCGTCAAGCTAGCTCATCGCCTCACCGATCAGGCGGTGGAACAGAACAGGCTGCCTAAACGTATCAGCGCTACTACTGTTACCCCTCCAGTTACTCCTGCTATTCCCAGTGACAACAAGCGGAAATGGGAAGGGGATTCTAGCAGAGGTTCAGCTACTGTACAGTCTCAAGCACAACAACAGCGCAAGACTAGTGATTACCAGAGTCCGAGTCAGCAATCGTCTGGTGGTCAGGGGCAGAGTGGATATCGGGGAACACATCCACTGTGTAACAGGTGCAACAAACACCACAGTGGTCAGTGTCGTAAGGGCCGCTGTCAGAGATGTCTAAGGGTAGGTCATGAAGCTAAAGATTGCAGGAGCTCAAGGCCTGCGAATCAGAACCAGCAACAACAGTCACCCGTTCCACGAAACCAGTCACAGCAACAACAGCAAGGAAATAAGGTATGCTTTCAGTGTGGGGCTGAAGGTCACTTCAAGCGGGACTGCCCCCAGTTAAACCAGAATCAGAATAACAACAACAATAATCAGGGCAGTGGGAACAACAATGGGGGAAACAACAACAACAATGGTGCAAAGGGTCGTATGTTTGTGATTGGTTAGAGTGACGCAAGGAACGATCCTAATGTGGTTTCGGGTAAGTTTCTTCTCGACGACTTTTATGTTACTGTATTATTTGATTCGGGTGCGGATACCAGTTATATGTCTCTGAAAGTTAGTAAAATGCTTAAACGCGCACCAACACTTTTGAACACCAAACATGTCGTAGAGTTAGCTAACGGTAAAAGTCTAGAGGCCACACACATAGTTCAGGGTTGTAATCTTATCCTCGCTGGTCAGACTTTCTCTATCGATCTCATTCCTATATCTCTGAGTAGTTTCGACATTGTCATCGGTATGGATTGGTTATCCCAACAGCAAGCAGAGATCCTATGCAAGGAGAAGATCATTCGTATTCCTCGTTCTGGCAAAGAACCTCTCGAAATTCAAGGCGACAAGAGTGGTGTCGTTAGTGGCATCATCTCCTTCTTGAAGGCTCAGAAATGTCTGCGAAAAGGTCACATAGCTATTTTAGCACTCGTTACTGATACATCGACGACAGAGAAAAAGATTTGGGATATTCCTGTAGTACGCGACTTTCCTCAAGTATTTCCTGAAGAGTTACCTGGGTTACCGCCTCATCGCCAGGTCGAATTTCAGATCGAGCTAGCCCCAGGAGTAGCACCTATAGCTCGAGCACCTTATCGTTTAGCTCCAAGTGAACTGGAAGAACTGTCTAAGCAATTGCAAGAACTCTTGGAAAAGGGTTTCATACGTCCTAGCTCTTCGCCCTGGGGAGCTCCAGTATTATTTGTAAAGAAGAAAGACGGTACCTTTCGTATGTGCATAGATTACCGTGAACTGAACAAGGTGACGGTGAAGAACCGTTATCCACTTCCACGTATCGACGACTTATTCGACCAGTTGCAAGGGTCGAGCTATTACTCAAAGATTGATCTAAGGTCGGGTTACCATCAACTGAGAGTCCGGGATGAGGACGTCTCCAAGACAGCATTCAGAACTCGCTACGGCCATTACGAGTTTTTGGTCATGCCATTCGGGCTAACGAACGCGCCTGCGGTTTTCATGGATCTTATGAACAGGGTGTGCAAACCTTATCTTGACAAGTTTGTTATTGTTTTTATTGATGACATCCTGATTTACTCGAAGAATCGGGAGGAACACGAACAGCATTTACGACTTATTTTGGAACTCCTTCGAACGGAACAACTGTACGCTAAGTTTTCAAAATGCGACTTCTGGCTTCGTGAAGTCCACTTTCTAGGCCACGTGGTAAACAAGGATGGGATACATGTTGATCCATCCAAGGTAGATTCGATCAAGAACTAGCCTGCACCTAGCACACCAACAGAAATACGCCAATTCTTGGGTTTGGCGGGTTATTACAGACGGTTTATCAAAGACTTCTCAAAGATTGCACAGCCGCTTACATTACTGACACAGAAAGGTATTGCCTACCGTTGGAGTGATACACAGGATACAGCGTTTCAGCACTTAAAGGATAGGCTTTGTAGCGCACCTATCCTCTCATTGCCTGAAGGCACGGACGACTTTGTAGTCTACTGCGATGCATCTATCCAAGGTCTTGGATGTGTGTTGATGCAACGGGATAAAGTTATTGCTTATGCTTCGCGCCAACTTAAGATTCACGAACGGAATTACACTGCACACGATTTAGAACTTGGAGCTGTTGTCTTTGCACTCAAGATATGGAGACATTATCTGTATGGCACCAAGTGCACCATCTACACCGATCACAGAAGTCTTGAGTATATTTTCAAGCAGAAAGACCTGAACATGCGACAACGTCGATGGGTCGAGCTACTGAACGATTACGAATGTGCTATAAAGTACCATCCAGGCAAGGCTAATGTGGTGGCCGATGCCCTCAGTCGAAAGGATACTATACCTAGGCGTGTGCGAGCGTTGCAACTCACTATTCAGTCTAGTCTTCCTTCACAGATACGAGATGCTCAGGTGGAAGCATTGAAACCGGAAAACGTCAGGGCTGAAGCTCTACGCGGCTCAAGACAACGGTTAGAACAAAGGGCAGACGGCGCCTATTATGTAACCGGACGCATTTGGGTCCCACTCTATGGCAACCTACGCGAGCTTGTAATGGATGAAGCTCATAAGTCTCGCTACTCAGTACATCCTGGTTCAGATAAGATGTACCACGACCTCAGAACTACATATTGGTGGCCTAGCATGAAGGCCCACATAGCAACTTACGTTAGAAAGTGTTTGACTTGTGCGAGAGTCAAAGCAGAATATCAGAAACCATCAGGCCCACTCCAGCAACCTGAGATACCACAATGGAAATGGGAGCAAATTTCCATGGATTTTGTTACTGGTCTACCCAGATCTCAACGTGGGAATGATACTATTTGGGTGATCGTGGATCGACTCACAAAGTCTGCTCACTTCTTGGCTATCAAGGAAACGGATAAGTTCTCCACTCTAGCAGACATATACCTTAAGGAAGTTGTCTCGAGGCACGGGGTGCCCACATCTATTATCTCTGATCGTGATGCACGTTTTACTTCAGAACTGTGGCAAGCAATGCACAAATCTTTTGGCTCTCGATTAGACATGAGCACAGCTTATCATCCTCAGACAGATGGGCAATCTGAGCGCACTATTCAAACTCTAGAGGACATGCTTCGGGCGTGCGTAATTGACTTTGGCAAAGGCTGGGAAAAACATTTGCCACTTGTGGAATTTTCATACAACAACAGTTACCACACCAGCATTAAAGCTGCTCCATTTGAGGCATTGTACGGGCGTAAATGCCGATCACCTCTCTGTTGGGCAGAGGTGGGTGACAGTCAGATCACAGGTCCAGAAATGGTAGTTGATACTACTGAAAAGATTGCTCAAATACGACAACGCATGGCGGCAGCACGTGACCGTCAGAAAGTATACGCCGATAAGGACAGGAAAATACTCGAATTCCAAGTTGGGGATCGAGCACTACTCAAAGTTTCACCCTGGAAGGGTGTTGTTCGTTTTGGCAAACGAGGCAAACTCAATCCACGATATGTTGGACCATTTGAAGTCATAGAGAAAATAGGCAAAGTGGCCTACAGACTGAACTTACCAGCTGAACTCAGTGCAGTTCACAACGTCTTTCACGTGTCGAATCTAAAGAAGTTTCAGTCAGATGAGACCCACATAGTTCCTCTGAAGGAGCTCACTATCGACGAACAATTGCATTTCGTCGAGGAACCAGTTGAAATCACGGACCGGGATGTTAAGGTCCTCAAGAACACTAGATTACCTCTTGTACGAGTTCGTTGGAACTCCCGTCGCGGCCCAGAGTTCACCTGGGAGCGCGAAGATCAAATGGAACTCAAATATCCCCAGTTGTTCGAAAACAATGCAACTACTACTGAGGCCGAAGCTACTACAGAAGTTCGGGATGAAATCCCAAACTCAACGGGGGGATGATGTAGTATAATAGTAAATTAACATGTTATCCCACCAAGGGGAACAAGGTTCCCCGTATCCTACCCAAGGAGAATACGTAATGGTATCCCACACAAGGAGATAGTTGTTGTTTATTCTGTTCCCAAACCACCAGGAATACATGCTTTTATAAAAAGTGTGAACTCACCTTAGTTTAGCTCGGCAGATAAAAGTCACTTGAGCTAATGTGGTCAACCACATCCTATTATGGTTACCATACAAGTCAGGTTTGCATTCAGGTAATACACGTATTTTTCTACACGTCTTTTATCAAGTTGCATACAAGCATGGTTGTCACATAACACGTATAGCATAATAGTCACAACATACGTTCACATCAAAAGCCCAAAGTATACGGTTTAAGTGTACGGCCCAACTGAAAAGGCCCGTGATGAATGTGCGACCCACGTACGAGTCTATGACTTCGTGGGTGTGTGGCCCACATTAAATGGGTGGCCCAACAGTCCATGGCCCAAGTGTGTGGTTCCTGTGTTCGTGTGGGTGGCCCATTATCCTTAACAGTTGAGTGTCACAACTACGTTACCGAGTGTGCGGTCATGCATTCAAGAGTTGTCACAACTACGTTACCGAGTAGTTTTAGGTGCATGTCCGTAATATAGACTACAACACACGATACGTCATTTATACAATCATCAAGCCTCAAGATTCATTAACTAACCAAAAAACGCAGCCTAGTTAACATACTACAAATCATGCCTAAATATTTATTATCATCACAACATACTATACAACCCACAATTAAAACCCTAGTCACTTAACCGAACGTATAGTAGCATTATAACATCAACAACATTCACAACTAGTGTGACAACTCATATTTCAAACCCTTCGTTGTACTTCGATGTAACTTGTTTGAACAATATGTAATTACGTGATACGTGGTTTTAATGGAATGTTTGTTATGTTATGTGATTATGTGTGTAATGTATGTATATAATGTAGTCGCACAACACTAGCCCAATCGTACAAGCTCATTCGGGCCACACTCTTTGTACTCGAAATCCAAGGGCAACCCATGAAGGGTTCGGCCCACTCTCTTAGTTCGAATAACACCTAGGGTGTTAGTATAAATCCTACACTTCACCAAAACACACAAAGTTTAGCAAACCCTAAATCTCTCCTCTCTCTCTCTCTCTCTCTCTCTCTCAGCCGACAGCCACAATTTCCCCTTCTCGAAGCTTTCTTGATTCGGATCATCCTTGTTCTACCTTCTAACCGGTTAGTGTTTCATGGTTATTGTTTTGATTAGGTGATATTGTGATTTATATATTTTCACATAATGATTTAGGGATGATATATGATTGATCACGATATAAATTGTTGAGGCTTTGTGTTCATGTAAATCGGCTCACATGTGTAACATGTTAGTTCAATATAGGGTTGATATTCATGTGATGAAAATAACGATCTAGAACCGAATGAATATAATCTGTGACAACTCGAGTTTCAGACTTTCTTTTTCGCATTTAGTGCACGTTGACTTTGACTGTGTAGTTGTTTGACTTGTAACTGTATACGTTATTTTATAATGAACAATTGTGGTTGCATGATTTTGTGTTTGGCTGTATATCATGAAACACCTTGTTGAAAACTTAAACTGTTTAAAACATGAAAGCACCCGACGAAACAGACTGTTTCGCCATATACATCCCGACGAAACTGATATGTTTCGCCATCAAGCATCTCGACGAAACAGTGTGTTTCGCCATAGCACTTCACGACGAAACAGAATGTGTTTCGTCGGCCCATTGATTCGCAAAGCCCATTAAGGGCCCAGAACGGTAATTCGTGGATATTAAGTGAAACCGACTTCCTGTTTCACACTTTTAACAAAAATAGAAACCCTAGAATTCTCTCTTTTGAAAAGGCGATACCCATCATCAACCATCATCTTCTCTCTCGAATCCTCCCTTGTTCATCCCGAATATCTCGGTTAGTGCGTGCTTGTCTAAATCGGTTTCTTTGTCCCTTGATTTCTTTATACATGTTGTGTTTATGCTTGATTTCTGGATTATAGGAGGGTATGTTGATGATACTCGGTTCTGAATGTTGTTTATATGGCCTGATTCTGAATACACATTAGTATCTTGATAGGAATCGATGATATGATGTTGTATATTAATCTATATGTTGTACACATAACCTAGGGTTCGTACTAGACGTTAAGAACTGTGATGCTTATGTTATGATGATGTTACGATGTTTCTGTGTTGTATGATTTCTGTATGATTGAGGAGTTGCTGTTTTACGGCTGTTGGGTTTATGTGTTTTTTTTTCGCATCTGCTGTAACTGATGTCTGCGAAACTGAACTGTTCGACGAAACAGAACTCTCGGCGAAACAGAATGTGTTTCGCCAAAAGTAGTCGACGAATCAGAAGTTCTGTTTCGCCAGGGGACACCTCGACGAAACAGAATGTGTTTCGTCAATATTGTGTTTCGTCATTATCTGTGTTTCGTCATTATCTGTGTTTCGCCAACATGCGTGTTTCGCCGAATAGCTGATCTGTGCAGTAACTTGAGTTAATTCTGTTAAGTGTTAACTGGAATATTTAACTGCTGTTAAGTGTAGCCATCTTGTATATGATTGTAATTACGTGCTACATGTTTATACGTGCATAATTTGGACACAAACTGATTTCACATACGTGCATACTTTAGGACGTGATTGACTTACTTTGAGCACATACCTAGCATACCGAGCGAAACAAGGTGAGTTCACACTCCTACCAAGGCATGGGATTCCCGGGGTTTGGGAATGGGTTGATTGATTATTTATGCTTGAGAGTTATCGGAATTTCAAACCATTGGCCTCGGATGAGGAAGGTCGATGGTAGATACTACTAGACTAGTGATACATATACTTTTCTTCGCAAACATGCCTGGAATGGCCGCGAACTATACTAGAACGATCTTCGCAAACATGCCTGGAATGGCCGCGAACTATACTTTAATCTTCGCAAACATGCCTGGAGGGCCGCGATACAAACATAACCAGTCTAGAAAACAGGGGAAACCCCCACTAATCTTCGCAAACATGCCTTGAGGGCCGCGATGCTATTACATACGATACATGATTACTAATCGAACATACGATTCACGAAATGAACATTATAACTAAATATCCAACTGTGAACTCGCTCAACTAGTTGTTGACTCTCTGTTACATGCCTTGCAGGACCTTAGGTACTTTTGGAGCTTGCACGGGAGGCACAGTCGTTGTGGACATGGATCGTGAATGTGTTGTTAAACATGATAACATTTTGTACTTAAACTTATGTTGGGTTACATTAAATGCTTCCGCTACACGCTTGTTTATATTTGGTGTTGTAAACCTATCTTATTGATGAATGACTTTTGATATACATACTTATGTTCAATATGATTGGTGGCTTGATCCTGGTCATGTCACGCCTCCAAGCGGTAGTATTCCGTGTGGGGTTTTTGGGGGTGTGACATAATCGGCCATATGTGTTTGGATTCCGATGGTTTGGTTGTGTTGTTATGATTAGGATGTATGCTAGTAATCAAGAACCGAAACCGTGCAAATATGTTTAAATGATTATGGTTGTTGTTTATGTTTGAATGATGAATCAAGGATCTTGATGTTAATTAGGCTATTTGATTCGATGTGATGATGATGAGTTGTTATATGATTAATTAGGGTTCATACAAATTAATTAGTAAATGTTTAGTTTGATCGATTATTTGCATGATTGGAAACTGTTATTTTAATTCAATGAATGCAAAATAGGAAACTGTTGAATGATTGAAACTGATTGCATGAAATTAGGGGATTAGACAACCAATCGCACAAGGCCACCCTTGATCGCACAAGATCTGATCTGATCGCACAAGGGACTGGTCGCACAAGACAGTCGCACAAGCGTGGTGCAACTGTTAGAGCTCACAGTACAACTCAGTTATGCACGATCGCACAAGGTATTGTGGATCGCACAAGACCATGTCAATCGCACAATACCTTGGGCCACACAGTATGTTAAGTTATGTTATGATGTTGGGCCGAACAGCCCAATATCCAGTCGCACAAGATAAATGTAATCGTACAAGTTAATCCGGATCGCACAAGGTTAAATGGACCGCACAAGTTGACCTTCTGTTTATTTGTTTGGGCCGTGTGAATGTTGGGTTACTTATGTTTTTGGACCGGGTTTGTTCCAGTCGCACAACCCGTTGTGAGTCGCACAAGGTTGTGCTAAACGCATAACAGGTTGGGCCGAAGGTTAAATGGGCTTCAATTATTGAATCGCACAAGACTGTTGGGCCGTTGATCTAGTGCGAGCCCAATCATCTGAGTCGCACAAGTTTGAATATGATGTATACTTGACTGTTAACGTGTTTAATGTGGTCTTACGTGTTTGCCATGATCATTACGTGTCGTAACCTGTTAGTTTATGTGTAAACCTATGTGCACTACTTGAACCTAGACCTGACTTGTATGGTAACCATGTTAGGACGTGGTTGACCACATATAGCTCAAGTGACCTTTTCGTGTATCTGCCGAGCTAACCTAAGGTGAGTTCACACTTTCTGCAAGGCATGGGATTCCCGGTGGTTTGGGAATGTGTTAAGAAACTAAAATGGAACCTGCATATTCTCCTTGGGTAGAATATGTACCTCCATCCTCCATGGGAAGGATGACAACATAAAGCCTGCGTATTCTCCTTGGGTAGAATACGTACCTCCATCCTCCATAGGAAGGACGACAACATAGAACTTACTAGACAAAACTCTATCATGAAGTCCCTCATTTTTATATCGACTTAATCGCCGGGCCATTGGCGAACGGGTCATTAGTTAAATAGTGCTATTAGGTTTGACAAGCCTCACACCGTGCCGCAGAGGACGGGAGTGGACTAATGGATCTGGGCACTTAGTCAATGATGATAGACATTGACGCAGGGCACATAAACATGTCTTCAGTCAGTAGTCGATATGGTAACGGGTCTAGTGGTTAACATGGGGTAGCCCCAACTGGTTATGGTTTGGGAAACAAGGAATTGGTTAACTCATGGTTTTCGAAAGAACTTATGGTTTTTGGAACAACTCTAAAATGGATAACCAACTGTGAACTCGCTCAACTTTGTTGTTGATTCGTTGCTACATGCCTTGCAGGTCGTTAGATGCTTAGATGGAGCTTGCACGAGAAGGAGAGGTCGTTGTGGGACATGGACTGTTGAGTTCCATGTTAAACATTTAAACTTTAAAACTTATGTTTTGGTTTTACACTTTATGCTTCCGCTGATAACTTGAACTAAGTTAATTTGTTTTGGACACCAATTATATTGTGGTTGGTTTTATATTTACTTTAATACATTGTTCAATATGATTGGTGGCTTGATCCTGGTCACGTCACGCCTCCTGCGGTGATACTCCGCTTGTGGAATTTGGGGGTATGATAACTAGTCACCTTATACCACTAGTAACCATTAAAATGCTATTATTATTGTCAAACCCGAAAACACAGCCAAGAAACAAATTATTAAGAAAAGGAATGCCAAGAAACAAAAGTTATAAAGTTACCGAGCTCTAGGAGATGGTGTGAGCCAATAGGATATGAACCGAAAGTCGCAAAAGTATCCCTTGGAGCTCTTGCTTGCGTCAACAGGAAGAGAGGCAAGAGAAGTCACAGGTTTTGCTTGTGTGGTAGTTAGGGTTTGGAAAGTTATGTTGTTATGAAAGTGGATGCAACATACGTAACCTATTAATTGCCAAAAGAGGCGGTTTGGAATCAATGATGGGCCGAAGCCACCCAAGAGGAAAAAGGAAAGGGAAAAGTGGGTTGGGGTTGGGCTGGACGTAAGAAAGCAAATGAGATTTGGTTGCACATGTTTGTTGTTTTCGATTAACACTTAATAAATCCATCCAATTCATTTTTTAAAAGGTTTCATATCCATTTTATTTATGTATACGATAGTGGGGGAAAATTACTAGGTCATGTTTCAATTTTTTTTTTAATTAGCTAATAATCAAAGGATTTTTAAATATAATAATTTGGTAGCCAACATATAACAAAACGGTTCGGGTCGGTTCAACACGATATGGATTCGGTTTCGACTATTCGTTTGCGCGTTATAAATTAAATAAGTATAATTTAATTCGTCGAATAAGATCAGTATATAAATATTTTGCAAAAGCGAAATGAACGTTTTTTACCTCGAAGTTACGGGTTGTCACATCATCCCCAAGTTGAAAGAAATTTCGTCTCGAAATTTGCAAACAGTCGCTGAAGAAGCTAGTGCGGTTGAGCGTTTTCGCGGGGTATCACAGACATCCTATCGCGAGCACATACGACGAATTGCAAGCCATGCGCCACACTGGTTGGCATATCCTCAAAACTCAGTGCCCTAACTTGAGAACCGTTAATCGATGGCACTTTATAACGCCAACTTGTTGGGGCACTTCAATACCTCACAATTACTCGCCCTGATTTACCTACGTGGTGTAACAAATTTGCTTATTTATGCATGCCTCTAGAGACACGCATTTACAATTCATGAAAATGGTGCTAAGGTATCTCAAAGGCACTTTAGATTATGGTTTATTCATAACTCCGTCCAAATCCAATCAACTAATTGCCTATTCGGACGCCGATTGGGTTGGATACCCCAACTCGAGATGGTCCACTTGAAAATATTGTGTCTTCATTGGGGAAAACTTGGTGTCTTAGTCGTCAAAATTCCAACTAACCATTTCTCGATCAAGTTCTAAGCCAAATATCTTTGTATTGTAAGATTAAATATTTATTTATTTATATTTAATCTAGTAGCCATCATTATCATTTATATAATATAGATCAAAATATATTAAAACCTATAATAAATTAGTTGGTAATTGTTGATGGGCCAGATTACCTTTATTAACTAATTGGGTTTCCCCTTGGGTGTATATAAGGAGATTACTAGAGAGGGATTAGGGTTAGACATTCATAACATCATCACCAAAAATCGCCTCCTCTCTCTCCATTACTACGAGTTCTTCAACCCTAAAGAACTCGGTACTACCATCAAGAAGATACATCCTAAAGGAGAACGAGATCAAGCTGACAACTATGTCGAACTCCGTGGCTGTGTCTCTGACTGGATTCTCTGCTGGCCTGTTTGCTGTATCAGGTATTATTTACATGTTTTCCCTTATGTTTAAAAAAGAACTGATCAACATGTGGTATCAGAGCGTATGTTGATTATATCAGTTCAATCAAGGAATTCAATTAATCGATTTTGAAATTAAAATCAATAAAAAATTATTTTTTTTATTTGATGATTACTAAATCGTTCATCTTAAAATAATCAAAATCGCTTAAATCCTTTACGATTTCAGTTTCCACCGCTAATTAATTATTATACTACATATTGTTTTTGAAGTTTGTGAACATAATTAATTCAATGAATTCTTGACAGTATTACACTTCATTAATATTAAATTGAAGTCAATTATTTTATGTGTTCATGTAATTCATGTTCACATATTCATTTTTTAATGTATGCATTTAAATTAGAATGGTGGAATCAATTACACTAAGTTGTTATCGAATGATTCTTTCAAATCATATTCGGTTATTATGTTGAAATTAACTTGCCTTATTGCCATTCAGATAAATGTTTGTTATGATATCACCTAATTTTGTGATACATTAGGATTTGATTATGTTTACTAAAATTATATATCTTTATCTCCAAGTTTTGAATAAAATATAATTTTAATTATAATCGAATAATTAACTTGGATAGATAAACATAAGATATTTTGAAGTTATAATCAAAATCCTTTAAAATAGCTGATTCAAACTTATCACACTAACAGCTGTTAGCAGGAGTTTCGAGATCATTTGTTTAACGACTCGAGACCATAAGGTCTCTACTCGAGACCCATAAGGACTCTACTCGAAATCATAAGTGTTCTCAAATCTTCACAACTCGAGACAAAGATTTCGACTCGAAACCAGAGGGTCTCGACTCGAGACCACTGAGGTTTCGACCAAGGGCTTCAATCTTAATCACTCGATGTGACACCTGTGTCACTTCAACCATCAAACAAATTCCAAACCAATGAAATATTGTATTTCATACTTGGGATTTGTAAAAATATGTGTATCGTTTGCACATATCAACTCTTGTTCGATTTTAAGCTTTAAATCGCTTTCTGGAGGGTTATACGCGCTCTGATGCGTAAATATAACCAGTTTAATCCAAAGAACACTCCGGAATAGTGAAATAGGCTTAACATACCTTAAATAACCTTTACATAACTTAGAAATTAGTTTTAAAGGCTTTGGTATGGCAAAAACAAGTTAATTCGCTTACAGGGACTAAACTTGACAAACTGCGAAAGTATGCCAATTTGAACTGTAACAGACATTCTGGAACATGACCATAAGTTAAAAACACCTTAAATATCCTTTATATAGCTTAGAAATAGGCTTTGAGGGGTTCGGTGTGCTAACATAAACTTTTGGGTCATTCAGGGACTAAAAGTGTCAAAAAGTGCATAAGTTTGCATTTTCGCGCATAACTTACGTTCTGAATACATCCGGACATCCAAAAATTTATGTAAGCACTAAAATATTTTATTTTAGTGTTTGGCATAAGAAAAATCCATTCGTCGCGCCATTTGGATAGTTTTTCGCGCTTATGCGCATTCCGTCGTAATTAACCGAACATCGCGATCGTACGACCAAACGAACCGACATCCGAGATATTTTTGAGCACATTTTGAGTTACCTATACTTTAACTTCATTTTAGAGCCTTGAAATGATGTTAACGGGGTCCAAACGCATCGAAAATCGCTTAAACGGGCTGCAGGGACCATTTCTGCCATTTTTGAAACTTTTCTGAATCTGGTAGATTGGTGGCGTAGCGCGAGCACTAAGGCCTTTACCAGTGGCGCTACGCGACTGCCTAACCTGAACAGAAAAACCAGATTCGATGTATTACAGCTGGTTAACTCACAACCACACACTCACACTTGCCCTTTCAGCTCACAAGTGGCCATTTTTAGTCACCACAACATTCCAACATGTGTACGGCTTAGATCGTGCCCCCTTTTCCAAGAAATGATCTTAACGGTAGTCCGAACACTATAAATACCCAACCCATTCCATAACTAAAACCCACTAGAATCTGATTTGAGGAGCTCTAAGTTGAAACCTGTGTTTCATACCTGAGCTACTTGAATCACGATTAGCATTCGGGGACCCTTCGTAAGTATTCCTTCGTTCTTTTATTGCTTTTCGAGTCTGAAAGTCAAACTTTGTTTGACTTTCTGCGTTGACCAGTTTATGGTCAATGCGAAGTTCGTTTGAACTTCGCAACGTGATTGTAATCACGATGGTTATAGTCCCTTGGGACTATGCCTACTGATTACCACGTTATCTAGGGTCGTAAGGGTAAGCGATCTAATAAATCGCTTATACCTTCGAACCCGACCCATTTGGTCGATCGTTAGGATCCGACCAAATACATTAGGTGACCATAGTATAGGGAATAACCTTCCGAGGTTATACCCTATGGTCACATCGTTTGAGTAGTTGTATGATAGATAGTTTATATGCCTTAGGTAAATTACCAGAATACCCTTTTCATGTATAATTGGTAATTAAGCATATGTAACCTAAACTTTTGTCACATAACTGATTATGTAACATGTTTAGGCATATAACACTTGTCATAGGGCTAGTTAGGCGGTCCGAACGCGTTTCACGCGAACGACGCGTTAAAGTAGCATAAGCTACCTAAACAGGTCGTAATGGTTCGTAAGCACTTATGTTAGGTTTCAATTAGTATGTAGACTTTGTTAAACCATATTACACGAGCTTCCATACTCGTTTGGTTTACGAACCTTCATTCTATCTAAATCCTCCGATTTAGGTCCGGGTTATTAACATAGTTACCTATATTAGGTGCCGTTTGATTTCGTGATCTCTAGCATTGCTTGCTGGTTATCTTAGGACTTCTGAGCAATCTCAAGTGAGTACATAGACCCCTCTTTTACTGTTTTTAAACTGTTTTGGGGTGAAGCATGTGTACCTATCTGTTATTTTCATGTTTTCCAAAAGTATAATTGATTATACATGTTAGTACTTATCTGTTGACAAACTGAATGACTATCTATGGTTTAAACACTGATTTCTCAAAGAACATAAAATAAAAATGTTGAATTGTACTTATTTTATGTTCACCAGACCGATTGTTAGTATGATATAGCGCTATAGGATTAGACACCCCATTCCTGTTGTCATGGAATGTCTGAAACCAATTTGTTTCTCCATCCAAATAGGGATTGCCTTTGTGGTATCCTTATAGTCTCAAAGGTGTAGTTTGATGCACTAGGTCTGAATGAATTCTTAAATCACCCCTTTAAAGTATATTTTGATATACTCCCAAAAGTATATTTTGATATTCTCTCATGTGTGGTATTGTACAAAACCAACATATATATTTTGTTAAACATCCAAAGCATATTTTGATATGTTATTTACAAAACCAAAACATAGTTTAATATGTTATTTATCACATCCAAGGCATATTTTGATATGTTATTTATAAAACCCAAAGCATATTTCGATATGTTATATATGAAACCAAAACATAGCTTAATATGTTATTTCAAATCCAAAGTATACTTTTAATATGCTACTATAAGGCTATTCGTTTAACCTTACATTATTTTACAAAGCATAACTTATGATTTATTCAAACACTTTGTTTTGTACATTTTTACTTGTGGTTTATGAAATCTCATTTTACTTACCATACATAACTTTTGTTTACACATCACATGGTTTACATTTAACTTGAGTTATACAATAACATTGGACTATTGGTTTAAACATGAACATTCTATATTGGTGGTTTGGTTTGAGTAAGTGACTTAAGTAACGAGGCGTGTGTAATATGATACAAGCATGGTGGATACGCCGCTGGTACTTCCTATATATAAGTGTTTGTATGGTATTACATATCGTAGCGTTATTTGAATCATTTCAATTTAAGTTATATAACATTTTATGCAAATAACATACTTTTCATAAGACATTGTTTTACAACAACTTATCTTATACAAACTCATTTTACATGGTTATTCATTTAACCTTACATTTATTTATACATATAATCTGATCATATTGTTTTTCAAACGATTTACAAAACAAATCAATTTACGCGGTTCATGACTAAACTTTATTAAACATTTTCTTAAACTTACAAGTCATGAATCTTACTTTCACAAAACCTATGTATCTCACAGGCATTTTTATGCTGACGTACCTATTTTTACACATGTTTCAGGTACTGCTTTGCAATGATTGTTGATACATGCTACATTTAGGATGGACTCGTGCCTTAGCAAGTTTAAAACTTGGAAGATCATAGTTGTATTTATTTGATTGTATTAAAACAATGAGTTCATTTATTCAATAAAACAGAATTTATTTATTCCATGGTTATGAAACAATGATTCTGTTACAACACTCCCCGACGTTTCCGCCACGTCTGGTTGTTCTACGTGGTCGGGGTGTGACAGAAAAGTTGGTATCAGAGCTAATGGTTATAGGGAATTAGGTTATTAGTAATGCTTTGACCTAGACTATAACCTTCCTAGGACCCTAACACAAGTTTTCTTGTGTTTAGTTTTAAAACAATACCGTCACTTATTCTTAGGTGACAACCACAATAAGAACACAAATTTCTATCCCGCTTTGAAAACTAATCATCTGTTCTAGGATGATTTATTATATGGTTTTGAACCCTCTAAGTTTTCAAAATCCCGTCAAAGTTGGTCTAAATAATGTGAACACGTGCAAACTGGAAGGGTGGGTGCCTGTACCCTGAGTTTTCTGTCTAAGGCTAGAGTGTTCGTACAAATCCACATAATCGGACCAGTCACTCTTACCTGGGAACTCTTGGGGTGAGTGTCCACTTATAGGCGAGCATGTCTTCGCGATACATTATTTTTGACCTATTTACTTTGATTAATCACCGGGGTCGTTTGTTGCTTTGTAGTAACAAACAAATGACCACTATCCTTGCTTTCATCAGATTTGTTTCATCTCATTCTTTTCGTCTAATTCTCTCACTCGTTCCTTTCATGTTCCCTCTTTTAGAATGCCTCCTCGACGCGACAATCAGATGGCGAATGCCGAACTGGCGGAAATCATCGCGCAGCAAATGGCTGCTGCCTTCCCAAATCTTTATGCTCAAATGATTCAAGCCATCAACAACAACAATGCTCCATGCAATTTCAAGAATTTTAACTCGGCTAAACCGCTCAAGTTTAGTGGTTCTGAGGGAGCAACTGGGATTCTTCAATGGTTCGAGAGCATTGAGAATACTTTCCGTCACGTTCAGTGTCCTGAAAATCGCAAGGTCGAATTTTCTTCGAGTGTATTTCAGAAGAGGGCTCTTACGTGGTGGAACGGGGTTATGAGAGACCGCGGTGCTGAGGTTGCATTAGCACAGACTTGGGCTGAGCTTAGGGCTCTTATGATGAAGGAATTCTGTCCTCGTCATGAGCTAAGGGCTCTAGAAAGGGAATTTGATGATTTGAAGCAAGACAGTGGGGAACATCGAGCCTTTACTGACCGCTATGAGGAATTGAGCTTGTTATGCCCTACTATGGTTACGCCTCTAGATAAGGCGATTGAGAAATACATTGATGGTCTTCCTGACGTAGTTCAGGATATCGTTACTGGCAGCAACCCTACTACTGTCAGACAAACCATTGAATTGGCTGCCACTCTGACTGAATCCCATATCAGGAAGCGCAAGCTGTTTCGGAAGGGCGACTTAAGACCATCTGACAAGACTGCTCATGTGGAGCCAAAGGAAGAAAATGCTGAGGTGTCCAAGAAGAAGAAGCGCAAAGCCTCTCAAAACTACGCTGTAACTGCTCAAGACAAACATGTTGCACCAAACCAGCCAGCACAACCTCGCAAAAGGCAAAACTATGTTGGTACCGCACCTTTGTGCAACAAGTGCAACCGTCATCATCTAGAGCAAGAGCAGTGTCACAAATGTACCCACTGTGGGCGGTTGGGACATTTGATCAATGTTTGTCGTTATGCAAATCAAGCTGCTGCAAACCCTGCTGCTGTTCAAGCACGGTTCCCTCCGGGGTCATGTTATAACTGCGGTGACCTTACTCACTACAGAAACAATTGCCCAAGACTTGTTAATGCCCCTCCAGCGCGTGGACGAGTGTTCAACATCAATGAGGCAAACATGAACAATGATGCAGCAGTGAACAATTAGTGTTTTATATTTCCTTGGTTGTTATCTTTTGACACTTCAAGACAATTCGGTTGTTACATAAATAAAGATTTGTTGTTTTTATTTCTGCAAAATTTATGCGTTTGTGTGAATGCTTGATGCAACCTTATGATGTCAACCCAAAGACAAACTACTCGTGTGGTTCTGTCATTTTATGATCACTTGTGATCTCCCCAAGAACCTTAAACACTCGTTTCTTTTAAGAAACAAAGCCAAACTCTTATTGAGAATCCCTCTATCTTTATAGATAGATCCTTAAAAATCATTAAAGTGCCAAATGAAATCCAGGGATTGGATTCCTAGTGTGCTTTAAATATCCATACCTAAAGATAACAAATTAAAGAATCAAGTTAACTAATTTTGTGCTTATGTGTTTCTCTTACATGTTTTGTGGTTGTATGTGATCCATCCAAATCCTCATAGAATCTTCCATATCTCATACGAGAGATTCATAATAGGATATCCAAAGATACTATCTTAAATCCTTAATGTACTTCCACATTGTAATTAAGTCCCTCGGGTTATAAAGTATTATTCTATAATTGGACCTCTTGAATGGTCTGGTTAAACAGATTGATTTTGAAAATCTGATTAGAAATATCATGTGATGATGTAACTAAAAAGATCCCTTAAGTGGTCTATTTAAGGAGATCGTACGACGGTCTAGTTAAGAAGATCATGAGTTGATCTAGTTAAAAAGATTGTTCGTTGATCTAGTTGAAAAGATCCTTTGGTGGTCTAGTCAGGTCGCTTCATGTTTATTCAATTGATTTTTTTTCCTCTACGCATTATGAAATGAACTGTGCGGACTGTGCAATGGATTACATAATTATGGAGGCCTACATAATTATGGAAATTCAGTGCATAGAAACCACAGGAAGCTTTGTCATGTGTTGAGACCTATAGTGACAAGAATAATAATATGGGAGAAGTCTTAGACCTCGACCAATGTCATTTATTCTCACACTTTCCAATTCTGATCTCAATCACACACCAAGTTTCCTATGATAAGTCTTCATAAGAAACGTTCTTCTGTCCGTAGTTCAAAATTCCATATTTTACTATTACAAGGAATTCACTTTGAGGATTAACAAATTCGCTAAGAGTCCTAACATGGCCCATAGTTTTACTTAAGGGTTCAATGGATCTATTAGAAGGCGAAACCGTCACAGCTATCTTCACAAGTTTCCTCTAGAATTAAATTTCGGGATGAAATTTCCTAAAGTAGGGGAGACTGTGACACCTGTGTCACTTCAACCATCAAACAAATTCCAAACCAATGAAATATTGTATTTCATACTTGGGATTTGTAAAAATATGTGTATCGTTTGCACATATCAACTCGTGTTCGATTTTAAGCTTTAAATCGCTTTCTGGAGGGTTATACGCGCTCTGATGCGTAAATATAACCAGTTTAATCCAACGAACACTCCGGAATAGTGAAATAGGCTTAACATACCTTAAATAACCTTTACATAACTGAGAAATAAGTTTTAAAGGCTTTGGTATGGCAAAAACAAGTTAATTCGCTTACAGGGACTAAACTTGACAAACTGCGAAAGTATGCCAATTTGAACTGTAACAGACATTCTGGAACATGACCATAAGTTAAACACACCTTAAATATCCTTTATATAGCTTAGAAATAGGCTTTGAGGGGTTCGGTGTGCTAACATAAACTTTTGGGTCATTCAGGGACTAAAAGTGTCAAAAAGTGCATAAGTTTGCATTTTCGCGCATAACTTACGTTCTGAATACATCCGGACATCCAAAAATTTATGTAAGCACTAAAATATTTTATTTTAGTGTTTGGCATAAGAAAAATCCATTCGTCGCGCCATTTGGATAGTTTTTCGCGCTTATGCGCATTCCGTCGTAATTAACCGAACATCGCGATCGTACGACCAAACGAACCAACATCCGAGATATTTTTGAGCAGATTTTGAGTTCCCTATACTTTAACTTCATTTTAGAGCCTTGAAATGAGGTTAACGGGGTTCAAACGCATCGAAAATCGCTTAAACGGGCTGCAGGGACCATTTCTGCCATTTTTGAAACTTTTCTGAATCTGGTGCATGGTGGCGTAGCGCGAGCACTAAGGCCTTTACCAGTGGCGCTACGCGACTGCCTAACCTGAACAGAAAAACCAGATTCGATGTATTACAGCTGGTTAACTCACAACCACACACTCGCACTTGCCCTTTCAGCTCACAAGTGGCCATTTTTAGTCACCACAACATTCCAACATGTGTACGGCTTAGATCGTGCCCCCTTTTCCAAGAAATGATCTTAACGGTAGTCCGAACACTATAAATACCCAACCCATTCCATAACTAAAACCCACTAGAATCTGATTTGAGGAGCTCTAAGTTGAAACCTGTGTTTCATACCTGAGCTACTTGAATCACGATTAGCATTCGGGGACCCTTCGTAAGTATTCCTTCGTTCTTTTATTGCTTTTCGAGTCTGAAAGTCAAACTTTGTTTGACTTTCTGCGTTGACCAGTTTATGGTCAATGCGAAGTTCGTTTGAACTTCGCAACGTGATTGTAATCACGATGGTTATAGTCCCTTGGGACTATGCCTACTGATTACCACGTTGTCTAGGGTCGTAAGGGTAAGCGATCTAATAAATCGCTTATACCTTCGAACCCGACCCATTTGGTCGATCGTTAGGATCCGACCAAATACATTAGGTGACCATAGTATAGGGAATAACCTTCCGAGGTTATACCCTATGGTCACATCGTTTGAGTAGTTGTATGATAGGTAGTTTATATGCCTTAGGTAAATTACCAGAATACCCTTTTCATGTATAATTGGTAATTAAGCATATGTAACCTAAACTTTTGTCACATAACTGATTATGTAACATGTTTAGGCATATAACACTTGTCATAGGGCTAGTTAGGCGGTCCGAACGCGTTTCACGCGAACGACGCGTTAAAGTAGCATAAGCTACCTAAACGGGTCGTAATGGGTCGTAAGCACTTATGTTAGGTTTCAATTAGTATGTAGGCTTTGTTAAACCATATTACACGAGCTTCCATACTCGTTTGGTTTACGAACCTTCATTCTATCTAAATCCTCCGATTTAGGTCCGGGTTATTAACATAGTTACCTATATTAGGTGTCGTTTGATTTCGTGATCTCTAGCATTGCTTGCTGGTTATCTTAGGACTTCTGAGCAATCTCAAGTGAGTATATAGACCCCTCTTTTACTGTTTTCAAACTGTTTTGGGGTGAAGCATGTGTACCTATCTGTTATTTTCATGTTTTCCAAAAGTATAATTGATTATACATGTTAGTACTTATCTGTTGACAAACTGAATGACTATCTATGGTTTAAACACTGATTTCTCAAAGAACATAAAATAAAAATGTTGAATTGTACTTATTTTATGTTCACCAGACCGATTGTTAGTATGATATAGCGCTATAGGATTAGACACCCCATTCCTGTTGTCATGGAATGTCTGAAACCAATTTGTTTCTCCATCCAAATAGGGATTGCCTTTGTGGTATCCTTATAGTCTCAAAGGTGTAGTTTAATGCACTAGGTCTGAATGAATTCTTAAATCACACCTTTAAAGTATATTTTGATATACTCCCAAAAGTATATTTTGATATACTCTCATGTGTGGTATTGTACAAAACCAACATATATATTTTGTTAAACATCCAAAGCATATTTTGATATGTTATTTACAAAACCAAAACATAGTTTAATATGTTATTTATCACATCCAAGGCATATTTTGATATGTTATTTATAAAACCCAAAGCATATTTCGATATGTTATATATGAAACCAAAACATATGTCACACCCCGACCACGTAGAACATACAAAACGTGGCGGAAACGTCGGGGAGTGTTGTAACAGAATTAATTGTTTCAAATCCATGGCAATTGAAGTTTCGATTTATTGATTAAAGTGTTACAATGTCTTATGAAAAGTATGTTATTTGTATAAAATGTTATATGTATCAAACTGAAATGATTCAAATAACGCTACAATATGTAATACCATACAAACACTTATATATAGGAAGTACCAGCGGCGTATCCACCATGCTTGTATCATATTACACACGTATCGTTACTTAATCATTTAATCAAACCAAACCACCAAAGTAATGTTTAACAATAGTAGAAATGTTTATGTATGGTCAAATACGGTTCACAGATACAAACGGTTCACAGATACAAACGGTTCACAGATACAAACGGTTCACAGATACAAACGGTTCACAGATATCAACGGATCACAGATACAAACGGTTCACAGATATCAACGGATCACATAGTCGAATGATTACAACGGTTCACATAGTCAAATGTTTACAACGGTTCAATATGTAGTATAATGTGTTCATATGCTGGATAAGCATATGCAACAGAAAAGCAATGAAAAACAATGTACTAAGTATGCACATAATGGACATACATAGCATAAAGTGTATTGAGATCATGTACTATAATGTACTAACGAATATAGCAGTATATGATGTTAAAACAGGAAAACAGGATTGTCCTCAATATCGCTATCAAACTCAAAACTGTGTGCGGGATCCGGTGCAGCTGGTAATGCCATATCAGGGTCGGCGTCGTGTAAGTAGTGCAGCATTCCCTGTATGCGCGAAGATGCGGATGTCAGAGACTCAAATGAGTCTGGGATAGGGAAATGAGTTTTCCCCTACAGGAGTGTCCGCATGCAGTAGTCTAATGCCAGCAGCAATAGGGCCTTGCCCTCAAGTGGGTCCTCCTCTTAATAGTTCGACATCGTCTTCAGAGACAACGTCGGGGGCATATCAACAACGAGATAAGCGGCAAGGGGCACAGGAGCAGGGATCACCGCCAGTGGCAAATTCCCAACAAGATGGCCATCAGTAGGCTCTGCTACGACTTCAGGTAGTGCACAAAGGGCTGAAAGTCGTCATTGTCTGTGCCGGTAGTATCAGAAATGTACACCTCGTGCCTCGTTGAACTATGTCGTCTGATACTATGGTCATGGGGTTCGTAGTGCCCATCTTTCTAGTACTTGATGAAAGCATAACGTTTGTAACACAAACACATATACGTATAATAATCAATCATATAATCAGTTAATCACATAAGTCACCAAGTAAGGTATCACATGCTTCTCCTAGTCTTACTAGCCAATTTCATCCAGTCTACAAGACTGCTCTGTCCTTCACTTAAACCAATCCTCGATCCTCCAGATCGATCCTATAACAAACCAACGTGCTCGACTACCTTGATCACCTCGATCCTCCAGATCGATCCTCAGCCCTCCAAGCTGAGCCTATAATTAATAAAATGTGCTCAACATTCGTTTGTAAAAAGTTTTGGATCTGGACTTAAGTGGTATGCAGAAAAATGTTTTCGTGAGAGCCCTAGTGATCATAGTCTAGACTCGAGAAAGAATCCTAGTTCGCTATGAACCTGGCTCTGATACCAAGCTGTCACACCCTGGCTTTGCGGAAGCGTGGTTAATTTTGGTGTGACTTCTTAATACCATAGCTTAATCATACCAAAGCTATATGAGTTAAAAACATGCAAGATCATCCATTAAGTTTTGAAAACCAAACACAATACCATTGTTTTAACCAACAACCATAACCTTGTCCAACAGACGTTACAACTTGAAACATAACATAAACATGGTTTAAGGACTGTGTCTTGTCCAGGAAAGAGACACATCCCCTAAACCCCGGATGACCTTGGAAACTAGTGCAGCGGAAAACATGCCATACCGTGCCAGATCTCGTTAAGTTCCTGAAATACATGTAAGTTGAAAAATCAACAATAATGTTGAGCGAGTTCATGTGCAAGTGAGTAAGTAAAAACACTTGTAAGTATAAACGTTTCCTGGTATGTAGCAGTGTAAGAGGACTCGTGATCACCAATGGTTTGCAAGGCCATTAGCATGTTGTGAAATGCAAGTAGGAAGATTCAAACCTAGCGTATTTGGCGTTGGGGCACAGAGTCACCACCTGGTCCATTATGCGGGCTCAGGGGTTGGGCTCGCTACACCCAGATAGATCTACCGCTTAAGTCCCTCGGTGTTCTAACTACCCATTCACATGATCTAAAACCTCCTTACGATAATCATACCACGTATAAAGTACTTGTAAACAAAGTAACATGTATTTCACCCCCGCAGTTAAGTAAACTGAAAACAGTTAGAAAAAAGGGGGACATGAACTCACAGTGAATGCGCGTCTCTACCAAGTGTCTCCAATACAGTAAGCTGTGCAACGACCTACAAGTGCTAATTCTATTAGACGGACGGCCGTGCTTTAGCTTTATAGTTTAAGTCTTTGGGAAATAGTTAGACAACTATTTCGTGTTTATGTTCTGTATACACTTGGTAGTTATACTTCTTCCCAAGGATGGGGGATACAATACATGTGCGTAAGTTACGTTTTAATAATCGAGTGGTAATATAATTACCGGTGTAACTTATATGTTAATGTGGAAGCGTTCGTAAAGTTTTGGAATCGTTAACATTTGTAAATATTATTTTTACTCTAAAAATAATATTTATGTATTTTCACCAAATAATCACAAAAATTTACACAAGTGTTGTTATGAAAATATATATTCTAAATATATATTTTAGCAAGTTTTATTTTGTGAAAATCCCACCTCCGACACTTAGAAGTTTCGTAATAAAAATCGTGGCGAAAGTTATTTGGGAAAAACAATTTAAAAATATGTCCATAACACTTGTGATAAAAATATTTCCAAGTGTTAGATTTTTGAAAAAAAATTTCGCCAGAGTCTCCCCTGTAACTGGAGGTGGCCACGCTTTCAAGCGTATCATTTTCTTTTATAAATTCAAACAACAATTTCTCATTCAACAACAAACAATATTCCAAAATCATACTAGTTCAAAAATATCGCAAACGCATGAACTTGTGAGTTGTGTAAAAGTGTGTAGTAACTTCCCATTATTTTTAATAGATCTTTCTACTTTTATAAATGGAATCGGTTTCTCGAAAATCTAATTTTTACGGAAAATGCATTTGTACATCTTCTAGTCAAAATTTCAAAAATAATTCTTTTGTTAAAACTTTTTGTCACACAAGTGTCTACACACTTGTGTGTTTACAAAAATCACCTTTGTTCAGGAAAGATCCGGCTTTAAAAATATGATTTCTTTTGACACTTGGTCCTTTGAAAATACCACTTGTAGATCCGTAGATCTACTAGTTTAGAACCCCATTTTATAAGAAAAAATTGTTTTTACACAAGTTCATGGTTATAATTAGTAGTGTTCTTCATCTAACCATTTTTCACACTTTAACATACACTAGGTCATGTTCCATGAACATGACTTAGTCGGGTTAGATGACGATCCGAACTAACACTAGCATAAAATAACACTAAATAATCATAACAATACTAGTTTTATAAGTTTTACACCATTATTCATCCATTAACCACTTTGTTTATGTTATTTAGTAGACTTTTAATTTTGCTCATACATGTCCATAAATTTCACCCGACAAAATTCTTATTAACCACCTTAGATATGAACAAAAAGGCGTTTAGAGTCACTTACTACTAGCTCGAGGCTAGGGAAGAAACTAGTCAAAAAAACGGACGGTTAAAAGCACCGTAGAGAGGTCCTTGGCAATCCGCAAGCACCGGGCTTCCTCGTATGTGACCCTTTATACTTGTATATAAGTAGGAGCCTTGAATTAAATTGAAAAATGGATGGATGGAATTGAAGGGTCTCGGCAGTAAGCAAGCAAGAAAGAAAGGAAGAGAATTTTTTTTTTTTTTTGCAAAGTGTTGTGTTAAAGTGAATAAGGTGGGAAAGTTGTGGTTTTACTTATAGTCCATCCACTCAAATTGTCCATGGTGCAATGTGTTTAGAAGATATTATGCAAAGTGATTAAAATAATTGATCAAAGGACAAAGTGTGTCTACCAAATGTGTGACCGATCGGACATGAGGGTGGGAGGGTTTGGTTGAAGTTGAACTAAATGGTTAGGATATGATTATGTTAAAAATTTGGAGGTTAACTAGTTATTAGTGTGTTATAATTTGCAACGGGTGTTAGGGTACTCGGGGACCCTAACTAGCTCAGAAAAAAAAAGAAACAACGTCATGTCAAAATTTTTATGTCCCGGGTTAAGTCCGGTTGTTTGGTTGGATACTAGTCCGTTAAAGTGCCAAATAATTATTTAAAGTGTCGTTAATATTATTTTTTTTTTTTTAGTGACACAGTTTATTCCCGACATTTTGGAAAGTGTCTAGTAATATTTTTCCAACTTTTTGCACTTTACTAGTTTAGGTAAATGCTGAATTTTTTTTATTTAAAGTGCAGAATTTTGTACTTTAAGTACGTTTTAGGCACATCCAATCAGTGTATCTTATTCCTAGAGACGCAGTTCCACAATCCTTATAACCCTACACTCACTACCAGTGTAGTCAAAATATTTGAGGCTCTTAATAAGCCTTAGAGGCAGTGTCTGCCTGATGCTGGTTATATCAGCATGTTCACTGTGTATCCGTTTAGTGCTACTGTGCTTTTTGTGCATCATGTTTGTCACTAGGGTTCAGCATGTAAGTAATGTAGTGACAGCAAGCCAGTATGATGCAAGTAAGTTCATGTATCAGTATTCAAGTAGCAGTTCATCAGCTAGTTCAAACAAGCACAGTAATTAAGCAGTAATTAATCTCTAATTAAGTCGTACGGATACCTGGTTTAGTACGGGTTGTCACATTCTCCCCCCGTTAAATAAATTTCGTCCCGAAATTTAAGTTCTGCTTGTAGATGCAGGGTTCTTAGGAAAAAGGTGGGGGTATTTCTCTTTCATCCGGTCCTCACGTTCCCAGGTGTATTCAGGACCATGTCTGGCATTCCAACGAACTTTGACGAGTTTGACACTGCTCCGGCGGGTCTTGTTAACTTTCCAATCTGTGACCTCAACAGGTTCTTCAACGAAGTGGAGCGTGTCGTCAACATGAATCTCGTCGGTGGGAATGGCAATGGTGACTTGAGTTGGACTTTTCTTTAGATTGGATACATGAAATGTATCGTGAACACCATTTAGTTCAACAGGTAGGTCCAACTTGTATGCTACTAGTCCTATTCTTTCCAGAATTCTGAAAGGACCAATGTAGCGCGGATTTAACTTCCCACGCTTTCCGAAGCGTGCCACCCCTTTCCAGGGTGAAACTTTCAATAACACCATTTCTCCAACTTGGAAATCCACATGTTTCCGGTTTGGATCCGCATAGGCCTTCTGTCTGTGGCGAGCTGCTTCGATGCGTTTAAGAATTTGCGCAATCTTGTCTGTCGTCTCTTGGACGATCTCGGGGCCAGCAAGTTGCCTATCACCTGCGTCAGACCAACATAGGGGTGATCGGCACTTGCGTCCGTATAGGGCTTCAAATGGCGCGACACCAATACTGGTGTGGTAGCTGTTGTTGTACGAAAATTCGACCAAAGGTAAATGTTTATCCCAGCTACCGCCCAAATCCATAACACACGCCCTTAGCATGTCTTCCAAAGTCTGTATCGTTCGCTCGCTCTGGCCGTCAGTTTGCGGATGAAACGCAGTGCTCAGATTCAATTGTGAGCCAAAGGCTTCTTGGAAGGATTGCCATATCCTTGACACAAACCTTCCGTCTCTATCAGAGATGATCGAGAGAGGTACTCCATGGCGTGCGACAATCTCTCTCATGTATATTTCCGCAAGTTTACTAGTGCTGTCTTTCTCTTTGATTGGCAGAAAGTGTGCGGACTTTGTTAGGCGGTCAACTATCACCCAAATCATATCATGGCCTCTTGGCGTTCTTGGCAACTTCGTAATAAAATCCATGGAGATTTGTTCCCATTTCCACTTGGGAATCTCAGGTTGTTGCAGAAGTCCTGAAGGCTTCTGGTATTCCGCTTTAACCTTAGCGCATGTTAAACATTTGCTCACATAAACAGCAACATCGCCTTTCATCCTAGGCCACCAATAATAATCCTTGAGATCCTGGTACATCTTATCCGCTCCAGGATGGATAGAGTACCGTGACTTGTGCGCTTCGTCGAAAATAACTTCCCTTAATCCACCAAACAGAGGAACCCAAATCCTTTTCTCAAAACATAATGTTCCTTCCTCGTTTGGTACCAAAAGCTTTTCCATTCCACGGAGATATTCTTCCTTAAGGTTTCCCTCCTTGAGAGCTTCCTTTTGTGCAGCACGAATGCGCAAGGAAAGATCGGTTCGTATGATCATTTCCAAAGCTCTAACCCTTATGGGTTTGATTCTTTCTTTACGACTTAGGGCATCGGCGACTACATTCGCCTTCCCTGGGTGATACTTTATCTCGCAGTCGTAGTCGTTTAGCAACTCAATCCATCGTCTTTGCCTCATATTCAACTCCTTCTGGTTGAATATATGCTGTAGGCTTTTGTGATCTGTGAAGATTGTGCACTTCGTGCCATACAGGTAGTGTCTCCAGATCTTTAAAGCGAAAACCACTGCGCCAAGCTCTAAATCGTGGGTGGTATAGTTCTTTTCGTGCACTTTCAGTTGGCGTGATGCGTAAGCAATGACCTTTTGGCGTTGCATCAACACACAACCCAATCCCTGACGCAATGCGTCGCAGTATACCACAAAATCGTCAGTACCTTCTGGTAGAGCTAAGATTGGCGCGTTACAAAGCTTATCCTTCAGTATCTGGAATGCTTCATCCTGTTTGATTCCCCAATCAAACGTCTTATCCTTCTGGGTGAGGAACGTCAACGGTTGAGCGATTTTCGAAAAATCCTCGATGAACCTTCGATAGTAGCCAGCCAAACCCCAAGAATTGTCGAATCTCGGTTGGCGTTGTAGGCGTTTCCCAATTCTTGATTGCCTCGATCTTTGTGGGATCAACATGGATTCCATCTCCATTCACCACGTGCCCAAGGAATTGGACTTCGCGTAGCCAAAACTCGCACTTGGAGAATTTGGCGTACAGTTGTTCCTTCTTTAACAGCTCCAAAATGGCTCTAAGATGTTGTTCGTGTTCAGCCTTCGTCTTTGAGTAAATCAAGATGTCATCAATAAACACAATCACGAACTTGCCCAAGTATGGCTTGCAAACTCTATTCATCAAGTCCATAAAGACCGCAGGTGCGTTTGTCAGACCAAACGGCATAACGAGGAACTCGTAGTGTCCATAACGAGTTCGGAAGGCTGTTTTCGGGATACTCTCCTCTTGTATCCTTAACTGATGGTATCCAGATCGTAAGTCGATCTTTGAATAAAAGCTTGAGCCTTGCAGTTGATCAAACAGATCATTGATTCTTGGCAGAGGGTATCTATTCTTAATCGTCAGCTTGTTCAATTCTCTGTAGTTGATGTTTATTTGAAAATCATCATCCTTCCTTTTGACGAGTAGAAATGGGGTTACCCCAAAAGGAAATTTTGGTCTGTTATCTTCCTTCTCTAACCATTGCCAACACTTCTCTGTCAATCCTTGCATCTCCGAAAATGTAAGTTGCTATGATGCATCGACTACGGGTGCAGTGCCCGGAATTAAATCGACGCGGGATTCGACAAATCGTGAGGAGATGATTTCGGCAAGTCTTCGAGGAAGACTTCAGGGTATTCTCCAATCACAAGGATATCTTCGAGTTTTGGTTCTTCGACTTCCTTTTCCATAACATGAGCCAAGAATGCAACACATCCTTTGTGCGAGAATTTTTGGGTCTTCTTAGTCTGATAATCCGTAGGAGCGTATCCTGCTCCATGAGTCACGATCATTCCTTCGTTCATTGTCGGGGCGCGGATGACAATCTCCGCATGGTTGTTCGTCAACCAGTCCATCACGTCGAAGCTTCCAAACTCAACTGGCAATAGATCTAGCGTAAACTTACGCTCTCCGGGTTCTATCGTGCCGATTCCAGTTACTGCGTTGGCTTCCACTAGCTTCCTCTAAGCTAGTTCTAATGGGTACTGGACTAACTACTCACTCACTACGTAAACCAATTATGTCCTTGAATACTAGAATTGTGAATCGTAAAATTTGCAACAGTAGTTGGCAATACAGACGCATAATATTGAGTAATGTGGGACGTACCGCTATCCATGCTTGGATCTCTGGCGTGCCTCCCTAGCTCCGATGGGGAGCTTTCATCCTTGCGCCTGATTGCTTTTCGGGCAATATCTTCTGAAATGCTTTTTGCTTCCACAGTTTAAACATCCTCGAGCACGCTTCTGTTTACCACTCATTCTGCCTCGACAATTATCATTGTCGTTGTCCCCTTCGTGATTCTCACTACCGTCCTGGCCCCCATTACTAAGTTCAGTATTTTGCCAACAAGTTTCCTTGACATGTCCCACCTTGCCACAGTTACCACAATTTCCATATTTGCATCGCCCGATATGATAACGTAAACAATTGTCGCACTTAGGTAGGATACCCTTGTAATCTTTTCCCTTTTTGGCCTTCTTCTTGTTACTTACCCGAGTAACCATCTTGAAATTTGCAAGCTTCCTCTTGTTATCCCCAGATGCCTTTATAGCAGTCTCCTTTTTCTCCTCCGCAGTGGAAAATTTTCCTTGTCTAACTGCTTCTTCCGTGAGTGCTATGCTTATGTTGATAGCCTCGGTGATCGTTGAGGGTTTTGATGCTGTTACCAGGCTTAGAACCTGAGGTGCCAATCCCCTTATGAACTGTTCAATTCTTTTAAACTCTGGTGTCCCCAGGAGTATGGCAACTTGTGATAATTCGTTAAATCTCTGCACATACTCTGCTATTTTTGGTCCTTTCATTTTCAAGTTCCACAGTTCTGTCTCCAATTTCTGGACTTCTGCCCTCGAGCAATATCTTTCACGCATCAAATTTTTCAGTTCGTCCCACGTCATAGCATATGCAGCATTCTCGCCCATCGTCCGAACTTGATGGTTCCACCATGACAGAGCCTCATCCATCAATAGCCCAGTTATATACTTGACTTGATGTTCGTGGTCACATTTGCTCAATCGTAAAACAGAATCTGTTTTTTCAACCCAGCGTACGAAGGCTAAGGCACCCCCGGTACCGTCGAACTCTCGAGGTTTGTGGTCTAAGAATTGCTTGTAGGTGCAGCCGTTGGGTGGGTTATTTCCTGAGGTACCTCCGTTGCGCTCGGAGTGGTGGGCCTCGTATTGTGCGATGACTGCAGCAATGATTCCCTGAAGTTCCACCTCGTTGGTGGGTATGCGTACACCCCGTTTTGGAGGCATTTCCTAAAAGATGTTTCACGTAGGTTAGGTCATCGCAACCAAAATGCACGTATGCATTAACAATATCAACACATAACATCTCATGCTATCAATAATTCATCCACATAACACCTCATGTTATAAATAAATTAGCCTCTGCAATGGTCGAGGCTTCGAGGTAGTAACCATACCCCTGATCTGGGGTGCAAGTGTCCAAGTGAATCGTTCAATCCTTTTGAACTCTGGTTTGACTAAGTAGGGGACGACCCTAGACAAGTCGTGAGATTGCTGGATGTATTCCGGAATCTCTGGTCCGTCCATTTTCAATTCCGGAACTCTACCTCAAGCTTCTGAATTCCAGTCTTAAAGCAACCTTTCTTCTCAATCGTTCCCTTGAGCTCGTCCCAGCTCAGTGCATAAGTAGCATCTTGTACCAGGGATCTAATCCTGGAGGTTCCATTAAGAGAGTGTGCCATCAAGAAATATCCCTGAGATGTAGGTAACACTCTGTTGGGGCGAACAGTTACTTATTCTTAAAGTGGAGTTGGTCTTTTCGGACCAACGAACAAATGCAACGGTGCCTCCGGTTCCGACAAAGTTCAAAGGCTTGCAGTTCATGAACTGTTTATAGGTGCAGCCAGTTGGAGGGTTATCTCCAGTAATGCCGTCGTTGTACTTAGAGTGGAGGGCTTCATGTCGTGCATTTATCTGTGAGATGCGTTCTTGCAGCTCGTCTTCTGTCCTTGGCAACGTACTGGTGTTCGTGTCACGTCCGGGTGACATTCCGTCTTGTCGGAATAATGCGGGCTAGACAACGTTTCAATTGTCTTATGAAATACATAGCACCATAAGTCATCGTGTAATCACCCAAATTCACACGCAAATATACTCACTGTATAAGTGGGGAAATAAATTTCTGAGCCTTCACATAGGCTTGCCAACTTGGCTTGTTGCTTGTAATAGAATGAACTCGAGGCTACATCGCCTAGGTCATTTGTGGTTAAGTTATTTCCTGCTGCATTGGTTATCATTAGCTTGGCCTGCAGAGTCCACCAGGATTCCTGTGCACTACAAATCGTTATTACGTGGGCCCCCGTAATAATAAATTGTCTTGCACAGTTACCCCAAATTTTCTCTCATCCAAGCAGATGATCAATCAAGGAGCAACAGCCGGTGCATTGGCATGAACAGGGTCATACTCCAATGCGGGGTCAGGAGCAACGCCTGGCTCAGGGGCCACGGCTAGCTCCGAATCAAAAACTCCATCTCAAGATCAGCTGGATCAACAAACACAGGGGGTTACAGGATCCTCCAAGGGCTGGTCTAAGTGTATGAACTCAATGTCATGGTCTGGATCAACACCAGGCGGAAAAACAGGATTGTCCTCAATATCGCTATCAAACTCAAAACTGTGTGCGGGATCCGGTGCAGCTGGTAATGCCATATCAGGGTCGGCGTCGTGTAAGTAGTGCAGCATTCCCTGTATGCGCGAAGATGCGGATGTCAGAGACTCAAATGAGTCTGGGATAGGGAAATGAGTTTTCCCCTACAGGAGTGTCCGCATGCAGTAGTCTAATGCCAGCAGCAATAGGGCCTTGCCCTCAAGTGGGTCCTCCTCTTAATAGTTCGACATCGTCTTCAGAGACAACGTCGGGGGCATATCAACAACGAGATAAGCGGCAAGGGGCACAGGAGCAGGGATCACCGCCAGTGGCAAATTCCCAACAAGATGGCCATCAGTAGGCTCTGCTACGACTTCAGGTAGTGCACAAAGGGCTGAAAGTCGTCATTGTCTGTGCCGGTAGTATCAGAAATGTACACCTCGTGCCTCGTTGAACTATGTCGTCTGATACTATGGTCATGGGGTTCGTAGTGCCCATCTTTCTAGTACTTGATGAAAGCATAACGTTTGTAACACAAACACATATACGTATAATAATCAATCATATAATCAGTTAATCACATAAGTCACCAAGTAAGGTATCACATGCTTCTCCTAGTCTTACTAGCCAATTTCATCCAGTCTACAAGACTGCTCTGTCCTTCACTTAAACCAATCCTCGATCCTCCAGATCGATCCTATAACAAACCAACGTGCTCGACTACCTTGATCACCTCGATCCTCCAGATCGATCCTCAGCCCTCCAAGCTGAGCCTATAATTAATAAAATGTGCTCAACATTCGTTTGTAAAAAGTTTTGGATCTGGACTTAAGTGGTATGCAGAAAAATGTTTTCGTGAGAGCCCTAGTGATCATAGTCTAGACTCGAGAAAGAATCCTAGTTCGCTATGAACCTGGCTCTGATACCAAGCTGTCACACCCTGGCTTTGCGGAAGCGTGGTTAATTTTGGTGTGACTTCTTAATACCATAGCTTAATCATACCAAAGCTATATGAGTTAAAAACATGCAAGATCATCCATTAAGTTTTGAAAACCAAACACAATACCATTGTTTTAACCAACAACCATAACCTTGTCCAACAGACGTTACAACTTGAAACATAACATAAACATGGTTTAAGGACTGTGTCTTGTCCAGGAAAGAGACACATCCCCTAAACCCCGGATGACCTTGGAAACTAGTGCAGCGGAAAACATGTCATACCGTGCCAGATCTCGTTAATTTCCTGAAATACATGTAAGTTGAAAAATCAACAATAATGTTGAGCGAGTTCATGTGCAAGTGAGTAAGTAAAAACACTTGTAAGTATAAACGTTTCCTGGTATGTAGCAGTGTAAGAGGACTCGTGATCACCAATGGTTTGCAAGGCCATTAGCATGTTGTGAAATGCAAGTAGGAAGATTCAAACCTAGCGTATTTGGCGTTGGGGCACAGAGTCACCACCTGGTCCATTATGCGGGCTCAGGGGTTGGGCTCGCTACACCCAGATAGATCTACCGCTTAAGTCCCTCGGTGTTCTAACTACCCATTCACATGATCTAAAACCTCCTTACGATAATCATACCACGTATAAAGTACTTGTAAACAAAGTAACATGTATTTCACCCCCGCAGTTAAGTAAACTGAAAACAGTTAGAAAAAAGGGGGACATGAACTCACAGTGAATGCGCGTCTCTACCAAGTGTCTCCAATACAGTAAGCTGTGCAACGACCTACAAGTGCTAATTCTATTAGACGGACGGCCGTGCTTTAGCTTTATAGTTTAAGTCTTTGGGAAATAGTTAGACAACTATTTCGTGTTTATGTTCTGTATACACTTGGTAGTTATACTTCTTCCCAAGGATGGGGGATACAATACATGTGCGTAAGTTACGTTTTAATAATCGAGTGGTAATATAATTACCGGTGTAACTTATATGTTAATGTGGAAGCGTTCGTAAAGTTTTGGAATCGTTAACATTTGTAAATATTATTTTTACTCTAAAAATAATATTTATGTATTTTCACCAAATAATCACAAAAATTTACACAAGTGTTGTTATGAAAATATATATTCTAAATATATATTTTAGCAAGTTTTATTTTGTGAAAATCCCACCTCCGACACTTAGAAGTTTCGTAATAAAAATCGTGGCGAAAGTTATTTGGGAAAAACAATTTAAAAATATGTCCATAACACTTGTGATAAAAATATTTCCAAGTGTTAGATTTTTGAAAAAAAATTTCGCCAGAGTCTCCCCTGTAACTGGAGGTGGCCACGCTTTCAAGCGTATCATTTTCTTTTATAAATTCAAACAACAATTTCTCATTCAACAACAAACAATATTCCAAAATCATACTAGTTCAAAAATATCGCAAACGCATGAACTTGTGAGTTGTGTAAAAGTGTGTAGTAACTTCCCATTATTTTTAATAGATCTTTCTACTTTTATAAATGGAATCGGTTTCTCGAAAATCTAATTTTTACGGAAAATGCATTTGTACATCTTCTAGTCAAAATTTCAAAAATAATTCTTTTGTTAAAACTTTTTGTCACACAAGTGTCTACACACTTGTGTGTTTACAAAAATCACCTTTGTTCAGGAAAGATCCGGCTTTAAAAATATGATTTCTTTTGACACTTGGTCCTTTGAAAATACCACTTGTAGATCCGTAGATCTACTAGTTTAGAACCCCATTTTATAAGAAAAAATTGTTTTTACACAAGTTCATGGTTATAATTAGTAGTGTTCTTCATCTAACCATTTTTCACACTTTAACATACACTAGGTCATGTTCCATGAACATGACTTAGTCGGGTTAGATGACGATCCGAACTAACACTAGCATAAAATAACACTAAATAATCATAACAATACTAGTTTTATAAGTTTTACACCATTATTCATCCATTAACCACTTTGTTTATGTTATTTAGTAGACTTTTAATTTTGCTCATACATGTCCATAAATTTCACCCGACAAAATTCTTATTAACCACCTTAGATATGAACAAAAAGGCGTTTAGAGTCACTTACTACTAGCTCGAGGCTAGGGAAGAAACTAGTCAAAAAAACGGACGGTTAAAAGCACCGTAGAGAGGTCCTTGGCAATCCGCAAGCACCGGGCTTCCTCGTATGTGACCCTTTATACTTGTATATAAGTAGGAGCCTTGAATTAAATTGAAAAATGGATGGATGGAATTGAAGGGTCTCGGCAGTAAGCAAGCAAGAAAGAAAGGAAGAGAATTTTTTTTTTTTTTTTGCAAAGTGTTGTGTTAAAGTGAATAAGGTGGGAAAGTTGTGGTTTTACTTATAGTCCATCCACTCAAATTGTCCATGGTGCAATGTGTTTAGAAGATATTATGCAAAGTGATTAAAATAATTGATCAAAGGACAAAGTGTGTCTACCAAATGTGTGACCGATCGGACATGAGGGTGGGAGGGTTTGGTTGAAGTTGAACTAAATGGTTAGGATATGATTATGTTAAAAATTTGGAGGTTAACTAGTTATTAGTGTGTTATAATTTGCAACGGGTGTTAGGGTACTCGGGGACCCTAACTAGCTCAGAAAAAAAAAGAAACAACGTCATGTCAAAATTTTTATGTCCCGGGTTAAGTCCGGTTGTTTGGTTGGATACTAGTCCGTTAAAGTGCCAAATAATTATTTAAAGTGTCGTTAATATTATTATTTTTTTTTTAGTGACACAGTTTATTCCCGACATTTTGGAAAGTGTCTAGTAATATTTTTCCAACTTTTTGCACTTTACTAGTTTAGGTAAATGCTGAATTTTTTTTATTTAAAGTGCAGAATTTTGTACTTTAAGTACGTTTTAGGCACATCCAATCAGTGTATCTTATTCCTAGAGACGCAGTTCCACAATCCTTATAACCCTACACTCACTACCAGTGTAGTCAAAATATTTGAGGCTCTTAATAAGCCTTAGAGGCAGTGTCTGCCTGATGCTGGTTATATCAGCATGTTCACTGTGTATCCGTTTAGTGCTACTGTGCTTTTTGTGCATCATGTTTGTCACTAGGGTTCAGCATGTAAGTAATGTAGTGACAGCAAGCCAGTATGATGCAAGTAAGTTCATGTATCAGTATTCAAGTAGCAGTTCATCAGCTAGTTCAAACAAGCACAGTAATTAAGCAGTAATTAATCTCTAATTAAGTCGTACGGATACCTGGTTTAGTACGGGTTGTCACAATGGTCACCTAATGTGTTTGGTCGGATCCTAAGGATCCACCAAATGGGTCGGGTTCGAGGTATAAGCGATTTATTAGATCGCTTACCCTACGACCCTAGACAACGTGGTAATCAGTAGGCATAGTCCCAAGGGACTATGACCATCGTGATTACAATCACGTTGCGAAGTTCAAACGAACTTCGCATTGACCATTACTGGTCAACGCTGAAAGTCAAATAAAGTTTGACTTTCTGACTCGAAAAACAGTAAGATAAGGAAAAGAACGAAAGAATACTTACCCAGGGTCCCCGAATGCTAACCCAGATCAAAATAGCTCAGGTATGAAACGAAGGTTCCAACTTAGAGCCCAAATGATCAGATTTGTGGGTTTTTAAGCCAAAGGGGGGTGGGTATTTATAGAAAAAGTAGAGCCGCTAGGATCGTTTCTTGAATATCGTGCCACGATCCGAGCCGTACACTTGTCACAAAGTTTATGGAGCCACATATGCTCCTTATCTTAGTGATTAAGCAATTTAAAACATGTGGTTGTGGTTAAATCTGCTGAAAACAGGCTGTTAAGTACTCTGCATCTGGTCTGAACTTGCTTTACGGACCTCAAAGCTGCCAATGTTGAGGTCCGTAAGGTAACAACTTTGGCAGATTTACAGTTTTGGTCCCTGCAATGCAATCAGCCCATTTTTGACACGTTTAAGGCCCGTTAACCCCATTTCAAAGCTCTAAAATGAAGTTAAAGTATAGGGAACTTAAAACATGCTCAAAAATATCTCGGATGTCGGTTCGTTTAGCCGTACGAACGCGATGTTCGCTTAATTACGACGGAATGCGCACAAGCGCGAAAAACGATCCAAATGACGCGACGAATGGATTTTTCTTAAGGAGAACACTAAAATATAATGTAGTCATGCTCACATAAATTTTTGGATGTCCGGATGTATTCAGAACGTAAGTTATGCGCGAAAATGCAAACTTGTGCACTTTTTGACACTTTTAGTCCCTGAATGACACAAAAGTTTATTTTAGCATACCGAACACCTCAAAGCCTATTTCTAAGCTATGTAAAGGATATTTATGGTATGTTTAACTTATGGTCATGTTCCGGAATGTCTGTTACAGTTTAAATTGGCATACTTTCGCAGTTTGTCAACTTTAGTCCCTGTAAGCGATTAAACTTTGATTTCACCACACCAAACCTTCCAAAACTTATATCTAAGTTATGTAAAGGTTATTTAAGGTATGTTAAACCTATTTCACTATTCCGGAGTGTTTGTTGCATTAAACTGGTTATATTTACGCATTAAAGCGCGTATAACCTTCCAGAAAGCGATTTAGAGTTTGAAATCGAACAAGAGTTGATATGTGCAAAAGATACACATATTTATACAAGTCCAAAGTATGAAATACAATATTTCATTGGTTTGGTATTTGTTTGATGGTTGAAATGACACAGGTGTTACAGTCTCCCCTACTTTAGGAAATTTCGTCCCGAAATTAATTCGTAGGAGTCTATTTGTGACTTTGTGTCAGATAACCACCAGCATAATCCTGTCATTTCCTTAACGGACATTCTTCAAAACGAAAATGAACAAACGGAGTCATTTTCCTCAACGAGTATTCTTTAGAAGCGGAAATGAAGGAATAAACAAACGGGGATTCATTTCCTTAACGGAAAATCTTCAGAAACGAAAATGAACAAACGGAGTCATTTTCAATGGTTGCTTCCTTAGAAACGGAAATGAAAATGATAGACAAATGGATATTCATTTCCTCAACGGACAAATCTTCAGAAACGAAAATGAACAAACAGAGTCATTTTCAACGGTTGCTTCCTCAGAAATGGAAATGAAAATGATAGACAAACGGATGTTCATTTCCTCAACGGATAATCTTTAGAAACGAAAATGAGCAACAGAGTCATTTTCAACGGTTGCTTCCTCAGAAACGGAAATGAAAATGATAGACAAACGGATGTTCATTTCCTCAACGGATAATCTTCAGAAACGAAAATGAACTAACGGAGTCATTTTCAACGGTTGTTTCCTCAGGTTCGGAAATGAAGATGATAGACAAACAGATGTTCATTTCCTCAACGGATAATCTTTAGAAACGAAAATGAACAACAGAGTCATTTTCAACGGTTGCTTCCTCAGAAACGGAAATGAAAATGATAGACAAACGGATATTCATTTCCTCAACGGATAATCTTCAGAAACGAAAATGAACAAACAGAGTCATTTTCAACGGTTGCTTCCTCAGAAACGGAAATGAAAATGATAGACAAACGGATGTTCATTTCCTCAACGGATAATCTTCAGAAACGAAAATGAACTAACGGAGTCATTTTCAACGGTTGTTTCCTCAGGCTCGGAAATGAAGGATTACACAACGGATATTCATTTCCTCAACGGATAAATCTTCAGAAACGAAAATGAACTAACGGAGTCATTTTCAACGGTTGCTTCCTCAGAGTTGGAAATGAAGGATTACACAACGGATATTCATTTCTTCAACGGATATTCTTTAGAACGAAAATGAATGGATAATTCATTTTCCTCAACGGTTTTTCTTCAGAATGGAAATGAAAAGATAAACAACGGATATTCATTTCCTCAACGGATATTCTTCAGAAGTGAAAAAATGAATAGCTAGTTCATTTTTCCTCAACGGATGCTTCATCAGAATTGGAAATGAATAGGGTTAACTCTTGATACATGATAGAACTTGCTGTGATTTCTGTGCACTAAATTCCATAATTATGTATGCATCCATAATTACGTAATTCCTTGCACAGTCCGCACAGTTTGTTTTGAAATGTTGTGGGGAAAGATATCAAACCTGAGATGAAAGTGACTAGACTACCATAGGATCCTTTTAATTAGATCAACAGAGGATCTTCTTAATTAGGCCACTAAGGAGTCCTTTCAGCTATATCATCACATGATATCCCTAACCAGATTTTTGGATCAATCTGTTTAACTAGGCCACAAAAGGGGTCTAATTATGAAGTAGTACATTATAATCCAAGGGACTTTAACTACAACGTAGAAGTCCATTAAGGATTTAAGTAGTACCTTTGGGTATCCTACTATGAATCTCTTGCACAAAGATATGTAAGATTTTTCGAGGATTTGAATAACATAAATTGGATCACATGACACATAAAGGATAACACATAAGCACATAACCACATAATTGTTTAATTGTTATTTTCTTGTTATTGATTGCTATTAACTTGGCGCCTCGTACATCGTTTCTCTTGGAAGAAACGGGTACTTAGGATTTTCGTGGAAACGCAAGAGATTATACAAGGGAAGAAATTTGGAAGTAGTCTGTTCTTCAAGGAATGCGGTTCCTTGATAGTCGGTATTGTATGGGATATGTTTATACATGCAACCACATAAACATATTGAAATGTAAATGAAAGATTTATTTATAAACAACAATAACAACAACTGTTTCATAGATTGTGATAAAAGAAAATAATACACAAGGCTCGATTATTTTCTAAACAGCGTTATCTTCTGTCGGTCAGATACTCATCCCTGCGCTGGATTTGCATCAGCAAGTCTTGGGCAATTTCTACTAAAATGGCCCATCTCGCCACAGTTGTAGCAAGATCCCAGTGGGAAACGAGCTTGAGCAGGATTGTCGTTAATCTGATTTGGTGTTGCTGCCGTTGGGCAAACCCTCGCTGTATGACCTATAAGTCCGCAAACTTGGCATGTGCGGCACTTCACACCAGCATGATGATGTAGGCCACATTGGTTGCACATGGGTGCAGTTCCTTTGTAGGGTTTCCTGGCAGGGGGTTGAGCTGGTTGGTTGGGGACGGCTTGATCATTGTGAGCGACCACAGCGTAGTTCTGAGAAGCCTTTCGCTTCTTTGACCTCTTAGGGGATCCAGTCTGTTCATCCATGATCTTTGATTCTTCGATTGGTTCCGATTCTTCGACCGGCTTCTTGTCACCTTTTCGGAAAAGTTTACCTTTCCTGATCTTTGATTCAGTCAAGGTTGCAGATAGCTCAATGGCCTGTCTAACTGTAGTAGGGTTGCTACCAGTCAAAATGTCTTGTATTGAATCAGGGAGGCCATCAATGTACTTTTCGATTGCCTTGTCCAAAGGCGTGACCATGTTTGGGCATAACAGACTCAACTCCTCGTAACGGTCCGTGTAGGCTCTATGCTCACCGCTGTCTTGCTCAAGATTGTCGAATTCCCTTTCCAAAGCCCTGATCTCGTGTCGAGGACAGAATTCCTTCATCATAAGGGCCCTAAGTTCAGCCCATGTCTGTGCTAGAGCAACTTCTGCACCACGATCTCTCATAACCCCGTTCCACCACGTAAGGGCTCTCTTCTGGAACACACTCGAAGCAAACTCGACCTTGCGATTGTCAGGACACTGCACATGGCGGAAAGTATTCTCAATGCTCTCGAACCATTGAAGAAGCCCAGTCGCTCCCTCAGAACCACTTAACTTGAGTGGTTTCGCCGAGTTAAAACTCTTGAAATTGCATGGACCATTGTTGTTGTTGTGGGCTTGATTCCATTGAGCGAAGAGGTTTGGGAATTGAGCAGCCATTTGCTGCGCAATGATTTCTGCCAGCTCGGCAGTCGCTATCTGGTTTTCGCGTCGAGGAGGCATTCTAAAAGAGGAAACATGAAAAGAAACGAGTGAGAGATTTAGACGAAAAGAATGAGATGAAACAAATCTGATGAAAACAAGGGTAGTGGTCATTTGTTTGTTATCTCAAGGTAAACAACGACACACAGTGACTAATCAAAGTAAATGGGTCAAAAATAATGTATCGCGAAGACATGCTCGCCTATAAGTGAACACTCATCCCAAGAATTCCCAGGTAAGCACAACTGGTCTCGCGTCTGATGAGATGTATACGAAGTGCTTGCCTAGACAGAAAACCCAGAATACAGGCATTCACCCTTCCAGTTTGCACGTGTTCACATTGTTTAAAACCCAAAATCTTGACGAGATTTTTGAAAATTCAAAGAGTTCAAAACCATGTAACAGAGGGTTCAAAACCTTGTAATTAATCATCCTAGAACAGATGATTAGTTTTCAAAGCGGTTTTGAAATTTATGTTCTTGTTGTGGTAGTCGCCTAAGGATAGGTGACTGTATTGTTTTATGACTAAACGCAAGTAAACTCGCGTTAGGGTCCTAAGAAGGTTATAGACTAGGTCAAAGCATTACTAATAACCTAATTCCCTATAACCATTGGCTCTGATACCATCTTTTCTGTCACACCCCGACCACGTAGAACATACAAAACGTGGCGGAAACGTCGGGGAGTGTTGTAACAGAATTAATTGTTTCAAATCCATGGCAATTGAAGTTTCGATTTATTGATTAAAGTGTTACAATGTCTTATGAAAAGTATGTTATTTGTATAAAATGTTATATGTATCAAACTGAAATGATTCAAATAACGCTACAATATGTAATACCATACAAACACTTATATATAGGAAGTACCAGCGGCGTATCCACCATGCTTGTATCATATTACACACGTATCGTTACTTAATCATTTAATCAAACCAAACCACCAAAGTAATGTTTAACAATAGTAGAAATGTTTATGTATGGTCAAATACGGTTCACAGATACAAACGGTTCACAGATACAAACGGTTCACAGATACAAACGGTTCACAGATATCAACGGATCACAGATACAAACGGTTCACAGATATCAACGGATCACATAGTCGAATGATTACAACGGTTCACATAGTCAAATGTTTACAACGGTTCAATATGTAGTATAATGTGTTCATATGCTGGATAAGCATATGCAACAGAAAAGCAATGAAAAACAATGTACTAAGTATGCACATAATGGACATACATAGCATAAAGTGTATTGAGATCATGTACTATAATGTACTAACGAACATAGTAGTATATGATGTTAAAACAGGAAAGCATGAAAGTAACAAGTAGGCACATGTGTTCCACCCCAAAACAGTTTGGAAAACAGTAAAAGAGGGGTCTATGTACTCACCTGAGATTGCTCAGTAGTTCTGGAGTAACAACTAAACAATGCTAGAGATCGCGGATATCAAACGGCACCTAGTATAGGTAGCTACATTAATAAACCGGACCTATCTCGGAAGATTGGGTAGCATTAGGGTTTGTAAACCAAATGAGTGTAGGAACTCACGTGATATGGTTTAACAAAGCCTACATGCTAAATGAAACTTAACCTAAGTGTCTACGACCCATTACGACCCGTTTAGGTAGCTTATGCTACTTTAACGCGTCGTTCGCGTGAAACGCGTTCGGACCGCCTAACTAGTCCTATGACAAGTATTATATGCCTAAACATGTTTAATAATCAGTTATATGACAAAAGTTTAGGTTACATATGCTTAATTACCAATTATACATGAAAAGGGTATTCTGGTAATTTACCTAAGGCATATAAACTACCTATCATACAACTACTCAAACGATGTGACCATAGGGTATAACCTCGGAAGGTTATTCCCTACCTACTATGGTCACCTAATGTGTTTGGTCGGATCCTAAGGATCGACCAAATGGGTCGGGTTCGAGGTATAAGCGATTTATTAGATCGCTTACCCTACGACCCTAGACAACGTGGTAATCAGTAGGCATAGTCCCAAGGGACTATGACCATCGTGATTACAATCACGTTGCGAAGTTCAAACGAACTTCGCATTGACCATTACTGGTCAACGCTGAAAGTCAAACAAAGTTTGACTTTCTGACTCGAAAAACAGTAAGATAAGGAAAAGAACGAAAGAATACTTACCCAGGGTCCCCGAATGCTAACCCAGATCAAAATAGCTCAGGTATGAAACGAAGGTTCCAACTTAGAGCCCAAATGATCAGATTTGTGGGTTTTTAAGCCAAAGGGGGGTGGGTATTTATAGAAAAAGTAGAGCCGCTAGGATCGTTTCTTGAATATCGTGCCACGATCCGAGCCGTACACTTGTCACAAAGTTTATGGAGCCACATATGCTCCTTATCTTAGTGATTAAGCAATTTAAAACATGTGGTTGTGGTTAAATCTGCTGAAAACAGGCTGTTAAGTACTCTGCATCTGGTCTGAACTTGCTTTACGGACCTCAAAGCTGCCAATGTTGAGGTCCGTAAGGTAACAACTTTGGCAGATTTACAGTTTTGGTCCCTGCAATGCAATCAGCCCATTTTTGACACGTTTAAGGCCCGTTAACCCCATTTCAAAGCTCTAAAATGAAGTTAAAGTATAGGGAACTTAAAACATGCTCAAAAATATCTCGGATGTCGGTTCGTTTAGCCGTACGAACGCGATGTTCGCTTAATTACGACGGAATGCGCACAAGCGCGAAAAACGATCCAAATGACGCGACGAATGGATTTTTCTTAAGGCGAACACTAAAATATAATGTAGTCATGCTCACATAAATTTTTGGATGTCCGGATGTATTCAGAACGTAAGTTATGCGCGAAAATGCAAACTTGTGCACTTTTTGACACTTTTAGTCCCTGAATGACACAAAAGTTTATTTTAGCATACCGAACACCTCAAAGCCTATTTCTAAGCTATGTAAAGGATATTTATGGTATGTTTAACTTATGGTCATGTTCCGGAATGTCTGTTACAGTTTAAATTGGCATACTTTCGCAGTTTGTCAACTTTAGTCCCTGTAAGCGATTAAACTTTGATTTCACCACACCAAACCTTCCAAAACTTATATCTAAGTTATGTAAAGGTTATTTAAGGTATGTTAAACCTATTTCACTATTCCGGAGTGTTTGTTGCATTAAACTGGTTATATTTACGCATTAAAGCGCGTATAACCTTCCAGAAAGCGATTTAGAGTTTGAAATCGAACAAGAGTTGATATGTGCAAAAGATACACATATTTATACAAGTCCAAAGTATGAAATACAATATTTCATTGGTTTGGTATTTGTTTGATGGTTGAAATGACACAGGTGTTACAACATAGCTTAATATGTTATTTCAAATCCAAAGTATACTTTTAATATGCTACTATAAGGCAATTCGTTTAACCTTACATTATTTTACAAAGCATAACTTTTGATTTATTCAAACACTTTGTTTTGTACATTTTTACTTGTGGTTTAAGAAATCTCATTTTACTTACCATACATAACTTTTGTTTACACATCACATGGTTTACATTTAACTTGAGTTATACAATAACATTGGACTATTGGTTTAAACATGAACATTCTATATTGGTGGTTTGGTTTGAGTAAGTGACTTAAGTAACGAGGCGTGTGTAATATGATACAAGCATGGTGGATACGCCGCTGGTACTTCCTATATATAAGTGTTTGTATGGTATTACATATCGTAGCGTTATTTGAATCATTTCAATTTAAGTTATATAACATTTTATGCAAATAACATACTTTTCATAAGACATTGTTTTACAACAACTTATCTTATACAAACTCATTTTACATGGTTATTCATTTAACCTTACATTTATTTATACATATAATCTGATCATATTGTTTTTCAAACGATTTACAAAACAAATCAATTTACGAGGTTCATGACTAAACTTTATTAAACATTTTCTTAAACTTACAAGTCATGAATCTTACTTTCACAAAACCTATGTATCTCACAGGCATTTTTATGCTGACGTACCTATTTTTACACATGTTTCAGGTACTGCTTTGCAATGATTGTTGATACATGCTACATTTAGGATGGACTCGTGCCTTAGCAACTTTAAAACTTGGAAGATCATAGTTGTATTTATTTGATTGCATTAAAACAATGAGTTCATTTATTCAATAAAACAGAATTTATTTATTCCATGGTTATGAAACAATGATTCTGTTACAACACTCCCCGATGTTTCCGCCACGTCTGGTTGTTCTACGTGGTCGGGGTGTGACACTCGAGACCATGGTTGCGACTCGAGATCTCATCAAGCACTCGAGATCTCATAAAACACAGTAGTCGAGACCATGATTACGACTCAAGACTGAGGTTGCGACTCGAGACCTTGATGAGTCGAGACCTCATAATTTTACAAGTTGAGTCGAGACTTGACTCGAGATCTTACTCGAGACCTCATACTGAGTCGAGATCTCACTCGAAACCTCATTATTTTAGGTTGTTTAATGTGAACTAAGACTTAGCTATTAAATAATTGGTTTTGTAAATACTTAGTTAATTAATAAGGATCAAATAATGTTTTACAAAACCAAAATGGCTTAACTTGAATGAGCTTCTGATGTGTCACTTCTGGCCAAAGCTGATTTGATGCATCTATTTATTGTTCAAGTATTATAGAAGCTATGTTAATTATGCATTACAAACGTGAATGTCTTACTTCTGGCCAAAGCTGATTTAATTCATTTATGTCTAGCATACTTAACAAGTGCATAACTAAAGTGATTGTCTCATTTCTGGCCAAAGCTGATTTGTCACGATTACTTTGCACATATGCTTAAATGATTACACTTATGGCCAAAGCTGATTTGTTTTCGTTTAAGTAGAACTTTAAATAAGTCTATTATTTTGATGTTAGTAATAGACATATCACAACCTCTTCACATAATGATCCTTATATCAATGATCCTTCATTAATTTTATGATCATTTCGTCTGCCCTAATTTTAGTACCCATAATTTTACTCACTATAACTTTCTTTTATAAATCAATATCTCATCCACTCTAATTTCTAAACCTAATATGTTTTTGCTTTACTTAAAGTTTCTATAAGAATTACCTCTTAAATTGAATCCTTGATTATCCCTTAAGACACGATAATCCTACTGCTCTCTTCTGATAATGATTACTACAGAAGAAAAGTAGAGCATGATGAATAGGACAAATCAAACATGATGTCTCTCATGATAATCAAGAACTCTCTAACATAAATGCTATCACTAAAAGGTCATTCCAGATTAAGTCTTTCCTAAGACTAATCTATAATTGTGGAATAATCATAAGAATTCCTAAGATGCATGCCTTCATTTAAAATTCTAAACTATAAAGATAAGTGGTATATGTGAATACATAATAATGTACAATACCATGACCCATAAAGTTAAGGGCTTACGCATGGAAATAAGTACATTTTTCCAGTACATTACGTACTAAGATTTTCACTTGTACAATTTGATGCCTTATAAATCGACTATAACACTCAAAAGTACCAAAGTCTAATGAGTGTGTTGATAAGCAACATATGTACAAAGAAATAAATGTTTGAAACTGGAAAATAAGATGTTATTCACCTTACAACCACTAAAACTTTAAAAGAGGATTGTTCTAAGGTCCATAGACAAATTACAAGTGCTAATTCCACCTCTAAGGTTCTTCAAGGGAAAATCTTACTGCATAATTTTGCCTTAGACTACGCATAAGCAACGAGACTATCCATTATTCAGAAGAACGGTTGGATAAGTTAATTAGGTAGTCACTTCCTAATGATATCTAAGTCTGATAATTTTAATATTCCTATTAACACATGATTAGTTGACTCTAGTTTTAAACGTTTCCTTACCAGAAGTCAACAAATAATTAACATGAGAGTTAGTGACAAAATTAAATGTTAAGGCTATAAAAACCATAATAAGCAGTCTTCTAACAAAAACTTTTCAATGCCTTACATATTCTGAAGATTAATCAGAATATCGTATCATAATTAAGCTATGTTATGAAGGTTGTGAGGTTTGCATGGTCAACATAAAGTCACACTTACTTAAACCCTCATATTATTTGTTTTAATATCTGGATAGAAACATTACTAAGATGGAACTAGATGATACCTTAAACTTTCACAAATTTTGTCATCATGCAAATGAGAATTTGATAAAATAAAAATGAGACTTATAAATTTCATCCATTATAACAGAAATTCATGAGAAATCATGACATGGTTAATGAGGATGATTTTTTATCTAATCTCATTCTAAGTGATTTTAAATCATGACATTAAAAGCCCTAAATCATTATTTGGCTTAAGGAATAAGTATGGATCCATCATAAGTCATTGACATTCGTGGAACTTATTCCAAATGGAATATTCAGACATAATTCATTTAAAAGACTATCAACTTGTATCTAAATTTTGTCGCATATGGCACACGGTCTTAGAAGAAATCTATTCATATATGTACTTAATAAGATTTCAATTAGATATGTCCCTAAAGTTTCTTATGATATATGGACATTAAAGAAATCAAATAAAGTCTAACGTATATATGATAGGTTCCCACGTCACGTAGCTCATTGAAACTTCTTTTGTAGCATTCTAGAGATATTAAAGATCAGTGGGAGCATTAAGTGTCTTAATCATAACTTGCAATAGTTGCAAGAGGTGGGGGAGTGAAAATTTTACACCTCTTGTACAAGACACTGCTCCATCTTGACACTGTTCTATCATAACTTGTCTTCTTAAAATCTAATGCTACTCTTACAAAAGTTTCATTGTTGCTTAATTGTGGGCACACTTAGATTTCTTACCTAAACTAACATAATCCTCAACAAGAGAAACTACAATGACTAACATCATTAATATGTTCATTAATATGTTTTCTCTATTAGAATTTGTTTGGTCGTTAAATATTGACCCTAAGCATGCTGAGTTCCTAAAGTTTTCTAAGGTCAATGGGAGCAGTCAAAGTCCTTATCATGACTTACAAGGAATACAAGAGGCGGGGGGAAGAGTGTCATTAAATTTTACTCCGAATTTAACTCCGATTACACCTCTTGTACACCATACTGCACCAACTCTTACAAACTTAGAATCCTGAAAATGATAGCAACCTAACCAAGAGCTAATCCATAAAACTGAAACTTCTAACAAACCCAATAATCAACTCAGGAGGTCATCTAGGTTTAAAACCCTACTAACTTTGATGATTACATAACCTCCCTAACTGAAGTTGAAATGGATTTTGGAAATGTTTACTGATCATATCTCTTCAAATTAAGCCATTAGCGTCAATTAATCTTCTAAATGGAATAAAACAGTTTTCTAGTAAAACTGATTTTATGTGTTCGTATAACGTTTGGGATTTGATTGAATTACCTAAGAGTGTTCATAACTAAACCAAATCCTAATATATAAACGTTAAGACACTAAGGAGCATGATTGATTGTCAAAGGTTTTACTTAGGAAGAGATAAATTATCAAAGATTTCTTTGAGGATCATCACTGTTCTAGTAGCTTATAATAGTTTAAAGCTACATTAGATGAACATTAAAACAATTTTCCCTAACAACTGGCTGACATATTTACATGTTCATAAAACAACCTGAAAGTTATAAACTTAAGGTTAAAGAACAGTTTGTCTATAAGCCAATAAAATCCATGTATGGTTTAATGCAAACGTCATAATGTGATGAACTCTTAACGTATCAACAATCAAGTGGATTAATGTACCTACCTCAAGATGAGTGGGAGCAACTAAATTAAACTTGTCTATTCTTTTGACAAGTATATGTTACATAAGTCAAAGCATTGTTAACACAAACTTTGATATAATAGATCTCAGAGATATCTCTTACATAATAGATATCATAACATGTTGAGATAGACCAAATGGGACATTACTTTCGTTCCATAAGTTTAACATTAAATTGGTCCTTACATATGTAACAAAATGCTGCTCTCCTTTAGAGGATAATAGGATAAATGAAATTATTTCTTACGCTTCATTAATTAGAAGCCTTATGTAAGTTTAAGTCTATACTCGTTTAGATATTACTCACATTGCAACACACTAGATATGTCTAGATTAATGTGAAGCATCTAATAGAGTATTACAATATCTTTAAAGTAAACGAGAGGCTATAATTTAAAGAAGAAGTGAGAACTCAAACCGGTTTATTACTTTAACTTTGTAATATTCAAAGCTGACAAAATGTAATTTCGGGTATATCCTTATGTCAGCAGACAAAACCTATCTCATGGAGGAGTCATAATGTACTGATATCAACAACCTAAGTTATAACGACATAATATAGTCACTAAATGTTGTTGGAAATTTATCAGTGGACTCATAAGTTTATTAACTCATTATAATTAATATATTGAAGACTTATTGTGATAAAGTCAGCTACCATGTCTCCTTGAACAGTAACAGTTCGAGAGGTGCTGCATTAGATTTCGATACGCAATTAATTATTCGTTTATGAACGAATTGAGGAAACTAAATCTTTGTATCGAATGCATTCATGATATGCTTAAGGATCCTATAACTAAAAGTCTATCACCCATAACTATTATGTAAGCGCTTATAATAATCACGGGTATATTGATGACTATGTACAACTGCATATCGTACTATGAATGACTAACTATTAATTAATTTTCCTCACCAGTTTGATTTTGTATGTCTCTAACATATGTTCTGCCGGTGTAATGACATATAGACAACTATAAATACAAATCAAACGTTAAAGGGCTTACTTATTTTGATCATAACTGTTAGGTTTTAAATTGAGGCAGTAGTATGACTAATGGGGGTCCTGAGTCGAATAATGATTCAACGGCTGTATTTCTCTGCTACGGTTCTTGGTTTAAAGCTAAAACGAGTATTAACTTCTGATCAGACTAATCTAATACTCATGATAAATGATTATTCGGCTAAGTGGGAGAATGTAAGATTAAATATTTATTTATTTATATTTAATCTAGTAGCCATCATTATCATTTATATAATATAGATCAAAATATATTAAAACCTATAATAAATTAGTTGGTAATTGTTGATGGGCCAGATTACCTTTATTAACTAATTGGGTTTCCCCTTGGGTGTATATAAGGAGATTACTAGAGAGGGATTAGGGTTAGACATTCATAACATCATCACCAAAAATCGCCTCCTCTCTCTCCATTACTACGAGTTCTTCAACCCTAAAGAACTCGGTACTACCATCAAGAAGATACATCCTAAAGGGAAACCAGATTAAGCTGACAACTATGTCGAACTCCGTGGCTGTGTCTCTGACTGGATTCTCTGCTGGCCTGTTTGCTGTATCAGGTATTATTTACATGTTTTCCCTTATGTTTAAAAAAGAACTGATCAACATGTATAGCCAATGTGGTTGCTCAAACGACATGGTTACGGAACCTCCTCATTGAACTATCAGTTCCGGCAACGAAAGCAACTCTAGTCTACATGCCAGCATATTAGCGGTCTACCTATCCCAAAATACAGTTCAACATCAACGCACCAAACATGTTGAGCTAGATATCCATTTCGATCGTGAAAAAGTTCGTATAGGGGCAGTTAGAGTTCTACATATTCCGGTCGATTTCCAATACGCGGATATATTCACGAAGGGTCTGTCTGGACAACTCTTTACTCACTTCTGCTCCGGCCTCTGCCTTCGGTCCCCTACGCTATCGATCGAAGGGGTGTATTAGTTTACATATGTATAGAAAATATAGTTCTGTTATTTATTGTATAGTCAAAGGGAGTTATTATCCCTTATTTGTTTCAATACTTGTTTAGCATAGATCGCTCATGTTCTTTAGCCTTTGTTGTGTATATGTATGTTGAGTATCAATGAGAAGATCATCAATTCAATCATGTCTGATTTCCGACAGTTCCCTAAATAACTAAAGTGATGTTGTTTGTTCTTTATGCTTGCATTCTAACTAAATCACTCCATATGAACTAAGTCAATAACTATTCAGTTGGAGCCAAAGTATAGGTAATCATAATTTAGTTAATCTAAACTAGTTACTAATTTAGCAACTTTTTTCTAAATCAGGAAATCATTTAATTGGTTAAAAATTAAATTTGTTAAAAACTAAATATGTTTAAAAATTAGGGTGCTCAAATCGTGACAAGAAATAATTAAGTTTTCTTGATTTAATAATATTATGGGAGTTAACTATAAATTTATGTTCCTTTAAGGGATTAGGATCAAATACAAAGGATCATAATTGTAAGAAGTGTAAGTAGGATTTATAGAGTGACAAGTGTCCAATAACCTAAAAAAACCCACTACACAAAAAAACCCCACTACAAAAAAAAAAAAAAACCTTAAACATCCACCACCACCAAAAACCTAACCCCCCCCCCCCCCCCCACATCACCCACCCTCAAAAAAATTTTTTTTTTTTTTTTTTTTGCCGAGGGGATGGGGGTTTAGGTTTTTGGGTGGTGGTGGGGGTTTAGTTTTTTTTAGGTTTTTTTTTTTTTTTTTTTTTTTTGGGGGGGGGGGGGGGGGGTGGTTAGGTTTTTTTAGGTTTTGGGGGGTGGGGGGTTAGGTTTTTTTTTGGTTTTTGGGGGGTGGGGGTGGGGGGTTAGGTTTTTTGTGGGTTTTTTTGGTGAGGTCTAGTTTTTTTTTTTTTTTTTTTTTTGCCGGGGGTGGGGTGGGGGTGGGTGTTTAGGTTTTTGGTGGTGATGTAGTGGGTTTAGTTTTAGGTTATTGGACACTTGTCACTCTATAAATCCTTCTTACACTTCTTACAATTAGGGGTGTTCATCGGGTTTTTTCTTCGGGTTTCGGGTTTTTCGGGTCGGGTTGTTCGGGTTTTTTTCTGTGAAAAATTGACCCGATAACCAACCCATTTTAAAGTTCGGGTTAGTCGGGTTTGTGTTATTCGGGTTCGGGTTAGTTCGGGTCGGGTTATTCGGTTTTCGGATTTAGATGTAAAATAAAAATAAATGTTTTTTTTTTATAAAATATCATCAAAATTCATATTGTTACTTTAAAAATATCATTAAAGTTCAAAGATTAGTTGACAATATGCTATTATAATATTTAAAAGTCCCGAAACTTAGTGTTTCATCTATTAAAGACTCCAAATCTAAACATTTTTATAAGAAAAAAAAATAAATGTTCGGGTTTTTTTTTCGGGTTTCGTGTTTCGGGTTTTTCGGGTCGGGTTGTTCGGGTTTTTGGCCTGGAAAAAGTGACCCGATAACCGAACCATTTAAAGTTCGGGTTGGTCGGGTTCGGGTTTCTCGGGTTCGGGTTTTTCGGGTATTCGTTAATTCGGGTTCGGGTGGCTTTGAATTCGGGTCGGGTTTCGGGTTTCGGATAAAAATGAACAGTCCTACTTACAATTAGAAGCCTTTGTATAATAACTTGACCCTTCATTTAAGTATCGGTTATTCGGTTGGAAAGTCATATCCACATGGTTGCAAAATAACTAAATCATCCCATATTGAGTCAATAACTATCAAGTGTGAACTAAGTCGATAACTATCTAGTTGGAGCCAAAGTATAGGTAATCATAATTTAGTTTATAAAATTACATATACTAATTAACTAACTACATGAATACACAAAAAAAAATTACTTTATGTTAATTAATCATAATTATAACTGATATTCTTTTTTATTTTTTAGTATTATATTATTTCATCGAATAATAGTGTATTTCGTCTTGACGTGGTTTATTGTTTATATTGTATTAAACGCACAGTTGATAATGTTTGATAATGTTGAATAATGTGTAGTGGCGGAGCCATACTTTTAACAAGGAGGTCGTCTGACACCATTGAATTTTGTATAGCAAATACAACGTATAATAGGAAAAATTCGAGCGACACCATTTTTTTTACGAGCGACACCATTGTCTTTTTACAAACGACACCATTGTTTTGTTTTCTTCTAAAAGAATTACATAATAAGCAAAATTATATTTCAAAAATTAAGCCCAGTTAGGGTTGTTTGTTTACCTCTTAATGAAGCTCTTAATGGTTCAGACATCTTACTGGTTCAGCACTTAATGATTCAGATTGTTTGTTTCGTGAGCAAATGTTTGAATGGTTCAGACATTTACCTCTGAATGGTTAAGTATTATACAAAGTCTGAATGATTAAGACATCTAATCTGAATTGGTCAAACATTTGCCTCTGAACCGTTAAGCATTATACTTGCTCTTAATGGTTCAGATTTCTTACTGGTTCAACACTTAATGGTTCAGGCCTTTTACTGGTTCATCACTTAACCATTTAGAAGTTGTCAAACAGCATCTTACTTGAATTTAATTGGTATACTCTAAATCATTAAAGGTCCATGCTTAATTTTTATTTTTTCTAATCCAGTAAGCATTATAACATTATGTCTAATTGGTTTAGTTTCAATTGTTTAACATAACAGGATGTTTGATGATCATTTGAATGATTTGTGCACTTGTTTATTATAATGAAAAAGAGTTTTTTTTTTTTTTTTTTGCAAGTTGCCATTGAAAACATTATGAATCGTTTTCAAAACATGAAAATGCGTACAGAGCAACTATTAAATGCATTTTTTATATATTTCAAATGACTTTGTAATTTTATTATGGGGATGTTTGGCAACATCTTAATGGTTAAGTGCTGAACCAGTAAGATGTCTGAACCATTAAGAGCCTGTATAATGCTTAACCGTTCAGATGCAAATGTCTGACCAATTCAGATTAGAGTCATAACCATTCAGACTTTGTATAAATCTTAACCATTCAGAGGCAAATGTCTGAACCATTCAGACATCTGCTCTTGAGACAAACAGTCTGAATCATAAGTGCTGAACCAATAAGAGGTCTGAACCATTAAGAGCCTCATTAAGAGGTAAACAAACAACTCCTATGTGTTTTTATTCAATGACATTGTATATTTACTGTTATATTTGTTTTTAGAGTAAATTACTTTTTGAGTCCCTGTGTTTTAGTGGTTTTAACCACTTGAGTCCAAAATCAAAAAGTTTAACGCCCTGAGTCCCTAACCATTTATTTTATAACGTTTTGAGTCCAATTTTGTTCATTTTATAACGATTTGAGTCCAAAAAATTGGACTCAAAATGTTAAAATTTGGACTCAAAATGACTCAAATAGTTAAAGAAAATGCTTATAGAGACTCAGGTCATTAAACTTTTTGCTTTTGGACTCAACTAGTTAAAACTACTAAAACATAGGGACTCAAAAAGTAATTTACCCTTTTTAGAGTAAATTACTTTTTGACCCGACTAGATCTGACCCGACTAGATTTGACCCGACTAGATCTGAGCCAATCCAAAAAGTTCGGGTTACTATAAACTGGGGTATCCTTAAAAAAAGACACCAAAAGAAAAAATTTATGGCTCCGCAACTGATAATGTGTAACCATTTTAGCATTATATATTAAAATTCACATTATGTATCAAGCGTATATAGATCCAACATCTTAGATGTAGACCTTTTCTAGCATAAGATAATTGTGTACGCTTATGTTACGTACTATTACTTATTAACAACATCAACATTGAATTACTTAGAGTAAATTGCCATTTTAGTCCTTGAGTTTTGTTCAAATTTGCCATTTTAGTCCAAATAGTTTTTTTTTTTGTCTCTGGGTCCCTGACTTTTACATTTTGTTGCCATTTTGATCATTTTGTCTAACTCCATCCAAAAACCCAGTTTGTAACAGGGGTATTTTCGGGATTTCCTTAAAAAATGTTTTCAGTTGCCATTTTGATCCAATTCTAAAAAATCAAAAAAATTCCAAAAAAATCTAAAAATCAAAAAAGTTCTAAAAAATCATAAAAATTCTAAAAAATTCAAAAAAATCTAAAAATAAAAAAAATTCTAAAAAATCATAAAAATTCTAAAAAATCCAAAAATCATTAAATGTTTCGGCACGAACCGTTTCAACCCGTACCGTTTCGAACCAAACCGTTTCGACCCGTACCGTATCGAACCGAACCGTTTCGACGCGAACCGTTTCGAACCCGTACCGTATCGAACCGTACCGTTTCGACGCGAACCGTTTCGAGCAGAACCGTTTCGACACGAACCGTTTCGACCCGTACCGTTTCGAACCCGAACCGTTTCGAGCCGAACCGTTTCGACGCGAAGCGTTTCGACCCGTAACGTTTCGACGCGAACCGTTTCGAACCGAACCGTTTCGACGCGAACCGTTTCGACCCCTACCGTACCGTATCGAACCGAACCGTTTCGACGCGAACCGTTTCGATACCGGTTCGAAACGGTACGGGTCGAAACGCTTCGCGTCGAAACGGTTCGTGCCGAAACATTTAATGTTTTTTTGGATTTTTTAGAATTTTTTTGATTTTTTAGAATTTTTATGATTTTTTAGAATTTTTTTGATTTTTAGATTTTTTTGAATTTTTTAGAATTTTTATGATTTTTTAGAATTTTTTTGATTTTTAGATTTTTTTTGAATTTTTTGGAATTTTTTTGATTTTTTGGAATTGGATCAAAATGGCAAATGAAAACATTTTTTAAGGAAATCCCCAAAATACCCCTGTTACAAACTGGGTTTTTTGATGGAGTTAGACAAAATGATCAATATGGCAACAAAATGTAAAAGTCAGGGACCCAGTGGCAAAAAAAAAACTATTTGGACTAAAATGGTAAATTTAGACAAAACTCAGGGACTAAAATGACAATTTACTCAATTACTTATTAATATTAACAACATCGACATTTAAACACGACACCTATTTTAATTATTATGATATAAATAGTCCGCATTGGTTGAAAACGAGGTAGCATGTGCCTATCCATTATATTAAATAAGAAAAAGTAGTTTCTCAATATTTTTTTTTAAAGAAAACTTTATTAAAACACACCTCCGACCTAAACGGGCAAAACGCCAAACAATACCTCCGACCCAAACGGGCAAAGGGTCGCAAATTACAATATATACATAAGGTATTTACACCACTCTACCCAACTAATATAATTAGAAGAAGATTTATTTTTAACCCAAGAAAATCTCTAGATATCGAGTTTCTCAATATCTAACACATACAATCCCATGTTTACCAAGTTCAGTTCTTATGATTTTTTACGTACTGTACAAAACCTCATGTGTATGAATAATGTAACATATTACAAACATATCTAACACACACGATCTCATTTATTTTAGTAAGTTTAATTCTTACAAATTTGAAGTATATAAAACCTCAGCCGTACAAAAAATAAAAAAAATGTAACATACTAGAAATATAAAGAGTAAATTGCCATTTTCGTACTTGAGTTTTTGTCTAAATTGTCATTTTAGTCTAAATAGTTTTTTTTTTCTGCTCTGGTTTCATGACTTTTCCCTTTTCTTGCCATTTTAATCACGTTGTCTAACTTAATTTAAAAACCAGGTTATAATCTGGGGTATTTTTGGCATTAAATTATTATGAGATTTATAAATTATGTTGTAAACTACCCCTGGTTATCACTACACAACAGTTATGTCAAAAATACCCCTGGTTATAACCAAAATTTTCAACTGAGTTAGGCGATATGATCAAAATGGCAAGAAAATGGAAAAGTTAGAGATCTCAAAGGAGAAAAAAAACTATTTGAACTAGCAATTATGTTGTAAGCTACCCCTGGTTATCACTACACAACAGTTATATCAAAAATACCCCTGATTATAAGCAAATTTTTTGACTGAGTTAGGCCATATGATCAAAATGGCAAAAAAATGAAAAAGTTAAAGACCTCAAAGGAGAAAAAAAATATTTAAACTAGCAATTTAGACGAAAACCTAAGGGACTAAAAATGATAATTTACTCAAATAAAAATAAAAAAGAGACATGTTCTCTAGAGAATAAAAGATAGAAATTTTCTCTCTCCTCTCTCTCTCTCTCTCTCTCTGTCTCTCTCTCATCTTTATCTGTATATATATAGGGACATACATATAGTAAAATTAATGAACATCGAACAGGTGGTAGTTTACAGACCAAGAAAGCGACCCTATCTTGTTGTACACTCAGAGAGAGAGAGAGAGAGAGATGAAGACGGTGGTGGTGATGGTTGTGGTTGTGCTAGCAGCAGCTGCAAACACAAACAAAGTTGCAGGTTACAAGAACTACACCGTAGGAGAGGATCTGGGCTGGTTTGACAAACTCGAAAAGTCAACCGTCGATTATCAAAAATGGGCTTCTTCCAAAACCTTCTCTCTCGGTGATTTCCTCAGTATGTTTCATCTTCCTTCATTTTTAGATATTACTTTGTGTGAACGCTAAGGCTATAAATGGAAAACAAACAGTACCAATCCTTTTTTCTTTGAACCGCAAAACACTTTATATCTATATATAAACAGCCAGCAAGCTGAACGAAGGTATCACTTTATATCAAAAATGGGTAGGTAATCAGATCTTTGCCGACAGACAGATTAGTGACTGTTTCTGGATTTGATCATTGATAAGAGTGAATTTTGATAAGCCGCCATATTCACCAGGAGAATTTTGTGATGATTATTTTTTTTTTATTGCTCTAAATCAAGAAACCATTTTAATTGGTTAAAAATTAAATATGTTTGAAAACAGATCGTGACAAAATAATCAGGTTTTATTTACGTGTAATAGTCGGTGGTTAATACACATATCGTGTTTATTTTAATCATTTTATTAGTTACTGTTTTTTTTTTTTATTAAAAAAGAGGACCCACCAAGAGCTAGAAACCAAATTAAAATTACACTAACTAGGCCAGGACGCCAGGTTATAAATTTAATTTATCATGTTGACATACAACCTATATTAGTTTTTAATATATATAAATATCAACCAACTCATTTATTCCGAAACTTGATTAATAACCTGGTTTTAACTTGACACCTGGGTCATAAGGCCGGTTAAGGTTAATACCTTAAAGGCTCATTCACAAAAATATATTCAAAGGTGTCTATATGAACACACCTATTGAGATAAATTTGGATCACTTCGTGCCACCAGCGAAACCACCCGATCATATCCCTCTCCACTAAGCATAATGCCTATACACAAATTCATGAGGAAACCTAATAAATGGGAAAACCCCACTTGTGAGAATCGAACCCAAGACCTATTGATCCCAAAGCCATATCTCACCATAATATGTCACTAGGCTATAATTCCTACATCCAAATTTTATTAATTTCTCTAATTCGTCATTTAACCGGTCAAAAATCCAACTGTCACCATGTTAAAAAAAAGTTTTGGAGATAGCATTTCATGTGTGGTTAGTTATTGTCAGCTTTCATGATTGCCAGCTTTAAAGTATAAACTGCATGCATGGTAGCTTGTACCACAAGCAGTAGTGATTGTACATCCCTTTATTATTGGCGTTTGCTTGCAGATGTCCTTTTCAAACATTTGTTTTTAATCTTTCCGGATTATCTATTATGCAGTTTTCAACACCGACAACAATCACACAGTTGTGCAAACATACAATTCCACCATCTACCACCTCTGCGATGACAGTGATGCTGTTGGTAACGACACCATCCTATACGCATCACCCGACCCATCCGCCTCTGCAGTCCACCCGGTCTCTGTAGCCGTCCCGCTCACCAGGGTCGGTCCCAACTATTTCTTCTCGAATGATTACGATGGGGAGCAATGCGAAAACGGGCAACACTTCAGTATCAACGTGACCCAAGGGCAGGGGTTGCCACCAAGTTTAAGGACTCCAACGCCTGGAGCCCCTGGTCCGGTCAGTCAAGAGTCTGGTGACGATACAGTGCCCGACACAAACGTCCCAGCTAACTTTGATCACCCTAAAGATATCAGTGATGATGATGACGATGATGATGATAATGGCAAGAAGAAATCAAATGGCATGATTACACAATCGTGGGGGGGATTTAGCAGGATTTTGATTCTGTTGGGATTGCTATACAGCGGCTGGTAGATTAAATTTTTTTTTATACTTATATGTTATTGTTTGCAAGTTTTACAAGGGAGTGATGAGTCAGCATAGAAAAGATTTTATAAAAATAGCGAATACATGTTTGGTTTTGTTTAAGGTTTTTTTCTGTTACGTGTGGTGTTTAACATACATGTCATGATAATAACTATGGCGGTAAGAACCATGGCTGGAGAATTTGGTGACTGATGCTTCAGGTACACTGGTAGGGGGCACATGCTTGTTGAAGCAAATCTATCCTCAGATTGTCCGCGCCTGTCACGAAAATAGAAATATACGATAAAGCAGTTAGCATTTATGAAATTACATTTTTAAACACACAAGCAGAGATTTGGAAGACATCTTCACAAGTATAGCGTCGACATGACAATTTTAACCCCTTTAGGGGGGTGGGGGTGGTCACTAGTGATAGAATTCCATCACTCACAAACACTCAATCAAGTTCCGCCATGTCATCAACCATTTTTCCATCACTAACAACCTTTTTTGGTGGCAATGGTCATCACTCACAACACCCAACAATAAAACCCCACACCCCCCTCACATCCATTTATCACTCACACCCCATAACGCGTTGAAATTATCACGGAATCTACAATATCACGCGTGAAAATGTTGGTGGCGGTGGGAATTTTTGTTTTCCACGCGTTGAAAACGGCTATCACGCAACTATAACGTTGCCACCCCCACCTCCCTTAGTGATAAAAATTCGGGTCATGTTTAATCTCTAAAGGAATCAGACATTTGCCGCTGCACCACCCCTTGAAGGTTCCCGACTAAAATTTTGAATAAAGTAAAAGGAAATAACACAAGAAATACAAAATCGGCTCATTTCAAGAGGTAACCCTTTCTCCGATATGTACTTTTTTGAGGAAGGAAAACAAACTATCTTTCTGACAAAGTCCCTGTATATATAACATCCAACATGTCATACCAACCAATATTGTCTATTCTGCCCACTAGCTCACCTATTTGTTTTGGTTACTCGAGCGGAGCTACCCAAGTGGTTACCCGTCCTTAACCATAATGCGTCCAAAACATGTTAGTGGTATCTAACTAATAGCCATTAGCAAGCCTCTTATGAGATGAGCTTTGCCAAAGGTGTAAAAGTATACTTTTAACAATTTTGTATATATCTATAGGAAATAGGATAGGCAAATTCGTAAGAGGATGCTGGATGAATAAAGAAATTACAACCCTAATCACCTACTTATATATAAGAATTTATTCCAAATAAAAGCTCTAATTCCTAGTCTAATTTTAATAACAATAAAATATTATATGCCTTATCATATTATAACAACATTTATGTAACCGGTCTAGTTAGGGTTTCGATAGGCCACTGAGTGTACCTGAAAAGAGTGACTAACAATTAACAAGCACATGAGAGCTTACCCTAATATGGCCCAGATCGAGTTCCATAAAGATGTAGTAGGCCTTTTGCTGGTGTGGCTTGAAGAATCTTTTTTGTGCTTATCATCCTGTCCTCCTGAACAAGTAAATGCATATCTTTCAAAATTTAATTCTATTAATGTCATTATTCTAGAATTATTTGGGATATTATTTTGTGTGGGTAAACAGCAACACTCTGTCTAGCTGAATTAGCTTTCATGTGAAGACAAGTACTAATAGTCTCGGTTGACATCCAAGGGTAAAGAGACATGGAAATTTATTGCAGATGCTTGTGGACCCCACATATCGTTGCACCTCACCTTTTCTGCGTATTAGAGGTGGAAAAATAGGTGGGTTGGGTAACAAGTAAAATCAGGTTCATGCTGGTTTTAGTTGAGATCAAAACGTGTTGGGCTGACCCACGAACATTTGTTTGTCCAATTTCATAAACAGTTATCTAGTTATATATAATTAGAAAAACCATGTTGGTACAAAATCTATTGAGAAATACACTTTGGGAAACTCAACCAATACCACCCTTTTTATTCTTTTTCCTTTTGGCTAAAACAACTATTTGACCCATTAGGGATAAAACATGACCAAATCAACCCGTTCATAAGTAAATGGGGGGATGATGTAAACTCAAACTAAGTAATTAGTACGAAAAAAATAAACTTGACAAAAAAAACATAATTACACCATACCATAAATTGTGTGATTTCGTATCGCCGCCAACTTTTCAACCAATTGGCGTTCCTCATTGCTGACATGACAAGGACATTGGGTTACTTTGTTAGTAAATTTAGAACAATATGATAGAAGAAACAAATATCATTAATTTGCTAATCATACAACAAATGACTTTGACAATCAGAAGTCAAAGTATCTTGATATATCAGACACTATTAGCGGTTCCGCCGCTAACCAAGTTCCTTTTATATAATTTTAGTTATAGCTTTAGACCCGTAAATATTACTTCTAAAAGTATGATCCCTATAATGTAAACTAAAAGTATGTTCCTTATTGATGTCATTTGCTTTAAATAAATCCAGAAACTTCCCAAGATAATAATGATTAGGTAGAAAAATTCACCTGATATATTTTGGGATCTGGACATTCACAATAAAGTGATGATGCCCTCTAACAGATGGTTTATTGACATCTGGAACTCCCATTTTTGAAAGTTTTATGGTTTCTCCAGGCTGAACCCCAGAAGGAACATGAAGGTCTTTTAGACCTTCAACCGTTTCAACCTATATCAGAAACAACTTTAAACTCAGAATTACAAAGCAAAAGAAATACAGTCATCTAAAGATTACCTATCATAAGTATCATAAATTACATTAACTGGCATAAGATCACACGTTACCTTAATAACAGTACCTAATATTGCCTGTGAATAATCAATTTTAATATCTGAGTAAAGATGAAGACCCTCCCTTCGTATTCCTCGTTTTTGGTTGACGTGAAGGACTAAATACAAATCACCAACTCTATTCCTGCATTAAACATCGAGCGTATTAACAGCTAATTCTGTGAAAGAACCAAGCAAGAAGCTTCCATTTTGTCCTGTTTAACCTTCTAACGTGACGCTTTGAGTATGCAGTTATGGCGGTCAAAAATCAAATAGCGGACAAGGTCCCCTAATATATAGGTTATAGCGGTAATTTTTATATCATGCATAATTTATGTATTTATATATATATATACAAATATATATTTGAAAAATATTAATAATATCAAAATACAGGTTTAGGATCCTATAAAAAGGGCCTTTTTCGTGAGAAGTGTGAGAAGGCATTGGAATTGACATGTAGGCATCATGTTTTGGACTTAGGCATGATTTTTGGTTTGTTTTGACAAGAAAAACACCAAACATAACAATTTAAGACACAATATAATGAACTCTATGCTTAAAACTTAAAACACCATGCCAAGAACGTCAAGTAGTGTGTTTTAAGTGTTAAGTAGTGTGTTTAGTTATATTTTAAATTTTGTGCCTACAAGTCATTGCATTGTGTCTTAAATTGATGTGTTTGGTGTTTTTCTTGCCAAAACAACCCAAAACAATATGGCTAAGTCCAAAACATGATGCCTACATGTCAATTTCTATGCCTTCTCACACTTCTCACGAAAACAGTTCTTTTTACAGGAACCTAGTCCTCAAAACACATAGTAATATCATATTATCATGCAAAATATTAGTAGTAATATCAAAATCCAAAACATGAACTGAGGAAGTCCAGCGATTTAGAGATTTAGGTTTAATTTTGTTGAATGATGAACTGATGAAGAACCAGCGAATCCAGTGAATCTAGCGAATGAAGACTTTGGGCCTCGATTTAGGTTTAATTTTAGGTTTGGGCCTTTACTTTTGGGTTTATTTCAAACAAAAAGTTGAATAATGTGGGCTTTTTACCTTACTTTTGGGCTGAAATAAAAAAACCGCTAAAAGCAGTGCTATGACCGCTATACGGGTTTCAAAATAGCGGTCCAATAGCGGGATTTATCACCACTATAAGGGACCGCTATGGGTTCTTATGTCCGCTAAGCGCTTTGATATCTTTGAAAGTCTTGATCTTATTTAATTATATAACTAAAGTTGTTTGAATCTGTACACATTTCTTTCTTGACATGTATATTTTTCTAACTTATTACTGCCAAAAATCCTAAAAGAAATCAACTTTTCCAAAAAAAAAAAAAACCTAGTTCTTTTTATTTACAACAGCCATAAATGCTGTAAGAAAGTTGATGTCATGGTCATGTCATCCGTTTTTTTACAGCAGCTGTAAAGGGCTGAAAAACCCCACTTCGAATTTTTTTTTTTTACAGCCGTCTTTGTAACATTTTAGCATAGTTGTTAATAGCGGCTATAGCGCGCTATGTAGCCATGCGACCAAGTGTCGCTATATGGGTCTTAGCGATCAATAGCAAACTTACCGACAGTTAGGTTGTTTTTTTTTATGTTAATATCAATTAGATATAGCTAAATAGCTGGATTTATAGGTTTTTGTTAAATATACATGTAAAATAGCATACATACAAGGGTATTTTGATGTAATATACATATAAAAATTTTCAAAATTCTTTTTCTAGTGTAATCGCTATTTATAAAATAGCCGTCGCTATTTGTCGCTATTCGCTACGTAGCCTATAGGTGCCTTGTCGCTATTCGCTATCGACAACTATGCGTTTTAGTCTAGGGTGTGCAAAAACTGGGGGTAAAACTCGCACGGGAAGGCCGAGTTCTCTAAGTTCTCACAAGTCGTAGGAGTTTTCTCTTATCCGAATATATATAGGGTTGGGTACTTGGATTCAATGGGGAACATAGTTGTTAATAGCGAATAGCGACAAATAGCACCAAGGGACCTATATGCTACATAGCGAATAACGACCGCTATTTTATAAATAGCGATACACTAGAAAAAAAAATTGAAAATTTTTATCTGTATATTACATCAAAATACCCTGGTATGGTATATATGCTATTTTACATATATATTTAACAAAAACCTAATAGTCCAACTATTTTATAGCTATATCTAATTGCTATTTACATCAAAAAAAAAAAGTTAACTGTCGCTATTGGTCGCTATAACCCAAATAGCGACACTTCATCGATTCGCTACACAGTGCGCTATAGCGGTCGCTACAGACGCTATTGACAACTATCATGGGGAACACTAAAAAAGTGGGGGACCGACTCAAACGAACTCTGATTGGACTCATTCCAACGGCATTAGAACCGGCTCATCGAACAAAATGAACAATAAACAATCGTCCTTCAGTAAAAGTATTTAATAATATAAATAAAAGGTTATAGTGAAACTAAGTGAAGGTTTATAGGACAAACATAATGGACCGGCTTTAACTTTAGATATGGGGTTACTTAATATCATAAAAGATGGATGGGTAAAAATTTTGAACTGTTTGGGTCATGTAAACAGACTGAACTCGAGGGTCAGGCAAACAGATGTTCAAGGCAGGTCATATGCCAGTGAAGAACAATCCGAAGTTCATATGGCTAACCACTAGAGCTAAATGTGAGTCAAACCCATGTAAAAGTTGCTAACAAGTAACAATATAGAAACATAAAAATACGATAGCTATGGTGGACACCTGTTTTTGTCAACATTACCCTCTCCTTCCATTCGCATGGTGGCTTCATCATACACGCCCGGTGGGATCACCACTTTGACACGTCTCAGTAACTTCACTTCACCTTTGCCTCCACAGTACTTACAGTGTTCGGTTATAATCTTACCATCACCACCGCACTTTGAGCAACTAGATACCTAGATTAAAAAAGGTATTACAAATGTGCACCCATCAAGTCGTCAAAAGTATGCCATGATAAAAGAAACATCCAACTGAAAAAAATTGTGTATATGTTTAAAAGCAAGACAACTGCAACATAAAAACTAAAAACAAATATACTGATTATTATAAAGTGGTTGTTCTTAGTACTTTACTTTTTTTTTTTTAAGTAAATTACCTGAGACATGACCCCAAATGGTGTTTTCTGAGTTTCTACCACTGCTCCTCTACCTTTACAACGGCTACATGATATTATACAATTGCTTGATTTAGCTCCTGTTCCACCACAATGATCACATGTCTCAAAGCAGGAGACTTCAATGTCCCGTTTTGCTCCGAATATTGACTCTTCAAAGCTCAGATACACATCTTGCCTGAACAATAGCGAATCAACAACTTCATAAGCTTTAGCTTGGCAAACCAACATCAATGATTATCGTTTAATCAGTATGGTGTAAATAAAATAGAACCGATGCCTTACGATCATGTAGTGACAGGAGCATAAAGCAACAGTTTTTTTTCTCATATAGGTGGTATTCTAGTGGACATGTAATTGGTAAAAAAAAATAAGTTCTTTCTCAAGAAGAGATTTGTCAGCATGCTGAATGGACAAAGATAAATGTATTTCTTTTTTGTTTAACAGAATGACCAGAAAATAATGATAAAGAAAGGTAATAATGTGACAGATTACAGTGGAAGTATGTCTTCTTTATCACAATTTTTCTTCTTAACAAACTCTTCTTATGACTTGAAAACATTACCACATAGGTTTAACAGCAGAAATGGTAACCTTGTAGGTGGGATGATTACCAAATGTTGAGGGCATGGGTTCCCTTGCTTCTGAAATTGAAATTCTTTCCTCCTGACTCATTCATACCGCCAAAAAACCCATTTGAATCCCCAAAAAAGGTGCCAAACACATCAAACGGGTCCACCTAAAAAACATCATAAGATTTAAAGAAAGATCTTATACTGATATTGTTATCTCATTGTGATACAATCTTACCTCCTGAGAACCAGCACCTGATCCATCATATTCCCCTCGTACCCCAGCCTCGCCATAACGATCATATAATGATCGTTTCTCTTCATCAGATAAGACCTACACAAGAAAAATACAAAATGAATAAATAGAGAGAAAAACCACCTTTATTATTTGAAAATATTGGGTAAATTTTCCAGGTTTTAAACATTGTTATCATAATTACAAGGGAGAGTAATTGGAATCTAATGTTAACATGAAAGAAGACAGGTACATGCAATTCAAGTCTTCTGAAACGTACAAAATACAGTCCTGGACAATGGGTATTAGACTCTTTAAGTGTTAGTAAATATAGTCCAAAAGTGAGTAGACAATCATGACGAGATTCAATGTGGGAGCCGTATAAGATACCTCATATGCAGCACTTATTTCTTTGAACTTTTCTTCTGCCCCATCACTCTTGTTCATATCCGGATGATACTGTAGCAACAGAAGTACACAACTATGTTACAAAATAATTTAATGTATATTATACATCATGGTACCTAAAAAAGACTATTGCAAAATAATTAATTAAATATAGTTAACTACACATAAACAAACTTTTAATGAGAAATTACAGAGTAGAAAAAAACATATGATGGGGTTCACTGACCATGGCGAGCATAAGATTTGAACATGGTTGCGCTCTGTCTGTTATTTAGGGATCAATCAAGATTAATATTCCTAATTTTTACAGACGGTCACATCCTCAAGAACCACTCATGAGAATCTTAGTGACTGGTGTTGAGTGGAATACGTATATTTCCTACTTCAAAGTATACCGGATAGGAATATGGGTTGTAGCACAAATTACACAGATAAATGCACATGTAATCCCTTTATAATATAATATAACAGCTACAAAATAGAACCCAAATCATCAACAAAGTGTTATGAAACATATGTCTTCATCTCCACTCTTTTGGCAGGTGCAGGTTGTTGAATGTATTGATACTCCTCTAAGACACTTATTTTTGTCAATTCAAGAAAACTCACTTTAACAGAGGCCTCACAACACTCCATTTTTTTCAAATTAGAACGAAAGATTTACATTCCCTTAAGACTACTCCATTCACAATAACACCATATACTTTTGGACAACTGACCATTTATTTTTCAAATAATGACACAAACGAGATTTTGGAGTCGTTTTAGGCCTATAGCATAAGTTATTGTTTATATGATTATCATCATCGTATGTGATTCTTGAGCCCGCCCAAATTGGACGTTATTATTGAAATTTTGGTTAATTCTGGTTGGTAAAAAGAGTTCCTCTAACATCCAAGTACCAAAACACACATAAAAAAAACCTCTGGAGCTGCCACTGATTCCATTGTGGCCTACCCACTCTACCTTTATTCTACTTCCAAACTTGTCAACAGGACCAACTGAATTTCCAGAAATAGCAACTAACTTCATTTTGGTTCCATAAGCAACATTTAAAATTCCTCAAAATCAAATTCAGTAACAAGTATAAGCCAAATGAAAATGCACATGATCTTCTATTGAATGGTAGGTTTTACTTCTAATTGACTTGACTTGTTGCATAACATAATTCTGCTAAAAAAATGTTATATAGCTAACCTTCCGAGCAAGAGATCGATAGGAGGATTTAATCTCCTGCAAAGTAGCGTTTTTAGGAAGTTTAAGAAGTTTGTAGTAGTCAGGAGTGGCAGCGGCGCAAATGAGTCGCCGCCGACGGCGAGAAGATGCAGTAGTAATTCTGACAACTGGGAGTGAAGAGGTGGAGGCGCTCGGAAAGAAAGAGGGGCGTAAACAACCCATGGGCTTCCTTCCTTCCGGTACTTTCTTTCTGTTTCAGAGGAAGGGCTTTTGCTTCTCTTCTGGATGGGAAAATATTAGGGTGTGGCGAGTCACCTTATGCCATGTCAAAATCCTCTTCGTACTTAACATAAGACTATGAGGTGTGGGGTGTGAGTTGGAGCGGCGGAATTGCCTTTAACGCTGGCTAGACTACACGTGACTAGCGTGAGGGGGGGGGGGGGGAGGGCAGAGTGACATGGCTGGCTTTGATTGTGTGACAACCCGATAGCAGGAAACGCATCGGCAACAAAACGGAAGCGACGGAGACGCCTGTCACCTTCGAAACTTACATTCTACGCCATATTTAGCTCCGTAATAAAAATTTTGTAACTACAGTCAAAACCGGATCGAAAAACGGATTAAAGACGGCAACTATATAATTTTTCGCGATTATTACCGTAATCGACAAACGAACGCGTCACACGACAAACGCCACTATTATACGCCTTTTAATTTTAAAAATTTTATGCTTTCGACACTTATGGAGTTTGGGTTGCGATATCGGGTCTCGTAGGAATTACGGGCCACTTACACTTGAGATGGGCTTGTGGGCCCTGGGCCCAAGCCCAAAACCCACAAGCCTAAACCTGCACATAATATATTAGATTTTAAAGATCTGTACAAAATCTATACAAGATTTACGGAAATCTCTACAAGATTTATAGAATCTCTACAAGATCTAAGGGAATCTCTACAAAATCTGCCCAAATCTCCACAAAATTGTGACAACTGTGCCTCCATGACCATCAAACAAATACTGTATCAATGAAATATTGTATTTCATACTTGGGACATGTATAAATATGTGTATCATTTGCACATATCAATTCTTGTTCGATTTCAAGCTTTAAATCGTTTTCTAGAAGGTTATACGCGCACTGATGCGTAAATATAACCCGTTTAATGCAACGAACACTCCGGAATAGTGAAATAGGCTTAACATACCTTAAATAACCTTTACATAACTTAGAAATAAGTTTTGAAGGCTTTGGTATGGCAAAATCGAGTTAAATCGCTTACAGGGACTAAAGTTGACAAACTGCGAAAGTATGCCACTTTGAACTATAACAGACATTCCGGATCATGGCCATAAGTTAAACATACCATAAATATCCTTTACATAGCTTAGAAATAGGCTTTGAGGGGTTCGGTGTGCTAAAATAAACTTTTGGGTCATTCAGGGACTAAAAGCGTCAAAAAGTGCACAAGTTTGCACTTTCGCGCATATCTTGCGTTCTGAATACATCCGGATATCCAAAAATTTACGTAAGCACTAAAATATTTTATTTTAGTGTTTGGCAAGAGAAAATCCATTCGTCGCGCAATTTAGATCGTTTTTCGCGCTTATGCGCATTCCGTCGTAATTAAGCGAACATCGCGATCGTACGACCAAACGAACCAACATCCGGCATATTTTTGAGCATGTTTCATGTCCACAATGTTTAGGCATCATTTTAGGGCCTTAACGTTGGCTTAACGGGCCTTAAACATGTCGGAAATGGCTTAAACACATAACAGGGACTGAAACTGCAACTTTTGAAACCTGTTTCTGATCTGTGCAGCCCAGGCGGGCCGCGTAAGATTCAGTTGTCACTTACGCGGGCCGCGAGGCCCCTTCTGACCAGATTAAATGTTTCTAACAGCTGTTAACCACTCCCAAATCCTTTGCCACATGTTGATCTCTTATGGTGGGGGGCCAATTTGGGTTCCATAACATTCCGACAAGTGTACGGGTGAGATCAAGGCACGATATTCAAGAAACGATCCTAACGGTGGTCCTAATCCTATAAATACCCAACCCATCACAACTCAAAACCCACTTGAAATCTGAGATTTCTCTAAGTTGGGGTGTTTCATCACCTCATACCTGAGAATACTTGGATTATCAATCTTGCGGGGACCCTTTGTAAGTGTTCTTTCATTCTTTTCATTCGTTTTAGCGTTAAAGTCAAACTTTTTTTGACTTTCTGCGTTGACCAGTTTATGGTCAATGCGAAGTTCGTTTGAACTTCATAACGTGAGCGTAATCACGATGGTTATAGTCCCTAGTGACTATACCTACTGATTACCACGTTATCTTGGCTCAGTGACGAGTCGTAGTTTCGGCCAAAATGCGTGTTATTGCGTATTTTGTAACCAAACTACTCTTAGGTATCAAAACCGTTTGTTTTGATACCAAACCTGTTTTCTAAACTTAGTTAATCATGTTTTAACATGCTTAGCTCGTCACTTTTAGTTTAAGTGCTTATATAGGGTCGTAAGGTAAGCGATCTAAACAATCGCTTATACTTTCGAACCCGACCAGTTTGGTCGATCATTAGGATCCGACCAAGCACATTAGGTGACCATAGTATATAGGAAATAACCTTCCGAGGTTATACCTTATGGTCGCTTCGTTTAAGTAGTTGTATGATAGGTAGTTTATATGCCTTAGGTAAATTACCAAAATGCCATTTTTACGCCAAAATTCATTTTAAGCATATGTAACATAACTTTTGGTATCTAAACTGATTTGGTAACAATATTAGACATGTTAAGGCATATTTTACTTATCATAAGACTAGTTAGGCTTTCCGAACGCGTTTCACGCGAACGACGCGTTAAAGTAGCATAAGCTACCTAAACGGGTCGTAATGGGTCGTAAGCACTTAGGTTAGGTTTCATTGTAGTATGAAGGCCTTGTTAAACCATATTACATGAGTTCCCCTACTCATTTGGTTTACGAGCCTCATTCTATCCGATCTTCCGTTATAGGTCCGGTTTATTAATGTAGTTACCTATATTAGGTGTCGTTTGATATCCGTGATCTCTAGCATTGTTTGGTTGTTACTCAAGGACTACTAAGCAATCTCAAGTGAGTACATAGACCCCTCTTTTACTGTTTTCCAAACATTTTGGGGTGAAACACATGTGCCTACTTGTTACTTTCATGCTTTCCATGTTTTCACATCATATACTTGCTATGATCATTAGTACATTTATAGTACATGATTTCATTGTGTTTTATGCTATGTATGCCCATTGTGTGCATACTTAGTACATTATTTTACATTACATTTTATGCTATGTATGCCCATTGTGTGCGTACTTAGTACATTGTTTTACATTACATTTTATGCTATGTATGCCCATTGTGTGCGTACTTAGTACATTGTTTTACATTACATTTTATGCTATGTATGCCCATTGTGTGCGTACTTAGTACATTATTTTACATTACATTTTATGCTATGTATGCCCATTGTGTGCGTACTTAGTACATTGTTTTACATTACATTTTATGCTATGTATACCCATTGTGTGCGTACTTAGTACATTGTTTTACATTACATTTTATACTATGTATGCCCATTGTGTGCGTACTTAGTACATTGTCTTACATTACATTTTATGCTATGTATGCCCATTGTGTGCGTACTTAGTACATTGTCTTACATTACATTTTATGCTATGTATGCCCATTGTGTGCATACTTAGTACATTTATTATTCATCACATGCTTACATTTTGATATTGATATACACAATTCATGATTTACATTAGACATAAACATTTTGACATTGATATACACAATTCATGATTTACATTAGACATAAACATTTTGACATTGATATACACAATTCATGATTTACATTAGACATAGACATTAGACATGGTTTTCACACAAACATTTTGACATTTGATTATACATAAACATTTTACGTTGGTGGTTTGGTTTGAGTAAGTGATTTAAGTAACGAGGCGTGTGTAATATGATACAAGCATGGTGGATACGCCGCTGGTACTTCCTATATATAAATGTTTGCATGGTATTACATATCGTAGCGTTATTTGAATCATTTCAATTTTAGACATATAACATTTTATACAAATAACATACTTTTCACAAGACATTGTTTTACAAAACAACTTATCTTATACAAACTCATTTTACTTGGTTATTCATTTAACCATACATTATTCTCTTATTTATACATATCATCTGAACTTATTGTTTTTCAAATGATTTGCAAAACAAATCAATTTACAAGGTTCATGACTAAACTTTATTAAACAACTCTTTCTAAACTTACAAGTCATGAATCCTGTTTTCACAAAACCTATGTATCTCACAGGCATTTTTATGCTGACGTACCTATTTTCACATGTGTTTCTGGATATGATGCATAGGATTTATCAAGATACACTTAGGCGGACTTGGGCCTTAGTGACAATAGAAGATGCAAGACTAGTTATTTATGTTATGTTTCTTTGATTGTCAAGACATTGTAACTCTTTTATTTAATAAAACAATATTTTAATTTCCATGTGTTATGAAACAATGATTCTGTTACAACACTCCCCGACGTTTCCGCCACGTTTTGTTGTTTTACGTGGTCGGGGTGTGACAAAAATCCCTTCAAGATCTTAACACCTAAACTCTATAAATAAGGGGTATATCACCCAACTCTTTTCATACCCAACAAATTATATACACACAAACAAACACAGACTTTATATTTGTTTCTCTCCCCCCTCTCTATTACATACAAACACAGAGAAATAAAAAACAAGCAAGACCCAACCCAACCACACCCCCCTGTTCGCCTCTCTCGGCTCTGAAAAAAATCAATTGGCCACCACTCTCCGGTGGTGGCACACGGCAAAGATGAGCCCGCCGGAGCCGACAATCCGGTCGGCGGTGGTTGCTTCCCGACCGACGACCCCCTTTCCGACGACAACAACCAGCGGTACCCTCCCCCCCACCCCCGATTAGCAAGACGAACCACCACCACCGACTTCTGGTGGTGGTGCGACGACAGAACCGAGAAAGACGAGGACGACAACGACGAGAAGAGAGAGGGAGACTGGAGAGAGAAAGAGGAACGGCGGTCCCGTTGGCGGCGAAGCCACGGCGGTGGCAGTGGCGGCGGCACGACTATTGGCCGACAAGTTGTTTGGGTAAGATTTGGGTTCCCCCTTGTCCTTCCTTTCTTCTCTTATCTTATTGCTGATGTTTAAAGACGTGATGATAATGATGATTGTTTTGATGATGTTGATGACGGGGATTTCAAAATCCGGCAGTGGGGTTCCGACGACTGAGTCGCCAGTGACGTTGAAGCCCGATTTTTATGATGATGCTGTTGAAGTTCGGTCCTTTCAGTTACAGTTGGTTCGGGTGATTGTTTGGGGTCAGATCTGGTTGACCGTTGTTCGGGTCAAAGTTTCGGGTTTTGGTCAACTTAGTCAAAGTTCAGCAGGTTCGGGTCAACAAAGACAACTGGTCAGCGGGTTCGAGTCTCGGTTCGAGATACATCAGTTTCGGTTCGGTTGACTCGGTCAAACCGAGTCAACCCGGCCAAACCTGGTCAACAGTGAGTTGACTCGATCAACTCAGTCAAGCGATTCGATGTTTCGACACGAAGACTTGGTAAAAGTTAACGACACGTTTAATATTTTCGTATTTTTATAGTATTATTACTTACGTGAAACGAGCTCACAACCGAACAATCGATGAACTATTAGTTAAAAGTATTTGAATATTTTTTTTTGTTATCTTGGTTATATAGATTGATTATACAAAAATATTGTTGAAACTTGATTGAATCTTGATAAGTAACGACACTTTAGTTGTCGGGGCGTCCAAAAACAGAGGAAACTCTGCCCGTTTTTCGAGAAAATCCGTAAAAACAAACGCGTTTTATTATAAGACGAACCATTGTATTCAAGTGATTTAAAAAAAAAACAAATACAATTGTAACAATACTTTCAACAACACTTTTACAACATACAAAAACGACGATTCGGATACTATTTCCTACAATAAAGAAAGTTGTTATATTTATTCTAAGCTTGGAAATTTCGACAACTATTTCATAAAAAAATAAATATAGTTATGTATTTATTTTCAAACGCAACAACTCAATGATGCTTTTATAAATAAATATAGTTTATATATATTTATTTCAAACATCGTACAACACGAATTCTTTTATAAAAATAAATATAGTTATATATATTTATTTTCAAACACAATAACTCGACGACTCTTTTACTAATTAAATATAACTTTTTATATTTATTTCAAACGCCTAAACGGCATATACCTATATTTTGTTAAGACGCGAAACATGATACGAGTTGATATTGTTTTCATATAACTATTCTTTACATACGCCTACGAATTCTCGAGACGATTAACGTAACTATATCGATATAGTTATATACTTTCATATGAATATTCATATATTATAAACCTCTCGAGAGCTAAGTCTTTCTAAGACTTATTTATTACCGACAATAAACGAGCTAAATGAATATAACTTAATCGTTTCATCAAGTTAACAACTTACCGTCGAATCGTTCGGTTAACGATTCGGTAGAGCTCGATGACACGTAGTTTAGTTACCGTGTTTATGTAGAAACTTATAAGATATTCCGTGTTAGGAATATTGTTGAATGCACGCTAGCAAGTCAAGTCTTGGAAACGACATCACGAAGTCGTAATTAGCTAGCTTCGCACAAGGCAATTCAGGTGAGTTCATGTCCCCCTTTTCTTTAAACTGTTTTGTTTACTTACTTCGGGGGTGAAATACATGTTACAAAGGGATACTTACAATACAATTGGTATGATTAGCCTAGGAAAGAACCATAGATCATGTGATAGGGTAGGCGGATACTTGGGACCATTAATCCTCGTATCAGGACCGAGGGGCATGAGTGATAGATCTATTTGGGTGTAGCGAGCCCACACCCATGAGGCCGGGGCGGCCCATAGTGGTGACTATGTCTTCCAGCCGGGAGCCCGGTACAACTTTGCTAGGTTTGAGTCTTCCTACACCGTCACACATATCAGTGGCCTTGCAAACCATTGCTGATCTTTTCCTTGTTTGCAATCATACCGGGACATACATACATTGTTTACAAAGGTTTATACATACTCCCTTACACATGAACTCGCTCAGCTTTTGTTGATTTTTCAAACTACATGTATTTTAGGGAACTAGTGGATCTGGAAGGGTATGCATGTGTCGTCAAGCTGCGTTTAAATAAAAAGATGTTATCCAGGGTTGTTGAGTTTAGAGGGTGTATCCCTTTCCTGGACGGGATACATAATTCTAAACTCAGGTTTTCTTTACGTACTTTTGTTGAGACTTGTGAACTCGTTAAACACGTCATGGTTTGTAACTTTATTTGGTATTGATGTTTTCAGACAATGTTGTTGTGATATTTTCTAAACTCTTTTAATGGATAAACATCTTGTGTTTTTATCATATAGCATTGTTATGATTGTGTGCTATGGTATTAAGAAGTCACACCAAATAACCACGCTTCCGCAAAAGTCAGTGTGTGACAGCTTGGTATCAGAGCTTCGATCATAGCGAACTAGGATTCTTTCTCGAATCTAGACTATGATCATCAGGGCTCTCACGAAAACATTTTTACATTGCATACCTAAAACGTCCAGATCCAGGGAACAAACATTTTTACAAAAAAGGCACAAATACACGTTTCAAAACTTATATTTATAATTCAGTCTTAGAGGCTGGGGATAGTTCAGTCTTAGAGACTGAGGGAGGTTCAGCCTTAGAGACTGAGGGAGGTTCAGCCTTAGAGACTGAGGGAGGCCAGTCTTAGAGACTGGGGAAATTTAGTCTTACAGACTGGGAGGTTTGGTCTTAGAGACCGGGGAGTTAGTCTTAGAGACTGGGAAAGTTTGGTCTTAGAGACCGGGGAGTTAGTCTTAGAGACTGGGAGGTTTGGTCTTAGGGACTAGGGAGTTAGTCTTAGAGACTGGGAGGTTTGGTCTTAGAGACCGGGGAGTTAGTCTTAGAGACTGGGGAAGTTTGGTCTTAGAGACCAGGGAGTTAGAGACTGAGGGAGTTCAGTCTTAGAGACTGGGGAAGTTTAGTCATAGAGGTTGGGAAGTTCAGTCTTAGAAGCTTGGGAGGTTCAGTCTTAGAGGCTGGGGAGGTTCAGTCTTAGAGACTGGGGAGGTTTAGTCTTAGAGACTAGGTTGTCAGTTTGAGAAACTGGGAAGGTTTTAGTCTGAGAGACTAGGGAGCCAGTCTAAGAGGCTGGGCGGGATAGTCTGGGGAAGACTAGGAGGATTACTTGCTTACATTGCTATTTGCTTACATGCTTATCTGATGATCATTGATATATGTGCATATGTGTGATTGTTTTGTCACAGACACCATGTCATCATCCTCCAAGATTGGAGTGTCAAACTCGTCAATTACATACACGGTGCATAAAACAATTACATACAGTACACAACACTCTGAGAGTTTAGAAAACATGCATTTAAGACCTTCAGAAACTTATGTTGAAGTTCATTAAAGGTCATCACGTAGGAACCGCGAGCATTAACTCGGGCACACACTATTATCCATATTATCTATGCTATTTTAACTTCCCGAGCAGGCAGCCTACGCATAACGAAACGCTAGTGCATGAGAATACATGGAACTTAAATTTTACGTCAACGGATGTCGGGGTACATCACATTCTATGCGGAACGAAACACTAGTGCACAGGTATACGCGAAACTCAATATGTACGTCAACGGAGGTTGAAGCACGTCACATACGAATATCGAGGCGAGGTCTTTGAGAAGACACGATGAAGCATTTCAGCGATGATACAAATCTTGTCAGCACGAAAACTATCGATCAGGAAGCGGCGGTTTGGCACGCGGTCCTGCAATTACACGAATCACGCCAAGGAGAAGACGAATGTCTCCGTATCCCCCCTATTTTAGTTAACGACGAATACGCCATGTTCGACATTCCATGGTAATATCACCTAATAACCGGTCATCACATGAATCCCCAGGTAAAGTCCTTAAATTTCTTTTATTGAAATTTTGACTTTTGCATCAAGCGAGTAGACTTTTACATCTCTACTCCTCTGAATGGTCATTGTATCACGATCATTTCTTTCAGTATAGCGAATATTCATTTGCTTCACTTCTTGAAAAATTTATATGTTACACATGCATCGTTTGTTACGCATGTGGTTTCATTTCGAATAAGCATTTTATCAAAGTTCAAATATTGTTTTGCTAAACCTAATTACTGATTTGTGATTCGAATGACTCGCATTATTGTAATTGTTGGCTCCTTTGTTATCAAGTCAACACATTTTCTTGAAATTTCGTTTCTTTTCAAGTTACATACATGGTTTTTCGTTGTGACCATGCCGAAAGTTTTCTTATCGATACATGTATTTATTGTCGGCTTGCACCAAAACCAAGTTCAATTGTTTGAACTTGTTCATTACACATATTCAATTCAAAGCATCATATGATGTATTGGGAGCATCATATTCAAATCAAATTTTAACGAGCACTTCATTTGTTTCGAGTCGTAGTAAACTAGTTTGGCATTCGACTCCATTAAATTGTTTGTTGATTTCGACACCATGTGGTGGTGTTTTCATTAATTTGAAGCTTGCGCTAAACTCGTTTACGCATCTCATGCACGGATTTAATTATTTATTTATTGACTTGCTTTAAGTCCGCTTTAATTTATCATATTACAGCAGTCTTAACACAATCGTGTGTCAAGGAAATGGTACACAAATTCATTCTATATTCTGGTGTACCTACTAACGGTTCCTTCATTATCGATCGAATGTTTTGCGATATTCATTTCTCTTTTATCTTCGATCGAAAACATTATTTCTTTGATGTTCCATTTTCAATTGAAAATCCTATGACGGCATTTGAAACAAACTTTCAGATTCACTTTATTGCGCTTTCATTTTACTTCAAACACGGTGAACTTGTTTGATCACCGCTATTATTGGATTATTTAAATCACTAAGACACCTTGTGGTGTCACTACAAACTTGTAGCTTTGGCTAATCATGATTGAGCGCTTCATGTAAAACACAGCTGATACTTGTTCGATTCCGCCGTAATTGAATTGTTTCATTCTCTACGACACCTTGTGGCGTCAGTATAACTTGCAGCTTGTGCTGATCATGATCGAGCGTTTCATGCAAACTATTACATTCGAGATCGTTGATTCTAAGTTCATCTAGTGGGTGTTATTGCTTCTAGAACTCATTTGCATGTTGTAAACGTTCATATGGAATTCGATAGGTCGAAGTTCCTGTTCATTGTTGGATCCCTGTTAACTTAGTCACATTAGTGACTGTATTTATGCGTCTTGTTTCCTTTGACATCAACTTTTGAAACACATTTCTTTTAAACCGTTGGGTTCTTATTGTTGAGGTATGCCCTTGAATTCACATAACTCGGATGAGTCTTGATTTGATATCGTGATCATCCACTTTGATACTATTCATATTTACCAACACATAACGTAACTCTAAAGAGTTAACGTAGTCTAAATTTCGAGGACGAAATTTCATTAACAGGGGGAGAATGTGACAACCGGTGATTTACGGCTCTTAATTACGTGATTAAAAGGTGATTAACGTGATAATAAACAGTGTTTACAGCGCAAATTAACTTAATTAGGCCCTTAGAGTGCCAAGGAACGTTTATTCGACTGTACATTGCGCGTATGACGATCTGCGGGGAGTGTTACGGCCCCCGGCCCGGTTTGACCCGGTCCAGGAGCCGCGGGACAGAAATCCCGTGGTATTTAATTTGGCAGCGGAATTATTAACAGGATCGTTTAAAATTTGAAAAATGCCCGATTATTTTATTTCATAATCCGGGACAAACCCCGTAATTTACAATAAGGGAATTTCACTGGGAAATCCCTATTTTACAAAAAAAAACATGTTTCTTTATTTAATCGAGCCACTTCTTCAAGCGTGTAGTGCTATACGGCACTTTTCCTGGATCACAGCAGATCACCTAAAACATGTTTTAAAAGGGTTTTATCAGCAGGGAAATACTGGCGAGTCACACATTTTGCACAAAACGACACATTGTTATAATATACAGTATTAAGGGCGATTACATTGTTTATATATCAACCAATTACCCAACGGTATTTGTCACTCGACTCGTTTTTGTGACTATGGTCATATCACCCATTGGCTAACTCGTTGTCCAACGGTGACGGTTATCAGGTATTGTATACAAAACCCCACATACCGGCAGTAATTGAAGATTACAAAGACTTAATCCCTGTAATTATAACTTTGAAAACAAATATGATTTTTGAAAGCAATTTGGTAAAAAGAGAATGACTCACATTGCAGATTTAAACGAGCAGAGTTTAGCCTACTGATAAGCCTTTTAACCTAATTCAAATAACAATGCACATGAAAACTAGGTTAGTAACTTTAATCCAACTTTTACGACAACTCACGAGATCAAAACCTTCACAATGAATGACAAAGTGCGATACTTAAACATCCATCTAATTCACGACGAATGACAAAGCATAACCCGAGTTTGGGCAGCACTTAAACATCCATCGGATTGGTTTCTATCGATCGGACATTAAATCGTAGCAGTGATCGAGTTATTACCCTGTTATCGCGGCAGAATTTATTGATTGTGTGTGTTTTTGGAGTAAACAGACGACATCTCGGTGTAGAAAACGAATTTTAACGTCGAACCAACGCCAAACTTCAAGTGCCAAACCCCTGAATTTATACTGGAAAAACGGCGCGCCCGCGTGTCACGAGAGGCTCTCGCGTGGCGCGAGAGGTCACTTTTAGCATAGGGTAGCCACGTGTCTCAGTAGCTTGGGTGAGTCGACCGTTCGTTAAAATTCGATTCCTATAAAAAACTGTTTGGATAATACTGACTAGGAAATAACCCCCCTGAGTTTTAGGGGCCCTGGTCCTGATTCCGATTGTTCTGAAAATTTTAGGGGTCATGCAGTATCACTTGGGGGTCTCAATTAGGGTTTCCTATTGGGTAAAATATAATAAGAAATAATAGTTTTGGTGAGAGTTGTTACATCCTCCTCACCTTAATAAAAATCTCGTCCTCGAGATTTACTGGAACAAGTAGGGATACTTTCGCTTCATCTCTGATTCCAGCTCCCAAGTGTACTCAGGTCCTCTCTTCGAATCCCATTTGAATTTGACCAGTACGAGTCTTTTGTGTTTGAGAAACTTGACCTTTCTATCTTCTATTTGCAGTGGCTTCTCAACAAATTTTAACTTTTCATTTACCTCTACATCTTGAAGAGGTACTACCAGGGATTCATCAGATAGACATTTCTTGAGGTTGGATACATGAAATACGTCATGTACCCCGGCTAGCTCTTCTGGTAGCTGTAAACGATAGGCAACTGGTCCTATTCGCTGGATTATTGGGAATGGTCCTACGTACCTTGGACTTAGCTTTCCCTTCTTCCCGAACCGAACTACTCCTTTCCAAGGAGAAACTTTCAAGAGTACCTTATCTCCGACATGAAATTCCAGTGGTTTGCGTCGATTGTCTGCGTAACTCTTCTAGCGATCTCGAGCCGTTTTCAGTCTTTCCTTGATTTGAGTGATCTTGTCGGTGGTTTCTTGCACGATTTCGGGTCCTGATAATTGACTTTCTCCTATTTCTGCCCAGCAGACTGGAGTTCTGCTTTTTCGTCCATACAATGCTTCGAATGGGGCAGCTTCAATGCTTGCATGGTGACTATTGTTATAGGAGAATTCGATTAAAGGTAGGTGGTCGTCCCAGTTTCCACCAAAATTTATTACACATGCCCTGAGCATGTCTTCCAGGGTTTGGATCGTCCTTTCACTTTGTCCGTCTGTTTGAGGATGGTAAGCTGTACTTAAACTTAATCGCGTCCCCTTGGCTTCTTGGAAACTAGTCCAGAAATGTGAAGTGAAACGACTATCCCTATCCGATACAATGGAGAGTGAAACTCCATGTACGGATACTACCTCGTCTACGTACAATTTTGCTAACCTTTCCATGCTAAAGGATTCCTTCATAGGTAGAAAATGAGCTAATTTGGTTAATCGATCCACAATTACCCAAATCGCATCATTACCTTTTCTGGTTTTGGGCAACTTAGTAACAAAATCCATTGTTATGAGTTCTCATTTCCAAATAGGCATTTCTAATTGTTGAAGTAACCCTGAAGGTTTCTGATGTTCTGCCTTAACTTGTGAACAAGTAAGACACTTAGATACATATTTAGCTATATCCTTTTTCATACCAATCCACCAGAAATTATTTCTTAAATCTTGGTACATCTTATTATTTCCCGGGTGCATGGTATACCTAGATTTATGGGCTTCCTCTAAGATCTTATGTCTTAAGTCTCCTTGCTTAGGTACCCAAATCCTTTCTTATGGAATCTCCAAATTCCATCAGCTCCTTGCTCTAATTCCTTTATTCGTCCTTTCATTCCTTCAGCATCATCCTTGATTGCTGTTTCCTGAACATTCTTCAGTTGTTCCATCAAGTCTAATTGTAAACTTAATCTAAGAGCACGAATTCGCTTTTTCTTTTCATGATACTTACGACTTAAGGCATCTGAAACTACGTTTGCCTTTCCTTCGTGATATTGAATATCACAGTCGTAGTCACTTAGAATTTCCATCCACCTTCTTTGCCTCATGTTTAATTCTTTTTACCCAAATATGTATCTTAAGCTTTTATGATCTGTATAAACTGTAAGCTTACTTCCATACAGATAATGTCTCCAAATCTTAAGGGCAAAAATTATTGCTCCTAATTCTAAGTCATGTGTCGTATAATTTTCTTCATGCTTTTTCAATTGCCTTGAGGCATACGCAATTACCTTCTTGTGTTGCATTAGTACACATCCTAATCCTAGCCTAGAAGCATCACAGTATACTTCAAAATCTTCTGTTCCTTCTGGTAAGGCGAGAATTGGGGTATTTGTTAATTTTTGTTTCAAAATCCTAAAAGCCTCTTCTTGCTTAGGTCCCCATTCAAACTTAACTGTTTTACAGGTTAGCTTAGTTAATGGTATCGCTATCTTAGAGAAATCCTTAATAAATCGTCTATAGTAACCAGCTAACCCTAGAAAACTTCTAACTTCCATAGCTGTTTGTGGGACTTTCCATTTGGTGATCGCTTCTATTTTGGAGGGATCTACGTGAATACCTTCGTGATTCACCACGTGTCCTAAAAATTGTACCTCCTGTAGCCAAAATTCACACTTCGAGAATTTGGCGTAAAGCTTCTCCTTTCTTAACAAAGTTAAGAGTGCATGCAGGTGCTGACAGTGTTCATCCTGGCTTTTGGAATAAATAAGTATATCGTCGATGAAGACAATTACAAATTTATCCAAGTACGGTTTATAGATCCTATTCATCATGTCCATAAATGCTGCAGGAGCATTTGTTAGTCCGAAGGGCATGCCTGTAAACTCGTAATGACCATACCTAGTTCTGAAAGCAGTTTTAGGTATGTCTTCTTCTTGTACTTTCAACTGATGGTATCCGGAGCGTAAATCTATCTTAGAAAAATATCTAGCTCCTTGGAGTTGATCAAAGAGATCATCAATTCTAGGTAATGGGTATCGATTCTTAATTGTAACCTAATTCAGTTCCCTATAATCGATACACATTCGCATCGAACCATCCTTTTTCTTTACGAACAACACTGGTGCTCCCCAAGGGGATGAACTAGGTTGTATGAATCCTTTACTTAGCAACTCATCTAATTGCTTTTTCAGTTCTAATATTTCGGTGGGTGCTAGACGATAAGGTGCCTTTGCTACGGGTGTAGTTCCAGGAATCAAATGAATTCTAAATTCTACCTCCTTATCCAGTGGTAATCCTGGTAACTCTTCTGGAAATACATCTGGGTATTCTGAGACTATAGGAATTTCCTTAAGTTCCTTACCCTTAGTGCTAATGATTACCAAAATCATAAACACTATTCCTTGCTTTCGTTCATAACTAGCAACTTTCATTACTGAAATGAACTTCATAGGTTTTCGCGGCTTATCCCCTGTAATCATAATTACTTCTCCTGTGGGTGCACGAATTTCTATAGAGTTCTTATCATAAAGGATTCGAGCATGGTTGGCTACTAACTAATCCATTCCTAACACGACATCGAATCCAGCTAAATTCATGGGTAATAGGTTTGCAGAAAATTTATGACCTGAAAGTTCTATATTTTCTTTTTGCAAAACCGTATCAATATTAACAGAGTTCCCGTCTGCCGTTTCTACTGTAAAAACTTGCCTAAGTTTCGTTAAGGGTAACTTAAGAGCTTGGCAAAATGAAGTATTTATAAAACTTTGGTTTGCACTAGAGTCAAATAATACTTTTGCATACACGTTGTGAACTAAGAACGTACCAGCTATTACATCAGGAATTAGTTCGGCTTCCTGCGTGGTTAGTTAGAATGCTCTTGCATTCTTCTTGGTAGCTCCGTCTGCCGGTTTGGCTTTGTTGTCTGCTGGTTTGACCAATTTGGGGCATTCTGGTCTGAAATGCCCAGCTTCTCCACAGTTGAAGCAGACCCTTGTTTTCTTTCTGCAATCTTCTTCACGATGTCCTACAACTTTGCAGAAGTTGCAGGTTTCATTACACTTTCCGAAATGTTTCTTTCTGCAGTTCCTGCAGAACGGCGGAGTGGAAGATTGTCCAGTTCCTCTTTTCTTGAAATTGCTATTATAACCCACACGAAATCCTTGGGTAATTTTCTGAGCTAATTCCTTCTTCCTATTTTCTTCTCGCGTACGCACCAGTCCATCAGTCAAAGTGTTGGCTAGTTCCACCGCATCATCGATCGTGCGGGGTCTCGCAGCTTTGACAATGTCATGGATCTCGCTAATTAAACCCCAAATGTAGCGAGAAATAAGTACCGGCTCTGGCAAAGCCAGAGTAGGCACAATTCTGAAAAACTTCGAAGTATACCCTCGGCAATCAACATCCACCATCCGGTGGCTTAGGAATTTGTTCGCCATTTTCTCTTTTTCATATTTTGGGCAGAATTTTCTTTCCACCAGGCGCTTAAACTCCTCCCAACTCATGGCATAGGCCAGGTCGCTTCCCTTGGCTTGCAACACCGTATTCCACCATTCTAATGCTTCTTCTTTAAAAAGGTGAGAAGCGTACATGACCTTATCCTCCGCGGCACATTTACTTATTTTGATTACTGCCTCGGTTTTCTCCAACCAACGCAGTGCCGCAGTCGCCCCTTCATTGCCTGCAAATTCAACAGGTTTACAGGCAAGAAATTCCTTATAAGTGCAACCAGGCGTTGTAGCTTTCATTCTTTTGAGAATTGGGGCTTGCAGTACATCATCATCATTATGATTAATGTTACCGCCTCCATTTACGCTATTACTGAAGTTGTCTTCATGAGTACGTTTGCTAGGAATAATTTGTTGAGGTTCAACTGGATTTCGGGCAGCAGCAAGGATTGCTGGAATAGCATTGGCTATTCCCTGAGCAACGATGTTCTCGATATCTTGCCTATTCAGAAATTGATCTTCGTGGTTTTGTTCAGATTGGTTAATCTCGTTAACTGGTTCATTATCAGCGTGTTCCATCTGAATATTTATCAATTATTATTTATCACAGGCTAATATTTAGTACAACCATTCAAGTATCACTGTACAAACAGAAAAATGGCAAACATTGCGACTTTTATATATATATATATATATATATACATGTCTATTACAAATTACACTGAAATTCAAAATATACTAGAGGTTGTGTATTCCTAATTTATTTTAGTCTATCTAGGAATATTATGTTTAGCATGCTTTATTCTATCTTCCCTTACTAAGTTGTTTATCTAATGGGCAAAGTTCCTTTAAAGTTTCTGGCTTATAGATGATATGGGTGCTAGTACTGGGTCAGGGTGTTGAGATCTAATTTCATTGGTTTGTCCAGTTTTGGCAGTTTAACTTAACTAAAAGTTAACATTTACTGCTGTAGTGGCTAACATATAGAGATTTGCCATTGTTCATCTAATTTATTTTCCCATGGTGGGTTATTGCCTATTCCCTGGGTTTCCTTATTAATCATCACTCCTTTTGGTTGTGACTTCTTTATTTTCTCTTGACTTTTGCTAATAATCCAACTTCTTTTCTTAATGGTAAGTGGTTTCTCAAACTGTGCCTTACGAACAAATATTCCTTCCTCAGTATCTGCTGAGTATCTTGAGGAATTTGATTGAAATGAGGTTCCCTTATCTTTTGGTGAACTATCTAATTGACTATAGATGTCCGAAATTCTTTGCTTACCCATACTGTAAACTAACAAATAGTCAAATAACACAAAAACACATAATCACAGAATGACAATTAGAAAAATTAAGTATTTCTAAATACTTAATTGGCTTAAATCAGTGGCTCTGATACCATTTTTTTCTGTCACGGCCCCGGCCCGGTTTGACCCGGTCCAGGAGCGGCGGGACATAAATCCCGTGGTATTTAATTTGGCAGCGAAATTATTTACAGGATCGTTTAAAATTTAAAAAATGCCCGATTATTTTATTTCATAATCCGGGACAAACCCAGAAATTTACAATAAGGGAATTTCACTGGGAAATCCCTATTTTACAAAAAAAAAACATGTTTCTTTATCTAATAGAGCCACTTCTTCAAGCGTGTAGTGCTATACGACACTTTTCCTGGATCACAGCAGATCACCTGAAACATGTTTTAAAAAGGTTTTATCAGCAGAGAAATACTGGCGAGTCACTCATTTTGCACAAAACGACACATTGTTATAATATACAGTATTAAGGGCGATTACATTGTTTATATATCAACCAATTACCCAACGGTATTTGTCACTCGACTCGTTTCTGTAACTATGGTCATATCACCCATTGGCTAACTCGTTGTCCAACGCTGACGGTTATCAAGTATTGTATACAAAACCCCACATACCGGCAGTAATTGAAGATTACAAAGACTTAATCCCTGTAATTATAACTTTGAAAACAAATATGATTTTTGAAAGCAATTTGGTGCGACGACAGAACCGGGAAAGACGAGGACGACGACGACGAGACGAGAGAGGGAGATTGGAGAGAGAAAGAGGAACGGCGGTGCCGTTGGCGGCGGAGCCACGGCGGTGGCAGTGGCGGCGGCGGCACGACTATTGGCCGACAAGTTGTTCCGGTAAGATTTGGGTTCCACATTGTCCTTCCTTTCTTCTCTTATCTTATTGCTGATGTTTAAAGACGTGATGATAATGATGATTGTTTTGATGATGTTGATGACGGGGATTTCAAAATCCGGCAGTGGGGTTCCGACGACTGAGTCGCCAGTGACGTTGAAGCCAGATTTTGATGATGATGTTGTTGAAGTTCGATCCTTTCAGTTTCAGTTGGTTCGGGTGATTGTTCGGGGTCAGATCTGGTCGACCGTTGTTCGGGTCAAAGTTTCGGGTTTTGGTCAACTTAGTCAAAGTTCAGCAGGTTCGGGTCAACAAAGACAACTGGTCAGCGGGTTCGAGTCTCGGTTCGAGATACATCAGTTTCGGTTCGGTTGACTCGGTCAAACCGAGTCAACCCAACCAAACCTAGTCAATAGTGAGTTGACTCGGTCAACTCAGTCAAGCGATTCGATGTTTCGACACGAAGACTTGGTAAAAGTTAACGACACGTTTAATATTTTCGTATTTTTATAGTATTATTACTTACGTGAAACGAGCTCACAACCGAACAATCGATGAAATATTAGTTAAAAGTATTTGAATATTTTTTTTGTTATCTTGGTTATATAGATTGATTATACAAAAATATTGTTGAAACTTGATTGAATCTTGATAAGTAACGACACTTTAGTTGTCGGGGCGTCCAAAAACAGAGGAAACTCTGCCCGTTTTTTGAGAAAATCCGTAAAAACAAACGCGTTTTATTATAAGACGAACCATTGTATTCAAGTGATTTAAAAAAAACAAATACAAGTGTAACAATACTTTCAACAACACTTTTACAACATACAAAAACGACGATTCGGATACTATTTCCGACAATAAAGAAAGTTGTTATATTTATTCTAAGCTTGGAAATTTCGACAACTATTTCATAAAAAAATAAATATAGTTATGTATTTATTTTCAAACGCAACAACTCAACGATGCTTTTATAAATAAATATAGTTTATATATATTTATTTCAAACATCGTACAACACGAATTCTTTTATAAAAATAAATATAGTTATATATATTTATTTTCAAACACAATAACTCGACGACTCTTTTACTAAATAAATATAACTGTTTATATTTATTTCAAACGCCTAAACGGCATATACCTATATTTTGTTAAGACACGAAACATGATACGAGTTGATATTGTTTTCATATAACTATTCTTTACATACGCCTACGAATTCTCGAGACGATTAACGTAATTATATCGATATAGTTATATACTTTCATATGAATATTCATATATTATAAACCTCTCGAGAGCTAAGTCTTTCTAAGACTTATTTATTACCGACAATAAACGAGCTAAATGAATATAACTTAATCGTTTCATCAAGTTAACAACTTACCGTCGAATCGTTCGGTTAACGATTCGGTAGAGCTCGATGACACGTAGTTTAGTTACCTTGTTTATGTAGAAACTTATAAGATGTTCCGTGTTAGGAATATTGTTGAATGCACGCTAGCAAGTCACGTCTTGGAAATGACATCACGAAGTCGTAATTAGCTAGCTTCGCACAAGGCAATTCAGGTGAGTTCATGTCCCCCTTTTCTTTAAACTATTTTGTTTACTTACTTCGGGGGTGAAATACATGTTACAAAGGGATACTTACAATACAATTGGTATGATTAGCCTAGGAAAGAACCATAGATCATGTGATAGGGTAGGCGGATACTTGGGACCATTAATCCTCGTATCAGGACCGAGGGGCATGAGTGATAGATCTATTTGGGTGTAGCGAGCCCACACCCATGAGGCCGGGGCGGCCCATAGTGGTGACTATGTCTTCCAGCCGGGAGCCCGGTACAACTTTGCTAGGTTTGAGTCTTTCTACACCGTCACACATATCAGTGGCCTTGCAAACCATTGCTGATCTTTTCCTTGTTTGCAATCATACCGGGACATACATACATTGTTTACAAAGGTTTATACATACTCCCTTACACATGAACTCGCTCAGCTTTTGTTGATTTTTCAAACTACATGTATTTCAGGGAACTAGTGGATCTGGAAGGGTATGCATGTGTCGTCAAGCTGCGTTTAAAAAAAAAGATGTTATCCAGGGTTGTTGAGTTTAGAGGGTGTATCCCTTTCCTGGACGGGATACATAATTCTAAACTCAGGTTTTCTTTACGTACTTTTGTTGAGACTTGTGAACTCGTTAAACACGTCATGGTTTGTAACTTTATTTGGTATTGATGTTTTCAGACAATGTTGTTGTGGTATTTTCTAAACTCTTTTAATGGATAAACATCTTGTGTTTTTATCATATAGCATTGTTATGATTGTGTGCTATGGTATTAAGAAGTCACACCAAATAACCACGCTTCCGCAAAAGTCAGGGTGTGACATTCCTTCTACTACCCACGATGGTGTTAATGCAGTAGTCAGTATGGGTTGGTTAACCAGACATCGCGCAGTTATACCCTGTGAGGGGAAGGTTGTCGCCTGTCATAAAGTATCCGAGTGGAGCAGAGGTTAGCATCAATTCAGCAGTGAAGGCCAGAAGTGTCTACGGAAGGATTACCCCGCCATGGTAGCACTCGTTACTGATGTCAAGGCTAAGGAAAAGAGGATCGAGGATCCACCGATTGTTCGTGATTTCTCCCTAAGTGCTACCAGAAGAACTATCAGGTCTGCCTTCACATCGTCAGATGGAATATCAGATCGGTATCATGACAGAAGAACTGTTGGACAGGAGTTTGTCAGACCTAATTCTTTTTCACTTTGGGGAGCCCCAGTTATACCCGTAAAGATAAGCCTTTTCGTATGTGTACTGATTATCGAGAACTTAGTAAGATGACAGTCAAGAACCGTTTGCCTCGACCACGTATCGACAACCCATCGACCAGTTGCGAGGAACAAGCTTCCATTCGAGGATTGGCTAGTGAACGAACTATCACCAGATGGAAGTCCAAGAGGAGAATGCTCTTAAGGACAACATGTCGAACGCAATGCAACCTTTTCAACTTTGTACACCCTGATTATTGAATTGATCAACACACCAGCAGCTTTAGTGACCACATGAATCGATCGTATTTGTCGACGATGTTCTGAATCATGACCAGGCGAAAGGGACACCATGGGTGGCATATGTATCCTATCTCAGCGCTTCTGTGGGAGGAGCCATTGCGTGCGAAGTCAGCAATTCCTTGGTTTTGCTAGTTACTATCGCAGCTTACCCGCATGATTTCCGAACGTCGCACAACTTAAACCTCCTCAGCACAGTAGGGTGCTGTGTTCGTGAAAGACGAAACAGGAGGACGTCTTTTCAACTTTCGCATCTCAACTCTGCAATGCACTGAGCATCGTCTTTACCCGAGGGTGCGGGTGATTTAGTGGTATACCATGATGGTCCGAATCAGAGTCCCAGTTACACACCGACGCAACCCGAGAGAGTGATGACTTACGCGGCGGAGTTGCCAAGAGGAACTGCACGACACACAACTGGCGGTGAAAACTGTGGCCTTGGGATTTTAGATGGAGGCATTACTTGGACGGTGCCAGATGCGTTATTTAGACCGATCACAAGGGCCTCCCGTGTACCTTGGCTTCGACAGAGCTAGTGCAGTTAATGGCATCACTGGAGGAAACTTTAGGATGATTACAACTATGAAACTTGAACGTGCACAAGCTTTGCAGCTCACTATCGACTCTAACTTACCTGATCAGACTCGCTCTATTCAAACTGGAGAACTGAAGGAAGATGATTTTCAAGTTGAACCCATGTGGGGCATGGAGAAGCAACCTTTGACAGGTCGGACGATACTCGTTACCTCATAGAACGAATGTGGGTCTCATTATACGGCAACTTTAGGAAACTTGTGTTGAGCAGAGCACACCAGCTTCGATATTATAGTCGTCTGGATTTTTGATGAGAGATAGTAGGATCTATGAATCTTGTGCTGATGATCGGGCATGAAGGCCCACCTAGCTAGGTACGGGAATGATGTTTGACTTGTGGGAAAGTCAAGGTGAAGTGTTAGCAACCAGAAACACCTATATGGAAAGCGAAAATAGACTGCCATGGATTTGGTCACTAGCCTGCTTACAACTCGAAATGGAAACAACATTGGATGATCGTTGATTGTCTCACGTAACCAGCACACTTTCTAGCCATCAAGGAAACGGATAAGTTTTTCTACACTTGCAGTCATCTACCTGAAGGAAGTGGGTGCTAGGCACGGGGTGCCAACCTCCATCATCTCTGATCGCGACCCACGATTTGCATCTGATTTGTGGCAAGCAATGCACAAATCCTTTGGCTCACGTCTAGACATAAGCACAGCATATCATCCGCAGACGGATGGGAAGACTGAACGCACCATCCAAACTCTTGAAGACATGCTTCGAGCATATGTAATCGACGTTGGTAACGGCTGGGAGCGGCACCTACCTTTAGTGCAGTTTTCGTATAACAACAGTTACCACACCAGCATCCAGGCTGCTCCGTTCGAGGTATTGTACGGACGGAAGTGCCGATCACCTCTTTGTTGGGCAGAAGTTGGAAACAGCTAAATCACTGGCCCAAAACTCGCCGTAGACACAACAGAGAAGATTGCTCAGATACGACAACGAATGGCGGCAGCTCGTGACCGTCAGAAAAGCTACGCTGATAAGCGCAGGAAACCACTCGAGTTCCAGGTTGGGGGATCGAGTGCTATTTAAAGTCTCACCTTGGAAAGGTGTAGTTCATTTTGGTAAACGAGGCAAACTCAACCCGCGATATGTTAAACCTTTCGAAACCATGGAGAGAATTGGCAAGGTGGCCTACAGATTGAATCTACCCGAAGAACTCAGTGGAGTTCACAACGTATTCCATGTGTTGAATCTGAAGAAGTGTCTGTCAGATGAAACCCTCATAGTTCCTTTCAAGGAGCTCACCGTCGACGATCAGTTGCGATTTGTCGAATAACCAGTGGAAATCTTGGACCGGGAGGTCAAGATTCTCAAACGCACCAGGAGACCTATTGTTCGAGTTCGTTGGAATTCCCGTCGTGGCCTAGAGTTTACCTGGGAACGAGAAGACCAAATGAAACACAAATATCCCCAGTTGTTCCAGAACAATGAAACCATTACTGAGGCTGAAGCTACTGCGGAATTTCGGGACGAAATTCCAAACCAACGGGGGGATGATGTGACCCCCCAGGAAAATCAGGAAACCATGCAACCTAACTAGCTTCCTCGGTAACTACGTGCTAAATTTCGAGACGAAATTTCTTTCAAGTTGGGGATGATGTGACAACCCGAAATTTTGAGGCCTTTCTTATGCACATCACTTGCTTCACAATCCTATTAGTCGTGTATGTTTATTTGTGTGCTAAATGTTGTTGTGTATGTTTGGTTGTTGAATGTAAAAATGTGTGAAACTTGGTGGTTTAATGTGAAGTCATAAAATAGTTATCTGATGTTCTTTCACCATAAGTCTGACTCGACGAAACTTAAGTGAGGTCTTTCGTCGACGAGTTGATTGACAAAACATAGGTTTCGTCGTTGAGCAGATGTTTCGCCATAAGGGCTTCGGCCCAGTTCCATTCCTCGGCCCACATCCGAGCCTACCCACACACGGATTTCATGTGGTTGTTGCCCTATGATTCCCTCACACGCACACAAAGTCACAAGTCACAAACCCTAGAAGTATGACGGCAGCCCCTCTCTCGAGATTGAAGCCTTCTCCTCCTTGGGTTTTGTACACTACTCTTCATCTCGTAATTCGGTTAGTATGTATTCACCTTAATGATTGAAATCTGTGGATTGTTTGTGGCTATATGACTACCCGATTCAGTTGATGATCATGAGTTTGTTATGAATGATGTTATATATTGGATATCTAGTGTTTACCTAAAAATAGTGGAGTCAACTTCTGTGATTAACGAACGGATTAGGATGTTGATGAATTAGGGTTACATGTTAAAATTGTAATCATTGTGTTAACGGCTTGGCCAGCCGGTTAAAGCAGAATAGTCTTTGTTATGAAACTGATTGCATGAATGTAACTGCACTATGTGATGTGTGATCTATGATTTACATTAGTAATCTAATAACTGTTGCTAAGAAACGAAGAAGATGGCAACCGCCTGTCAGATCTCCGACGAAATCATGGCCACGACGAAAACCCTCACTCGACGAAATCTCATTCGACGAAGACACTGTGCCGACGAAAACCTGGTGCCGACGAAATCTCATGTTCGTTGTGACCTTTTCGTCGCAACCCAGTGTCGACGAAATCTCATGTTCGTCATAAAGCTTATAAGGGACAGTAGGTTAAAATGTTTAGGTATACTGCATGCATGTTAGAGATTGATTATTTTGTCAGTTACTGTTAAAGACGTCTACATTTGATCGAACAACATGAATTAGTTTTGCACCAAGAACACTTAACTGTTAAACATGGTAGTGGATCATGCATGCAAACTGAAAATATGAGGAAGTAATATAACTGCTATATGTTAATCAGTGCTCATTATTGTGCATGCATTCTATGATTGTGAATTATGTGAAAACGAACAGTAGCTTATAATAGTTGTGTAGATTGCAAGCATGACATTGAATAACTATATGATGACATCCACTGTTAGTAATGTTAGTTATGAACAAGTATCATGAGTGGGTCCTTACACAAGGTACCCTCCACTATTATGTATTGATAAGGAACATGCATGCAAAATGTGTTTTGAATGAGAATATACATATGATTGCTATATGCTATATGAAAGTCACTGCTTGAAGATGTACACATAGACCTTATATAAATATATAGATGTGAGCTTTGAATGCGAAACTGATTTCATGTGTGCATACTCTAGGTTGTGACTGATTAACTGTGAACAAGTAGTTAAGCATACCGAGCAAACCGAGGTGAGTTCACACTTTCCACAAGGCATGGGATTCCCAAGGGTTGGGAATGGGTAAAGGATTTAAACTGAAACTGCGTGATCTCTGGTTTGGAACACGTACACACCCTCTTTATTGAAGGGTGACAACATGTGATAAGGAATTGATTTGGAACCTACGTAATCTCCTGGTTTGGGGATTTCGTACACACCCTCTTTATTGAAGGGTGACAACACGGATACTAGACCAAAATCTCTATCATGAAGTCCCTCCTTTTATATCAACTTAATCGCCGGGCCAATGGCGAGCGGGTCATTTGTTAGATAGCGCTATTTAGGTTTGACAAGCCTCACACCGTGCCGCAGAGGACGGGCGTGAACTAATGGATCTGGGCACTAGTCAATGATGATAGACATTGACGTCAGGGCACCAACTTACTTTAATCAGTGGTCGATATGGTAACGGGTCTAGTGGTTCACATGGGGAAGCCCCCACTGGTTATGGATATGTTTGGGAAACAGGGAAACTGGTTAACTTATGGTTTACAAATGAACTCATGATTTTTGAAACAACTTACGAATGAACACCAACCGTGAACTCGCTCAACTTTGTTGTTGATTCGTTGTTATATGCCTTGCAGGCCTTTAGGTGCATATTGTTGGAACTTGCTGTCTGGGAGGCTGGAGTGGTCATGGGTCGAGATACATGGAATCGCAACACAAGACTAATGGTTTATAAACACTTAACGAATGAATTATGCTTCCGCTGTATACTGTGAATTGTTTGTAACGTTGTAACACTTAATGTCAATATATGGAAAGTTTTATTTAATTATATTTATGAGTTCAACATGATTGGTGGCTTGGATCCTGGTACGTCACACGCCCCGCAGTGATTTCCGCATGTGGTATTTTGGGGGTGTGACAGATTGGCTGGTTCAATGTAGCCGTTGGGGGTTGCGGTTATGGTATGGTAAATCAAATTTTAAATTTACCTATAAATACCCAACCCAAATTACATATTTTTCCATTCTTCTTCAACTAATACCCAACACAAATTACATATTTTACCATTCTTTTTCAACCAAACCCACACCAAAAAAACGAACATGGTGCGTAGACCGAAGAAGAGGAAATAGCACTAGTTATATCGATTGTTGACACACAACGGACTCTACAACGCGGTCAAACCGCGTATTGGGGTCGAGCATTTCAACAGTACCAACAACACGTCGGCAACGCGCGTCACAACTTAAACGTGTCACACCCCTTTCTAAGGCGGAAACACGAGGTGTGATCTGAAAGGTTCTCATTGCATACGAATAGGAAAAATACTACATGAATGTAAAATAACTCCATATTGCCATTGATAGTTTATCATCCAAAACAAGGTTAAGTTTTAAGTTTACATCCCAACTAAGATAATTGTTTGAAAAGTATACATCTTCATTCCAAAAGCAAATATCAAGGTTTTGATCGTTATATCACCACAAGAGGTGGGATATAACAACCAAATCCTACAAAAAGTGGCATTGGAGCCTCGACACAAAATAACTAAAAACATAAACACCATCCTTGAGCAAAGAGGGACCGCGTGCACATCCACTTAGTTACCTGAAATACATGTGAGTTTTGGAAAATCGTCAACATAAGTTGGTGTGAATTCATGCAGTTTTCGTATAGAATGTTTGTATACTTGTATGAAAACATGGTATGTAATTTGTAAAACGTATCTATAAACTGAGTTTGGTAAATGTAAGGCATACGAGATCGATAATGTTTCGCGAGGACATTAACATATGTCACGACATAGGAAGTCACCAAACCTAGGCATTTTTGTCGAGATCGACTGAGACACAAAAGCACTCTTTGGTAGAAGTAGGCCAAGAGTGAGGTTGCCTGAAACCCATTAGATCTAACCTTTCCGTTCCGCGGTCTAAATGTATACGTTGATTAATGGTGCTTATGTCACCCTATTCGTCACATGATCTATGTGTCATTCCTTAGTTTTGTGTTCTACATATCATTGTACATGTATTTTCCCCAAGTTTAGAAAGCAAGTAAAAGTTTAAAAGTGGGGACATGAACTCACAGTTTTGCGTAACTCGCGTCGTAAACTTCACCGGTTGTGTTTGTAAGCGTCGTGATCTATAATTGTTCTATGTACGTTAGTCACTAGACTTGTTTCACACAAGTACAAGTCATCATCATAAGTTTATGTATTGGTTCTTTGTATGTTCAACTCTTGTGAGGGTCGTGCCCTTGTTTGACGGGTCTTTGCACTTGAATTTGTATTGTTTATTTGTAAATATATATTTTACTTCTTAAAAATATATATTTGTTCATGTAGTCTTTTCCAAAATAATAAGTGTTAAAAATAAACTATATCTTAACTTGTCCATATATGTTACTTATATTATTTTCTAAAAATGAATATAAGTATTTTGTTAAATAATATTCTCAATATTATTTTTGTGCAAGTATACCTAGGAAAGTATACTTGTATTTCTATGTGAATACTTGTGTATTTTACATTATTTGCCAAAAAAAATCAATACTTTGATTTTTATTACTTTCCGGAATTATATTTCTTAAAAATAATATATTTTTAAGACTCGTATGAAATATATATATTTTGTCATGCTTGAGAATATATATATTTATTTTTGTTATTCACCCGATTTTTGTATGATTTCCATTACTTGGTAGTAGTCATATATTTGTCCAAATATATATACATATGTCCAAAAATTGTCCAAAGTCCATATGTTTGTGGAATATATTTATATAAATATATTTTCTTGTATTTGTCCATATACTCTTCTTGTGAGGATTTTTGTATACTTAGGTATCCTCATGTATTTGTATGTGTATTTTGGTATTCATAATCCTTTTGGAGTATTTAGTGTATTTTTCAAGTTCCTAATACTCTACTACATATAATACACATAGTATAGACTTAGCACGAAATTTGGTGACCACTAAATATATATATTTTCCCTAAAAATATACGTACTTAATATTAATTAACTTGAAGAAATCATCATTTCTTAACTTGAAATTTCGTACAAAAATTGGGGAAACCTTGGTAAATATTTTTAGATGAAATTTTGGGGAATAAGTTTCACCAAAACTTATATTTTTCTAAGTGTCAAAATTTTATAAAAATTTTGACATAGTTTCCCCAAAAAATGGAGGTTTCCCATGTTTTCAAAACATGTGTTTATTTTATTTTCATCACCAAAAACAATTTCCAACAAATTTTCACAAGTAACATACACTAATTACTTCATGTGAAACATTATGATGAACTTGATTTTTGCTAAAAATGTGTAGTCTTTTAGATATACACTTTACATACCATGATCTTTTATAATCAAGTGTTCTTGTAAATTTTAAACAAACTTTTTATGAAACTTTAATTTACTAACCAAACCATCCATGAGTTTTATGGTTTCAAAGTCTTGAAAATCATGTTCTAAAACCATTTTTATGTTCATTAGAAAGATCTTTATGTTTAAAACCATAGGGACCTATAAAATCAAAGTTTTGCCAACATTCACCAAGCTCCTCATATTTTTATCTTGCTAGCACTTACAGTTGGTTAAACAAACATAACGGGGCACTTACATAATAAAATACTAATACTTTAGAATCCAAATCCTAATTACATGAAGCACAAATTTACTCGATTTTGAATCCAAATTTACTATTTTTTTTTTATTAAAATCATAGTTCTCAAAACCATGTTTATAAGAATTATAGTCCTTAATACATTGTTTGTGAAAATCATCATTACAGTATTTGTAAAGATCAAAATTCTCAGCAATCACACACTTTCAAGCATAATAAACTTTCCCTGTAAGCTGCTTCACTGTAATCAAGTAAAAAATTCCCTGCCAAAATATCTAAACGAAAAGGAAATGAATATTATCATCTCTTGCCTACTGGTGTCTGTCTCCTTATTTATGTTGTACTTCCATAGAATATTTGAGTGTACACTAAGAAAGACTTGCTTGATTATGGATGTAGCCATGTAGGTGTAACTCTACAAGTTTTTGTGCCCATTGTACTTATGTCAACAACTTTGCTATGAGTGAGATTTATACTTGTTTTTTTTGTTTGTTTGTATGTTACGGAAAAAAAAAAAAAAAAGACAGTTAACTTACCTAATTCTTAAAAATCACAAAGACGATTCATATTAGAATGTGTTTGGTGGCTTGTGATATCCAAATGTGTTCATGATCAAGTTGTCCAATTTAGTGATAAAACAGTGTAAAATTTAACTTGAAAACAGCAAGACATCTAAAGGGCAAATTTACAATAAACATTCATCAAGATGGAACAGGTACCTGAGTCTTCTTATATGAATAATTAATGTTTCAATTGACCCGAGGCAGAAATTGGTGTAGAGTGCAGATTTTTTTTCTAGCAAAATGAAGCCCATGTAGATCATCATTTTTGTTCCAGGCCTTTCCAAACGTAGGCTTTGCGTTTGAGGGTCGCCACCAATTATTAAAGCACCAAACAAAACTTTAGAACCAAAGGTAACATAAAGCATGCCAGAACTAAACCAACAATTTGATTGCTACATAAAGTGATCGCTAATCATGTGAATTGATGACCCAAAACGAAGCTACTGAAAATGATCCTGGATAATCCTATCAACAATAGTTGTTCAGATTTTATAAATTTTTCTTTATTAATAACAATACTCGTTCCGCTCTCAGGAAAAAGTCCAGCCATATGCAGCAAATCAAAAACAAAACGAAAAACATTTTAATCCTGTTGTGCCACTAGTACAAAGGCTCATTTTCAAAATTCTAATATGAAACGCACACAAGTTACAGAGATTATGATCAAATCAACTATTGTTCATCTCTATTGCAATCAAACTAAAGAGCCACGGATATTGAACAAATAATGGGCATTGGCGGATAAAAATGTGCAGTTGCGAAGTAGGGGTGTTATAAGCCATTGTAACCGACCGAACAGTCCAAACCGAAAAAAAGTCGGCCGTTTTGAGATCCCTAATGGTTCGGTTTTGGCAGTTTGATGGCTTTTACAGTTAAGTTTGGAACTTGGAACTGGCCGTCTAACCATTAACCGTTAACCATTTTTCTCATTTTAAAATTTTTAGAGTAAAATGCACGGATAGTCCCTGTGGTTTTGCAAAATAACACCTATAGTCCCCAACTTTTGGAAATTACACCGGTGCTCCCTGTGGTTTGACAGTTTGTTACTCGGATAGTCCCTGGAGTGGATGTTCGTTAGTTTTCTGTTAAGTATATGTGAAATGACAAAATTACCCTCCATCTTCTTCAAACTATAAAAACAAAACAACCCAACCCCAACCACCCACCTTTCTATATGTTTCCCCACCGTGGATCTGATCTTTATATTGAGGGTGTTTGGGGTTCCTTATTTTGAGGGCAAAAGGACTTTTGAAAGGGCAAAAGGACTTTTGAAAAGTGTTTGGCTTTCCTTTTGAAGGGCAAAAGTCCTTTGGATTTGCCAAAAGTCAGGATTTCCTGACTTATTTTGGGCAAAAGTCCTTTTGCAAAAGTTGAAAATAAGCTAAGCCAAACATGCCCATTGTGTCTGGCTCAACAAACAGAACAAGATGGATAAGGGTATGCAGGTGTTGGGGGGAAACATAACTCAACAAACAAAAACCCCAAACGAGAAGTGTTAACGAATCAAATCAGGAATCCTTGAAAATCTTTAAAAAAAAGAAGCAAAATTTATGAGCAAAATCAGGAATCCATTGTTATCTCTTTTATTTCGAATCTACCACCATCGTCGTCATCGACCGACTACTGGGTTACCATTGATGACATCGATCTGTTCAATAATGTCTTACGAATCCACCACTATTGTCTTCATCAATCTATTCTTGAACCTTGAACCGTTGACGAAAAAGCGGGCGGCCCTCAAAGTCACTGTTATGTCTTATACCACTGGTGAAAACCTAGCCACCACGAGTCGCTCACTCAAACACATTACCGCAGGTCCTTGTTGTCGCGTGAGTATGATGAACAGTAGGAGCTTAGCCAGATACAATATAAAGATCAGATTCACAGTGGGGGAAAACAGAGAGAAGGGGGGGTGTGGGGTTGGGGTGGGGGTGGGGTTATTTTGTTTTTATAGATTGGAGAAGATGAAGGGTAATTTTGTCATTTCACATACACTTAACGGAGAAAACTAACGGACATCCACTCCAGGGACTATCCGAGTAACAAACTGTCAAACCACAGGGAGCACCGGTGTAATTTCCAAAAGTTGGGGACTATAGGTGTTATTTTGCAAAACCACAGGGACTATCCGTGCATTTTACTCAAAATTTTAATACAAACTTATGATTTTGAACAAAACTAAGAAAACGGTTTAAATCGCCAAACCATCAAAACCGAACCGTTAAACCGTCACCCAACCCGGCCGGTTCGCTTTGTTGTGACCCAAAACCACAGAATCAGATGTTCTGAGAATCATAATCACCTCCAAACACTCGTTCAACAGGATATTCTGAGAATCAGGCGTTCAACCAAACAGCTCACTGATCCTTCAAGCCATTCTTCTGTGATCCATGAGTTCAAATCTAAACGGGACTGATGGATTCAAATCATTAAGACGATCAGCTGCCCATTTCCCAAACCTCTCATGTTTATAATCAAGACATGCATCAAAAACTCTAATCAACATAGATGCAGTTGGGTCAAACGGCATTTGCTTAACAAAGTTCTCAAGTTCGCCAATGTACCCATACCTAGCATAGAGTTCTATCATGGACTCATAATGTTCCAAACGCGGAATAACACAATACTCTTTATTCATTACTTCAAAATACGCCCTACCCAATTCAACACGACCCTCACATATGCAAGCAAGCAAGACTCCTTGAAATGAGGTATTATCCGGTTTTAACCCTTCACTCTTCAGCATATCAAAAACATCGATAGCCACATCACCCCTTAAATTATGACAACATCCCAAAATCATAGAGTTATAAAGAATCAAATCACGTGAAGTAGTTGCTTTAAAAACCGTGAGTGAGTACATGAGACAGCGGCATTTGGAGTACGCATCAATAATGGCTCCTTTCATAACAATGTCCATATCATAACCGTTTCTGACCAAAAATCCATGAATCTGTTTAGTTGCATCGAGTGCAAAAATATTTGCACAAGCAGCTAAAATAGTTGCAAGAGTGTGTTTGTTCGGTGGAGTCTCTTCCAGCATTTTCCAGATGACCATCATCACTTCCTCACTCCGTTTGTGACGAGCATGACTTGTTAATATTGAATTCCAAGATACAGCATCTCGTAAACGGCTCATTTGATAAAACCAAGCTCTGCAACTTCTCAAGTCTCCACATTTTCCATACATGTTAAGAAGACCATTTCCAACAAATATATCAGAGTTGAGATGACGCCTGTAGACATAACCATGAACCTTTTTCCCCAATTCAATGTCTAAAAGACCTGCACAACCGGTCAAAATTAACGGGATTGTAACATGGTCAATGCAGATGTTTGCTTTGGAAATTAGGTGGATAATTTCTAAGGCCTCTTCCCATTTGCGATTCTGTGTGTAGCCAGCCAGCATCGTGTTATACGAAACGATGTTTCTCTCGGGCATCTCGTTGAACAGTTCCCTTGCCTCTTTGGTTCTTCCATCTGTTGCATACGCTGTGACGATTGAAGTCCAGTTAACTAAATCTTTAGCATTTGGTTGGTTAAAGACGTTGTGAGCACTTTGTAAATCTCCATATTTCGAATACATATCGATGAGAGATCCCGAAACTACCAAAGTGTCTACAACATTTATTTTGATGGCAAAAGCATGAATTTGTACCCCCGCATCAAATGCAAAAATCCTCGAGCAAGCACGAAGAGCATTCGATACCGTAAAGCTTAACGGCATAACCTCATTCCGCTTAACCATTTCAAAAAACAAACCAACCGCCTTCTCCTCTTCGCCCATGTCATAATGCCTCCTAATAATTACATTCCACGATACCTCGTTCGGGTTAACAATATCATCAAACATTCTCCTTGCCTCGCTCAAAAACCCGCCCTTCCCATAAACATCTATGATAGAACTCGCGATAATCACATTACCCGAATACCCAGACTTCACAATCACCCCATGTATTCCCATGCCAAATCGAATTTCCAAAAGTGAGGCACAACACTTCAAAACACTAGCAAAACTAACTTCATTCCACGAAAACCCATCTTCCTTCATATCCAAAAACACCCTCAACGCTTCAGCCGCAAACCCATTAAGCGCATAGGCTGAAATCAGAGCATTCCAAGACCCACCATCCCTCTGAGGCATTTCGTCGAACAACTCACGTGCATCATCCAAACACGCGCATTTACCGTAGGCTTCGATCGCCCTGTTGAGTAAAAAGATTGGTGGTGTTAGAGTGAAGGTCAATAGATGAGATTCGAGTTTACGGGTTTCGATTATAGCACGTCTTTCAGCACACAGTTTGAAGAGAGAAGCGTATAAAGAGTTGTCAACTGGAACCAGAGATTCAAACAAAGTGGAAACTGCTTTGGATAGGCTGTTGAGTTTAAGGTGGGTGTAGATTTTCTTGGTTAAGGTTTTCACATTGGCGCCCATTGAAGAAACAAGATTCACCTTCAACTGAAAAACAAAGAGGAGGCGGCAAATCAAAATATACTGAGGTGTGATCATATTTATTTAACACCATTAATTTAGTTTTTTTAGTAAACTCATGAATAAAAAATAAGTTTATTCCTTTTTAAAGTTCTAATATACTTATTATGACGAGCAAAAAAATATGAATTGTTATACCGAATTTACATACCGCCTAGTAAAAACGTATTATATTTAACCTAACTCGTTTTTTAACAAAATTGATGACAAAACATAGATCATTTACATAATAATGTAAAACAACTTAAATCTATACTGACATATACTTAAAAAAAAGAAAAAGAAAAAAAAAAGTACATTAGTTTGCTTTAGTGATTTGATTTTTAAGAATTGTTAAATATGGAATTACTGAAAAAAATTAGAGATGCGTATGCTTCATATAAAGAAGAGAGTATGAAAAATATCCTATTTTTATGGGGTAAGCATAGTGGAAGTCTTATAATAATTATATCCATAAGATTTTAATAACACAATATTTATGTTTATGTTGGTGTGCCTTGATGTAATTATATAGTTTTTTTTTTACGGTGACTTTCTTTTTTAGTAACTCAATATCATACCGTCTAAACGGTGGTCCTAGCCAAGATCTGCCCAGACTATGTTGTCTTAACCAGGCCCATACTGGGTTGGTCAGACTTGGTTACGGCGTTCCCCCGGAAACCGTACTGTCTCCACACGAGATGTCTCGCTGAAGTAACAATCGGATGAAAACCGGGGTGCGGCTCAGGGTCGAACCCCCCTCGGTGGGTTTGTCACCATCATTGCCCATTATCCACCCCAATGTGACAGAAGTGGGAGTTGAACTTAAGTCTCCATTGAAAAACCCAAGTCTCAGATTACAAATTCTTGTAGGCCTAGTTGATTGGGCCGAGCACAATGATCTATGGTTGGGGTTGAGTCCAATATGCCTAGCCCATTATGTATTTATAACTCGTGTTGAATTTTAAAACAAAACCCCGATTTCCTAAACCACTTTCTATCTATATGTACCTATAACTCGTGTTGAATTTTAAAACAAAACCCTGATTTCCTAAACCACCATCTACCTATATAACAATTAGAATCAATCAAAATTCTCATTTTCACAACTTCAATAGCCCAACTTCGAGGCGTGTACTAGACGTATATAAAGGTTTTTTTACAAACACTTTTATATAATATTTATTTTTTAGCAAAGTTTATAATAAGTGCTATAAAAAACACGGTTAAGTATTGTATCGTATAGTATAAGTCTCGTATAAGCTATGGATGTAGTAACCTATCGTATAATGTAGTATAAGTCTCGTATAAACCTATAGGTGTAATATAGTATCATATGATATCGGATAGTATATTATAGTGTAGTGTAGTATCGAATTGTATTGTATAGGTGTAGTATAGGTCCGTATAGGACTATAGATGTAGTATGGGTCTCGTATAGGTCTATAAGTGTAGGTTATAAGTGTAGTATAGGTTATGTATAGGTCAATAGGTGTAGTATAGTACACTATAGTATCATATAATATAGGTGTAGTATAGGTCTCATATAGGGTTATAGGTGTAGTGGGCTCGTATAGGCCTATGGGTGTAGTGTAGGTCCCGTATAGGCCTATAGGTGTAGTATATGTTCCGTATAGCCCTATAGGTATTAGTTTAGGTCCCGTATAGTATAGTATAGTATAGTATAGTATAGTATAGTATAGTATAGTATAGTATAGTATAGTATAGTATAGTATAGTATTGTATAGTATAGTATAGTATCGTAACGTATCGTATCGTATCGTATTGTATTCTATAGGTCCCGTATAGGGCTATAGGTGTAGTATAGGTCCCTTATAGGGCTATACGAGACTTATACTACACTATATGTGTCACACCCCGAGAATTTACAGCTCAGCCTAGTGGGCCCGGTGGGGAGTATCGTGACGTAAGATTGGTATCGTCATGGTCAAACATACACAGAATAGCACAGCGGAAGTCTTGGAATATAAAATATTATTACAAACCCAATGTCTGAAAATATCAAAGTATTTATTATAGACGAGCTTGTAATATCAAATCCACATGCGGATCATTACAGAATGTATAAAATAAAGTTTAGCAGACTTTAAGGCATCTTTAAGGATTTGCAAGATCCTCTATTTCGACACCGAGCAACTCCCAGCCTATTACGAGTAGTACCTGTCACTTAGTCTTTTGAAAATACGTCAGTTTACACTGGTAAATACAATTAACCGACTCATTTGAAAAGAGTTTATAAAAATTGATTTTGGCGCATAAGGCACAAAATCATTTATAACTTGGGACAATTTTTTTATAAAAATATTGTATATAGATTTACATGTTTGTCATACATATGGGGCCGGTATGAAAGCCGGTCATGATTAACTGACTCACCACTTATAAAACCCACAGAGGAGTTATCCCCAATTTGTGGGTAATTTGCATATTAGCATCTGTCAGGTGTATGCCTACACCCCGTGCTTTAAGTCGTGGCCATTTGCATTTAAATGAGCCGAGGATATCCAGGACATGGTCGTTAACCCCCCAATGTTTATGTTATCAAACAAAACAGATTAAAACGGGTTATGTAATTTGTTAATCACAATCCGATTAAATGATTCCATACCCGACCAAGCGGTAATATTATACCGTATCCCAAGCCCATATAAGGGAAAATAAGTTAAAAGTATTTACCTGAGCTAAAACTTGATTCACAACAAAATAACTCAGTCGTATCCAATCTAACTAAATGCAGGTAGCTTTTACCGGGTGGCTCTAGTCTGGAATGATGGTAATATATAACCAATTCAGAATGCTAACGATCTTATTTAAGTCGTAGACTTAGACCGGCTAGCTTAAAGTATCTAAAACGGTACGATACGCTAGATTAAACGATGACCAGAATAGAATGTTACTTAGACCCAAAAAGTATGAAGACTTGTATAATATGGGTAAACTAAGTACATTCTAGATTTTGAGATAAAAATGATAACCTTAAACCCGTTTCGGTAAACTTACGTAAACTAGTTACGCAAGTTAAACCGTACGCGTATAAGCGATCACGAGTAACCAGATGAGACATATACAAGTTCCACAAGTCATTATGCTTAAAACATGTTATAATATCAGTATCACACTAACATGTATGCCCATTAAGTTTTTAAAATCAAATTAAGCCTCATAAGGGCGTTTTGGTCATTTTCTGACTTATAAAAGGAGCTTGCAAGTAATCTGATGTTATGGTCATAAACATTCTGGAAAAATATTTGATTTATGATATGATATCAGTAGGATATCAAATATATGTGTGGTTTATGCTTTAAAACCAAACTATGCACCGTAGGGGTATTTTGGTCCTTTCACACATAATTTTAAGGACTTATTTGGGGATTCTGAGTTCGTGACTTATACTCATGGTTGCAAAAGTCGCTAGGCGCTCCCTAGTCGGATTCGAGAGTACTCGGGAGGTACTCGGCCTAGGCGGAGATTACTCGGGGAGTAATTGGCCTGGGAGAACAGTACTCGGGCCTCAGCAGCCTACCTTGTAGCGAGTACTCGGGGAGTACTCGGAGCCTAGGCGGGACTTTTACAACCATGCTTATACTTACTGTAAAAATATTCAAAATGATTTATAAAATCAGTAAGTAACAAGTCTTCGGTGATAAGTATGGTTTAAAACCATACTATGTGCCTAGTCGGCGTAAAAGTCGTTAAATGACGATATTAACGATGTTTTAGTAAATCTGATGTTATGACCAGCTTTGAATAGTTAAAATATGTTAATTTTCATAACACATCAGTAGGTAAAAGGTTTGATATGATTATTATGCTTAAAAACTAATTTAAGTGCTTTAAGGGCATTATCGTCATTTAATGATACTTATCAGCGACTTGTGCATAAATTCAGAATATAATCTAACTCGACATCCCAAATAATCCTAATTATGATATCATATCAGTAGGTATCAAGTTTTATCAATAAAATATGCTTAAAATCATTTTAGATGTAAAAAGGGCATTTTTGTCCTTTTAAAAACATACTTTACGATCATTTAAGCAAACTCAGTTTATGACCATATTTATAACATCAAAATGTGCTAAACATGTTATCATATCAGAATGCAACTTGTTTGCATGCTCATGTATGCTTAAAACCTTATTTTTAGCAAAAGGGCAATTTAGTCAACTTTAAGCATAATAACGGAACTTGCATTAAAATCTCAAATCACTATATGACATGTAATATAACCTTAGGGAGTTATACTACATCATATTACGATCCTAACAGAAGCTTAAATAAGTAGCAAACTAGTTCTAATTCGGTTCATAAACGAAAGTCAAAGCGGAAGTCAAACTCCGCGACTTTCGGTTGCGAACCGACCCTAAGACTGGAAATGACGAGCCGAACATGTTTACACATGTTCTAATAATTATTATCGAGTTGTTTAAGTGATAAAACATATTTTAGAACACTTTATACTCAAATCGTAATTATTTTAAAATATGACCCGTTGACTTTTTAAAATATCAATACGTTGACTCGTCAATTGACCAAGCAAACATGATTCTTAGGAGGTGCCCTTTTGAGGGATTAACACCTACCTAATTACGATCACATAGCCATGTTCGTTGTGAACTATGGCTTGACCATTTACGGTCTAACTAAAAGTCAAGCGTTTATCATAAACGCTTGACTTTTCGGCTTTTAAAAGCCAAATAAAAGAACTAGTGGCTAAGGACACTTACAAAGGGTCCTAGCTTGAAAATTTGACTGAAGAAAACTCCAAGGGTGCTCCCAATTGCTCAGGAACTCCCAAGAGAAGAGAGAAAGAATGATTTTTGAGAGGTGCAAGGATTTAAGGCAAACCGAGACCCCTATTTATATTTGAAGGAGGTATTCTTGGATCATGCCATGTGTTATGGACCTCCTAGATCATCCCAAGTGTTAAACCAAGTGTTAAAAACCAGCAATGATCCATGGTTTTCGAGTTATAGTGATTAGTGGTTTGTTTGGAGGCCAAGGAAGAAGAAACCTGCAGCTGCAGGTCACATTCTGTGAAAATGAACCCGTCGCCGCGCGCGGCAACAATAGGGGGGAGGCTTCGCGCAGCGCTAGGGCACACACCAAGTTTCAAAAATGTCAAGTTTAGTCCCTGGTCCTCTAAAACTCTTATATACTTCATTTTTTTGACATGTTTAACCCCTAAAGCACTTTAAGGTATATATTTGGCACAATTAATCTTTGGGATGGATTATAATTATTCTCGGGAGTGAAATCGAGTATCGTTAAGCTTCGGGTTTCGTGTAAAGGTCACTCAGAGGTTAATTTGAACATGTTGACGCTTTTAACCCATCTTCTTGATATTTTGTCTAATTATCTCATAACGATACCGAAACTTTGTGAATTTATTATCAAGTATTCTCGAGAGTATAATTGTTTCACACCCGCTCGTAGCGGAAGCGCGAGGTGTGATCTGATCGGTTCTCATTGCATAATAATATAAGTGAACATACTAAATGATTAAAAACAAGCTCCAATGCCATTGTCATAGTCGTTTCAAAAGAACACATCATAGATTAAATGTATTGGTTACAAACCATCAAATGAAAATAAGTTGTCATTGTTTCATACATCATAATGTAAGTCTTAAAATGTCAAAGCTTTGACCACTATATCACCGCAAAGAGGCGGTATATAACGGGCAAACCCTTCAATTGGTGGCATGGAGTCTTGATACTTGTTTTCTTGAACTGAATTATCTGCATGGTCCACTAATTCCCTGAAATACACGTTAAGTTGAAAACATCAACAAAAGTTGGCGAGTTCATGCAGTTTAGTTGTATAAGATGTATCTGTAAAATGTGAGTTGTATAAAATGTATCTGTAAAATGTGAGTAGTATAAAATGTATCCGTAAAATGTGAGTTGTATAAAATGTATCTGTAAAATGTGAGTTGTATAAGATGAAAATCAGTATGTAAAGATGTAGTATGTAAAGCGTCAATGAAATCGTTGATCATTAATGTTTCGCGGGGACATTAATATGTGTGACGAAATAGGAAGCAATCCAAACCTAGACGATTTCGTGTCGACTATCATCGACTGGGACACAAACGCACTCTTATGTATGGGTCCACGACCAAGAGTGGGTCTCGCCAAAACCCATTAGATCTAACCCTCTGTACCTAGGTCCAAACTGGATTAATGGTGCTTAGATGTATGACCCTAATCGCACATGATCTAAGGTGTTTCATTCCATGACTTAACATACAATTGAACATGTATTTTCCCCGATAGTTGTAAAGTTGTAAAGCATTTAAAATGAATAGAGGACATGAACTCACTGAATTGCGTCCGTGAATAGAAGTAACTATGATCTCACGTGCGGTCGTCCTGAATGGTGTCACGACCTACAAACGTTCTGTACTTGTTAGACACTTCGGTCTTGTAATGACTTGAGTACAAGTCTTTTATCTTGAATATGTGTAAGACTTGTATGTCTTTGTTGTTCGTTGAACTGTGTCTTAGATGTATTAACTGATAACTGTTTAGTGTATATATTTCACCAAATATAAATTCTTGTATCTCGTGAGTTGTATCGTAGTTGTATAAATGTGTTTTCACCAAGTGTTAGGTGATGTGAAAGTGCATATCATTGCACGTATAGGAATACGTATGTCCGCGTGTTATATGTGATCTTGTATTCTTAGAATATATATACTTATATATTCTAAGATATGTTTCATAAAAATATATATATGTTATACTTGGTAAAAGGTATAAAAAAATATCTTAAAAATAATCTATTTTTAAGATTAGTTCTAAAAATATATTTTTAGTCTTTCACTAAATCAATATATTTTAGATGGTAAGAAATATATATGTATGTTTATATATTTCAAAAACAATACCTTTTTAATATTAACCATAAGTAATATATTTTGTATATTGTAGAAAATATATAGTTACTTATTTGGTTTTGAAAGCGTAGTTTACCAAGTCGTCGATATATTGTGTATTATAGTCCGTAATACTTATATAGTCCGTATATTTGTCTGTAAGTCCGATTTGTCCATAAGTTGTGTCCGAAGGCTCGGATTGTCCGTAAGTTGTTTTTAAGGTGTATTTATATGTAGTCTTGTAAGACTTTAGTTGTAATGTGTCTTGTATTTATTTGTACCATTGTATTCAAGTGAATAGTTTTCATACATATAACTAATACAACCAAATAACACATAGCACATAAGTTGTTAAGATAACTAAATATATATTTTCTCAAAAATATATATTTATAACTAGTTTTGCTTTTATAAAAAAACTACTCTTTAAAATCTTTTTAATCTAATAAAGATTTTGTCAAAAATGGTAGTTTTTATAACCCATGATTTTTAAGAAAAATGGCCATATTTCCTTTGAAATATATGGTTAGCCATGTTTAATAAAACATATCTTTTTCTTATAAAAATCACCAATAATCTTCTCATACGTTTCTTAATAAAAACATATGAGATTTATATCAAAATCTTAACAAGATAAAATCAATAACATGTAGGGTTTTGGTATAATCATAACATATGTTAACTAGTTCAAAATCCATGCTTTTCTTCTAGTTTTAACAAACTTTTTATAAAAACCCATCTTGTATGTTTCTTTTTATAACTTTGTAAAAGTATTGGTTTTAGTGAAAAACCTTATATACTTTAACAAAACCAAAGATTATGGTCATCCATCTAAACATTTATGTTTAACAAAACCCTTAAACATTAAAATGTACACTTGTTAGATTATGTTTTTAAACATCATCTAACAAGTTATTCATATGCTAATCATCAAAACTAGATCAAATATGCAAGTAATCATCCTTAAATCACAACATAAACAAACTTTTATATCATGATTATTATTTTGCTTCTTTGTATTTTCATTTTATTTTGTATGATTATTTAGTTTATTACATGTTCTTTAAACAAATAATACATAAATAAGTATGAAAAAAAGGTATTTAGAAGCTTACTACTAGCACTCGTGGCTAGGGATGATCTATATAATGATTAAAGAAAATAAAAAGTGTTGATCTTGGGGTTTTGAAAGCTTTAGAATGGATGGAAAGACTTGCTTCTTCTTGTAGTATCCTTAGATCATCTTATGTATCTTCAAGCTCCATGTTGTTCATCAAGGAAGTGTTAAAAAGATGAGGGTTTTTTATAGTGTTCTTGGCTAAGGTACGAAGGTTTAGAGAGTTTCTTAACTATGTGTAAAATAAGGTGTAAATGAGATGAATGTGGTTAGTGATTATGAATCAAAGTGTTTAAAGTCTTTCACTAACTTCACCAACTTGTCCACTTGGTTAAACAACTTGTAACCAAGGTAAAATATCAAGATATTTATGGAAACAATGGTAAAAAAAGTGGGTCCCACAAGGGTTAGTTTTTATTAGGTGAAATGTTAGGAAACTTGTTTTCTTAGTAAAAATGTATTAGTTTTTATTAGGTGTTGTTTAGGAAATGAAGGGGTAAGGTCCCAAAAACCTTGCTTCAAGTACTTGGGACCATACCACAATCCCGACAGAAAGCCCTCTTTAGACCTTGCGTGGCCGCGCACTGGTCCTACAAAGAGAACTTAGGAAGAAAACTATGCTTAACATCTACGCGCCAAAAGGAGACTAACAAATCCTTGCGCCAATCTCCATAGCAAACAGGATTAAAATCCTAACAAACACTTCCAGATAATTAATATCCGGGCTTGGATAAAAATAACTTCTCTACTACCATACAAACAAAGAGCCACACAGGATCACGGCTGTATTCTTATAGAAGGCTCCATCGTGCACCACCAGTCGGTTATACCCGAATGGCCACGTGGCATCATCCCAGGCTCTCTCAAAGTCACGATGATGGCACGAAATTGAAGAGAAATCTGCACTTGCCCACTTTCCATGTGGCAACACCCCAACCGTCGATCGAGATCACGATCCGTGTGCTTACACACTCGTTAACGATTAACGGAGGGAAAAAATATCCGCTTACGGAAAAAGCACTTTCCGTCAAATTTTCATCAACAGGTTTTCCCGCCCAAACTTCGGCTATAAATAGAAGGATAATTCAGGTATAATTCTCAAGTTACATTCACTTCACTTTCACTTCTTCTTCTTCATCAAAACCTGTACTTATTCTCACGCCGGTGGGTGGTCACGGAGAGAACCTCCATTCTCCCCATGGCGAGTCTAACGGCTGTTGTTTTGTAGTGATTGTTAGAGGAAGAAGATTATTCACCCATGAGTCAAACGAGAAGATTTAACCCTTTTATGCAGATTCAAACCCCCTGGTTCAGTTGATTCGGGTCAATTAAACAAGTATTTCTTCATTGGCGCCCACCGATTTCTCAGTTTTATTTATCTCTTCTCGTTTCGATTCACTTTTTCATCTCCGTTTTTCAAATGGAGGAAACCCCGACAAACCGTCAATCCGGCCCTCGGCCAAATTTCGCTCACAATACCCAAGTCGAAGGGATTGTGGAAGAGGCTTCGGATGATAATGAAGTTCAATACAATGATAATCATCCAAACTATCCTGTCACTCCAGGAATGCAGCATGAAATTCCAATAAGCTCAATTTTACCTCCCGGAGAAACCCCCATCTCCTGGTATGTCAGATCCTAAGGAGCAATAAATGCTGTGTATGCACAACTCTGTGCACAGACTGCTCTTCCCACTCAGTCACGAAGACCTGTATCTCGCACACGAGCACCATCTATGCCTCATGTTTCCCATCATGAAGCACCATCACGAGTTCAGGTAGAAGACACGGAAGTTTACTCTAGATCTCCTGCACGGTATGAGTCTACTAATTCCGAAAATCGACGAAGAGAGTATAATGATGAATCTCATTCCCACCGAAGGCAATCGGTTTACTCCAGGTTGGGCCCGTGTTCTTACAATAAGCGGGACACCCACACCAATGAGTATGACAGAACATACCACGAGGGAGACAGCACAAGTGTGTTCAATTGGTTGCAACCGAATTACAAAAGTTGTAAGCCTCGCGCGGTTTATAATCCAGAAGCAGAGCAGGATTACAATTTAATCTACCGCCCGACGGAGGCAGCGAAGAACTCCAAGTTTATCAGTGAGATCGCTTTAGCTCCTTTGGAAAAAGAAAAACTCCCATCCAATGTTGGCAAATTCAATGGCATGACAGATCCGGATGATCACCTTCGTGTTTTCACTAGTGCAGGTCTGGTAGGAGGATGGACCTTGCCAATGTGGTGTCATCTATTCATCCAGACTCTCACAGGTGCCGCGCGGCTATGGTTCGATAACCTACCTGTCGGGAAGATAACATCATGGGTAGATCTGCGAGAAAAAATTCTAGTACATTTAAGCCAACAGAGAAGGTCTATCCGGGATACTGCAGACGTGATGAATATTTGGAGGCGCAATGACGAGAGCCTAGAAGATTTTATCACACGCTACAATAAGGAAGTGCTCGAGATCGGTGATGTCCATGAAAACTTGATCAGAGCGCAGTTCAAGTATGTTGTCCGCTGCGACGACATGATCAAGGTTTTTTCCGGAACAGAAGGGCTACCAAAGAGCTGGGAGAATCTGATGGCGGCAGCCAAAGTGTACTCCCAGACAGAAAAAAACCTCAGCACTAACAGACCACCACCACCACACAGTCGCCCATAGGATATGAGCGAGAGCAGCGGAAAAAAGTTCAAAAAGAATTGGCGCGACTCAAATTCTGGAAACTACTCATCTGAAGACGCGCGAGCTACCATAAACAAGCTCGCAGTGCAAAGGGAGATGTTGGTGCATATTCTGTGATAACAGCTTAATAGTTTGATTATTTAGTCTTTGGATATTTTGTAATGGGCAAAGCTTATTGGTTAGTGAGTTTATTGTTGTAATGGGCTTGGAAAATGGCCTAGCCCAGTAGGAAGCCCAGTTCACAGACATGTGATATATAAACATGTTTTGTGATTAGGGTTTACAACACTAAGAGAATTTTAGAGAGAGAAAGTAGAGAGAGAGAGAGAAAATTCGAAATTGAGGGATTGTAGAGCAATATCACAGAGATAGGCTGTGAGGTTGTGCAGGTCTTGAATTGATTGTAAAACTATAGTTTGGATAAATCAATAGAAGACCGTTTGATTGTGAAATTCTGTTTTCTACTCGTTTCTGTAACAAATCTGATCTAGGGGATTCCGCACTCTATGTTAGATATACAATTCTGTGACGATCCATATGAACTAGGGGACCTACAATTGGTATCAGAGCTTTAGGCTCTTGAAGAAGCTCGGTTCAAAATCTGTTGCTGCAGAAAAGGGTGGATTTTCGGGTTGTTTTGGAAATTTTCAAAAATTTTGAGTTTTGAAGACCTAGGGTTTCGAAATTTTGGAGGCTGATTTTCGAAAATTTTGGAGTGTTTGATCAGTTTGCGTATTTAATCTTGCTATGTTAGTGTTTTTGGTTACAGGTTTGGTTGATTTTTGAAGGATTTTGGCTAGAAAGTCTTGAAGATTCGAAGACTGTTCTTCATTGAGTTCTTCATAATTTTGATTAAATTCTGCTGATTTGGTTGTCTGATTTTACAGGAAATTGATAGGAGATCAGGATAAAACCTTTTCAAACTTTGGAAAGATTTGGTTTTAGCAAATTTGCTGATTTCGGATAAATACTCTAACAGACCAGTGAATTTGCGACCTAGCAACTCGGTGACTGGCGAAATTAAAATCCAAAGGCGACTTTGGTAACCGTGTAATCGTCCTCAGCGACATTATTACGGTGATCAGCGAAATTAACAGTCATCGCAATAGCGAACTTGACCAGACCAGCGAAATTAATCTGATCAGCATAATTAACCAGAGGAATTAAGTTAACCAGCATAATCAACCAGCGAAATTAAGTGTTCAGCGAAATTGTGCAGCGAATTTAATAAGCCAACATATATACTCTACCAGCATAATTATAATTACTCTATCAGCATATTTAACTTGGTTTGCCAGCATAATTAGCGTGACCCAGCATAATTAACTTGGTTTGCCAGCATAATTATCTAGAGGAATTAAAAAGGTGGAGTATTTATTTTTGTGCAGTAATTAGATACGTATAGAGGATTTAACGTTTCGACATTATATATCATTGGATTCGTTTTTTCAAGACGATTCTAACGGTATAATTTGCTAAAAACTGTTTTTGGAATTTTTTTTACGTTTTTATCAGTACGCTTACGGTAAAAACATGTTTAAAGATGGTTAAAATGGACAAGGTCAGTGAGACTGTTAAGAATTGGCCAAAGCTTACAAACGTCAAAGAATATGTTGACTGGAAAGAGAAGTTTGAACTATTTGTGAAGAGTGAAGATACCAGAATGTGGTATTGTATGATTGATGGATATGTTGCTCCTACACGTCGTGTTGAAGGAAGAGTTAAAGTTATTTCTTATGAGAAGATGGATGAATCTGAGAAACTTTTGGTTGATGCTGAGAAGAAAGCTTTAGCAGTGATAAAGAAGTCCTTGCCTGAGGGTATTAAACATATCTTTAAGAAGTATGGGACTTCTAGAGATCTGTGGGAAGGTTTAGAAAAACGTTATCAGAGTTCATCTAGTCAAAGTGTAAGAGCTTGTGCTTCAGATGCAGAAGCAGATGTTGTGGTAGAAGAGAAGAAGAAAGCTGCTGAGAAGAAGGAGACAGAAGTTTCAAAGGGCTTGTCTGATGTGAATGGACTTACAGCAGAGGTGAAGGTAACATCAGAACCTGTAAGTCAAACATGTCATAATTGCACTGAACTACAGGGTAAGGTTAGCAGACTATCGGAGCAAAACAAAATTCTGTTAGCTGAATTGGAAAAACAAAAAGAGTCAAATGTTCTTTTGATTAAAAGAGAGTCAAATTGTTTAAATGAACTCAAATAAAATGAACAAGAAATCAACAGTTTAACAAGCAAAGTCAATGAACTGTTACAGATCATTGATTTGGCTCGTGAAACTGTGAAGGATAAGACTAATGAATTTTCTGAAAAGTGCAGGGAATTGGCCATTGCACAAGACCAAATTGTGGAACTTAAAGGAAAGTTAGACAAATTTGGAAAATCTTCATTAGTTAGGACTCAAATTCAAAAAGGGCTGAAAAGGAGTAATGATAGAACATGAGTGGGGTTTAGTAAAGCCTCATCTTCTAAGGATCAAGATTACTCCTTTTTACCAAATGAAGATGAGCTAATTAATTTTGTTCCCACTGCATAAGAGGTAGTGGATCCGATAGCTGTGGACTTGCCGAATAGTCCAGTATCTTTGAAAGAATCTGTCGAGTCTAACAGTACACCTCATAAATCGGATGAGGATACTGAAGAGGAAAAGAAGAAAACATTTAAAAAGAGATTTAACAAAAAGAGAATTTATAAGACAAAATCTTGTTTTAAATGTCACAACAAAGGGCACGTGGCTAATTGTTGTCCTTTAAAGAAAAATAAGCAAAAAGTTGATGAGGTTAATGATGGAAATAGGGTTGGTTTAAATAATAATGTGCAACCACATTGTCAAAGTAATCAACCACGATTTCAATCCAAACCTTCAACATCAGGAAGATTTGTTAGACCAAGAAGTATTTCACCACAATTTAGTCATTATATAGGTAAATCAAATCGGTTTCAAAGTCAAAATAGAAATTTTGGATATCAATATCGATACCAAACCTTTGGTAATCGGAATTTTCAAAGTAGAAACGAACATAGGGGTTTTAGTAACTCAAATGTTCAACAACATCCAAATTTTTTTCAAAATTCATGGTATGATAATGGGAGAAGAAGGTATCAAGATAATAATTTTCAAAGGTCAGAAAATCCGGGAGTTTATTGGAACTCTCGCAATCGAAGACCTAGTGGAAATTATCAATCTTGTTCAACAACGGGTAAGCAATCCAAGACTCCAGTTAGGAGTGATGGATATTGGATGGATGTTCCTGTAGTTGATGAATCTGGAAAACCCAAGACTGTCAGGGCTTGGGTTCTCAAGACTAACTGAGTTGTTGAGTGTGTGCAGGATGACCAAGAAGGACTGTTGATGTGTTCAACAGTGGTTATTCCTGTAAAGCGTCTGAGGTGAATAGTAGGTTAAAATTGGTAACTAACTATTTACTTTAGTGATTGATTGATGATTTATTGGTGAAAAACTTGTTGTCAGATTGAAGTGGGAGTCTGTTTGTGTTTGTAAATTTATGTTTTTGAAACTTGCTCCATAAAAACAAAAATTTAGGGGGAGAAATTTCCCTAAGCCAAAAAGAGTTTAGTTAGTGCGTGTGTTTAGGGGGATTAAGTTATAGAATTTAAAAAAAAAACAAAAACATTGAAAAATGAAAAACATAAAAAAATGAAAAATTGAAAAAAGAGATTTCATGGTGTGAAAAAGAAGAAATGATAGTACATCAGCAAGTTAGACTGTCACACTGAAACTAATTAAAATGCTTAAGTGTGATAGCAGCTTCATCATACGATGTACCAGTAGGCAAAAAGCATGAAATAATCAACTTAGCAATGTGATATAAACCTAAACGAACTATGTATGAGTGGGGAACACATCAATGGTGTATGGTTTAATGACCTTAAATCTTGCGTTGATAGATTGCCAAAATCTGAGGTTTTGGGTCTTTATACTGTTATTTCATCTGGGGATATCAGGGTTGTCCTTCTGCTGCATCCAGATACATGCTGGCCTAGGCACAACCAGGATATCTTAAAAGAGCTAAAAATGCCAAAACCCTGAAAATGAAGAAGCTCTCCTAGAGAGTCATTCAAAAAGTGCAATATGCATAAATCGTACCAAAAATGGTATTTGTCTTAGCCCTCGTTAGATATTTTGGTCTCTTTGCTGTACGGAAGTACTAACCTGATCACCAATTATCTATCGTTGAAAAACAAAACGGATGAATTCAGTATACTCACCTACTACGATGAATCTTTGTGCATACCTTGATCGCGGGGGTATATCCTGAAGTGGGATACACTAATATATCAGAAATAAAATTACCTTGACGTATCATACGGTAATGGAACTTGAAATGTTCATGCATTTGTTTAAGTGGACGAACATACTGGTAATCGTCTTGGACTACTTTTCACGAAAAATTACATAAAGAATTATCTAATAGTGTAAAAACAGTTTGATTTAGCAGATATGATCTTCTTACACATGATTCTCACAAAAAGATGAAATTGTAAATATTTTTTAGTTTTGTTTAGTTGTTTTATTTATATAGAAAAACCAAAAATATGTTCTTTTTAAAAGACTTCCATTTTGAATTGACAGGTTGTTATTTTTGCATGTTGAGGTAAAATATTGGTTTATCTTGAAATGTGAAAAAGACTAATGGTTTTTCGAGATACTTGCTTGTGTTGTTAAACATATTGATGCAATTATCAAAATGAAGTGCAAAATACAAGTAAAGTGCAGATTGACAGTGAAGTGAAGAATGTGAAAAGATGCATGGTAGGATCCTTCTACTACACTGCAGAGAGAAAGATATATGGAAGAGTTGGAGCTGACTTACTTAACCAAAGATTGCTAGCTAACTGATCTACAAAGGAATGAAAGTTTTGGAGATTGGAAGCATTAGCTAAGGGGGAGTCTGTTGATGTCAGAAACTGTGTAGCTGACATTATCCAAAGACCAAAAGAACACAAGATGTTTGAAGACAAAGTTACACTATGAAGCTATTGTCAAGGGGGAGTCTGTTGGTGCATATTCTTTGACAACAGCTTAATAGTTTGATTATTTAGTCTTTGGATATTTTGTAATGGGCTTAGCTTATTGGTTAGTGAGTTTATTGTTGTAATGGGCTTGGAAAATGGCCTAGCCCAGTAGGAAGCCCAGTTCACAGACATGTGATATATAAACATGTTTTGTGATTAGGGTTTACAACACTAAGAGAATTTTAGAGAGAGAAAGTAGAGAGAAAGAGAGAAAATTCGAAATTGAGGGATTGTAGAGCAATATCACAGAGATAGGCTGTGAGGTTGTGCAGGTCTTGAATTGATTGTAAAACTATAGTTTGGATAAATCAATAGAAGACCGTTTGATTGTGAAATTCTGTTTTCTACTCGTTTCTATAACAAATCTGATCTAGGGGATTCCGCACTCTAGGTTAGATATACAATTCTGTGACGATCCGTACGAACCAGGGGACCTATAGGAGACAAAGCAGGAGAATAGAGAGCGGCAGTGGACCCCCCTAACGAAAACTCCGACGGAGGTACTTAGCATAGAAGACTACCAGTTTAAAGCCCCTCCGCCAATGAAGAATAAGAGGGGTCAAGATCCGAATCAATATTGTGACTATCACAAGGATAATGGTTACACTACCAACAACTGTATCTGTCTCCGCACCGAGATTGAAAAAGCGCTCAAAAGTGGTGAACTCACCCACTTATTGCAAAACGTGCGGAAGGATATAAAGCAAATTACTCGCAGCGAGGAAGGCCCGAGTAAGAAGGCGAAGAACTAAGCAGCATACAATAGTCTCCTCACATGTTGGTCAAGTTCTGTAGCTTACCAATCCATGGCGAGGACTATATGTATGAGTAAGTTAAGTTTCATGTAATTATCCTAAATAGACGACTTTGTACCACGACCTCTGTGCCCTATCATGAATCAAAACAAAGTTCTATTATTTCTGTGTTTGTTACAAAGTGCATGCAATTCCTTTTGGTAAGCGCAAAAACATTATGGTAGATATAACACAAGTCTCATGAACGGTCAGTGATTATACATATCACGCAAGGCCCAGCCTTACGTCCATACATGAGCTTTATACCACCTTTATTCACCTTACCTGATCAAGGTAATTGTACTCATGCAAAACATTGCAAGTCAAAACACACTCCATAATAGTTACTGACGCACCACACGCCTTTACAAGAAATTATAAACATACACGGCTGTATATTAAACAAGTTACTTGCGCAGCAGCGCATTAACAAACTGGGATACACATCCCAAAACCTATAGTTAATTATTCATACAATCACAAAGAAAACCTAAGCTAGGTCTTCATCCTCATCTTCCTCTCTGTCTGGGAAGATTTCTTTCAACTGCGCCACATGGTCCTCAGACTGCAACGCGAGATTAATAAGATCCATAACCGGGAGCTGTAAATTATTAAATTGCGTCTTCGCAGCAGCAAGGGCAACCTCTGTATTAACACCATGGGTAGCAGACTTGCTAGTATCCCAGTCAACCTTCAAAGCGTTAACCACATGGTGAGAGCATTCCGCGTACCCTTGGGCATAACCATCATTCCGCGCAGCAACCAATAGATGCGCCACTGTTTTGTCCAGTTATTCAGAGTTAAGAACTGATTCAGCAACCTACAAAGAAGAAACAAGAATTAAAAGGTGCGTCAGTAACACCAAATATTATCAGGAAAAAAGATAACTTACACTTGCAATCCCATGCTCTTTCAACCACAGCATATCACTTTTCAACGACTCAAGTTCACTCTCCGTCGTTGCCCGCGCAGTCTCAGAGTTCTCCAACTTGTCTTCTATCTTAGAAAGATGGCGGGAAGTTTTGGCCTGTTTGGTTCGCTCAAGATCTAAATCTTTTTTGGCAGCCTCAACCTCCGCTTTAAATTGTTCCTGCTCAGATAATAAAGCAATAAGTTCTTCTATCTCCTTATCTCTAAGAGCAAGAGTAGCGCAGGTATGTACCTCTCTCTGTTCACTCCTTTCCCTATGGGAACGCGCCTCATCCCGCATGGCCTCAGCTTCAGCTTTTTCTTTCTTCAATTTTTCGATCTCCGCATCTTGTTTCTTCAATTTCTCAACTTCAGCTTTAAGATTGTTGATAACATTGCGGAGACCCATCTTCTCAGCATTATCTTTCTCGCAAATCTCTTTCCAATTTTTGCACTCCTTAGATAGGAGGGCAAACTCAGCCTCTGCATTTCTTTTCCAGCCCGCAACCGATCATTCATCGGTTTTTCGGTCATTTTCAAATTTGGCCTGATCAGCTTTTAGCTTAGCCTTCAACAGAGCAGCTCGGGCCTCATCCTCAGCAGCCTTCTTCTTGGACACTTTAAAAGCAGGCCACTCCTTATGCATGCTATGCCACTCACGCACTATGCAGTGCGTAGTAGACGTACAAGTGGTAGCCTCTTCAAGATAGGCATGATAGGTCTGATCATGAAGGCGTCCCTCCTGAAATTTAATCTCCCCAGGCGGGAAGGTTCCCTGTAACCAGTCTCGGCACACACACCAGTCTGAAAAGGTGTCACCCTTCTTCAAATTCCAAACAGGGACATGAATTTTAGAGGCGTTCTTCTCTGAGTAGGTTCTATAATAATAATCCCCCAGAGTTTATTCAAAAGGTACTACCTTAAATCCTTATGGGCTTCTACGTGGTAGTTAAGACCCTTGGGTTATATAGTACCATTCCATGATTCGATGAGAGACCTTTGAGTGGTCTAGTTAAAGATTGATTCAAGATCTGGTCAAGAATGGCATGTGATGATACAGCTGAAAGGACCCTATGGTGGTCCAATCACACTCATCACAGGTTTGTTCATTTGGTTTTACCCTACGCATTATAAAATAGACTGTGTGAACTGTGCAAGGAATTGTCTTATTATGGACGCGTGCATAATTATGAAATTTAGTGCACAGAAACCCAGTAGGATTTATTATGTGTAAGAACCGATAGTGACAACAATAACAAAATGAGAACGATGTAATGGAGGTACGGTGGACGCACCAATGGCGCTTCATATACTTGTATATAAGTGTCCCTCTTACATTGCAAGCATAATGTTATTAAGGTTACTAGAAGTTCAGAACCCTAACCAATGTTGTTCGATCTTTTCAAACTTCATGCTTTCAAGCTCTCACAGGTTTCCTCTAATTAAATTTCGGGAGGAAATTTCCTAAAGTAGGGGAGACTGTGACACCTGGGTCACTGCGACCATCAAACAAATACCAAACCAATGAAATATTGTATTTCATACTTGGGATTTGTATAAATATGTGTATCATTTGCACATATCAAATTCTTATTCGATTCCAAACTCTAAATCGCTTTCTGGAAGGTTATACGCGCACTAATGCGTAAATATAATCAGTTTAATGCGACAAATACTCCGGAACATCAACATATGCTTAACATACATTAAATAACCTTTACATAACTTAGAAATAAGTTTTGAAGGCTTTGGTATGGCAAAAACAAGTTAATTCGCCTATAGGGACTAAACTTGACAAACTGCGAAAGTATGCCAATTTGAACTGTAACAGACATTCCGGAACATGACCATAAGTTAAACATACCATAAATATCTTTTACATAGCTTAGAAATAGGCTTTGAGGGGTTCGGTATGCTAAAATAAACTTTTGGGTCATTCAGGGACTAAAAGTGTCAAAAAGTGCACAAGTTTGCACTTTTGCGCATAACTCACGTTCTGAATACATCCGGACATCCAAAAATTTATGTAAGCATGACTATATTATGCTTTAGTGTTTGGCTTGCCAAAAATCCATTCGTTGCGTAATTTGGATCGTTTTTCGCGCTTATGCGCATTCCGTCGTAATTAAGCGAACATCGCGTTCGTACGACCAAACGAACCAACACCCGGCATATTTTTGAGCATGTTTCATGTCCACAATGTTTAGGCATCATTTTAGGGCCTTAAAGTTGGCTTTACGGGCCTTAGAAGTGTCGGAAATGGCTTAAATACACAACAGGGACCAAAACTGTCATTTTTGAAACTTATTTTCTGATCAGAACCCCCATGCGGCCCGCATTAGTTTTGGTGTATCCTGAAGCGGGCCGCCTCAGCCTCTGCAGACCAGATTCAATGTTTAACAGCCTGTTTGCAGCTGTTTTGCACCCCCAATCCCAATTCCAAGTGTCAATTTCCTATGGTGAGTGGCAAATGAGCTACCATAAGGTTCCGACAAGTGTACGGCTTTGATCGTGCCCCCTTTTCCAAGAAACGATCTTAACGGTTCTCCGAATACTATAAATACCCAACCCACTTCACTTCTAAACTTACAAGAATCTTGATTTGAGAAACTCTAAGTTGAAACCATTGTTTCATACCTGAGATTCTTAGATCGAGATTAGCATTCGGGGACCCTTCGTAAGTATTCCTTCGTTCTTTTATTGCTTTTCGAGTCTTTTCGAGTCTGAAAGTCAAACTTTGTTTGACTTTCTGCATTGACCAGTTTATGGTCAATGCGAAGTTCGTTTGAACTTCGCAACGTGAGTGTAATCACGTTGGTTATAGTCCCTTGGGACTATGCCTACTGATTACCACGTTGTCTAGGGTCGTAGGGTAAGCGATCTGATAAATCGCTTATACCTTCGAACCCGACCCATTTGGTCGATCATTAGGATCCGACCAAATACATTAGGTGACCATAGTAGGTAGGGAATAACCTTCCAAGGTTATACCCTATGGTCGCTTCGTTTGAATAGTTGTATGATAGGTAGTTTATATGCCTTAGGTAAATTACCAGAATACCCTTTTCATGTATAATTGGTAATTAAGCATATGTAACCTAAACTTTTGTCACATAACTGATTATGTAACATGTTTAGGCATATAACACTTGTCATAGGACTAGTTAGACGGTCCGAACGCGTTTCACGCGCACGACGCGTTAAAGTAGCATAAGCTACCTTAATGGGTCGCGATGGGTCGAAAGCACTTAGGTTAGTCTCAATGTAGTATGCAGGCCTTGTTAAACCATATCATATGAGTTCCAATACTCATTTGGTTTACCAAGCCTCATCCTATCCGATCTCCCGATTTAAGTCCGGTTTATTTATATAGTTTTAGATTGCCGACTGATTCCGTGCTCCCTCAAGCTTTGTTTGGTTGTTGTTCAAGACCTCTAAGCATTCTCAGGCGAGTACATTATTCCCCTCTTTTACTGTTTTCAACTGTTTTGGGGTGACTCATATGTGCTAAATGTCTTAACAATGATTTCAAGAACGATAACAATGGTTTCAAGAACGATAACAATGGTTTCAAGAACGATTACAATGGTTTCAAAAACAATTACAATGGTTTCAAGAACGATTACAATGGTTTCAAAAACAATTACAATGGTTTCAAGAACGATTTCAATAAAGTGAACGAACTTGTTGGTTGTAGTTACATAACCAATGACATTCATTAGCAATGATCAAGCCGACCAGTATTAGGTTATGGTACCATAGGATCTGACAAATCCCGTTGTTCTCTATACCCATGGTTATGTGTGGGTATTTTGGGTAACGACTGAATCTGTAATTATTAATTTACCCTTTGGTAAGGGTTTGTTAAGAACGAGAACGAGTTGGAACGATGAACGAGTCAAGAAGGTTTGAATGTTATTAGAAAATCGACAATAAAGTAGTTTCACAATTAAAACAAGAACGATTTGAACGATTAAAACAACAAGAACGATTTGAACGATTTCACAAAATGTTTTAACGATTGGGTAAACATTTGGACATGATTTACATTTGATCATGCATTTCCACGAAACATAGTATTGATTTAAACCAAGTTTTACTTCAATACTTTGTTTTGTGCGTTTCACCTATGGTTTAGTTAATGCATTTCACTAGCCATACATATCATTTTGGTTACACATTACATGGTTTACATTTGACACAAACACTTTTGACATTGGTTATACATAACATGATTTACATCTTGACATGAACATTTTGACATATTATTCCAATACATTTGGCAGTTGGTTTACACATAGACATCTTACATTGTTGGTTTGGTTTGAGTAAGTGATTTAAGTAACGAGGCGTGTGTAATATGATATAAGCATGGTGGATACGTCGCTGGTACTTCCTATATATAAGTGCTTATATAGTATTACATATCGTAGCGTTGTTTAAATCATTTCAATTTAAACATATAACATTTTATACAAATAACATACTTTTCACAATACATTGTTGTATAAACAACTTAACTTATACAAACTCATTTTACATGGTTATTCATTTAATCATGCATTATTCTCTTATTTATACATATCATCTGAACTTATTGTTTTTAAAACGAATTACAAAACAAAGCAAATTACAAGGTTCATGACTAAACATTTTCTTAAACAGAAGTCATGAATCTTATTTTCACAAAACCTATGTACTCGCCAGCATTTCTTTGCTGACCTCGTTTTCACATATGTTTCAGGTATTGTTGAAAGATATCGATTGATAGGATGCATGCTCACATAGGACTGGACAAGGCCTTAGTGACTCAATAACAATGATAGACTATGTTTAAATTGTGTATTTAGATTTCCAGACGATGTAATTATTCAATGTTTAATAAAACGAAACACTTTTTGGTATCCATGGTTATGAAACATTAATTCTGTTACAACACTCCCCGACGTTTCCGCCACGTTTTGTATGTTACACGTGGTCGGGGTGTGACAGAAAAGATGGTATCAGAGCCAATGGTTATAGGGAATTAGGTTATTAGTAATGCTTTGACCTAGTCTATAACCTTCTTAGGACCCTAACGCGAGTTTACTTGCGTTTAGTCATAAAACAATACCGTCACCTATCCTTAGGCGACGACCACAACAAGAACATAAATTTCAAAACCACTTTGAAAACTAATCATCTGTTCTAGGATGATTGATTACTAGGTTTTGAACCCTCTATTGTAAGGTTTTGAACCCTCTGTTATATGGTTTTGAACCCCTTTGAGTTTTCAAAATCTCGTCAAGATTTTGGGTTTTAAATAATGTGAACACGTGCAAACTGGAAGGGTGAATGCCTGTATTCTGGGTTTTCTGTCTAGGCAAGCACTTCGTATACATCTCATCAGACGCGAGACCAGTTGTGCTTACCTGGGAATTCTTGGGATGAGTGTTCACTTATAGGCGAGCATGTCTTCGCGATACATTATTTTTGACCCATTTACTTTGATTAGTCACTGCGTGTCGTTTGTTGCTTTGTAGTAACAAACAAATGACCACTATCCTTGCTTTCATCAGATTTGTTTCATCTCATTCTTTTCGTCTAATTCTCTCTCTCGTTTCCTTTCATGTTTCCTCTTCTAGAATGCCTCCTCGACGCGAAAGCCAGATAGCGACTGCCGAATTGGCAGAAATCATTGCGCAGCAAATGGCTGCTCAATTCCCAAACCTCTTTGCTCAATGGAACCAAGCCAACAACAACAACAATGTTCCATGCAAATACAAGGATTTTAACCAGGCTAAACCACTCAAGTTTAGTGGTTCTGAAGGAGCGACTGGGCTTCTTCAATGGTTCGAGAGCATTGAGAATACTTTCCGCCACGTGCAGTGTCCTGACAATCGCAAGGTCGAGTTTTCTTCGAGTGTGTTTCAGAAGAGGGCTTTCACATGGTGGAACGGGGTTATGAGGGATCGTGGTGCAGAAGTTGCTCTAGCACAGACATGGGCTGAACTTAGGGCCCTTATGATGAGGGAATTCTGTCCTCATCATGAGCAGCGAGCTTTGGAGAAGGAATTTGATGGGTTGAAGCAAGATAGTGGTGAGCACAGGGCGTATACTGATAGGTTTGAGGAGTTGAGTCTGCTTTGCCCGACAATGGTTACCCCACTTGACAAGGCTATCGAAAGGTACATCGACGGCCTACCTGACTCGGTACAAGACATCCTTACTGGTAGTAGCCCTACCACACTCCGTCAGGCGATCGAGTTAGCTGCGACATTGACTGAGTCGCAGATTCGGAAGAATAAGTTACACAGAAAGGGTGACAATGGTAAGAAGCAGGGGTCTGACAAGGAGGATAGCAAGAAAGGTCAAAACAAGAAGGGTAAGGAAGGTGAGACGTCAAAGAAATCAAGAAAGCGAAAGGGTGGTCAGAACTTTGCTGTTACAGCACAGACTGCTCAGAACCCGCGGAACCCACCAGCTCAGCCACTTGCAAAGAAAGCATATACCGGTACCGCACCTCATTGTGCACGCTGCAACGGTCATCACGCGGTACAACAAGCTTGCTGGCAATGCACGACGTGTGGTAAACTTGGGCATTTGGCCAATGTTTGTCGTTTGGGACAAAATCAGGCTGCTCAGGTTCAAGCTCCGGTTCAAGGGAATGCTGCGAGATTCCCACTGGGTTCATGTTTCAACTGCGGAGAGATTGGTCACTTCCGCTACAACTGCCCGAGACTGGTGAATGCAAATGCTAACGCAAACCCAAATGCGAACGTCAACGTCAATGTGAATCCAGCACGTGGTCGAGTGTTTAACATCAATGAGGCACTCAATGATGAAGGAGTGAACAATTAGCATTTTGTATTTCCTCTGGTTGTTATCTTGTAACATTTAAAGACAATGCGGTTGTTATATAAATAAAAATTTGTGGTTTTATTTTTTTAACTAATGCAATTGTATGAATGTTTGATCCAACCTTATGATGTCAACACAAAGACAAAACTACTCGTGTGGTTCTGTCATTTTTATGATCACTTGTGATCTCCCTAAGAACCTCAAACACTTGTTTCTTTTAAATCTAAAGTATCTTATCGTCTTGCACCGTTCGAGATGCAAGAATTATCAAAACAGCTTCAAGAGTTGTCTGATAAAGGATTCATCCGTCCGAACTTTTCACCTTGGAGAAACTCCTGTCCTCTTTGTGAAAAGAAAAATGGATCTTTTCGAATGTATATCGATTAACGTAAGCCTAGTAAGCTTACCATCAAGAATCGATATCCCCTACCTTAAATCAACGATTTCTCCGATCAACTGCATAGCGTTTCATGCTTTTCCAAGATCGATTTGCGTTTTGGATATCATCAACTTTGTATTCTCGAAGAAGATATTCCCAAAACGGTTTTCTGCACGAAGTATGGCCATTAAGAGTTTATAGTCATGCCTTTTGGGTTGACAAATGCTCCAGCCATCTACATGGACTTAATAAATAGAGTCTGCAAGCCTTATTTGGATCAGTTCGTCATAGTTGTTAATGACATCTTGATCTATTCATATCCCAAGCCGATCACGATCAACACCTTTGTTGACATTGGAACCCCTAAAGAAGGAACAAACTTTTTGCTAAATCCTCCAAGAGGAAATTTTGGCTTAAAGAAGTTCAATTTTTGGGTCATGTAGCCAACAAGCAGGGTATTCATGTGGATCCATCCAAATTGCTGCATTTAAGGATTTGATTCCTAGTATGCTTTAAATACCCGTGTCCAAAGATAACAAATTTAAAGGTCAAATTAAACAATTATGCGATTATGCGATTATGTGATATGTGTTTATGTGTTCTCCTCTATGTTTTTGTGTGATCCGATTTTCAAATCCTCACAGAATCTTTCATATCTTCATATGAGGGATTCATAGTAGGATATTCAAAAGGTACTACCTTAAATCCTTATGGGCTTCTACGTGGTAGTTAAGACCCTTGGGTTATATAGTACCATTCCATGATTCGATGAGAGACCTTTGAGTGGTCTAGTTAAAGATTGATTCAAGATCTGGTCAAGAATGGCATGTGATGATACAGCTGAAAGGACCCTATGGTGGTCCAATCACACTCATCACAGGTTTGTTCATTTGGTTTTACCCTACGCATTATAAAATAGACTGTGTGAACTGTGCAAGGAATTGTCTAATTATGGACACGTGCATAATTATGAAATTTAGTGCACAGAAACCCAGTAGGATTTATTATGTGTAAGAACCGATAGTGACAACAATAACAAAATGAGAACGATGTAATGGAGGTACGGTGGACGCACCAATGGCGCTTCATATACTTGTATATAAGTCTCCCTCTTACATTGCAAGCATAATGTTATTAAGGTTACTAGAAGTTCAGAACCCTAACCAATGTTGTTCGATCTTTTCAAACTTCATGCTTTCAAGCTCTCACAGGTTTCCTCTAATTAAATTTCGGGAGGAAATTTCCTAAAGTAGGGGAGACTGTGACACCTGGGTCACTGCGACCATCAAACAAATACCAAACCAATGAAATATTGTATTTCATACTTGGGATTTGTATAAATATGTGTATCATTTGCACATATCAAATTCTTATTCGATTCCAAACTCTAAATCGCTTTCTGGAAGGTTATACGCGCACTAATGCGTAAATATAATCAGTTTAATGCGACAAATACTCCGGAACATCAACATATGCTTAACATACATTAAATAACCTTTACATAACTTAGAAATAAGTTTTGAAGGCTTTGGTATGGCAAAAACAAGTTAATTCGCCTATAGGGACTAAACTTGACAAACTGCGAAAGTATGCCAATTTGAACTGTAACAGACATTTCGGAACATGACCATAAGTTAAACATACCATAAATATCTTTTACATAGCTTAGAAATAGGCTTTGAGGGGTTCGGTATGCTAAAATAAACTTTTGGGTCATTCAGGGACTAAAAGTGTCAAAAAGTGCACAAGTTTGCACTTTTGCGCATAACTCACGTTCTGAATACATCCGGACATCCAAAAATTTATGTAAGCATGACTATATTATGCTTTATTGTTTGGCTTGCCAAAAATCCATTCGTTGCGTCATTTGGATCGTTTTTCGCGCTTATGCGCATTCCGTCGTAATTAAGCGAACATCGCGTTCGTACGACCAAACGAACCAACACCCGGCATATTTTTGAGCATGTTTCATGTCCAAAATGTTTAGGCATCATTTTAGGGCCTTAAAGTTGGCTTTACGGGCCTTAGAAGTGTCGGAAATGGCTTAAATACACAACAGGGACCAAAACTGTCATTTTTGAAACTTATTTTCTGATCAGAACCCCCATGCGGCCCGCATTAGTTTTGGTGTATCCTGAAGCGGGCCGCCTCAGCCTCTGCAGACCAGATTCAATGTTTAACAGCCTGTTTGCAGCTGTTTTGCACCCCCAATCCCAATTCCAAGTGTCAATTTCCTATGGTGAGTGGCAAATGAGCTACCATAAGGTTCCGACAAGTGTACGGCTTTGATCGTGCCCCCTTTTCCAAGAAACGATCTTAACCTTTCTCCGAATACTATAAATACCCAACCCACTTCACTTCTAAACTTACAAGAATCTTGATTTGAGAAACTCTAAGTTGAAACCATTGTTTCATACCTGAGATTCTTAGATCGAGATTAGCATTCGGGGACCCTTCGTAAGTATTCCTTCGTTCTTTTATTGCTTTTCGAGTCTTTTCGAGTCTGAAAGTCAAACTTTGTTTGACTTTCTGCATTGACCAGTTTATGGTCAATGCGAAGTTCGTTTGAACTTCGCAACGTGAGTGTAATCACGTTGGTTATAGTCCCTTGGGACTATGCCTACTGATTACCACGTTGTCTAGGGTCGTAGGGTAAGCGATCTGATAAATCGCTTATACCTTCGAACCCGACCCATTTGGTCGATCATTAGGATCCGACCAAATACATTAGGTGACCATAGTAGGTAGGGAATAACCTTCCAAGGTTATACCCTATGGTCGCTTCGTTTGAATAGTTGTATGATAGGTAGTTTATATGCCTTAGGTAAATTACCAGAATACCCTTTTCATGTATAATTGGTAATTAAGCATATGTAACCTAAACTTTTGTCACATAACTGATTATGTAACATGTTTAGGCATATAACACTTGTCATAGGACTAGTTAGACGGTCCGAACGCGTTTCACGCGCACGACGCGTTAAAGTAGCATAAGCTACCTTAATGGGTCGCGATGGGTCGAAAGCACTTAGGTTAGTCTCAATGTAGTATGCAGGCCTTGTTAAACCATATCATATGAGTTCCAATACTCATTTGGTTTACCAAGCCTCATCCTATCCGATCTTCCGATTTAAGTCCGGTTTATTTATATAGTTTTAGATTGCCGACTGATTCCGTGCTCCCTCAAGCTTTGTTTGGTTGTTGTTCAAGACCTCTAAGCATTCTCAGGCGAGTACATTATTCCCCTCTTTTACTGTTTTCAACTGTTTTGGGGTGACTCATATGTGCTAAATGTCTTAACAATGATTTCAAGAACGATAACAATGATTTCAAGAACGATAACAATGGTTTCAAGAACGATTTCAATAAAGTGAACGAACTTGTTGGTTGTAGTTACATAACCAATGACATTCATTAGCAATGATCAAGCCGACCAGTATTAGGTTATGGTACCATAGGATCTGACAAATCCCGTTGTTCTCTATACCCATGGTTATGTGTGGGTATTTTGGGTAACGACTGAATCTGTAATTATTAATTTACCCTTTGGTAAGGGTTTGTTAAGAACGAGAACGAGTTGGAACGATGAACGAGTCAAGAAGGTTTGAATGTTATTAGAAAATCGACAATAAAGTAGTTTCACAATTAAAACAAGAACGATTTGAACGATTAAAACAACAAGAACGATTTGAACGATTTCACAAAATGTTTTAACGATTGGGTAAACATTTGGACATGATTTAGATTTGATCATGCATTTCCACGAAACATAGTATTGATTTAAACCAAGTTTTACTTCAATACTTTGTTTTGTGCGTTTCACCTATGGTTTAGTTAATGCATTTCACTAGCCATACATATCATTTTGGTTACACATTACATGGTTTACATTTGACACAAACACTTTTGACATTGGTTATACATAACATGATTTACATCTTGACATGAACATTTTGACATATTATTCCAATACATTTGGCAGTTGGTTTACACATAGACATCTTACATTGTTGGTTTGGTTTGAGTAAGTGATTTAAGTAACGAGGCGTGTGTAATATGATATAAGCATGGTGGATACGTCGCTGGTACTTCCTATATATAAGTGCTTATATAGTATTACATATCGTAGCGTTGTTTAAATCATTTCAATTTAAACATATAACATTTTATACAAATAACATACTTTTCACAATACATTGTTGTATAAACAACTTAACTTATACAAACTCATTTTACATGGTTATTCATTTAATCATGCATTATTCTCTTATTTATACATATCATCTGAACTTATTGTTTTTCAAGCGAATTACAAAACAAAGCAAATTACAAGGTTCATGACTAAACATTTTCTTAAACAGAAGTCATGAATCTTATTTTCACAAAACCTATGTACTCGCCAGCATTTCTTTGCTGACCTCGTTTTCACATATGTTTCAGGTATTGTTGAAAGATATCGATTGATAGGATGCATGCTCACATAGGACTGGACATGGCCTTAGTGACTCAATAACAATGATAGACTATGTTTAAATTATGTATTTAGATTTCCAGACGATGTAATTATTCAATGTTTAATAAAACGAAACAGTTTTTGGTATCCATGGTTATGAAACATTAATTCTGTTACAACACTCCCCGACGTTTCCGCCACGTTTTGTATGTTACACGTGGTCGGGGTGTGACATGATGGCTCCGCGGGAACAGGAGAATTTGGCTTTATGGCAGAACAAAATGTATGTTACAAACATTCAACGCGCATGAAAGAGAAACAAAAGAGAAACACGTACCAAGAACCGGTTTCACAATAAAGGCATCAAGGTTGCCTCTTCTGGTGATTTTCTTCTTCTGAACCTTCTTCGCAGGCTGACCTTCAGCCCCAGTATCAGTTTGTTTCCTCTTTCCCACCTTCTTCCTTAACAAATGCTCAGGACTCGACTCTAAATCAATAGGGTCATCAGGATTTGACAGAGGGATGTCGGTAGTATCCCTAGGTTCCGACTTCGGCCTCCTCACAACTGCAGGCACAAAACCCTCCAATGAATCAGATACCACCACATAATCACACCAGGAGTCAGAGGAACAAAGCATACATTTCGTCTCCCTTCTCACATTCCTAGCTTTGGAAGATTGAGCTCTATCCGCATCACTCTTTTTCGGCGCTGTAGCAGCAGTAGGCACACGTCTTTTCTTCTCAGGGGCTATGCCCAGGTTAGTCAGCTCACCTAAGCCAACAGGAACACCTCAATCTTACCCTCGCGCAAAGAACGGTATAACAATATAAAAAAGAAGATATACTTACCAGCATCACTTGAGGGTTGCGCGGTCAAGTCCTCATCGCACGGGAAAACAAACTTCTTGGCAATACGGTGATACCAGAGCTCCTCATCAGGATTTTTGGGAACAGTAGCCATCTTCCCACCTTCTCTCTCAAAAGCAACAACGTACAAAGAGCCGACTGCAAAGGAGGGAAGCGAAAATTAATTTCAAAAAAAAAAAAAAAAAAACAAATCAACACAAGGCAAGAAAGGGAAGCAAACAGGGCAAACCATAAATCTTACCTTTGTCACCCTCCATGTACACCGGCTTGTCCGCTCTATTCATCCGCCAACAAAGGCTCATAGCAGCACCGACTAGGGCTTTTTCCGGCAAAGCAATCAAAGGAACATTCTTCAGATCTTGGTACCAATTTTCCGAATGAGTAGTTTGTATCATCTCTGTTGCAGCCTCCTCTTTACCCCTAAATACCATTTTCATCGGAATCACTCCAACCTTATTAAAAAGGAATTTATGTTTCCAGTCATGAAAGGATTTGGGGGGTTGTAACAAAATCTTCTTGGCAGAAGCCCGTTGCATAAAGGAGTAGAATCCTTGAGAACAGTGCATCTAGTGAAACACCCGGAATCGAGTAACCGACGGTTCAATATGCATCGTACGACAAACAAACTCAAACTGGCGAACCCTAGCCATCCCAATAGGATGCATTTGGGAGATATGAAACTTATAATAAGCCAGAATATCAAGAAAGAACTTTGTCACAGGCAATCGAAAATTTCCTAGAGAGAAGAAATCCCAGAACAAAGTAATGTAACCGGCCGGAGCATCCGCCACTGTTTGGCCCTCATCAGGGAACCGAGCATCCCAATTTTCCGGAAATCTAAAGTTTCGAATCAATGGTGGAAGTTTGATAGCCATTTTTTAGCAGAATCTTCATGATGGTCTCCGGTTGACATAGAAGAGAAAGACTACAAAATCCTTTCAAGAAACTGACAAGGGAGATGAAGAAGAAAAGGTTTTCCAAAAAGGTAATGATTGACGAGAATAAGCAATTGAAAGATTTATATACCCACCGCGACAAATAACCTAGATAACTGTAACAACACCTTTTTCGGGGTTGACACGGTTATCCAAGCAACAGGGGCGAGTAGGAATAAACAATAACGCGAGTTCACGCGTGCGTGGGAGACACGGTCAGCAACGTACAACTGACAGCGACAACCTGTCACACGTCAACAGTCATTACTGTACCTTTTTCACCTGCCAGAGTCAAGATTTTCAAAATCAAAATCATGAGCAAGAGTACCTCTTCCAAAGGTTCTCCCCTTTCACGCCAAAAACTATACAACAAAAGCACCCATCTCTCATAGTCCAGTGCTCCACTTATTTGCATAAGAGCAACACTAGACTGGGGGGACTTGAAGGGGTAAGGTCCCAAAAACCTTGCTTCAAGTACTTAGGACCATACCACAATCCCGACAGAAAGACCTCTTTAGACCTTGCGCGGCCGCGCACTGGTCCTACAAAGAGAACTTAGGAAGAAAACTATGCTTAACATCTACGCGCCAAAAGGAGACTAACAAATCCTAGCGCCAATCTCCATAGCAAACAGGATTAAAATCCTAACAAACACTTCCGCATAATTAATATCCAGACTTGGATAAAAATAACTTCTTTAATACCATACAAATGAAGAGCCACACAGGATCACAGCTGTATTCTTCTAGAAGGCTCCATCGTGCACCACCAGTCGGTTATAATCGAATGGCCACGTGGCATCATCCCAGGCTCTCTCAAAGTCACGACGATGGCACAAAATTGAAGAGAAATATGCACTTGCCCACTTTCCATGTGGCAACACCCCAACCGTCGATCGAGATCACGATCCGTGTGCTTACACACTCGTTAATGATTAACGGAGGGAAAAAATAACCGCTTACGGAAAAAGCACTTTCCGTCAAATTTTCATCAACAGGTTTTCCCGCCCAAACTTTGGCTATAAATAGAAGGATAATTCAAGTATAATTCTCAAGTTACATTCCCTTCACTTTCACTTCTTCTTCTTCATCAAAACCTGTACTTATTCTCACGCCGGAGGGTGGTCACGGAGAGAACCTCCATTCTCCCCGTGGCGAGTCTAACGGCTGTTGTTTTGCAGTGATTGTTAGAGGAAGAAGATCATTCACCCACGAGTTGAACGAGAAGATTTAACCCTTTTATGCAGATTCAAACCCCCTGGTTCAGTTGATTCCGGTCAATTAAACAAGTGTTTCTTCAGGAAAGCTTTAGATGTTCAAGTTTTTAAGTGTTAAGTGACCATTACTAGACCATAATGATCCAATTAACACTAGATGGCCATAAAAAATATTTGATATCGCTCGGATATTCGTTTCGAATTGTTTACGTTAGACGTTATTTGAACGCTAAGTTGTGTAACTTGTGTGAATTGATGTAGTTATTGGTTCGGATGATACCTGAAGGTATCCTCATATGAATTCTATGTTAAACTGCACTTATACATGTTGCAAAAATATTAAAAAGCTGATTTATGCAGAATTTCTATGGAAAAGTGTTGAAATTGTCGCTTTTAGTGCTTTTCGGGCAGTTTTTAGTGTTATCGGACTTCGGGAAGGTTTTAAATCAAACCCTTGCATTCCTAGTTAGGTTTTAATATATATTAGATGTTGGACTTTCTTCTGAGTCCTAAAGATGTCATTTAGATGGTTTCTGCGGATCCTGCGTTTTCGTCAGAATACTAGTTTACTAGGTGCTTTTCTAGTAGTTTCGATGCATTGTTTAAACTGTTTCCAATATACTTAATAAAAATGGATCATATGCTTCATAAGTAAGTATTCCATGAGTATTCTAAGTGTATGTCATGAAATAAGCAGTTCGGATGTTCAAAATGCATAAAAATGTAGCTAAAAATGAGTACTTTAAGTGTAAGAAAGTTACCGAAAAGTGGCAGTTGTCACATTCTCCCCCTGTTATTGAGAATTTCGTCCCGAAATTCAAGCTTAGTCATCCTTTGTAGGAGTCTTTGCGAACTGGTGAGGATATTTTGCCTTGATTTGATCTTAACGTTCTCAAGTATACTCGGGTCCGTGTCGAGAGTTCCAACGAACTTTTACCAATTTGATACGACTTCTCCGAGTTTTCTGGATCTTCCAATCGATGACCTCAACAGGTTCTTCAGTGTATTAGAGTTTGTCGTCAATGTGAACTTCATCCGCCGGGATGATAACCGTTTCTTGTGTTGGACTCTTTTTAAGATTCGACACATGAAATGTGTGGTGTACACTACTTAGTTCTTCTGGTAACTTCAGTTTGTTGGCTGTTAGTGCATTTATGTCTATAGCCTTCGTCAATCCGAGCCGTAGCGAGAAACAGAAGAAAACGAGTCGTTATGATGCAATATTTAGGCAAAAAGGCAAGGTGGCATAATTGTAATTAATGAGAAATCTCATTAAAAGCCAAGGCCTATAAATAGGAGCTTTATGTTTAGATTAGAGACTTTTGCCATTTTAGAGATTTGAAGAGCTCTAGTTCTAGAGAGAGAAACTAGAGAGAGAAAGTCTCTAAGTGATTCAAGTGATTGTACGATTTCAGATTTCTAATAGAATCACGTTTATATTACGTCATGTGTGTTTAGGTCGCGTTCGTGTACGGATTCCGCACGTTTCACGTTCGTTTCGCAATCGTTTCGGAGTCAAAACCGGTCCTACAGTTGGCAACGGTGCCAATCTTCTCTAAGATTTCAAATGGTCCTACATATCGTGGGTTAAGCTTTCCACGCTTACCGAACCTTGCTACGCCCTTCCAAGGCGAGACTTTCAATAAGACTTTGTCTCCGACCTCGAAAGATTATGGCTTCCGTCTCTTGTCTGCGTAGCTCTTTTGTCGGTCACGAGCCGTCTTGATACGGTCTCTAATCTGAAAATTTTTATCCGTAGTCTCTTGGACTAATTTTGGATCAATTAACTGTTTATCGCCTGCTTCAGCCCAACATAGCGGAGAACGACACTTTCGACCATAGAAAGCTTCAAACGGTGCAGCTTGTATACTTGTATGGTAGCTGTTATTGTAGGAAAACTCAACCAACGGTAGATGAGTATCCTAGTTGCCGCCCAAATCCAAAACACACGCACGAAGCATATCTTTGGGTGTTTGGATTGTCTGTTCGTTCTGGCCATCAGTTTATGGATGAAAGGTCGTGCTTAGATTTAAATGAGATCCAAAGGCCTCTTGAAAATGACTTCCAAATTCTTGAAATAAAGCATCTGTCTCGGTCTGAGATGATTGAAATAGGCACTCCATGATGAGCCACTATTTCTTTGAGATAGAGCTCCGCTAGTTTCTCTGTGCTATCCTTCTCCCGAATCGGCAAGAAGTGTGCGGACTTTGTGAAACTATCGACGATTACCCATATCATGTCGTGGCCTCTTGAGGTCCTGGGTAACTTCGTAATGAAGTCCATCGATATTTGTTCCCATTTCCAGATGGGAATCTCGGGTTGTTGTAGGAAGCCAGAGGGTTTCTGATATTCGGCCTTGACTTTCGCACAAGTCAAGCATTTTCCGACATAAGTCGCGATCTCACTTTTGAGGTTAGGCCACCAATAGTATTCTTTCAATACTTAGGCCTATGTGCTTCCTCAAAAATAACATCTCGAAGGCCGCCAAAGTGTGGAACCCAAATTTTACCAATAAAGTATAAAGTTCCATCCTCTTTCGGCACTAGTTGTTCTTCTGTGCCTCAAAGTGTTTCTGCTTGAATATGTTCTTCCTTAAGCGCTTCTTGTTGTGCATTATGAATTCGTGTGAATCGTCATCCCTAATGCTCGAACTCTCAAAGTTCTAACTCGTTCCTTGCCGCTCAAGGCATCCACTACAACGTTCGCCTTGCCCGGATGGTACTTTATTTCACAATCATAGTCGTTCAACAATTCAATCGAACGCCGTTGACGCATATTCAGTTCGTTTTGAGTGAATATATGTTGAAGACTCTTATGATCCGTGAAAATCGTACAATGAGTACCATATAAGTAATGTCGCCATATTTTCATGAGTGGTATAGTTCTTTTTGTGAACTTTTAGTTGACGCAATGCGTACGCGATAACTTTCTCCCGTTGCATAAGTACGCAACCCAATCCTTGATGCGAAGCATCACAGTAAACTACAAAGTCATCGGTACCATCAGTTAGTGATAAAATTGGTGCATCGCACAACTTATCCTTGAGAGGTTGAAATGATTATTCTTGATTCTCGATTGGGGCGATTTTATTGTCTTTTTGTGTGAGGGAGGTTAGCAGTTGAGCAATTTTAGAAAAATTCTCGATAATTCTCTGATAATACCCCGCTAATCCCAAAAATTGTCGGACTTCAGTTGGAGTCTTGGGCGCTTCCCAGTTCTTAATTGCTTCGATCTTCGAGGGGTCTACTTAAATGCCTTTCTCGTTCAATACATGCCCAAGAAATTTTACTTCACGAATCCAAAACTCGTATTTGGAAAATTTTGCATATAGTTCCTCCTTCTTGAGTAGTTCTAAGATGGTTCTCAAATGTTGTTCGTGCTCAGCTGCTGATCGTGAGTATATTAATATGTCGTCAATGAACACTATGACGAATTTGTTGAGGTATGGCCTGCATACGTGGTTCATTAAATCCATGAAGACCGCAGGTGTGTTCGTTAAACTAAAAGGTATAACGAGAAACTCGTAATGACCATAACGAGTCCAAAAAGTTGTTTTCGGTACGCCTTCCTCTTGAATTCGTAACTGGTGATACCCCAATCATAAGTCTATCTTGGAGTAGAAGCTTGAACCTTACATAAACCATTTGAGTTAGTTGGAAATTTATTTGTAACATGGTTTAGAAATATGAATTTTTGTTTGTTGAAATGTTGTGCACTTGTGCAAAACTTGCATCTCTGTCCACCCCCGAAAACCTTTATACAGATGTAAAATGGTAAAGAGTGGGGGTTATGAACTCACAACATCCTTATTCGGTCAACTACAAGGTTTAGAAGGTGCTAATCGATATGGAGATTTGGCTACGGGTGCGGTTCCCGGTACCAAGTCGATATGAAACTCGACTTGTCGATATGGTTATAGTCCCGGCAAGTCTTCAGGAAACTCTTTTACCAATGGAATATTTGTCAGCTTTGGCCCAATGGCCTTCTTGTCGACAACATGTGCCAGAAAGGCAACACAACCTTTCCGTAAGCACTTCTGTGCCTTCATGCAATTGATGATCCACAAGGGTGTGTCGTGCTTCTCTCCATGAATAACAAGTGTCTCTTTGTTCAGTAGTGGTAGGCGAATGACCTTCTCATGCCAAAAGACTTCGGCTCGGTTATCGGATAGCCAATCTATGCCAACCACTACGTCGAAACTACCCAACTGAACGGGTAAGAGATCGATATTGAATTTCCGCTTGCCAATTCAAAGGGACATTCTCTAACAATTTCCCCTGACTTGAGTAGTTTACCGTTTGCCAATTCTATAGAATGAGGGGACGTCTAGTTTACTTGACTCTAGGCCAAGTACATTTTGAATTCTATGTGGCGAGGACTTCATTGTATAGTTTTAGGAACCCTATGTTTAAATGTAGGATAACCCAATCCATATGTTTAGATGTAGGATAACCCAATCCATATGTTTAGATGTAGGATAACCCAATCCATATGTTTAGATGTAGGATAACCCAATCCATGTGTTTAGATGTAGGATAATCCAATCCCTATGTTTAGTTGTAGGATAATCCAGTCCCTAATTGTAGCTAGGACAATCCCGTCACTAGCCACAAAACTCATTTCACATGCATGAGTTTGATTGGTAAGAAATGTGTCGGGTAACTACTGTTTGAGTGATCGAGGTAGGGTGGGATGATGCGGTCATGCTTCGGATCTCCGGGACTAAATCCCAAATGTAACGCGCAATGCATTTAAATTCGGGTGTTACGCAGTATGGAAACAACCCTTGAGAGATCGTGAAAGCCTCGAGTGTAACCAACAACATTGGCTCTAGTCATGATCGAGTTCTAGAATTTTGTTTCCAACCTTGGAATTTAAATCAGCGAGCAATACTCTTCTCGTATAAGATCCTTGAGTTCTTCCCCCGACAACCTCTTCACTATATCACTTCCTAGCGTTTGTACTTGGAGATTCCCCCAAGTTAATGCTGCGTTCAGCAGGAGATTCTCTGTGTATCTAATTGTCTACTCAGGAATACATTTCCTAGTATGACTAACTGGCTTCATTTTCTTTATTGGGAGGACATAACCTACCGCACCCCTCGTATTAACGAGGTCTCGTGGCTTACAGTCCGGAAAAGCCTTAAAATTAAGGCCTTGTGTGATCGCAACTTCCGGTGTGGCATTGCTACTCGTTCCTGAACCATCGGGATTTGATCCACTTGAACTACCAATACCACCAGTACCGTCACTAGTATCGTCTTGATTAACTTTATGTTGTGCAATCTCTGCACCCTCGTGTTATTCCATAAGAACTCTTGTTCAACTTAATCAGTAAGATGCTGATGTGTTAATCCTTTTTGGGTGTAAACCTTCCTTTTGGCGCCATGAGCTTTTTAATACGCATTACTAAAAGAACCTAGACATATATTTGGATAATATAGTCTATCATGCGCCCAAGAATGAAGAATGAAATCAGTCATGGAAACCTCAAGATCGTATTGTTCATACATGTTTGAATAGGTGATAATGTGGATAACCGAAACCAAAATGTGTAGTGCCTCTTGCGTATATTGGTCATATGTCTAAGTGTAAAACGAAATAATTCATTGAGGAGGGGAAACCAACCAGTGGCCTCCATCCATATAGTATGCATTTCATATTCCATAGGCTTTGATCATTCGAAGTGGAGAAATTCATTTGTCGTACTTGTCCATGTGACGAATGTGGTAATAGTTCTTGAGCTTCACGAGCTCCAACAAGATCATTAAAATCTTCATGGATGTCGAATAGAATGCAATGAGAGAGTTGTAGCATGGCTCATGCCATACTATCCCTTGGGACAAGACAAATGTCAAGCGACATAATTTATTGTATCCATTTCCAATAAATAAGATAAGGTATCAGAGACACCAAAGAACCAACTCATGTACAAGAATTCTAGAATGTTAAGGAAAGATCCTCAAAGAGTGGTTAACAAGTTTAGTTTGTTTAGATGACTAGTCTCGAACAACTCGTGTTGTAGATCGAATGTTAGGTGCAAACAATACGTATCGTCTTCCCGTATTGTATTATAGGATGTTATAGTAATCATCTCGGTTAGTGTTCTATTGGATAGAAAAGACTGAATTTTAAGTAACAGCTTAAAATTCTTTAATGAATAGTGATCATTAGCTTGACCCGCAGAGTCCACCAGGATTTCCATGCACTACAAGTTGTTATTACGTAGGCCCCGTAATAATAAATTACCTTGCATGGTCACCCTAGCATTCTCTCGTTTAAGATAGACGATCTGTCAATGAGGGGGCACTACTGCCTATGTTTAACACCGGAGGGAACTTCATGATAGTTCAGGTATCAACGTCCGTTGTGATTACTCGCAGAATGGCATGACGTTAGATGAAGTAAAAATGGAGAGAATTCGTAAAAAAAAAAATAACAACATGGAGGGGCTCCTTTAAGAAGAGTACTTCATCTTCCTTGTCTGGACAAGTGTGTCGTCAATCATGATTTGTATGAGCCACAGGGACCTCGTCCCACTAATGGAGTTGTTATCCGAGGCTATCACCTCCACCTCATCATCACTACCGAAGTCAGGCATCTCAGCATCCACGAGAAAGCAACCATCTTCCACGAGATCATTGTTTTATTGTCTCACTTAGGAACCACGTTTGTCATAAGCTCCGCAATAGACGTGAGGTTGATATTCTCATGGAAGATGTATTGTATAAAATAAGTTATGTTTTAAAATAGAGTATTATGTCTTGCGTCAAAGATGTCGTGTCTTAACCATGTTATGTGTGTCAAGGATGACAATGGAATTTGAAGTCGAAGGCATTTCGTTCTTGCCAAACATTTCGTACAACATATATATGAATAACTTATATGTATAATCATGTAAAATCCTATCAATCAAGGATTTATATCTTGTATAAGCTGAACTTGTAAACTGTTTATAATGCATAAAATGATAATGTAATGTGTTGTAGGCTCATAGTCTGTTAATGTAATGTGTCTTTTTCTCATAGACTTCACCCATGGAAATGTCCTCGCTTGGTTTATATGAATTGAATTTTTGTTGTAGTGGACCATGAAAAATGTTTATGTAATGAAAACCTCTTGTTCTTGTATAAATTGTTTTCGTGAGAAGTCCCTAGTGATTGTAGACTAGACTCGAGAAAGAATCCTGGTTCACTACAATCGATGCTCTGATACCAACCTGTCACACCCGCTCGTAGCGGAAGCGCGAGGTATGATCTGATCGGTTCTCATTGCATAACAATATAAGTGAACATACTAAATGAATAAAAACAAGCTCCAATGCCATTGTCATAGTCGTTTCAAAAGAACACATCATAGATTAAATGTATTGGTTACAAACCATCAAATGAAAATAAGTTGTCATTGTTTCATACATCATAATGTAAGTCTTAAAATGTCAAGGCTTTGACCACTATATCACCGCAAAGAGGCGGTATATAACGGGCAAACCCTTCAATTGGTGGCATGGAGTCTTGATACTTGTTTTCTTGAACTGAATTATCTGCATGGTCCACTAATTCCCTGAAATACATGTTAAGTTGAAAACATCAACAAAAGTTGGCGAGTTCATGCAGTTTAGTTGTATAAGATGTATCTGTAAAATGTGAGTTGTATAAAATGTATCTGTAAAATATGAGTAGTATAAAATGTATACATAAAATGTGAGTTGTATAAAATGTATCTGTAAAATGTGAGTTGTATAAGATGAAAATCAGTATGTAAAGATGTAGTATGTAAAGCGTCAATGAAATCGTTGATCATTAATGTTTCGCGGGGACATTAATATGTGTGACGAAATGGGAAGCAATCCAAACCTAGACGATTTTGTGTCGACTACCATCGATTGGGACATAAACGCACTCTTCTGTATGGGTCCACGACCAAGAGTGGGTCTCGCCAAAACCCATTAGATCTAACCCTCTGTACCTAGGTCCAAACTGGATTAATGGTGCTTAGATGTATGACCCTAATCGCACATGATCTAAGGTGTTTCATTCCATGACTTAACATACAATTGAACATGTATTTTCCCCGATAGTTGTAAAGTTGTAAAGCATTTAAAATGAATAGGGGACATGAACTCACTGAATTGCGTCCGTGAATAGAAGTAACTATGATCTCACGTGTGGTCGTCCTAAATAGTGTCACGACCTACAAACCTTCTGTACTTGTTAGACACTTCGGTCTTTTAATGACTTTAGTACAAGTCTTTTATCTTGAATAAGTGTAAGACTTGTATGTCTTTATTGTTCGTTGAACTGTGTCTTGGATGTATTAACTGATAACTGTTTAGTGTATATATTTCACCAAATATATATTCTTGTATCTCGTGAGTTGTATCGTAGCTGTATAAATGTGTTTTCACCAAGTGTTAGGTGATGTGAAAGTGCATATCGTTGCACGTATAGGAATACGTATGTCCGCGTGTTATATGTGATCTTGTATTCTTAGAATATATATACTTATATATTCTAAGATGTGTTTTATAAAAATATATTTTTAGTCTTTCACTAAATCAATATATTTTAGATGGTAAGAAATATATATATATATATGTATGTTTATATATTTCAAAAACAATACCTTTTTAATATAAACCATAAGTAATATATTTTGTATATTGTAGAAAATATATAGTTACTTATTTGGTTTAGAAAGCGGAGTTTACCAAGTCGTCGATATATTGTGTATTATAGTCCGTAATACTTATATAGTCCGTATATTTGTCCGTAAGTCCGATTTGTCCATAAGTTGTGTCCGAAGGCTCGGATTGTCCGTAAGTTGTTTTTAAGGTGTATTTATATGTAGTATTGTAAGACTTTAGTTGTAATGTGTCTTGTGTTTATTTATACCATTGTATTCAAGTTAATAGTTTTCATGCATATAACTAATACAACCAAATAACACATAGCACATAAGTTGTTAAGATAACTAAAATATATATTTTCTCAAAAATATATATTTGTAGGACCGTGTTTCGACCTGAACGAGTCGTTCAGAGGAGTTTTGATCAGATACAGGTGCGGAAAACAAGTATCTGATTTAGAAACAGCTAGCAAATCACTTTAAACACCTTTCTGTATTGATATATGACAGATTACATCCAAATCTCACACCGGCAGCACTTCGGTAGAGAATCCAAGAACTGTTCCATGGTTTCGCTCATGAGTGACTATATATAGTGCATGAGGTTTCGCTCCAAGAGACATGCCGTATGATCGAAACCCTCAATGTTCATATAAGCGAAACCCTATCATGTCACTATAAGCGAAACCCTCACCTAGAATACATACAATTTCCAGTTTTCTCGTAAAACGTGCCCTGATCTAACAAACTAAGACTAAGACTCGATACAAGATGAAGTCGACAGATGTAGTGCACCAACAGACTCCCCCTCAGATGTTGACGAGTCGACTATCGAGTCACGACAATGTTGTGTCTTCACTTCTTCAGTCTTGATCAGTCTCTGGGCTTCTCTCTCTCTATCTTCATCTCTTACTCTTTTATCACCAACAAACTTCTCCTCTTAGATGTTGACATCTTTAAATTCATCATCATCAACATGCACTCCCCCTCAAATGTTGATTCATCCTGCATAAAACTCTACCACAAACATAAGTTTTATGATAAACATTTAAGCATATAGACACCATTTGAAACTATCTCAAACAAACCATATCAATTCATTTCTGATGAACCACTTGAAACTATATCGTTTTTCTTATCAAAATAACACACTCTCCCAAACCATCTGTTCATCATGTTTAGCACTTGGAATTTTGAAAATCAGCTTTTCAATATCAGTCATCGAAAATATTTTTGACTTTTTCAAAATTTATGCTAAAACACACTTGTTGGATCGATATATGACCCGATTGAGTCGATCAGAAGAGCTTTAAGTCCAGTTCAAAGGCGGAATCAGAGAACTAGACACGGATACAGCTTGATAATCTAATATCTATCTCTTATATTGCGTTTAACATTGATTACAACCTGACAGAAATCTGGCAGCACTTCGTTACAATTCTGGAATCTGTGTACCAAATGAAACAACATGTGCACCTATTTATAGTGTGATGATTTCGCTCTTATGTACATGTCACATAAGCGAAACCATCTGATTGACACATAAGCGAAACCCCCCTATACCCAATGAGCGAAACCACTAAGTTACATATGAGCGAAATCAAAAGTTATAACAATCTGACATAAATTGCTTTGTCTTCTTGTGAGGTGATGTCATTGATGATGTCATCATTGTATATGATGACATCATGTTGAATCATATCCGCAACGAACTGAGACTCGATATAAGACGAAGTCGATAGATGAATGCACTAACAGACTCCCCCTCAGATGTTGACGAGTCTTAAGTGTCGAGTCTTTTCAATCTTCAGTCTTTATCAGTCTTTGGGCTTCCTTCAGGATCTCTATCTGGCTTTATCCTATCTCCAATTCTCTTTCAGGATCTCTATCTCCTAGCTCTCGCATCTTCAGACTCTCTTTCTCTAACAGACTCCCCCTCAACTTGTACTGGGATCGTAGTCTGACTTTCACAGGTTCAGGTATCGTAACCTGATTCACCTACAAACACTCAAACATTCATAAATACAATGTTTTCATATTATCAATCAATCCTCTCTAATCCACTTCCCTTATCAACAAACTTTATTGATCTAGCAACATTAAAGAATCCAACTCCCTCACAGTTTATCATCCAAGTCCAAATTAATGACCTTGGAGATATCACAAACTGTTTTTGAAATTTTTTATTTTAATTCAAGTTTCAAATTAATGAACTTGTTTTATTTTCAGAAACACAATCAGCTTACTTAGATTTTGAAACTCAGCATTTCAGATATAGGTTGTCGAAAATAAAGTGAAATCAAAATCTTTTTGTATTTTCTGAAAATATAAAGCAGTAAAGAAATATGTACAAACATATTTACAGACAATATTTTTGTTTGAGTATGCGTCAGAGGATCATATCAGTTTTTGATCAGTCACAAGTACCGTTGAGCTTAGTTACACATTAAGAATTAAACAATTAACTTAGATTGTCGATATACTGATCCACTTAAATTTTCATACAAATTTCAACTGATTCAGGATTCGAATTAGGTATTTTAGGAACTTAAACTCATTCATGTATCCCACCTCTTGAATATACTCCCGTATCCAGATCCCAATATTCAGTCTTACAGGTGAGTATACCTAGATGATATCTGTAAGGGGAATAAATTATAGTACGAAACCGTGAGAGCTCAGGTCAGCACTTCCGTTCAGCAGAGAGATGACGGTTCGACTTTGGGTGTGTCCCCTTTAGAGGATCTTTTGTATTACAACAACAATGACTATCAATTTTATTGTTTCATCAATTTGCTGAGGGTGGCGCTATATTTCAAGCAATGCAGAAAGTATTCTCCAGGGACTAGGCCATTGCTTCCGCAAAATTAGAAGTCCCGGGATAATACCCCAGATATCACTAAGCATAAAGACCTAGTATCTTAGAAAGAGGGACCTTTCAAACGAGATTTCAGGGGTTACCTATATATCCAAGTAGTGTTCCCCACGAAATAAGTAAGTGTTTGAATTTAGGTTTATATCCCGAAAAAGTTTACTAAATGTATGAAAACCTATCGGCATATCATCAGTGAGACTGTTTAACGCTATTTAATCATTACAATTCTTTAGCATACTGTAACTGTCTACTGATGTACTATCATTTCCTCTTTTTACGCAAAAACTCAATTTTTGAATTTTATCATGTTTTTGACTTTTTCAAATTTTTAAATGTTTTTGTATTTTCTAACAACATTACTCCCCCTAAAATGCAAAACCATATAAAGAAAATTTGACAACCAATACTGCTAGCTTTGTCTCGCCATCCATGTTCTGCTTACTGTGCACTGAATTACACTAAAAGCAGTAATTACCCCCATGATATACAACACATTGACTTTTACAGTTTGAAAACCATTTTTCAATCTGGTGAAAGTAATCATGTTTGTGCAGCCATGAGAGTTTCGGCATATTCAATCAACACATATTTTTGAATTTTTTTTTTCAATTTTTAGGGTTTTGAAAATATTGTTTATTTATGTACACAAAAACATATAAATTTCCTGCTTCAACCAACACAGGATCCAGCAGCCTCCTTTCCTTGTTGTGCCAGGCTGCTCCAACCTCCATTCTCACAATCTTTGAATTCCATGAGCACCTGCACAAACAAACTACTCAATTACTTGAACAATTTAGCCCAGGTCTGTTGAACCTTAGGCATTTCAACACAATAATTTTCATTCAATGCTGGAAATTCTTTGTCATTTTTCACAAAAACTTTCTCTAATTTAACTTCAACTTTCTCATCTTTTACCAATTCAACATGTTTCTTAACACTCCATGTTTGACCTTTTGGTGTTCCTCGTTTGTAAAAATGTGAATCTTTTTTAACACTTTGATTTTGAACAACATTTTTTGGTTTCCAAAACTCTTGTGGTTTTGTTATATCAACAATTGTTTTCTAACTTTGAGTTGTTCTTAATCTGGGTGTGTGAGAATTCCATATCTGTCTTGAATCGAACCTGTTTAGGTTTGATTTCCAATTTTGATTCGAAGCAAACTTGTTTGTGTTGTACATCCAAGTTTGTTTTGAGTCAAATCTGGTTGACCTTTGTCTCACATTCTCAGATTTTTGTTTCTCAGCATCAATCTTCTTTTTGTCAACATCCACAGGTTTTAGATTAGGACATTTGCGTGCAAGATGTCCTTTTTGATCACATTTGAAACATGTTCTCATGGACACATCTTTGACCTGTGGTTGTTGCTTTTTCTTTTTAGCAAAGAACTCATCATTAGACTGTCTCATTTTAAGTTCTTTTTCTTCTGCTAAACTGTTTCCCTGAACAAAACTCATTTTAGCCTGATAATTTGGCGTCTCATTTTTGTTTCGATTCTGTTTCTTCTTATAACCCAACCCAGCCTTCATGTTCTTCTTTTTGAAACCAGGTTTGTTATACGAACCTTTATGACTCTTACCAACAAACTTTGAAATCTCAGACTTCTCAATCTCAACCATTTTGAAAACTTTGTCAACCTTTTCTGAAATCACATTCTGAATCGGGAATACAACATCTAAGAACAATTTGTCTGATCCAATCATGGTATAAACCAATCCTTTTGAATCATCATTCAAATTTTTCTCGGATTTTATGTTTTTCAGATATCCATCATGAAGATTTCCTTCATCTTCATCCTGTGATTCAGATTTACCTGTATCAACTGACTCTTTTTTCAACACACTTTCAACGACTTTACCTACCACCTCTGAATCATGAGAATCATCAGATTTGGAATAGGTTATGTCAATGTTGTCTGGCAATTGGTCTACCATGTTGAAAGCTTTTTCGACCTTTTCCTCATCATAAAATGCAAATTTTCCCGGTGGTGGAACTTGATGAAACTCTGAGCCAATGCCTTTCTTATTCTGTTCAGATTCACCATCACCCGGTTTTATATTGAAAATTCTTTCAAGCACATATGACGACACGTGGTAACTCTTTAACTTGTTGTTATCCTGTTCTAAATCAGCAATCTGTCGCTTTAACTTAGCAACATCCTCAATATAGGAATTAACAACATCTTGTTTTATAGCATACATTCGTTTAAGCTCTTTGGTTGTTTCAGACAGATAATTCATTCTTGATTCAGCATATTTCATTTCGTCTTTCACTTTTTCATATGACTCTTTTGTAATGTGATATGATAATTTCATTGAGTCATATTCCTTTTTCATTTCTTGACAAGCAATTTCTTTTTGTTCACATTCATTTGTCATTTTCAAAACATTTTCTTTCAAAACTTCATTTTCTTTCTCTAATTTGTTACATTTTTCTGAAAGTTTTTCATCATTTTCTTTAAAAACTTTTTCTTTTTCTAGCATTTCTTTGCATTTTTCTTTGAAAATCTTTTCAATTTTTGTGAACTCAAGATCTCTTGTTCTAAATTGCTCATCTTTTTCAGTATAAGCTCTGCACGGTTCCATGCATTTCTTGCACTGATCAATCAGTTTCAAGTTTTCAGAATCAGAATTTACCTCAGTGATTGGCACTTCGGTGTTTTCAGCAGCTTTTGTCTGCTTCTGATCAGCATCATTCAACATTTCTTCAACACTGACTTCATCACCAACATTATCAGCTTCCTCATTCTCATTCTTTTCGTCTTTTTCTTCTTTCTTCGCCTCTTCTTCAATCTGCTGTTCTTCAGTAACAGCTTTCTCAACCTCTTCATTCACAACAATTTCTTCACTTTTGATTTTCTTCACAGCTTCAACTTCAACAGTTTCTACTTTAACCTCTTCAGCAGCTTTCTTCAGATTGTTCACCATTTCTTCAACATTCTTCTTCATTCTTTCTTCATCCCTTTTTCTCAAACATGATAACATGGCATATCTAATCTCTTTTTCAAATCTCTTAGCGTATGTGTCATCTTTCAACACATTTCTATAGTATTCAGCTCTCAACGGGACTTTGAGAAGAACATCATCGAAGATTATGTCTTTCTTGGGAACAACCGGTTCTCCTTCTCTGTTATAGTAGCATTCTCTTTTTTTATCCCATCTTTTGCTACCGACAGCCATCTCATACTCCTCTTGCATATCATCCATTCTGTTATAGACCACATTTCTTTCTCTGTAAGTTTTCTCACTTAAGATTTCTTCTCGAGTTTTCTCTTTGATCTCAGCTTTTTCTTCACTAGTTTCAGCAATGTCTTTGTCTTTGTTTTCATCTTGAATCTCAGCAACAAAAACAAACTTTCTTTCTTCTGTCATAGCTCTCCCATTAGCTGTTTTACAAACATTCTCTAAACGATCTTCTTCCAGACAAACTGTGCTCCAATCAAATCCTTCATCGGGATATATTACTGCATATGCTCTTGACTTTTCTTTTGGTTTATCTTCAATCAACTTTGGCTCTTCTCTGCTTCGATGATAGATCGCCTTTCGATAATAGTCATCGTTGAAAGGACGTTCATTTCCTTCAGCAACTTCAGAGTTTCTGCATTCTCTTTTGAAATGACCCTTTTGCCTACATCTGAAGCAGGTCACTTTGGATTTGTCGAATCCAAGCTTTGTTGACGCACCTCCAAGAGATTGTTTTCCGGTAATCTCCATATACCTCTGAGCTTTGCGAATACAACTAGCTAAACACCAACGGATGTCAATGAGCTCCATCTCTCCCGGATCAATCTGGTCATAGTCTTCTTTGGTCAATTCGGAGTTTCCAATTTTGCCAGCTACTAGACCTTCATATGACTCCAGAACAGATGCAAGAAAACTCATTTGCTGCTTTGCTGCTTTGCTGCATTGATGTTCATTGCTGGAGAATTCTTCAGTTTAAGAGCAATGTTGCACAGAATTTCTTCAGATTCATCAGAATTTGTCTTTGAAGATGAATGATATCTAGAATGATGACTTGTTGACGTTGTTGGTGGTTCTTTCATCTTTTCACCACTAAATGCTGTTTTTGGTGAACCAACGCCTTTATCAAAAGACACACTGCCTTTGTAGTACAAGCCAACGTTCTGTTGATGTGAAGAATCAGTCATCTTGTTTTGCTTTTGTAGCTCCAGATCATGACTTTCAATCTTTTCAAACAAAGCATCAAGAGTGATTGTATCATACAAAGCATCATTTTTCAAAATAAAAACAAACGTTTGCCACTGATCTGCTCGTGGTAACGCTTCAATCACTTTATCAATAAGTTCCTCTCTTGTTTTATTTATCTCTAATCTCTCCAATTCAATTTTAAGATGACAAAATCTCTCAATCATTTGTCTCACTGTCTCTCCTTTAATATTATCAAACAAATCAAATTCTTTCTTTAATAAAGCGATTTGGTTCTTTTTAATCTGTTTACCCCCCTCAGCTTTAATTCGTAAAGCTTCCCAAACAGATTTAGATGACCCGTCATGTTTTAGTAATGCAAAAATATCATTTCTGATTGCTGACTGGATCAATGCTATCATTCTCTGTTCAGCTCCGTATTCAGCTTTATCTTCTCTGGAAAACTTCTTGAATACAAGATCTTCGCCTTTCTCATCTTTTGGTTTTTCATATCCATACTCCAAGCAGAACCAGCTTTCATGAGCATACGCTTTTGCCCAGTTGATGAAACGTTCTTTCCACCAGGAATAATCTTCAATGCTTTCCAGAGTTGGTGGCTTTGAGTGAGTTCTGTAAAAGTTATCGTGCTTGATGTTCTCATTGAGCACCTTAGTGATGGGTTTTGGTGTAACATTTGCAACCTCGGACGATTCGGATATGAATGCGTTGAAAAACGTGTTGTAGAATTCCTCAGCCATGATGTAAACCTTGACAATCACAAGAAAACAAACAAACAAACAATCAGTTTAACCGAACTGTATACGTAAAAGTGTAAGAGCAAAATTGATCTATGACTCGTGTCGAAGATTCGTAGACTTGTTTCAAAGTTGTAGGAGTGAGAACACTAAATGAATGGGCTTGATCAATAGGATATAGATTCAAATGAGCCGATGAGCTTTGAATGTTGATGGGCCGAGAATATGACTTGGGCCGGTGTAATAGACTTACTTGGGCTGACCTTTATCAATATACTCTAAATGAACTTTTAACTCGTGCAACTTTGATCTTATAAATGGCTGACAACTATTAGACTTCACATGCAAACTTTTATAGAATTTACAAATGCCTGACACACATCCACTTAGTCGACAATTAATTTGACCAAATTGTTTGTATCTTGAGCCAAGGACTTCACATGATCACTTTGAATCATTCAATATGTTGTGCTGACAACTTTAATATTTACACATGTAAACTTTAATGACCGACAAAATATGAGTTACTAGAATCACATGCACGCTGACATATTAAAGCTGGCAACAACACTTTTAAACCGACAATAGTATGATGAAGTATTTTGAATGTGTTGGCAAACCAATATCACATGCACATCTTGAACCACGAATTCATGTGACCGACTGACATCAAAACCTCGTGATTTCTAGTCCCAAAGTACTGACACACTTTGTTTAAAGTTTTCACAACCCGATGCACTTTTCAGGTGAAATATGTTTTGGAGCAAAATCACAAAGTGTACTGATGAGCGAAACCTTAGTTGTCACAAAAGCGAAACCCTAAGTGTCACTATAAGCGAAACCCTGAGTTGTACAGATGAGCGAAATCACTGAATTACTGGTTCATAAAAGCGAAATCACCAAGTGTCCTATGAGCGAAATCAACTGATGACGTCACTTTTTGCACGAGTCCATACGAGCGAAACCTCAAAAATCCTAAGTTTTAGGTCGATTTTAGCTATGAAACTTTTAAGGATTTGTCACTACAAGATTCCGAGCAAGATGTGTAAAACTGAACCGATTCTGACCGTAAAAAGTTTTGATTTTCGAAAAAGAATAGTGTAGAAACAGAATTATCGGCTGAATTGTATAGAACTCTTCTTCACTAGCTCTGATACCACTTGTTGGATCGATATATGACCCGATTGAGTCGATCAGAAGAGCTTTAAGTCCAGTTCAAAGGCGGAATCAGAGAACTAGACACGAATACAGCTTGATAATCTAATATCTGTCTCTTATATTGCGTTTAACATTGATTACAACCTGACAGAAATCTGGCAGCACTTCGTTACAATTCTGGAATCTGTGTACCAAATGAAACAACATGTGCACCTATTTATAGTGTGATGATTTCGCTCTTATGTACATGTCACATAAGCGAAACCATCTGATTGACACATAAGCGAAACCCCCCTATACCCTATGAGCGAAACCACTAAGTTACATACGAGCGAAATCAAAAGTTATAACAATCTGACATAAATTGCTTTGTCTTCTTGTGAGGTGATGTCATTGATGATGTCATATTGATGATGTCATCATTGTATATGATGACATCATGTTGAATCATATCCGCAACGAACTGAGACTCGATATAAGACGAAGTCGATAGATGAATGCACTAACAACACTGAAAATCTTTTTGGATTTTTGAAAGAAAAAAAAACTAACACCACTTGTAGAATCAAGAAAATGCAGAAATGAAAAATTTACAGACAATATTTTTGTGAGTTCGTGCAAGAGGATCATATCAGTTTTTGAGACAAATCACTAACACCGTTAAGCTTTAAACATTTTACGTTCTAAACGATTCACTTAGATTGTCAGTATACTGATCCACTTAAATTCTCACACAAAGTTCAACTGCTTCGAGATACGATATTAATGTTTTAAACACTTAAACTCAATCGCGTGTCCCACCTCAGAATATACTCCCGTATCCAGATCCCAATATTCAGTCTTAGAGGTAATTATGACACAAATGATATCTGTATGGGTTAATAAATTATGAAGAATCATGAGAGCTCAGGTCAGAACTACCGTTCAGCAGAGAGATCATGATTCAACTTTTGGGTGTGTCCCCTTTAGAGGATCTTTTTTACAACAGAAATGTTAAGCAATTTTATTGTCTTATCATTTATGCTGAGGGTGATGCTATGTTTCAAGCATTGCAGAAAGTATTATTCGAGGACTAGGTCAGAACTTCCATTCAGCAGAAGTCCCGGAATAATACCCCATATATCACTGAATATAAAGACCTAGTATATCAGAAAAAGGAACCTTTCAAACAAGATTTCGGGGGTTACCCATATATCCGAGAGATGTTTCCCCACGATATAAGCATGTTTGAATTTAGGTTTATATCTCGTCACAATCTACTAAATGTGCAAAAACCTACTGACACATCATCAGTGAGACCGTTTATCACTTTTAACTTTCCAATTCTTTAGCATGTTGTGATAGTCCACTGATGTACTATCATTTCCTCTTTTATACAACAAAACTCATTTTTCATTTTATCATGTTTTTGTATTTTTCAAATTTTCAAATGTTTTTGGATTTTCTAAAATTTCTTACTCCCCCTAAAATGCAAACACATTTTAGGAAATTTGAAAACAAACTATACAAGAAAGTTGACAACTGATATCAAATCACATCAATTCGCCATTCACTTGGCATAATCAATCAGAACTCCCCCTTTCAACAAACTATTTTCTCATTTAGATTTCAAAACACTTAAGTTTGTTTTAATCAAAATGATTTTTCCGAAAAATAAGTTTGTTTTTACCACTTATAGGGGCATGGTTCATCATATTGTCTTTCAACCACTTGTATGAAGATTACATCAAGTTCAAATTAATGACCTTGAGTAATTACTATGCCAAAACAAACCTCTGTATCACTTGTACAATGAACTTATCAAAGTAAGTTTCAAGTTAAATGCCGATACCTACTCCACACTTACCAACCTGGGAGTTCCGGCATAGTCCATCAACCTGTAAATTTTAACAGTTTTAACGACTTTCATACAAACACTTTAAAATATGAATGATGCCGATTCCTGATCCACGATATAAACTTGGGATCTCCGGCAAGTCCACAGACTTACTGTTCATAGTATGAGCCATCCCAGTCACAAACCAGGGATGGTTCAACTTTATCTTTCTTCGTCTTCTTCTCATAGAACTCTTTAACCCCTTTGACTTTTCGATCAATCATTTTACCAAAAATATGTTTCACAATGGGGTTAAAAGCCTTTTCAACATCAAAAACCTTTTTGTCATCATAAAATTGGTTTGAAATCTCAACTTTACCAATTTTCTTTTTAAAATTTTCAGCCCGAAGTGGTGGAAAATTATCATCATCCACAGTCAGAACTGATTTTTCACTTTTTGAAACAACCTGTGGCTCCTCTGATTTTGTGGAATCAGACTCATCGCTAGAAGATAGCTCCTCTGATTTTGACCTATCAGAATCATCGCTAGAGCTACCACCAGAACTTTTAACAACCCATTTCTGGTTGTCAGATTTAGCTCTTTTCTTGTAAAACTTGTTTGAACATTCACCAATTTCAAATTTTGAATTTTTAAACAATTTTGTTCTGTTAATGGGTGGTTCAAATTCAACCACTTTCTCTTTCTGTTTACGAGAAACTCCCTGTTTTGATGATATTGCCTTAGAACAATCTCTGGCAATATGTCCAACAGTGTTGCATTGGAAACAGGTTCTCGTATCTTTCTTCTGCTCAACCATCTTCTTCATGTAATCTTGCTTCTTTGCAAGGAACTCACTGTTTGACTGTCTCCAGAATTCTTTCCTTTCTTCCTCTTCTGAGCTAGTTCCTGAAACAAATGTCATCTTTGCTTTAAAATCACGAACATATTTTTCATTTTTCTGTTGGAGTAAAACCAAGACCTTTCTTTTTGAAATTACGGTTAGGGTTTGGTTTCTTGTGAAAACCAGAACCAGAACTGTAACCTTTTTTCTTGTTTAATCTTTGTTGTACTCTTGAGGTGTAAGGTTTAGATTTATCATTAAGATTGAAATCTTTTATTTCAGAAATATTAATTTCTGTTAGTTTGAAAACCTTTTTGATCAATTCAGTTTTGACACCTCTTATTGGAAATTCCTTATCAGAATATAATTTGTCGGAATCATTCAATGTATATGCAACTTTGAATGTTTCGTCACTCAAATTAGATTTTGATAACAGGAATTCTTTGTTGTAAACTTTTTTAACCGAAGAATTTGAACTGTTGACTGTCGAACTCGAATTTTCAGAACCATACTTTGACTCTGACTCTGACTTTGACTCTGAGTTTGACTCCAACTTTGACTCCTCGGTTTCATCTTTATCCAACACCTGATCGACGACTTTCTTTATTAACTCGGACTCATGATCAGTGTCAGATGATGTAAACGTCACATCAATATTTTCTGGCAAATTAACTGAGGACTCCGACTCCCACTGTAAATTTGTTGCTTTTTCGACTCTTTCCTGATTTGGATTTCTGGGCAAATATCCGTTTTCTAGCGGGGGTGGACACTTGTTGTAACCAACATCTTGTTTCTTACCAGAATCTTTCTTGTCAGTCTTTTTCTTTGAGTCACTCTTCTTCTTGTTCTTCTTTTCTGAAATCTGTTCTTCAGAAATCTTCTGTTCTTCAGTTACCTCATCTTCTTCAAATGCTTTCAATCCTTCAGCAGTTGGATAGATCCTGTCAATGACATAAGAAGTACATGAGTAACTTTTCAACAATCGGTTTACTCTTCCAGTCTCAATTCTTTGTGTCTCCAGCTTTTGTTCAAGCACAACACACTTCTCGATGTAATTGTTCACCACTTTTTGCTTCGTCATGAAAGCACCCTGAAGTGTCTTCATTGCTGTAGCTTGTTCTTCACTTGTTTGATTATACTGATTCATCGCTTTGTTCAACACATCATAAGATTCCTTCAAACTGTTCAAGTTATAGATCAATGTACTGTTCTGTTTCTTCACAGCTTCACAGTTTTCACACTTTACTGAAATCTTTTTAGCATCAACTTCTTGATCAACCTTGAACTTTGGAACTTCAACCTTTACTTTCCTTTTAATCACTGGAATTTCTTCGTCATCACTGCTCACTGGTGTTTTGACCTTTTTCTTCTTCTTTGTTTTTTTAATCTTGTCATCATCACTATCACTTTCTGCAATCAATTTCATATCAGCATCGAATTTTCTCGCCCAATACTCACGATCATCATCACTATCTTCTTCAACTCGAGCAACAAAAGCTTTTTGATTTGAAATCTCTTTATCCGGACAATAATCATCCCAGTTAAAATTTGCCCAGCTAAAACCTTCAGGTAGCTTTTCGTCATCTTGATCTATTATCAAGGCACTACCATTAACTCTCTTTGAAGAATCTTGATTAACCGCACAAGCTCTCTTTCCAGAGTCTTTAATCACATTCCTTCCATGTGCAGTTTGTGCTTGATGTTGATGTTGTTGAGATGGTTGCTGAGCAACTTGATGGTAAATAGCTTTTCGATAGTAATCATTGTTGTTGTTAAAAGGATTCTGAGCTCCACTTGCTTCGCGATTTTTGCACTCCCTCTTGAAGTGTCCTTTTTCCCTGCAACGAAAACAAGTGACTTTAGATTTATCAAAACCTAAAGTAGAAACATTAGCTTCACGTAGATCATCTCTTCCAGTGATTTGCTTGAATTTCTCAGCTCTCCTCAACACGCTGGCCAAGCACCATTTTATGTCCATCAGCTCCATCTCTTCAGCATCGATCTGGTCGTAATCTTCCTTTGTCAGCATTGGATTCCCGATTCGACCTGCAACAAAACTACCATAAGATTCAAGAATAGTTCCCAATAAAGACATGTGACTCTTAGCAATTTCTACTGAATAGTCTTCATCATTCTCCAAATTCAGTACAATGTTACACTGAAGCTTCTTGCCATTCTTTGTTGTTGAAATGTTCGGATCAAAAGATGGATATGATGAAAAACTTGTGTTGCTGCTTGATCCTTTGGATGAACTTTCAGATGAACTCTTTGCATTGAATGCTGTTTGAACTTTCGGTGACAAGTTGGTGGATTTATCACTAACACCACCTTTGTAGTAAAGACTAATGTCTTGTTCACCGTCGAAATCTTTCATTCGAATAATCTTTCGTTGTTCCATCTCTTGAGCTTCTAACTTCTCAATGAACTTGCTGAGTGTCAAACTGCTAAAACCTTTCTTGTTTCTAAGCATCATGAGATATGTACCCCAAGTCTCGTGTGGTAAAGCATCAGCAAGCTTTTCGATCAACTCTTCATTGTCTTTCTCGATGCTCAATCTCTTCATGTTTGCTAGCAAATTGCAATATCTTTCAATAATCTGTCTTGTGCTTTCATTCTTCAAACCACGAAATAGATCGAACACTTTCTTCAGAAGTGACTTCTTGTTCTTTATCATTTTTTGACTACCAACAAACTTTGATCTTAAAGCTTTCTAAATCGAGTAGGAAGTTCCATTATGTTGTAATAACACCAAGATGTCTTCTTTCACAGCTTGTTGTAGAAGACTCAGCATCATTTTCTCATCTTTGTATTTCTTTCTAGCATCGGCGCTTAGATCTTTAATCGGAACCACTTCTTCATCATCATTCATTGGTCAAATGTATTTTGTCTCGACACATTCCCACGCATCCAAGTAGTTAGCTTGCACCCAGTTTTCGAACCGTCCTTCCCAACCCGTATATTCCTCGATGTTCATGAGCTTAGGCGGTTTTTGCATTGTTCCTGTTTCGTTTTCGAGCATTGTGTTCTGTGCAATAGTGATCGGGGTAACCGGAGTAGCGAATGCGTTGTAAAATTCCTCGTCCATTTTCAGATTTTTAACAAATTTCACAATTGTCCTTTTGAGCGAAATCAGGACTCTTGATAACCTTAACAGCGAAATCAGGACACTTGGATGTCCTTAAAAGCGAAATCAGATTGTTGAGGTGTTCACAAAAGCGAAACCTTATGAGCAAAACCAAGTGTTCACAAAAGCTAAACCTTATGAGCGAAACCAAGTGTTCACAAAAGCGAAACCCCTGGTATTGTTCACTGAAGCGAAACCTGTGTGTTCAAATGAGCGAAACCTTCTGATATGGTGACACAAGAGCGAAATATGATGGTCCGAATGAGCGAAACCCCTGATTTTATGTAGCTATGAGCGAAACTAGTATGGTTACAAGAGCGAAATCATGGAAGGTCCGTAAAAGCGAAACCTAATCGGAACCAATTTTAGTCCATTTTTAATTCGTATTTCAAAGCCAAACTCTCAGGGATTTATCTATGTCCAATTACGCACAATCTGTGAAATTTTGAGTTTATTTTGACCGGTAAAACTATCTGAACTGAAGAAAGAAGGTGTAGAAGTAAAAAATCACGATGAATTCCAGCTATTCTCTACAGAACTCCTCCTCCTGAAGCTCTGATACCACTTGTAGGACCGTGTTTCGACCCGAACGAGTCGTTCAGAGGAGTTTTGATTAGATATAGGTGCGAAAAACAAGTATCTGATTTAGAAACAGCTAACAAATCACTTTAAACACCTTTCTGTATTGATATATGACAGATTACATCCAAATCTCACACTGGCAGCACTTCGGTAGAGAATCCAAGAACTGTTCCATGGTTTCGCTCATGAGTGACTATATATAGTACATGAGGTTTCGCTCCAAGAGACATGCCGTATGAGCGAAACCCTCAATGTTCATATAAGCGAAACCCTCACCTAGAATACATACAATTTCCAGTTTTCTCGTAAAACGTGCCCTGATCTAACAAACTAAGACTAAGACTCGATACAAGACGAAGTCGACAGATGTAGTGCACCAACAATATTTATAACTAGTTTTGCTTTTATAAAAACTACTCTTTAAAATCTTTTTAATCTAATAAAGATTTTGTCAAAAATGGTAGTTTTTATAACCCATGATTTTTAAGAAAAATGGCCATATTTCCTTTGAAATATATGGTTAGCCATGTTTAATAAAACATATTTTTTTCTTATAAAAATCACCAATAATCTTCTCATACTTTTCTTAATAAAAACATATGATATTTATATCAAAATCTTAACAAGATGAAATCAATAACATGTAGGGTTTTGGTATGATCATAACATATGTTAACTAGTTCAAAATCCATGCTTTTCTTCTAGTTTTAACAAACTTTTTATAAAAACCCATCTTGTATGTTTCTTTTTATAACTTTGTAAAAGTATTGTTTTCAGTGAAAACCCTTATATACTTTAACAAAACCAAAGATTATGATCATCCATCTAAACATTTATGTTTAACAAAACCCTTAAACATTAACATGTACACTTGTTAGATTATGTTTTTAAACATCATCTAACAAGTTATTCATATGCTAATCATCAAAACTAGATCAAATATGCAAGTAATCATCCTTAAATCACAACATAAACAAACTTTTATATCTTGATTATTATTTTGCTTCTTTGTATTTTCATATTATTTTGTATGATTATTTAGTTTATTACATGTTCTTTAAACAAATAATACATAAATAAGTATGAAAAAAAGGATTTTAGAAGCTTACTACTAGCACTTGTGGCTAGGGATGATCTATATGATGATTAAAGAAAAGAAAAAGTGTTGATCTTGGGGTTTTGAAAGCTTTGGAATGGATGGAAAGACTTGCTTCTTCTTGTAGTATCCTTAGATCATCTTATGTATCTTCAAGCTCCATGTTGTTCATCAAGGAAGTGTTAAAAAGATGAGGGTTTTTTTATAGTGTTCTTGGCTAAGGTATGAAGGTTGAGAGAGTTTCTTAACTATGTGTAAAATAAGGTGTAAATGAGATGAATGTGGTTAGTGATTATGAATCAAAGTGTTTAAAGTCTTTCACTAACTTCACCAACTTGTCCACTTGGTTAAACAACTTGCAACCAAGTTAAAATATCAAGATATTTATGGAAACAATGGTAAAAAAAAGTGGGTCCCACAAGGGTTAGTTTTTATTAGGTGAAATGTTAGAAAACTTGTTTTCTTAGTAAAAATGTATTAGTTTTTATTAGGTGTTGTTTAGGAAAGCCTTAGATGTTCAAGTTTTTAAGTGTTTAGAAGGTGTTAAGTGACCATTACTAGGCCATAATGATCCAATTAACACTAGATGGCCATAAAAAAAAGATTTGATATCGTTCGGATATTCGTTTCGAATTGTTTCCGTTAGACGTTATTTGAATGCTAAGTTGTGTAACTTGTGTGAATTGATGTAGTTATTGGTTCAGATGATACCCGAAGGTATCCTCCTAAGGATTCTATGTTAAACTGCACTTTTACATGTTGCAAAAATATTAAAAAGCTGATTTCTGCAGAATTTCTGTGGAAAAGTGTTGAAATTGTCGCTTTTAGTGTTTTTCGGGCAGTTTTTAGTGTTATCGGACTTCGGGAAGGTTTTTAATCAAACCCTTGCATTGCTAGTTAGGGTTTAATATATATTAGATGTTGGACTTTCCTCTGAGTCCTAAAGATGTCGTTTAGATGGTTTCTGCGGATCCTGCGTTTTCGTCAAAATACTAGTTTACTAGGTGCTTTTCTAGTAGTTTCGATGCATTGTTTAAACTGTTTCAAATGTACTTAATAAAAATGGATCATATGCATCATAAATAAGTATTCCATGAGTATTCTAAGTGTATGTTACAAAATAAGCAGTTCAGATGTTCAAAATGCATAAAAATGTAGCTAAAAATGAGTACTTTAAGTGTAAAAAAGTTATCGAAAAGTGGCAGTTGTCACAAATCGAATATTACGAAGCCCCGGGTTCGTTAAAAGGTCACTCAGAGGTAAGAATTAACATGTTGACACGTTTAACCCCTTGGTTTTGTAAACTTTCAATTTCTTTCACAAACGGCTTCTTTCGTCCGAATATTTACTCGTTTAAGAATACGTTCGTCGTGTGTGGTCAATCAGAGGTATAAGTTTAGCATGTTGACACTTTTAGTCCCTCCATATTCATAGCTTTCGATTTTTGATGAAATTAGTCCCTCATAGTCAACGTTTGTGCTGACTCTAGGATCCGGTGAGTTCGACGGAGCTTCGGTCCCGAAACGAGGTGTTCGGTGCGTTTATTACGACTAAGAAAGGAGTAGAAACAGAATACGACACCGAGCAGTCAATTTCAATCTGTTCTCTATTCATTGTTCAACGTTTACAGCACCAAGAGACCAGTTGGACAACATTTCCTCTCTGGGAACCAAAAGCTTATCCAAATGGGAACCCCATGCCCCTATTTATAGACAACTCACACTATGTGCCATCCGATCGGATTGCCATCCGATCGGATTGGCTTTGACAATTACAAAACCGTGTCCAACTTTCTCTATTCTATACAATATTCAACACACGCTCTATCTAACTATTCGCACAGTGGCAGACGTACGAAATATGCACCAACAGATGCCCCCTCGGATGTCACTGTCGAATTGTCTTTAAAACTTTGAGAACCTTGAGCCGTGTTTGAATATTCTGTAAACTTCAACTTTTCTGCAACTTCAATCAGGTATCTTGTCATCTGACTATCCAAATTCCCCCTCGATTGATGATTCGGGTTTGCTTTTGCCAAGGTAAAGCACGAATTCCCCCTGGAATGAATCTTCAGGTCTTTAGCACAGTTTATGACTCTCCTCTGATTTGCTAAATTGCAACCTTCACGAACAATCACCAACTTGAAACTAATCAATGCAGTATCCTCTGTTTCAACTTTAACCGCATCCAAGCTCAGTTTTTGATATCACAAATAAGCACCACGATCTTCGCATTCTGCCTGCTCGATCTAAGAATGTACAAAAACTCAACCGGCAATTGATAAAAACTTCAAATACCCCACTGGTTAACTTCAAATCCGTGATTCCCCCTGAAGATCTGTATCCCGTTTACCGTGATCCACGTTAACGCACCATAAGAATAACAGATCCGTGTAAACGGTATTCTCCACAATTAGCAAATCTTCATCGGAAAACAAATCATCTGGTAATGCAATCTGATCTTCGAAGCATTCGTCCACAATCAGATTCATCTCCTCGGATAATCTAGACTCAGAAGCTATCATCCACGATCACTCTCAGATCTCTGATGCTTTCGTCCACGATCAGATATCAACACCTCGGATCCTCTTGGTCTCGGAAGCTTACACTCACGATCAGATTCACATTCCCCCTGACAATCTGAAGTCGAAAACTACCCGAATACAGTTGTAGTGTCACGAATTTCAAAAATGCCGTAATTTCAACATACGGTAGTGAAATTTTTATTCCCCCTCATTTTTGTAAATTCTGACGTCTCTATCACTGAATTCCCCCTCAAACTGAATTCAGTTTTCAATTATCTTTTCCAAACAACTTGACCAAACAAGAATATCACAATATTCGCCACAATTGTCAGTTTTTATTCTTTACGGATTTTACGTTTTGGCCCATAAATAGTCAGATTATCTGAATGATAAACATTCTGCACCTTTATCATGACTACCCCACTAATTTCCACAATCCGTGACCGCATCATCAAATATGTTCACTGAAGCCCCCGACGGTGTCCCCGAACAACCCAGCTTGGTCGTTAAAAACCCGAAAAAAATTGACAATAACCAAAAATTTTCTGGAGACCCTCCTCGTCGTTGCGATAAAAAAATGCCTCTTTTTTTTAGGCATTTGATCATCTGGTCGAATGTCAAGTGTCGGATGGTCATCCGATCGGATTGCCATCCGATCGGATTGCCATCCGATCGGATTGTCATTTGATGGAAGGACAAAGTGGGCAAACATTTGTTCGTGGATCGGATGGTCATCCGATCGGATTGCCATTCGTTTGAAAACAACTTAACTTTCAAACACCCCATAGTGACATGGATCGGATGGTCATCCGATCGGATTGCCATCCAATTGAAAGCATATAAACCTTCAATAAGATAGTGATATGGATCGGATGGTCATCCGATCAGATTACCATCCGATTGGATATGTTCTAACAGCTCAAGAACACTCCAAATCACTTTTTTTCGATCCAGAATCTTTATTTTTATGAATTTCATGATGAAACTTCACCGGATTGTGCGTGAATCAATTCCGAACAGAATGATGTCTTCAATTCCAAAATCCATCCGTGAATTGACCTTTATTTTGTTGATTTTCTCTGTTTAACGTCAAAACTCCCGTTTAACCCAAAATTGATGAGCTTTGGGTGATTTAACCGACTGTTAGATCGATTAAATTGGTACCGTAGCTCTGTTACCACTGCTGACTCCAGGATCCGGTGAGTTCGACGGAGCTTCGGTCCTGAAACGAGGTGTTCGATGCGTTTATTACGACTAAGAAAGGAGTAGAAATAGAATACGACACCGAGCAGTCAATTTCAATCTGGTCTCTATTCATTATTCAACGTTTACAGCACCACGAGACCAGTTGGACAACATTTCCTCTCTGGGAACCAAAAGCTTATCCAAATGGGAACCACATGCCCCTATTTATAAACAACTCACACTATGTGCCATCCGATCGGATTGGCATTGACAATTACAAAACCGTATCCAACTTTCTCTATTCTATACAATATTCAACACATGCTCTATCTAACTATTCGCACAGTGGCAGACGTACGAAATATGCACCAACAGTTTGACTTTATTAGGGTTTAGTACACATGTCAACACATCATTGGACATGGTTTTTTCGAGGTGTTACAATATGTTACCATACTACACCAATAGGGTTGAGGGTGATCGCCGCCTCGTAAGGGGGGTCCACCACATTTTGCATTAATAAATTACTTAATTATCTTTCAATAATCCGACCTAGTGGGATTGTATTCTTGCTAACTCAAACCACTAGGTTGAGGGTAACGTCGCCTCTAAAAGAGGGGCCTACTACTATAACTAAGTTAATCTCTTAAAATGCCCAAAGTGCGGAAATCATCAAAAGGGTACATGAAAGATAAGTTGGATCCAAGTGATTCTTTCTTGTTTATGATTTTTATTTTATTTTTATTTTCTGTGTTTATATTTTTATTAGTTTAAAAAAATCTTTTCTCAAAAGTTGGTTCGATGAGATTTGACGATAAGCCGATACTAAAAGCTCTTGTGTCCTTGGACGACCTCGGTATCTTGCCATCACTATACTACTTCCGTGATTGGTATACTTGCCCTAGCGTGTGTGTAGAGTGATAGTAGAATATCGTGTTTTATAAATTTAAAACTTGAAATCGGCGAGTAAAAAGAGCTAAAAATATAACTAAAAATATATACACCCGCACGCACGTCAAGTTTTTGGCGTCGTTGCCGGGGACACAAGGATTTTAGGGAAGCTTAAAATCGGCGGCGTAATCAAATTTTAACATTTTTCAAAACTGCGCCCACGTTTTTTTTTTCTGTTTACAGTAGGTTAACACGGGGCCGTGCTATTGGGACATGCCCCCGTGCTGCAAACTTTTCTAAAACCTTTTTAAAACTCCCAGATACATAACTGAACACGGAGCCATGCCAACTCAGCACGAGGCCGTGCTCAACCTTCTGTTAAATTTTTAAATTATGTTTTTGATCCCGAGGCTCGCTAATCTTCTGGGTATCTTCCAATACAATGGATCATTACTCAGAAGACTACACCTATTATATAGAGGATGATTATGAGGAACCTTAATGCACCATTTGCGGAAAATTCCATTCGGTACAATATTGTGACCTTTTCAAACGATCAAGCTCATACACCACACCAAGTTCTCCATACGCCGCTTATGAAGAACCAAGGTTTAAGCTCCCAAAGTCAAGCTTTTGGGATACCAATCCGTTTGAAGATTACGACACTCCACCAACAATCATCCCGGAAGCCGTAAGACTCATAGAAAGTATGAAAAATCTAGAAATCTTACTTAAGAAATCTAGAGAAAAAGAAGAGGCTATTTGCACTAAAGAGGTAAAAATAGAAGAACAAAACGAAAAACTCACGCATGAACCAACTCAACAAGAAGATAAGTCTAAAACTAACGATTCGAAAATTGATCAAACTTTTTTAGAAATTCACGTTTTACAACCTTCTTTTGAAAATCATAGTTTGGTTTCTTCACATGCTAAGTTTTTAAAAGCGTTGAACACTTCTACTAAAATCGAAGAATTAGTAAGCGTCATGTTAACAAATGATCAAACCTCACTAATAAATGATGAATATCATGAAATGAACATAAAACCGGTACCATATTTTTTTCAAAACATCTTTGTAAGGAATGTGCTAATTGATAAAAAGATCTTTGCGTTAACATAATGCCTAACTATATTTTCGAAAAATTGGGTACAAGTGATTTTTCTCCTCTTAAAATTCCTATTTTCTCTCAAATCGCAAAACGATTAATACCGAGGGAATGGTCGGAAATGTCTTAATCTAAACAAGCCAAGAGGTAGTCCCAACCAACTTTATCATCTTAGATGATGCTCCACTCGTGTTGGGACACCCATTTTTAAAATCCCATCAAGCCTTGACCCAACGGAAGCGAAACAACCTACCACTTCGATTAGGGGCCAACAAAAGGTACGTCGATCTTGACCAATCAATGAAATATCCCATTCACGATGACGACCCCTTAATCGAAGATGAAGCAGAACCACCCGATACGGAAGAAGAAGAAGAAGAAGGAGAAGAAGAAGAAGAACTCATCGAAGAGGAAATTGCCCTAGAGCAAACCTTTTCGGCTATCGACTTTAATAAAGAAGAAAATAAGCGGTCTCTTGAAGACCCACCACCACTTGAACTCAAGGAACTACCTAAAGGTCTAGAATACACATTTTTAGACGAACTTGGTAAGTTCCCCATCATAATTTCTTCTAAACTAACACTTTTTGAAAAAGAAAAACTAATAAAACTTTTGAAAAAACATAAAAATGCAATCTCATGGAGGCTCATGGATATCAAAGGCATCAACCCATCCATGTGCACCCACAAAATTTTAATGGAAGATAACTATAAAATGTTAATACAACCACAACGTCGAGTAAATCCAAATGTTCAAGAAGTGGTTAAAAATGAAGTCATCAAGTTACTTGACGCCGGACTTATCTATCCCATTTCTAATTGCCCATGGGAAAGTCCCGTCCAAGTAGTTCCAAAGAAAGGAGCTATGATGGTAATAACAAACGATAAAAATGAATTAATACCAACGAGAACCGTCACCGGATGGAGAGTTTGTATCGACTATCGTAAGTTAAATGAAGCAACAAGGAAAGACCATTTTCCTTTACCTTTCATCGACCAAATGTTAGAAAGACTATCCGGTCATAATTTTTTTTTTCTTGATGGTTTCTCCGGTTATTTTCAAATTCCATTTGCACTGAATGACCAAGTGAAAACAACTTTTACATGTCCCTATGGAACTTTCGCTTATCGACGCATGCCTTTTGGTCTATGCAATTGTCACACCCTGACTTTTGCGGAAGCGTGATTATGTGTGACTTGCTTAACATCATTGCATTCAACCATGATAAACAAACTATATGATAAAACCCAAGATGTTCATCCATAGATAGTTTTAAAACATTACAACCAACATTGTTTAACAGAAATTCGAGACTTCAAATTCATATTACAAACCATTCAAATTGTTTAGAGTTCCATAAGGACTCGACAAAAGACACTACTAAAAGCTAGGCTTTGGTCTATGTATCTTATCCAGGATAAGATACACAACCCAAACCCCTTTGACACAGGATGACATCTTTTATTAGTGACACGACTTGAAACTTCAGCGCCCGCCAGATCCACATTTAGTTTCCTGAAATACATGTAGTTTGAAAACATCAACAAAAGTTGAGCGAGTTCATGTGTTTTGTATGTGTGCACGAATAAACCTTGTAATCATTGTAAGTATGTATGTTTTTTTAAACCCGGTATGAAAGCAAACCAGGAAAACAGATCGATTAATGGTTTGCAAGGCCATTAATATGTGTGACGTGATGCAGAAAGGCTCAATCCTAACAGATTTTGTACCGGGCCTCCGACTGTAAGACATAGTCACCTCATGGGCCAAATCCCGGTCCTCATGGGTGGGGCTCGCATCACCCAAATAGATCTATCACTCATGTCCCTCGGTCCTACTACGAGGATTAATGGTCTTAAGCGTTGTACCCACCACTCACATGATCTAGCAGTACATTCCTTAGCTAACCGTACCATATATAAACGTTTGTAAACAATTTGTAACATGTATTTCACCCCCGAAGTTAAAAAACTGAAAACAGTTAAAAGAAAAGGGGGACATGAACTCACAATCTTGCGTTCTTCGTATCCAATGTAATCCAAAGCTGCTACTAGTGCGCACGACTACCTACAACGTACTACGGTTTATTAGACGAGCGGGTCGTGCCTTGACTTAGTCTTAATTTGTGTCTTTGAGTTACGTTTCATTGTGTCTTTAATATTATTCCAAGTTATATAATTATTTGTTAAAATAATAAATATTTTAACTTAAATTATATTTATTAAATTTTGGAATAGTTGTTAAGATAATATATTTTAACTTGACACTTTTATGTATTTGTACATGTATAACTTCCCAAGGATGGGTGTATTCATACTCGTATTCTTAACCTTGTGTATTTTTGCCAAGTATCGGTGGCGTATTCCGGTGTGTATTTATACGTACGAGAATACGTATTTTTATTGTGTTTATTAAGTATTCTTATACTTAATTTTCATGTTAATTTTTCCGGAATAATATTTCTAACAAAAAAATTCATCAATATATATTCTCAAAATATATATTTTAAGATATATTACATAAATTATTTATAATTTTCCCTTGGCAAAATATTTATATTTTCCTATAAATCTCAAAAATAATATATTTTCAAGATTATCTTTAGAAAATATTTATAAATCCATTTTTCACCCAAAAATAATATGTTCCAAGTTTATTTAAGAAAATATATATTTTCTCCCAAAAATTATATATCTTCTAATAATTTCAAGAAAAATATATATGTTTTCTTTTCCCAAAAATAATATATTTTCTTCTTGTCAAAAGTATGATATATCTTTGTAATAATTGTAAAAATAATATTTTTGTTTTCTCGATGTCCAAAATACCAATTACCAAAATATACTCATGAATTTATTTCCGGAATATTTATGTAAGTTATATTCCTTGTTCGATTTCTCCAATATTTTGGGTATAAATTATGTATTTATTTCTTGAGATTTTGGGAATATTTTGGATTGTAATTTTCTTGGTATTTTGGTGAGTTATATTATTTCAAGTCCTAAAATAATATAACTAATACAGATAATATACAAATAATCACACACATGGTGACATCTAAATATATATTTTCCTAAATACATATTTAGTCACTTTTATTATCAAAAACCAACCTCCAATATTTATAATTTTTGTAACAAAAATTAGGGCAAATTTTATATGAAAATTCATGGTTAAAAATATACTTGTAAGTATTTGTTTAAAAATATTTTTCTTAGTGTTTAATTTTTAGAAAAATTTTGTCATAGTTTCCCCTTAAAAATGGAGGTTTCCATGCTTTCAAAGCATATCATTTTCTTTTATAAATCATCACAATCAACAACAAATCAACCAATACTTACCAATTTGCTAAAATCAAGCCTTAATCACTACTTCATGAACTTGAAAATTTATAAAAATTTGTAGTAACTTACTAGTGTGTTTAGTAAGCCTAGTTACCCTTTAAAGTGTGGTTGTTTATTTAAAAACATCATTATTGAAGAAGTTAGATGTTTACAACTTGTAAATAAATTTTCTAAAAATATTTCTTCTTGAGTTTTTCTTGTTAAATATATATTTCTACACTTGATTAACCACTAAAAATAGGGTTAATTTCTTTAAGCACCAAGCTTATGTAAATCTTGTATTTTTAACTTGGTTTCTTGAAAAAACATTCTTGAAATCATATGTTTATAAGACTTATATCACACTTTGATCATCATACTTCAAGAAAAACATTAAATCTTTCAAGTTCATGCTTTACATAAGGATGATCTCTTGATCTTTAACATAATCATCCTCTCATCTTGCTAGATTATGTCTTTAATCACTATCTAGCAAGATCATATGATGTTTAACATCATAAACACAAATAATCATCAATCAAGAAGCATAACAACACTTAACATCATGATTTCTTATGATTTTTAAGCTTATGTTTAAGTTTCATGTTCTTGATTCATAGTGTTCTTCATGATTATCAACTTGTATCATTCTTTAACCAACTAAACAAGTTGTAAAATGGAGTGTAGATGATCTTACTACTAGCTCAAGGCTAGGGATGATCACAAGATGAAGAAGAGGTGGTTAAAAGCTTGTATGAGAGGTCCTTCAACTTCCAAGAGTTCCTAGCTTCCTTACTATGCTTCTTACACCTTGTGATGTCTTGAAAATGGATGAAGATTGAATGATGAAGGTGGTGGTGTGGGTGTGTGTTCACGGCCGAGAGGAAGAAGGAAGGAGAAAAGAATGATAGTGTGAAGTGTTGTGATGAAAGAATGAGGATTATGATCTTGGGGTTAAACTTATAATTCACCAACAATCCATTCTCTAATGGGTAATATGTTTCATGGACTAGTAACAAGATCACATAAATAATTAAAAGAAATCAAGGGTGGGCCACCCTTGTCTAACCGTCCAACAAAGAGGGGGGGTTTTGGTTAAGTTGTGATGGCTAGTTAGATTAAATGGTTAGATTCTAAGTGTTTAGTTAGGGTGTTTAGTTACTAGGGTGTTATATAGTGTGTTATGATGTCCAGGGACCATAACTAGCTTGGTAATGTTAAAACAATGCTTCTAGTGAAAATTTGGTGTTTCGGGTAGTGTCCGGTTGTTCGGTTGGTTACCGGCTCGCTAAGGTGCTAAACTATGCAGTTTAGTGTGCTTTATGTTACCTTTGTGACAGTTTTGATTCCCGACACTTAGGAAAGCATTCTGGACCATTTAACCATATTTCTGCATGATATTTAAGTGTTTAAAAGCTGATTTTTGCTGAATTCAACAATTTAAGTGAGTTTCAGGCACTTTTCGGCACTTAAACTATCTCTAGGAAGGCAGTTTTATGATCCTTACTTTCCTACACACTATACTAGTGTAACTCTTGGTTCCTGGCACATTCTGTGTCTCAATACCATGTATGTCTATGTACTGAACTCCGTCACCATTTTTCTGATTTGTCTGATAACTGTGCTAACTTTGTTACGTGCATCCTTTGAATCAATAAAGTTTGCATGCAATAATGATATGACATTTTGCAATATATGATGCACATGTATGTATGATAACAATAATAAAAAAGCAATTCAAGTCATTAATTGTAAATCAGCACAATCATTAAGTCATAATTATTGTCTAATCATTGTACGGATACATGCAAATTTGACTATTGTCACAACAATGCCCCCGCTACATTTCAACGTTGCATGGTGGCCATCTTCCATGATATGATAGAAAAAACTATGAAAGTTTTCATGGATGATTTTTCTATCTTTGGAGATACATATGACCAATGCCTCAATAACCTTGAACGAATGCTATCCCGAAGTGAGGAAACTAACCTCGCCCTTAATTGGGAAAAATGCTATTTCATTGTAACGGATGGAATTGTCACACCCTGACTTTTGCGGAAGCGTGATTATTGGTGTGACTTTCTTAATACCATAACATTCAATCATAACAACGCTATATGATAAAACCATAAGATGTTCATCCATAAAATTTAGTTTGAAAATTACCACAACATACTTGTCTGAAACGTAGACTCCAAATTTAAGTTACAACCACAACATGTTTAAATGAGTTCACGAAGACTCAACAAAAGACCTTAAATAAAACCGAGTTTACAACCATGTATCTCGTCCAGGATTAAGGTACATCTCATAAACCCTACGACCTCGGATGACATCTTTTTATTCATAACGCAGCTTGAACATGCAAACACCCGCCAGATCCACTTAATTCCCTGAAATACATGTAGTTTAAAAACATCAACAAAAGTTGAGCGAGTTCATGTGATTGTGTATATGAGTAACCTTTAAAGTATGTCTGTATGTATGTAAATCCTGATATGAAAGCAATAAGGAAAACAGATCACCAATGGTTTGCAAGGCCATTGATATGTGTGAAGTGATGCAGGAAAACTCAAACCTAACAAATTTGTACCGGGCCTCCGGCTGGAAGACATAGTCACCCTATGGGCCACCCTGGTCCCCATGGGTGTGGGCTCACTACACCCAAATAGATCTATCACTCATGTCCCTCGGTCCTACAACGAGGATTAATGGCCTTAAGTGTTGTACCCACCACACACATGATCTAGCAGTAACCTTCCTTAGCTAACCATACCATGTATAAACGTATGTAAACAATTGTAACATGTATTTCACCCCCGAAGTTATAAAACTGAAAACAGTTAAAAGAAAAGGGGGACATGAACTCACAGTTTTGCGTCTTCGGTACTCGTAACTCAAATCCCTTCAGCAAACACGACTACCTACAATGTACTAGGGTCTATTAGACGAACGGGCCGTGCCTTGCCTTAGTATTTACGTGTTTGAGTTACGTTTCTTTTATGCATTCAATATTATTCCAAGTTATAATTACTTGTTAAAATAATAATTATTTTAACTTTAAATTATATTTAATTTTGGAATAATTTGTTAAACGATATTTCTGTAACAATACTTCTCAAGTATTTATACTTATATTTCCTTCCCAAGGATGGGGGTATCTCATACATGTATATTCGTATTCTTGTATTTGTAGTTCCAAAATAATATATTTTTAAGTCTAACTTATAAAATATATTTAAACTTATTTTGTCCAAAAATAATGTATTTCAAGAAAATATATATTTTTCTCAAAAATCATATATCTTCTAAATATTCAAGAAAATTTATTTTTACTTCCCAAAATAATATATTTTCTCCTTGTCGAAAATATGATGCAACTTGGTAATATTTACAAAAATTATATTTTCATTTCTTGCATCCAAAATATTATTTTACCAAAAATATATTTATAAAGGTATTTTCCGGAATATTTTGTAAGTTACATTCTATCGTTCGGTTCCACAAAATTATGTGTGTAACTTATATATTTATTCCTTGTGATTTTTGGTAACATTTTGGATTGCAATTTCTTGGTATTTTGTCAAGTTATATTATTTTAATCCCTAAAGTAATATAACTAATACACAAAGTATACAAATATTCACACACATGTCTTCTAAATATATACCTTTCATATATATATTTAGTTATTTTTATTTACAAAAACCAACCTCCAATATTTGTATTTTTGTAACAAAAATTATGGCAAAGTTTATATTGAAAACTCATGATCAAAATACACTTGTAAATATTGGTTTGAAAATATTTTTCTAAGTGTTTATATTTTTAGAAAATTTTGCCATAGTTTCCTCTAAAAATGGAGGTGTCCATGCTATCAAAGCATATCTTTTTCTTTTTAAAATCATCACAAACAATCAACAATCAACCCCAAACAACTTACACTTACCAAGTGCCAAAACAATGCTATTTACATAACAATCATGAACTTGAACTTTCATAAAAACTTGTAGTAACTTGGTAGTGTGTTTAGTAGATTTAGTTACCCTCCAAAATGTATTTACTTCTTTATAAACTTCATTCTTGAAAGATTTAGGTGTTTACAACTTGTAAACATGTTTTACAAAAACATTTCTTTATGACATCTTCTTGTTTCACAAGTGTTTATACACTTGTTTTACTACCAAAAATAGTGTATGTTTAAGTAATAACCAAATCTATGTAAATCTTGTTATTTAACTTGGTTTCTTTGGAAAATTATTTTTGAAATCATCCAAGTTTATGTCTAGTAATCATGTTATATGCTTCATTATTCATAAAATCATTTTCATACTTCAAGTTCATGAAAGACATAAAGTATGATGATCTTGGTCTTTCACAAGATCACCACCTTATCTAGATCATGTGTTAAATCATAATCTAGTAGGTATCATATGATGTCTAACATCATTAACACAAATCATCAATCATCAAGAAGCAAATCAACACTAATCAACATGTATTCATATGTTAATAAGCTTATGTTAAAGATTCATGATTATGTTCTTTAGTGTTCTTCAAGATTAACAATGTTCATCATCTTTTAACCATCAAAATATGAAGTAAAATCAAGTTACAAGGAGCTTACTACTAGCACAAGGGCTAGGGAAGAACACTAGAAGATGAAAGTGACAAATGTGATGGATAAAAGCAAATGGAAGTGGTCCTTCAATCTCCAAGAGCTCCAAGCTTCTTTAGACACCTTCTTGCACCTTTGTGAGTGTATGGAATGGATGAACAAGATTAAGTGAAGGTGGTGGTGTGCTTGATGGTGTTCGGCCGAGAGTGGGGAGGAGAGGAAGAGGATGAAGTGTGTGTTTAGTGGGTGAAAGATAATGAGGGAAAGATGTAGCAAACATTACTTATAATCATGTTTAACCTTTAACCAATGGATATTGTGTTCACAAAGTACAAGGCATATCTCTAATCAATCTTCACAAGATCAAGTGAGATCTCAATGGTGGGGCCTTGTTTGGGGCCGTAAGATAGGTGGGGGGGGGGGGGGCATAGTATAGGTTAAACTACTTAGTTAGATGTTTAGTGAGATTTCAAACATTAGTTACATATCTTGGTAATTAGATATTTTTAATGGGTGTTATGACGTTCGGGGATCTTAACTAGCTCAGTATTGTTAAAACAGTGCCTCTAGTGTAATTTTGGTGTTTCGGGTAGTGTCCGGTTGTATACCGATTCGTTAAAGTGTCAAACTGTATTGTTTAGTGATCTTTATGTTACCTTTTGTGACACTCTTAATTCCCGACACCTAGGAAAGCATTCAGGACCACTTAGCCATATTTTTGCATGATACAAACTTGTTAAAAAGCTGATTTTTGCTGATTTATGCTGAATTCAGCACTTTATGTGGGTTTTAGGCACTTTCCGGCACTTAAACTATCACTTAGGAATGCAGTTTTGTAGTCCTTACTTCCCTACACACCATACTAGTGTAGTACTTAGTCTCCGGCTCATACTAGGTCTCAAAACACTGTCTGTCCATGTACTGAACCTCGTCAGCATTTTTCTGAGTTATCCGCTAACTGTGCTAGCTGTGCTTTGTGCATCATTCTTGTCAATAAAGTTTGTATGTAATAATGATGTGACAATATGCAATACGTGATGCACTTGTAAGTATGATGCAATAATCAGAAAGCAGTTAATTGTAATTCAGCACAGTCATTAAGCACTAATCATGGTTAATTAAATGTACGGATACCTGAATTTTTGACGGTTGTCACATTCTCCCCCTGTCGTCCTCAAAATTTATACTACCTTAATTCCTTAGGGTTACATTATGCGTGTATGTATATGAAGAATACTGGAATAGATAACCATAAAACCGAATCAAGTCTTATTCACATCAGGTGAATCCAAGGGCATGTTATATCAACAAGAACCCAATGGCAAAAGGTATGTGTTCTAGCATTTGATGTCAAAGGACACGAGATGTATAGTTGTATAATCTAGCGTAACTTAGTCAACAGGGGTGCAACAAAGGGGTTTTAACAAATGGATTCTCAAACAATCGGTCACAATATGCAAACGAGTTTTCACAAACCACAGCATCCGCTATACAAACTCAAAATCAACAACTTGAATATGAAAATGATCTGTCAACCTTCGAATAACTAAATGCTAAGGACTAGTGTGTTGACATTCCTGAATTACGAGAGTACACCGAATGGAATACAATCGAATCTGGTGTATCATCGTCTTAATTCGTAGTTGCATTAGGAATGTTTAAATGACAAGTCAACAGAAGTATGTGAAGTTTTGTGTGAAACGGTTGACCATGATTAGCACAAGCTACAAATTTGTAATGACACCACAAGGTGTCGTAATTGACATGTTTCCAACAATAGCGGTGACTGAACAAGTTCACCGTGTTTGAAATCAATTGAAAGTGTACTGAAACAAAATGAAGATTTGGTTTAAACAGCGTCATGGGGTTTTCAATCGAATATGGAACATCAAGGAACTATTGTTTCTGATTGAGGATGGAAAACAATAAATACTGCAAGGTATTCAATTTATAACGAAAGAACCGTTAGGAGGTACACCATGATATGAAATGAATCTAGGTACCATTGTCTTAACACGCCACTGTGTTGAGACCGCTTAAATCGTGATAAACAAATCGGATTTAGAGCAAGTCAATAAATAATCAATTAAATCCGTGTATGAGGTGCGTAACCAAATTAGCGCGAGCTTCAATTCTGTGAAAATGTCACCGCAAGGCTTTGAAACCAACAAACGATTTAGTGGAGTCGTAGGCCAATTAAGTCTACTACGACTCGAAACAAAAGAACCTTTGCACAAATACTTGAATATGATGCTCTCAATGTGACAACCCTCACAATTACAGGTATCCGTACAATTAATTAATTTTAATTATGTGCTTAATGACTGTGCTTGATTACAACTGACAACTTGAACTGCTTTATGATTTTTGTATCATACATACATATGCATCACATTTCATACCGTCACTCCATTTATTACATACAAACATTAGTGACATACTTGATGCACAAAGCAAAGTTAGCACACTGAACGGATAATTCGGAAACATGCTGACAATGCCAGCAAATAGACAGACAGTGTTTTTGAGGCCCAGTTTGGGCCAGGGACAAGGTACTACACTAGTATGGAGTGTAGGGAAGTGAGGACCATAAAACTGAGTCACTAGGTGATAGTTAAAGTGTCGGGAAGTGCCTAAAACACACTTTAAGTGCAGAATTCTGCATTTTCAGCAAAAATTCAGCATTTAACATGCTAGTAAGATGTCAAAAATATGGCAGAATGGTCCTGTATGCTTTCCTAAGTGCCGGGAATTAATTGTGTTACAAAAATATATATAAAAGACACTTTACGGAATAATTAAACACTTTAACGGAACGGTATCTAGCCGAACAACCGGACATTACCCAGGACGCTAAATTTTTGTTAAATATATTGTTTAATTATTTCTTGGCTAGTCATGATCCCCGTACACCATAACACCCACTAAATTCCCTACTAACTAACATATGGAATTAGATACTTGAGATTTAACTAACATTTACCAACTTGGTCACAAAATTTACATCAACCCCCCCCCCCCCATGTTCGATTTCGGTCCCAAGGGACCCACCCCCATGCCCATGAGATTTTATCTATTATTTTATTAGATTGTTTCTTGTTAAGGTGAACAAGATATTAGAGAATGATCTTATAAGTATGGCACCATACCTTCTTAACATCATTTCATATCCTTCACTAGATTCACCCCACTCCTTCACTCTCTTCTCTCTCCCTCTCGGCCACACATAACCGCCACCACCTCCACCATATCAACACCATCTTCATCCATTTCTAAGCTTCATTCAAGACTAGAAGGTGATTCAAGGAAGCTTGCAACTTGTAGATCATCAAGGAGCTTCATTGCTTGCTTTTCACCATCATTTTCTTCATCTTTTTCACTAGAAATCATCCCTAGCCTTTGTGCTAGTAGTAAGTTCTTGTTAAACTCTTGTTCATCTTGTTTTTATGGTTAAAGGTTGTAGTATGATAAGTATGTTTAAAATACTAAAGAACGAGAACTAAAAACATAAACATGAAGCTTTACATAAGGATGAAACACGAAGATGAAATGTTGATAGTATGATATTGTAGTGAATATGTTGTTGATTGTATGATGATTCTTGGTTATGTAATGTTAATCACCATATGGAACTTGTTAAGTGATGATTAGAAACATGACTTAACAAGATTAAGAGATGATATTATGTCACATGAAATAATCATCTTCTAGTTTAAATATGAAATTGATAAAAATGATTCTTCTTGAAATATAAGTAAATAAAGTAGGTTGGTGATCATGTAGATCCGGGTTTTACAAAAGACTTTTCTAAATGAACCAAGTTCAAGAAGCGATTTTTGGAAGGTCATGACTTTACATACACTTGCATCTTTTTTGGACATAACATAAGTGTAAAAACCTTTTATTTACAAGAAGAGTTCAAAGTTTTATTTTTGTAAAAATTATTTACAAGTTGTAAACACTAAACTTTTGTGAGAAAATGATTTTTAAAGAAATAATTACGCTTTGGAAGGTAACTAAGTCCACTAAACGCTTTACTAAGTTACTACGTATTTTTGTGATATATCAAGTTCATGATTAATATGTAACGCATGTAGTTTTTGCTCTCGGTGATGTAGAGTTGTTTAAAGGATAATTGTTGATAATTATTGTGATTGTTTTGAAAAGAAAATGATATGCTTATTAGCATGGACGCCTCCATTTACAAAGGAAACTCTGGCGAAATTTCCTAAAAATTTCAATACTTAGAAATTATTTTCTAAAGAATGTTTGCAAATATGATTTAAACATTGTCTTTCAAAATAAACTTCGCCATAAGTTTTGTTACAAAATTTCAAAGTATCGGAGGTTGGTTTTTGTAAATAAAAGCGGACAAATATATATTTAGAATATATATCTTATACTAAAACGCTTGTGTGAATATTTGCATAATTTAGGAACTAGTTATATTATTTAGAGAAAAATAATATAACTTAACACAGTACCGCTACTAGTATATTTTGGATGGATAATATTTTGGATAACGAGAAATATGAATTATCACAAAAATACATGTATAAAATACCCCCATCCTTGGGAAGGAGATACGCACATAAAATACTTGAGAAGTATGAATACGAAATAGTTGTCTAACTATTATTTCAAGACCTACAAATATAATGTAAGTTAAAATAATTATTATTATTTTAACAATAAGTTATAACTTGGAATAATATCAAAGTAACGTAACTCAAACTCGTAAATACTAAACCATGGCACAGCCCGTTCGTCTAATAGACATTAGTACGTTGTAGGTCGTTGTATAGCTGACAAGGTTTGAGTACGAGCACAGGAGACGCACTACAGTGAGTTCATGTCCCCCTTTTCTCTTAACTGTTTTCAGTTTTATAACTTCGGGGGTGAAATACATGTTACAATTATACAGACATTTTTATACATGGTATGGTTAGCTTAAGGAGGGACTTTCATACATCTTTAGATCATGTGAGTGGGTAGGCAGCTACTAAAGGCCATTAATCCTCGTCGTAGGACCAAGGGACATGAGTGATAGATCTATTTGGCTGTAGCGAGCCCACACCCATGAGGCTGGGGTGCCCATAGTGGTGACTGTGTCTTACAGTCGGAAGCCCGGTGCAACTCTGCTAGGTTTAAGTCTTCCTGCATCACTTCACACATATCAATGGCCTTGCAAACCATTGGTGATCTCTTTTTTTTCCTTATTACTACATACCAGGGACTTTCATACATCTTTCAAGGGTTATACATACATTGTTTACAAAGGTTTATACATACTCACATACACATGAACTCGCTCAACTTTTTGTTGATTTTTCAAACTACATGTATTTCAGGGAATTGATCGGATCTGGCGGGTGATGCACGTTAAGCTGCATATTAAATAAAAGATGTCATCCAGGGGTGTAGGGTTTGGGAGGTGTAACCCTTGCCTGGACGGGTCACACGTCTCCAAACTTCGTTTTATTTAAGGTCTTTTGTTGTGTCCTTTGGGAACTCATTTTTAAACAAGTCATGGTTGTAACTTATTTTGGGTTGATGAATCAAGACAATTATGTTATGGTATTTTCTAACTATATTAATGGATGAGCATCTTGTGTTTTTATCATATAGCATTGTTATGATTGTTGCTATGGTATTAAGAAGTCACACCAAATAAACCCACGCTTCCGCAAAAGCTAGGGTGTGACAGCTTGGTATCAGAGCCTCGATCATAGCGAACTAGGATTCTTTCTCGAGTCTAGACTATGATCACTAGGGCTCTCACGAAAATGTTTTCAAACCTTTTTACATTGCATACACTAAAAGTCCAGATCCGAGGCACAAACATTTTACAAACAAAAGGCACAAATACACCTTTCAAAATTCATATTTCAGCCTTAGCGGCTGGGGAGGTTCAGTCCTAGAGACTGAGGGAGGTTTAGTCTTAGAGACTGGGAGGTTGGTCTTAGAGACCAAGGAGTAGTCTTAGAGACTGGGAGTTTAGTCTTAGAGACTAGGGAGTTCAGTCTGAGAGACTGGGTGGGAAAGTCTGGGGAAGACTAGGACGATTACTTGCTTACATTATTGTGACTTACATGCTTATTTGATTATATGTTGATATATGTGCAATTGTCGTGATTGTTTTGTTACAAACGTCATGTCTTCTTCGAGTGGAGTTTCTGGCACACTAGACCCCGTAGCAGTAGATTCAGATGATCCGATGCCCACAGATCCCGAGATTTATACATCTGATACTGACAGCAGTGATGATGACGACTTTATCCTTTTGCTTTGCCGGATGTCGAAGGCGATGTTCAGCTCACTGATGGTATTCTAGTCGGGGATCTAGCTCTTGCTGAGATCCCTGCTCCTGTTCCACTTGCCGCATTTCCCGTAGAGGATTTGCCACTCGATGTTGTGTCTGATGACGACATCGATCTTTTCGTCGAGGGTCCCCCTGAGGACGACCATGAGGGTGGGGCCCCGATTGCTGATGATGTCGCCATTCCTTTGGTTGAGGTTCCGGTTGCGGTTGCGGATGCTGTCGTTTTACCACCTGTTGAGGCTCCCACTGAGGAGATTTTATCTGATCAGCCCGGTACTGATTCTTTTGAGTCAGTATCATCTTCCACTTTGCACGCCGTCGGATTGCATCGATATCCTACTGACTCCGACTCCGATACAGCTATGTCAGTTGTACCTGGTTCACCCCACGAGTTTGAGTTTGATCCAATTTTTCCTCCTGATTTTGATCCTGATAATGAGATCGAGTTTATTCCGAATGACCAGCCCTTGGAGGCACCAGTGGTTCCTATTGATCAGCTTCTTGATGTACCTGCCGACTTTGATATGTCCTTTGCCGACCCTGAGCCTGTCATGGCACCAGAGCCTGTTATTGCTCATGACCCTGTACCTGTGCACGACCTTGTTCTTGATGATGCTCCAGTCGTTGCACCGCCTGTTGTGGATGCACCAGCCATTGCACCACCCATTGTTAATATTCCCGTTATTGCACCGATATTACCTGATTCGGCCCCTGTGTATGCTGACCATGCACCTTTTGCCACTCACATCGATCCTCGATACGTTGACACCCACAACGGGTGGATCGATGATGACGATTATCCCCCATATGTTACACCTGTCACTCCCTCTCATGCACCTATCTCTGCACCGATTGATGTTGCCCCTCATTTTCCCCATATGTCAGATATCCATCGCACCGACCTTCCTATCACGTTTCTCCAGGACATTCCTCCACCTTGTCCTGGGGAGGGTTCGTCGAGACAGCAGCCTGCTTTTGTCCCGCCTGTGTCGTCAGCTGTACCATTCATGCCTCAATTTCCTCGTACTACATCACCTTTTTCACCCTCGGGCGAGCCACTTATGTGGTCTTCGCCCTATGTCATGCCTCTATCAGTCCCATATCGCATTTTCCATGTTGGATATACCACGGATGACATACTTATCTCATTACAGTTACAGCAGGACGCGTTGAGCCGACGTGTCCAGAAGCTAGAGAGGATTCCACGTCCTACTCCATGTCATTGTCAGTCTCCTTTTTCTACACCACCAGCTCCTCTTCCACTACACCTGGATTCTGATGTCCGCTTCCTTACTCCAGAGCAGCAGATTTCTTACTTGCTGCGCGTTGTCCACGCACTTGAGGAGGATTGGGTGCTTATGCGCCGGTTGCTTTTCTCTTTTCCTCCTCCTCCTCCGCCATCAGCGTAGCTATATTTTTGGTTTGATGCAGGTAGATTGTTTTGGTGAGAGAGTCACAATTGGGCCAACACGAAGACTTTTGGAAGACCACGTTTTTGTATATGATTTGTGTAGACTGACTTGTATTTTGGGGTGATGTAACCCTATGATCTTATTTCGATGTATGATGTACTGTGAAACATGTAAAACTATGTTGTGGTCACGATTAAATGAAAGCACAATGGCAACGTTCTCACTACATGCATTGTTGAATTATTTGTTTTATATTATAACATGGGATGTTATGTGTTATGAGGTTGATGGATGTTATTACATACGCATATTACTTATTTACTACACTCACTATGACCTGACCAATATGATCTTCTTTTAGAAGATGCCTCCATGATGAGAACCACGTTTGCCTACTACGGAGGCAGAATTACAGGAACGTATTTCAAAAGCAATAGCAGACTATGAGGCCTCCCGCGCCGAGACCAGCGGAGGTTCCTCAAGGAACAACAATCCACCAAATGGTAATGTCCAAGTCGCTTGAGACACATTGCGTTACATTTGGATACCTCTTACACATCCACTAATACTTGTTGTAAATGATATTGCCTGTACAGGCTGTACTTACAAACAATTCCTGGATTGTAAGCCCCTGAACTACGATGGCACTGGAGGTGCTGTTGCCTTTGTCAGATGGACCGAAAAGACGGATTCTGTAATAAGGATGAGCAAGTGTGCTCCTGAAAACCAAGTTACTTACGTCTCAGGACTCTTTCTTGATGGTGCTTTATCATGGTGGAACTTACAAGTTCAAACCTTAGGAGAGGCGGCGGCGTATGCACTGACATGGGCTGAGCTGAAGGAGCTCATGAGGAACAAATATTGTTCACGGGCAGAGATACAGAAGCTGGAGACGGAATTCTGGAACCTAAAAATGGATGGACCAAAAATTGCTGAATATGTCCAGAGGTTCCACGACTTGTCACGCGTTGTGCCATATATGGTTGATCCTGAATTTAAACGCATTGAGCGTTTCATCTGGGGATTGGCAGACCAGATCATGAGCATGGTAACAACGTTGAAGCCTCCGACAATTACCGAAGCCATTGATCTCAGCGTGGTACTTACAGAAGAAGCCATCAGATTGGACAAGTTTTCCATTTCTGAGCCGAAAAAGAAAGAAACTCATGTTGAATCTTCAGGGGAGAACAAGAGGAAATTCTCCAACTTTAAAACGAGTACCGGCAGTGCCAACAAGAGGAAGGATGTGAACTGACCAGCTGAAAATAAGCGTGGTGCTGAAGCCAAAGGGAAAGGATACATGGGCACTCTGCCCAAGTGCGAATTATGCCAGTTTCATCATGCTGGCCGGTGCAGACTTAGCAAATGTGAATCCTGTGGAAGGATGGGTCACTTAAAAGACACTTGTTGGGTTGGTACTGGCCGTGGTGGCCAAAGAGGATTTGGTAACAACAACCGTGGAGGTAACGGGAATGGGAACCGCAACGGCGGAAATGGTAATCGCGGTAACTTCGGGAATCAAGCAGGAAATGGTAACCGCAATCAAAACAACAATCAAGGCGGTAATGAAGATGGTAACGGTCGAGGACCGGGATGTTTTAACTGTGGAGACGTCGGGCACTTCAAGCGTGAATGCCCAAAACTCAATCAAGCTCGTGGAAGAGTATTCAACATTGGAGCGAGGGAAGCATGCCAGGACCCGAATGTTGTCACTGGTACGTTCCCTATAAATCAACGCTTTGCATCTGTACTATTTGACACTGGAGCCGACTATAGTTTTGTATCGCTAGAATTTAAGAATATGCTTGGGTTAACTGCTAGTAAGTTAGACATTCCATACTCAATCGAACTGGCTAACGGAAAGCTACTAGAAACAAATGAAGTTATCAGAGGGTGCGTAATAGAGCTGGGAGAACACGAATTTACACTGGATTTAATGCCAATCGAGTTGGGAAGCTTCAACGTGGTAGTAGGGATGGATTGGTTGTCAAGCAACAAAGCCGAAATTATATGTCATGAGAAAACCATTCGCATTCCAATGGCGAATGGAGAAACGAATGTAGTACATGGAGAAAAGCGTGATACGCCCCTGCGGATCATTAGTTGCTTGAAGGCTAGGAAATGTTTGAAGAAGGGATGTATTGCCTTCTTGGCACACATCATAGATAAGGAAGCCGCTGAGCCAAAACTAAAAGATATTCCAGTCGTAAGGGAATATCCTGAAGTCTTTCCAGAAGACTTGCCAGGATTGCCACCACAAAGACAAGTCGAGTTCCATATTGACTTAGTTCCAGGTGCCGCGCCTGTGGCTAAGGCACCTTATAGACTTGCACCTTCGGAAATGCAGGAGTTATCAATGCAACTTCAAGAGTTGTTAGACAAGGGATTCATCAGGCCAAGCTTCTCGCCTTGGGGAGCTCCAGTTTTGTTCGTTAAGAAGAAGGATGGTAGCTTCCGCATGTGTATTGACTACCGGGAGCTGAACAAGTTGACAATTAAGAACAGATATCCTTTGCCAAGGATTGACGACCTATTCGATCAGTTACAAGGTTCAAGTTTCTACTCAAAGATCGACCTTCGATCGGGTTATCACCAGTTGAGGATTCAAGAAGAAAGTATCCCAAAGACGGCCTTTAGGACTCGCTATGGGCATTACGAGTTCCTGGTTATGCCGTTCGGGTTGACAAACGCACCAGCGGTATTCATGGATTTAATGAACAGAGTCTGCAAGCCCTACCTTGATAAGTTCGTGATCATGTTCATTGACGACATCCTGATCTACTCAAAAACAAAAGAAGAACATGAGCATCATCTAAGAGCTATCTTAGAGCTGCTTAGGAAGGAGAAGTTACACGCGAAGTTCTCAAAGTGCGAGTTCTGGTTACGGGAAGTCCAGTTTCTTGGTCATGTGGTTAATGGAAACAGAATCCATGTGGATCCTACAAAGATTGAAGCAATCAAGAATTGGGAGACTCCGAAAACGCCAACTGAGATTCGACAATTCTTGGGTTTGGCTGGGTATTATCGCAGATTCATTGAGGATTTCTCGAAAATCGCTCAACCTTTGACCTCTCTCACGCAGAAAGACAAGAAGTTTGATTGGGGAGACAAACAAGAAGAGGCATTTCAGTTATTGAAAAACAAGCTTTGCGACGCACCAATCAATCTTGTCTCTCCCCGAAGGCACGGATGACTTCGTGGTATATTGCGATGCCTCACGTCAAGGTTTAGGCTGCGTGCTGATGCAACGTCAGAAGGTTATAGCATATGCTTCTCATCAGTTAAAAGTCCATGAGAAGAACTACACCACGCATGACTTGGAGTTAGGCGCAGTGGTGTTTGCTTTGAAAATCTGGCGACATTACTTGTATGGCACGCGATGCACAATATTTACTGATCACAAGAGCCTGCAGCACATTTTTGATCAAAAAGAGCTTAACATGAGACAGAGACGCTGGGTTGAATTGTTGGACGACTACGATTGTGAGATCAAGTATCACCCAGGGAAGGCGAATGTGGTCGCCGATGCCCTGAGTCGGAAAGAAAGGATTAAGCCCATAAGGGTTAGGGCTTTGGAAATGATTGTTCAGACAGACCTCACGTTGCGCATTCGTACTGCGCAAAGGGAAGCTCTTAGAAGGGAAAATCTTGAGAATGAGTATCTCCGAGGGATGGAGAATCAATTGGTACCAAAGGAGGATGGAACATTGTGTTTCTTGGGAAGAATTTGGGTTCCCCTCTTTGGTGGATTGAGAGAAGTTATTTTTGACGAAGCTCACAAGTCACGGTACTCGATCCATCTAGGATCGGATAAGATGTACCAAGATCTAAAGGATTTTTATTGGTGGCCAAGGTTGAAAGGCGACGTTGCGGTATATGTCAGCAAATGTTTGACTTGCGCCAAGGTTAAGGCCGAATACCAAAAGCCTTCAGGTCTCTTGCAACAACCCGAAATACCTCAGTGGAAGTGGGAACAGATTTCCATGGATTTTATAACAAAATTGCCAAGGACGCCCAGAGGTCATGATACGATCTGGGTAATTGTAGACCGCTTAACGAAATCAGCACAATTTTTGCCAATCAAAGAAAAAGACAACACGAGCAAACTCGCTGAAATATATCTGAGAGAGATTGTTGCACGACATGGAGTGCCTCTCTCAATCATCTCTGATAGAGATGGAAGATTCGTGTCAAGGATTTGGCAATCCTTTCAAGAAGCCTTTGGTTCTCTGTTGAATCTGAGTACTGCTTTTCACCCGCAAACAGACGGACAGAGTGAGCGAACGATTTAAACATTAGAAGACATGCTGCGAGCTTGCGTAATGGATCTAGGTGGAAGTTGGGACGCTCACCTACCATTGGTCGAATTTTCATACAATAACAGTTATCATGCAAGCATTCAAGCCGCACCGTTCGAAGCTCTCTATGGGCGTATGTGTCGATCACCCTTGTGCTGGGCAGACGCGGGGGATAGACAGCTAGTTGGTCCGGAATTGGTCCAGGAAACAACATACAAGATTTTTCAGATCCGAGAACGCATCAAAGCGGCTCAAGATCGACAAAAGTGTTATGCGGACCGCAGAAGAAAACCTCTGGAATTTGAGGTGGGAGATATGGTATTGTGGAAGGTTTCACCCAGGAAGGGTGTGGCACGCTTTGGGAAGCGTGGGAAGTTGAACCCCAGATACATTGGTCCATTCAGAATCCTGGAACGGATTGGTCTCGTAGCATACAAGTTGGATTTACCTGCTGAACTAAATGGCGTTCATGATACATTTCATGTATCAAACCTGAAAAAGAGTCCAACTCAGGAAACCGTGGTCATTCCTACCGACGAAATTCATGTTGACGACACACTCCACTTTATTGAAGAACCGGTTGAGGTTACGGATTGGAAGGTTAACAAAACACGCAGGAGTAGTGTCAAGCTCGTCAAGGTTCGTTGGAATGCACGGCATGGCCCAGAATTCACATGGGAATGTGAGGATCGTATGAAGGCCAAGTACCCACATTTATTCCCCAAGACCCCTGCAACTAGAGGCAGAACCTAAAATTTTGGGATGAAATTTTCTTAACAGGGGGAGAATGTGACAACCCTCACAATTACAGGTATCCGTACAATTAATTAATTTTAATTATGTGCTTAATGACTGTGCTTGATTACAACTGACAACTTGAACTGTTTTATGATTTTTGTATCATACATACATATGCATCACATTTCATACCGTCACTCCATTTATTACATACAAACATTAGTGACATACTTGATGCACAAAGCACAGTTAGCACACTGAACGGATAATTCGGAAACATGCTGACAATGCCAGCAAATAGACAGACAGTGTTTTTGCGGCCCGGTATGGGCCAGGGACAAGGTACTACACTAGTATGGAGTGTAGGGAAGTGAGGACCATAAAACTGCGTCACTAGGTGATAGTTAAAGTGTCGGGAAGTGCCTAAAACACACTTTAAGTGCAGAATTCTGCATTTTCAGCAAAAAATCAGCATTTAACATGCTAGTAAGAAATAATTACGCTTTGGAAGACACTTTACGGAATAATTAAACACTTTAACGGAACGGTATCTAACCGAACAACCGGACATTACCCGGGACGCTAAATTTTTGTCAAATACATTGTTTAATTATTTCTTGGCTAGTCATGATCCCCGTACACCATAACACCCACTAAATTCCCTACTAACTAACATATGGAATTAGATACTTGAGATTTAACTAACATTTACCAACTTGGTCACAAAATTTACATCAACCCCCCCCCCCCCATGTTCGATTTCGGTCCCAAGGGACCCACCCCCATGCCCATGAGATTTTATCTATTATTTTATTAGATTGTTTCTTGTTAAGGTGAACAAGATATTAGAGAATGATCTTATAAGTATGGCACCATACCTTCTTAACATCATTTCATATCCTTCACTAGATTCACCCCACTCCTTCACTCTCTTCTCTCTCCCTCTCGGCCACACATAACCGCCACCACCTCCACCATACCAACACCATCTTCATCCATTTCTAAGCTTCATTCAAGACTAGAAGGTGATTCAAGGAAGCTTGCAACTTGTAGATCATCAAGGAGCTTCATTGCTTGCTTTTCACCATCATTTTCTCCATCTTTTTCACTAGAAATCATCCCTAGCCTTTGTGCTAGTAGTAAGTTCTTGTTAAACTCTTGTTCATCATGTTTTTATGGTTAAAGGTTGTAGTATGATAAGTATGTTTAAAATACTAAAGAACGAGAACTAAAAACATAAACATGAAGCTTTACATAAGGATGAAACACGAAGATGAAATGTTGATAGTATGATATTGTAGTGAATATGTTGTTGATTGTATGATGATTCTTGGTTATGTAATGTTAATCACCATATGGAACTTGTTAAGTGATGATTAGAAACATGACTTAACAAGATTAAGAGATGATATTATGTCACATGAAATAATCATCTTCTAGTTTAAATATGAACTTGATAAAAATGATTCTTCTTGAAATATAAGTAAATAAAGTAGGTTGGTGATCATGTAGATCCGGGTTTTACAAAAGACTTTTCTAAATGAACCAAGTTCAAGAAGCGATTTTTGGAAGGTCATGACTTTACATACACTTGCATCTTTTTTGGACATAACATAAGTGTAAAAACCTTTTATTTACAAGAAGAGTTCAAAAGTTTTATTTTTGTAAAAATTATTTACAAGTTGTAAACACTAAACTTTTGTGAGAAAATGATTTTTAAAGAAATAATTACGCTTTGGAAGGTAACTAAGTCCACTAAACGCTTTACTAAGTTACTACGCATTTTTGTGATATATCAAGTTCATGATTATTATGTAACGCATGTAGTTTTTGCTCTCGGTGATGTAGAGTTGTTTAAAGGATAATTGTTGATAATTATTGTGATTGTTTTGAAAAGAAAATGATATGCTTATTAGCATGGACGCCTCCATTTACAAAGGATACTCTGGCGAAATTTCCTAAAAATTTCAATACTTAGAAATTATTTTCTAAAGAATGTTTGCAAATATGATTTAAACATTGTCTTTCAAAATAAACTTCGCCATAAGTTTTGTTACAAAATTTCAAAGTATCGGAGGTTGGTTTTCGTAAGTAAAAGCGGACAAATATATATTTAGAATATATATCTTATACTAAAACGCTTGTGTGAATATTTGCATAATTTGGGAACTAGTTATGTTATTTAGAGAAAAATAATATAACTTAACACAGTACCGCTACTAGTATATTTAGGATGGATAATATTTTGGATAACGAGAAATATTAATTATCACAAAAATACATGTATAAAATACCCCCATCCTTGGGAAGGAAATACGCACATAAAATACTTGAGAAGTATGAATACGAAATAGTTGTCTAACTATTATTTCAAGACCTACAAATATAATGTAAGTTAAAATAATTATTATTATTTTAACAATAAGTTATAACTTGGAATAATATCAAAGTAACGTAACTCAAACCCGTAAATACTAAGCCAAGGCATGGCCCGTTCATCTAATAGACATTAGTACGTTGTAGGTCGTTGTATAGCTGACAAGGTTTGAGTACGAGCACAGGAGACGCACTACAGTGAGTTCATGTCCCCCTTTTCTCTTAACTGTTTTCAGTTTTATAACTTCGGGGGTGAAATACATGTTACAATTATACAGACATTTTTATACATGGTATGGTTAGCTAAAAGAGGGACTTTCATACATCTTTAGATCATGTGAGTGGGTAGGCGGCTACTAATGGCCATTAATCCTCCTCGTCGTAGGACCAAGGGACATGAGTGATAGATCTATTTGGGTGTAGCGAGCCCACACCCATGAGGCCGGGGCGGCCCATAGTGGTGACTGTGTCTTACAGCCGGAAGCCCGGTGCAACTCCGCTTGGTTTGGGTCTTCCTGCATCACTTCACACATATCAATGGCCTTGCAAACCATTGGTGATCTCTTTTTTTTTTCCTTATTGCTACATACCAAGGACTTTCATACATCTTTCAAGGGTTATACATACATCGTTTACAAAGGTTTATACATACTCACTTCAACTATACAACGACCTACAACGTACTAATGTCTATTAGATGAACGGGCCATGCCTTGGCTTAGTATTTACGGGTTTGAGTTACGTTACTTTGATATTATTCCAAGTTATAACTTATTGTTAAAATAATAATAATTATTTTAACTTACATTATATTTGTAGGTCTTGAAATAATAGTTAGACAACTATTTCGTATTCATACTTCTCAAGTATTTTATGTGCGTATTTCCTTCCCAAGGATGGGGGTATTTTATACATGTATTTTTGTGATAATTAATATTTCTCGTTATCCAAAATATTATCCATCCTAAATATACTAGTAGCGGTACTGTGTTAAGTTATATTATTTTTCTCTAAATAACATAACTAGTTCCCAAATTATGCAAATATTCACACAAGCGTTTTAGTATAAGATATATATTCTAAATATATATTTGTCCGCTTTTACTTACGAAAACAAACCTCCGATACTTTGAAATTTTGTAACAAAACTTATGGCGAAGTTTATTTTGAAAGACAATGTTTAAATCATATTTGCAAACATTCTTTAGAAAATAATTTCTAAGTATTGAAATTTTTAGGAAATTTCGCCAGAGTATCCTTTGTAAATGGAGGCGTCCATGCTAATAAGCATATCATTTTCTTTTCAAAACAATCACAATAATTATCAACAATTATCCTTTAAACAACTCTACATCACCGAGAGCAAAAACTACATGCGTTACATATTAATCATGAACTTGATATATCACAAAAATGCGTAGTAACTTAGTAAAGCGTTTAGTGGACTTAGTTACCTTCCAAAGCGTAATTATTTCTTTAAAAATCATTTTCTCACAAAAGTTTAGTGTTTACAACTTGTAAATAATTTTTACAAAAATAAAACTTTTGAACTCTTCTTGTAAATAAAAGGTTTTTACACTTATGTTATGTCCAAAAAAGATGCAAGTGTATGTAAAGTCATGACCTTCCAAAAATCGCTTCTTGAACTTGGTTCATTTAGAAAAGTCTTTTGTAAAACCCGGATCTACATGATCACCAACCTACTTTATTTACTTATATTTCAAGAAGAATCATTTTTATCAAGTTCATATTTAAACTAGAAGATGATTATTTCATGTGACATAATATCATCTCTTAATCTTGTTAAGTCATGTTTCTAATCATCACTTAACAAGTTCCATATGGTGATTAACATTACATAACCAAGAATCATCATACAATCAACAACATATTCACTACAATATCATACTATCAATATTTCATCTTCGTGTTTCATCCTTATGTAAAGCTTCATGTTTATGTTTTTAGTTCTCGTTCTTTAGTATTTTAAACATACTTATCATACTACAACCTTTAACCATAAAAACAAGATGAACAAGAGTTTAACAAGAACTTACTACTAGCACAAAGGCTAGGGATGATTTCTAGTGAAAAAGATGAAGAAAATGATGGTGAAAAGCAAGCAATGAAGCTCCTTGATGATCTACAAGTTGCAAGCTTCCTTGAATCACCTTCTAGTCTTGAATGAAGCTTAGAAATGGATGAAGATGGTGTTGGTATGGTGGAGGTGGTGGCGGTTATGTGTGGCCGAGAGGGAGAGAGAAGAGAGTGAAGGAGTGGGGTGAATCTAGTGAAGGATATGAAATGATGTTAAGAAGGTATGGTGCCATACTTATAAGATCATTCTCTAATATCTTGTTCACCTTAACAAGAAACAATCTAATAAAATAATAGATAAAATCTCATGGGCATGGGGGTGGGTCCCTTGGGACCGAAATCGAACATGGGGGGGGGGGTTGATGTAAATTTTGTGACCAAGTTGGTAAATGTTAGTTAAATCTCAAGTATCTAATTCCATATGTTAGTTAGTAGGGAATTTAGTGGGTGTTATGGTGTACGGGGATCATGACTAGCCAAGAAATAATTAAACAATGTATTTGACAAAAATTTAGCGTCCCGGGTAATGTCCGGTTGTTCGGTTAGATACCGTTCCGTTAAAGTGTTTAATTATTCCGTAAAGTGTCTTTTATATATATTTTTAAAGAAATAATTACGCTTTGGAAGGTAACTAAGTCCATTAAACGCTTTACTAAGTTACTACGTATTTTTGTGATATATCAAGTTCATGATTAATATGTAACGCATGTAGTTTTTGCTCTCGGTGATGTAGAGTTGTTTAAAGGATAATTGTTGATAATTATTGTGATTGTTTTGAAAAGAAAATGATATGCTTATTAGCATGGACGCCTCCATTTACAAAGGATACTCTGGCGAAATTTCCTAAAAATTTCAATACTTAGAAATTATTTTCTAAAGAATGTTTGCAAATATGATTTAAACATTGTCTTTCAAAATAAACTTCGCCATAAGTTTTGTTACAAAATTTCAAAGTATCGGAGGTTGGTTTTCGTAAGTAAAAGCGGACAAATATATATTTAGAATATATATCTTATACTAAAACGCTTGTGTGAATATTTGCATAATTTGGGAACTAGTTATGTTATTTAGAGAAAAATAATATAACTTAACACAGTACCGCTACTAGTATATTTAGGATGGATAATATTTTGGATCACGAGAAATATTAATTATCACAAAAATACATGTATAAAATACCCCATCCTTGGGAAGGAAATACGCACATAAAATACTTGAGAAGTATGAATACGAAATAGTTGTCTAACTATTATTTCAAGACCTACAAATATAATGTAAGTTAAAATAATTATTATTATTTTAACAATAAGTTATAACTTGGAATAATATCAAAGTAACGTAACTCAAACCCGTAAATACTAAGCCAAGGCATGGCCCGTTCATCTAATAGACATTAGTACGTTGTAGGTCGTTGTATAGCTGACAAGGTTTGAGTACGAGCACAGGAGACGCACTACAGTGAGTTCATGTCCCCCTTTTCTCTTAACTGTTTTCAGTTTTATAACTTCGGGGGTGAAATACATGTTACAATTATACAGACATTTTTATACATGGTATGGTTAGCTAAAAGAGGGACTTTCATACATCTTTAGATCATGTGAGTGGGTAGGCGGCTACTAATGGCCATTAATCCTCGTCGTAGGATCAAGGGACATGAGTGATAGATCTATTTGGGTGTAGCGAGCCCACACCCATGAGGCCGGGGCGGCCCATAGTGGTGACTGTGTCTTACAGCCGGAAGCCCGGTGCAACTCCGCTTGGTTTGAGTCTTCCTGCATCACTTCACACATATCAATGGCCTTGCAAACCATTGGTGATCTCTTTTTTTTCCTTATTGCTACATACCAGGGACTTTCATACATCTTTCAAGGGTTATACATACATCGTTTACAAAGGTTTATACATACTCACATACACATGAACTCGCTCAACTTTTTGTTGATTTTTCAAACTACATGTATTTCAGGGAATTGATCGGATCTGGCGGGTGATGCACGTTAAGCTGTATATTAAATAAAAGATGTCATCCAGGGGTGTAGGGTTTGGGAGGTGTAACCCTTGCCTGGACGGGTCACACGTCTCCAAACTTCGTTTTATTTAAGGTCTTTTGTTGAGTCCATTGGGAACTCATTTTTAAACAAGTCATGGTTGTAACTTATTTTGGGTTGATGATTCAAGACAATTATGTTATGGTATTTTCTAACTATATTAATGGATGAGCATCTTGTGTTTTTATCATATAGCATTGTTATGATTGTTGCTATAGTATTAAGAAGTCGCACCAAATAAACAAACGCTTCCGCAAAAGCCAGGGTGTGACACTCAATACACCATATGACGTCTTAAATTGAATATGCGAAATAGATAAGTTCAAGTAATTGAACTTGGTTTCAGCGTAACCCTGACAATAAACATATGTATTCACAAGAGAATCTTAGCATGGTTACGAAGATGAATCATGAATGTAACTTGAAATAAAAGAAGCTTCAAGAAAGTGTGTTGACTTGATAACAAGGGAGTCAACAATTACAATAATGTAGGTCATTCGAATCTCAAATTAATAATTAGATTTAGCAAAATAATGTTTGAACCTTGACGAAGCGCTTATTCGAAATGACACCACATGCGTAACAAAGGGTGCATGCGTAACATAAGAATTTTCAAGAAATGATAACGAGTATTTGCTAATCATGAAGAAATGATCAAATATCGAAGAAAATGAGTGTTCGCTCTCAGCGAAGAAAATTGACGCGATGCAACTACCATTAAGGGGAGTAGAGATGCAAACATTTATTTGCCAGAAGCAAAAGTGGTGAGTTCAACAAAAGAAATTTGAGTACTTTCTGTTTGGTTAACTGAAATAGCATATATGACAGGATAATGGGGTTTGCTTGAATCAACAGGTGTAGTTCCCAAGTGACAACCTTTACGAGTTTTGACTTGGATTCCCAAAGGTCCTAAGTTCTTGTTTTCTAGGTTCTCAAAGTTTCGTATTCTGTGTAAAACTGTTTTGTGCATTGCGTAGGAAACACAATTTTTGTGTATGTCTAAAACAAGTCATTGTCCCGCAATTCCCCGGTATACTTTCTTCCTGAATTCACAGATATTGAAACTCAATCACCGATCAGTCTTAAAATTGTAGTTGGGTCCTTATAGTTAGTTAAATAAATAACTCGTTAATCCTCGGCAAGGGTTACCAACTCTTGTTGGTTAGCTTGTTCGGCTCCTGGTAGTTGGTGCTTATTTGAAAACCATCGTCCTTCCTCTCAAACGGAACTGAAACTTCGTTGGGCAAAAAGCTTGCCTTATAAATCTCCAATCTGGCAACTTCTGAAGCTGCGTTGACAATTCCTGTATCTCAGGAAGTGCAAGTCGATAGGGTGCCTTGGCTACAGGCGCGGCGCCTAGAACAGAGTCAATATGGAATTCGACTTGTCGTTGGGGTGGTAGTCTTGGAAAGTCTTCGAGGAAGGCTTCAGAATATGCCCTTATCACAAGGGTATCTTCGAGCTTAGATTCTTCGGCTTCTTTGTCCACGACATAAGCCAAGAAGGCAACACATCCTGTAACAACTGTGTTTGTAATCACTATGAACAGTTCTATTATCAATAAAACAATGTTATTTGATCCCAACGTTTGTTTGGTTGTGTTGTACATTTTTCATGTTTTGACTTTTATGTAATTTCAAACTCTACATCGCTTTCTGGAGAGTTATACGCAAACTGGTGCGTAAACGTACTCAGTTTAACGCGAAAAATACTCCGGAACATCAACATATACTCAACATACCTTAAATAACCTTTACATAACTTAGAAATAAGTTTTAAAGGCTTTGGTATGGCAAAAACAAGTTAATTCACTTACAGGGACTAAACTTGACAAACTGCGAAAGTATGCCAATTTGAACTGTAACGAACATTCCAGAACATGACCATAAGTTAAACATACCATAAATATCCTTTACATAGCTTAGAAATAGGATTTTAGGGGTTCGGTATGCTAAAACAAACTTTTGGGTCATTCAAGGACTAAAAGTGTCAAAAAGTGCACAAGTTTGCACTTTCGCGCATAATTCACGTTCTGAATACATCCGGACATCCAAAAATTCATGCAAGCATGACTATATTATATTTTAGTGTTCGCCATAAGAAAAATCCATTCGTCGCGTCATTTGGATCGTTTTTCGCGCTTGTGCGCATTCCGTCGAAATTAAGCGAACATCGCGATCGTACGGCCAAACGAACCGACATCCTAGATATTTTTGAGCATATTTTGAGTTCCCTATACTTTAACTTCATTTTAGATCCTTAAAATGAGGTTAACGGAGTTCAAACGCATCGAAAATCGCTTAAACAAGGTGCAGGGACCATTTCTGTAAAATCTGCCAAAACAGGGGCCTAGCGTGACGCGAGGGGCCTAGCGTGACGCGAGGGGCCTTAGCGTCACGCGAGCCCCCTTCTGGACCAGATTAAGTGTATTTAACAGCTGTTTGCAGCTGTTTTGCACTCCCTAACCCCTTGCCAAGTGTTGATTCCTTATGGTGGTGAGCATTTTGAGGCACCACAACTTCCCGACAAGTGTACGGCCTTGATCGTGCCCTCCTTTCCATGAAACGATCTTAACGGTGGACCTTTTACTATAAATACCCCACCCCCCATGCTTCATAATCACTAGAATTTTGATCTTAGAAACTCTAAGTTGAAACCATTGTTTCATACCTGAGATTCTCGGATCGAAATTAGCATTCGGGGACCCTTCGTAAGTATTCTTTCGTTCTTTTCCTTATTTTATTGCTTTTCGAGTCAGAAAGTCAAACTTTGTTTGACTTTCAGCGTTGACCAATAATGGTCAATGCGAAGTTCGTTTGAACTTCGCAACGTGATTGTAATCACGATGGTCATAGTCCCTTGGGACTATGCCTACTGATTACCACGTTGTCTAGGGTCGTAGGGTAAGCGATCTAATAAATCGCTTATACCTCGAACCCGACCCATTTGGTCGATCATTAGGATCCGACCAAACACATTAGGTGACCATAGTAGGTAGGGAATAACCTTCCGAGGTTATACCCTATGGTCACATCGTTTAAGTAGTTGTATGATAGGTAGTTTATATGCCTTAGGTAAATTACCAGAATACCCTTTTCATGTATAATTAGTAATTAAGCATATGTAACCTAAACTTTTGTCACATAACTGATAATGTAACATGTTTAGGCATATAACACTTGTCATAGGACTAGTTAGGCGGTCCGAACGCGTTTCACGCGAACGACGCGTTAAAGTAGCATAAGCTACCTAAACGGGTTGTAATGGGTCGTAAACAATTATGTTAGGTTTCAATTAGTATGTAGGCTTTGTTGAACCATACTACACGAGTCTCCATACTCGTTTGGTTTACAAACCCTCATGCTACCCGATCTTCCGATTTAGGTTCGGTTTATTAACATAGTTACCTATATTAGGTGCCGTTTGATTCCGAGATCTATAGCATTACTTGGTGGTTATCTTTAGACAACTGAGCAATCTCAAGTGAGTACATAGACCCCTCTTTTACTGTTTTCCAAACTGTTTTGGGGTGGAACACATGTGCCTACTTGTTACTTTCATGCTTTCCTGTTTTCACATCATATACATGCTATGTTCGTTAGTACATTATAGTACATGATTTCATTACATCTTATGCTAGGTGTGCCCATTGTGTGCATTACTTAGTACATTGTTTTACATTACATTTCATGCTAGGTGTGCCCATTGTGTGCATTACTTAGTACATCGTTTTACATTACATTTCATGCTAGGTGTGCCCATTGTGTGCATTACTTAGTACATCGTTTTTCATTACATTTCACGCTACGTATGTTCATTTGATTACATACTTAGTGCATCGTTTTCATATGCTTACATTTTGGTTATGACATTTGGTTTGTTTAACATGGAACAATACATTCATTAACATTGATCACGCCATTCGTTAGTAGGTAGTGGTACCATAGGAATTGACGACTCCCGTTCCTGAAATCCTGGGTTTGATTGGATTGGAAGGAATGACCGAATTCGATATACATAACTTAGATAAACCTTTAATTTGTTTAAGGGTTTATCGCCACAGTCTCAAGGCTTGGATGTATGCATTTTAACAATACCGCATAAATGTTTGTATCAGTATAGCATGCATTTGTTACACAAAACATAACTTTGATTTAAACTATGTTTTACTTCAATACCTTGTTTTTGTGCATTTTTACATATGGTTTAGTTGATATATTTCACTTACCATACATGACATTTTGGTTACACATTACATGATCTACATGGAACATAAACATTTTGACATTGATATACACTTTTGGTAGTTTACATTAGACATAGACATTTTGATATGGTTTACACAATAACACTTGACAATTGATTTGTACATGAATAAGTTACATTGGTGGTTGTTTGGGTAAGTGATTTGAGTAACGATGCGTGTGTAATATGATACAAACATGGTGGATACGCCGCTGGTACTTCCTATATATAAGTGTTTGTATAATATTACATAGCGTAACGTTATTTAAATCATTTCAGTATAGACATATTACATTTTATACAAATAACATACTTTTCTCAAGACATTGTTTTACAAAACAGTTTATTTTATACAACTCATTTTAAATGGTTATTCATTTAACCTTACATTTATTTATACATATCAACTGAACTTATCGTTTTTCAAATGATTTACAAGACAAAGCAAAGTACGGGGTTCATGATTAAACATTTTCTTAAACTCAAGTCATGAATCCTATTTTCATAAAACCTATGTATCTCACAGGCATTTTTATGCTGGCGTACCTATTTTCACATGTGTTTTCAGGTGCTTTTCCATAGGATGACAATCATGACACTAGGGCGGACCTGTGCCTTAGAGACTAAAAACGATGATAGACTTTGTTTAATTATGTTATAAACTTTGTATTTCCTGTTTAAAACAATGTAACACTCTTGCTTAAGAAATAAATTACAACTTTGAATGCCATGGTTATGAAACAATTAATTCTGTTACAACACTCCCCGATGTTTCTGCCACGTTTTGTATGCTATACGTGGTCGGGGTGTGACAGAAGAGTTGGTATCAGAGCCAATGGTTATAGGGAATTAGGTTATTAGTAATGCTGTGACCTAGACTATAACTTTTCTAGGACCCTAACACAAGTTATCTTGTGTTTAGATCTTAAAACATGTACATCACCTATCCTTAGGTGATTATCAAAACAAGAAACCAAATTTTCCGAAACGATTTTCGAAAAACAATCTTCTGTTTTTGAATAATTTATTACAAGGTTTTGAACCCTCAATTGTAAGGTTTTGAACCCTTTCAGTTTAACTAAAATTTTTGGCCTTGTGCCTTCAAATTTTCAAAATCTCGTCAACGTTTTGGGTCTTAAATAATGAGAACATGTGCAAACTGGAAGGGTGAATGCCTGTATTCTGGGTTTTCTGTCTAGGCAAGCACTTCGTATACATCTCAACCAGACGCGAGACCAGTTGTGCTTACCTGGGAATTCTTGGGATGAGTGTTCACTTATAGGCGAGCATGTCTTCGAAATACATTATTTCCGATCCATTTACTTTGATTAGTCACTGTGTGTCGTTTGTTTACTTTGTGATACGGACAAATGACCACCATCTTTGCTTTTGTTGATTTCGTTTCATCTCATTTCTCTTCATCCAATCATCTCGCTCGTTTCTTTTCATGTTTTCCTCTTTTAGAATGCCTCCTCGACGCGAGAACCAGATAGCTACTGCCGAGCTGGCAGAAATTATTGCGTAGCAGATGGCTGCCCAATTCCCAAATCTCTTTGCTCAATGGCAACAAGCCAACAACAATAACAATGCTCCTTGCAAATACAAGGATTTTAACTCAGCTAAACCACTCAAGTTTAGTGGTTCTGAGGGAGCGACTGGGCTTCTTCAGTGGTTTGAGAGCACTGAGAATACTTTCCGCCACGTGCAGTGTCCGGACAATCGCAAAGTCGAGTTTGCTTCAAGCATATTTCAGAAGAGGGCTTTGACATGGTGGAACGGGGTTATGAGGGACCAAGGTGCAGAAGTTGCTCTCACGCAGACATGGGCTGAACTTAGAGCCCTTATGATGAGGGAATTCTGTCCTCGTCATGAGCAGCGAGCTTTGGAGAAAGAGTTTGATGTATTAAAGCAAGATAGTGGTGAGCACAGGGCTTATACTGACAGGTTTGAGGAGTTAAGTCTGCTTTGCCCGACTATGGTTACCCCACTCGACAAGGCCATCGAAAGGTACATCGACGGCCTACCTGACTCAGTACAAGACATCCTTACTGGTAGTGACCCTGCCATACTCCGTCAGGCGATCGAGTTATCAGCGACACTGACTGAGTCTCAGGTTCGTAAGGGAAAGCTGCATAAGAAGGGTGACAAGGGTAAGAAGCAGGCATCTGACAATGGGGATGGTAAGAAGGGTGGAAACAAGAATGGGAAGAATTCTGGTTCTTCGAGAGGGTCAAGGAAGCGTAAGGCTTCCCAAAATTTTGCCGTCACTGCTCAAGCTAACCAGGCAGCTCCCAACCAACCCGCACAGCCTCCAGCGAAGAAACCCTATTCAGGGAATGCACCTTTGTGCAATAGATGCAACAGTCACCATCAGCCGCAACATCAGTGCCGTTTCTGTACTAGCTGTGGGAAGTCAGGTCATCTTGCCGATGTTTGTCGGTTTGCTTAGAATCGCGCAGTTCAGAACCCGGCGCAACAAGTTGCTCATCCTCCTGCTCAGCAACAAGGTCAAGCTGCACGACCACAATACCCACCTGGTGCTTGTTATAACTGTGGGGATCTGACCCACTATAGAAACCGATGCCCAAGGCTAGCCAACCAGAATCAGAACCAGAATCAGGCTCCGGCTCAAGGCCGAGCCTTTAACATGAATGCCCAAGAGGCTCAGGCGGACGATAACGTGGTGAACGGTACGTTCTTTATTAATAATCAGCATGCGTCTGTTCTTTTTGATTCGGGTGCCGACAAGAGTTTTGTGTCATTGTCTTTTGAGCCGATGCTTCGCGTGTCTAGAACGAAACTAAGTAAATCTTTGACAGTAGAGGTTGCTAGTGGTGAACCCATTATTCTTGATTCTGTTCTTCACAACTGCCAGTTGAACCTTAACAACCATCTTTTTCCTATCGACCTCACGCCTATGCAACTTGGAAGCTTCGACGTCATTGTGGGTATGGATTGGTTATCCAAGCATCATGCAGAGATAGTTTGTTCTGAGAAGATTGTTCGTGTGCCGATTACGACAGGCGAGATCCTGCAGGTTCAAGGTGAGAAGCCTACCGGGGGTCTCAAACTCATGTCTTGTTTTAAAGCTCGGAAATATCTGCGGGAGAACTATGTGGCTTTCTTAGCACATGTTACAGAAGATAAAGGCAAGGGAAAGACTAATTCAGATATTCCTGTCGTTCGGGATTATTCTGAAGTATTCCCTGAAGACTTACCTGGTCTACCTCCAGCACGCCAAGTCGAGTTCCGCATTGATCTCGTACCTGGTGCAAATCCTATTGCCAGAGCTCCATACCGTCTTGCACCGTCTGAGATGCAAGAGTTGTCTAAGCAGCTTCAGGAACTCTCTGACAAAGGTTTTATACGTCCTAGCTTTTCACCTTGGGGTGCTCCCGTTCTTTTTGTCAAGAAGAAGGATGGATCTTTTAGGATGTGTATCGATTATCGTGAGCTTAACAAGCTTACCATCAAGAATCGATATCCCCTACCTCGCATAGACGATCTCTTTGATCAGCTACATGGCGCTTCTTATTTTTTGAAGATTGATCTACGTTCTGGGTATCATCAACTTCGGGTGCATGAAGAAGATATTCCCAAGACAGCGTTCCGTACTCGGTATGGGCACTATGAGTTCACAGTCATGCCATTCGGTGTGACTAATGCTCCTGCTGTTTTCATGGACTTAATGAATAGGGTCTGCAAACCTTATTTGGATCAGTTCGTCATTGTTTTTATTGACGACATCTTGATATACTCTTAGACGCGAGCTGATCACGAGCAACATCTTCGTCTTACTCTGGAACTCCTAAAGAAAGAGCAACTTTTCGCTAAATTCTCCAAGTGTGAATTCTGGCTTAAAGAGGTTCAATTTTTAGGACATATCATCAACGAACAAGGTATTCATGTAGATCCCTCCAAGATCAGTGCGATTAAGGATTGGGATACGCCTACTACTCCTACTGAGGTTCGTTCTTTTCTTGGTCTAGCGGGTTATTATCGCCGCTTCATAGAAAACTTCTCGAAGATTGCAGTTCCTCTAACTGCTCTAACTCAGAAGAAAATGCCCTTTTATTGGGGATACAAACAAGAGGAAGCTTTTCAACACTTGAAGCGGAAGCTTTGCGACGCGCCTGTTCTAACTTTGCCTGAGGGCAATGATGACTTCGTTGTTTATTGCGATGCATCTAAACTGGGTCTTGGCTGTGTTCTTATGCAAAGGAACAAAGTCATAGCATATGCATCGAGGCAGTTGAAGATACATGAGAAGAACTACACCACTCATGATCTTGAGTTGGGTGCAGTTGTTTTCGCTCTAAAGATCTGGAGACACTATTTGTACGGTACAAAATGTGTGGTTTTCACGGACCACAAAAGTCTTCAGCATATCTTCAACCAGAAAGAACTCAACATGAGGCAACGACGTTGGGTTGAGCTTTTAAACGACTATGACTGCGAAATTCGCTACCATCCTGGTAAGGCGAATGTCGTAGCTGATGCATTGAGTCGTAAGGAACGTACTAAGCTTCATTGTGTACGTGTTCAATCTGTTATTCAAGCCCGATCCGATATCCAAGCCCGCATTTCTCAGGCTCAACAATCTTGTGTTTCACAAGGTTTGATGGATAAGGAATTTCCTTATCACATAACACCTGCTCTGGAACTGAAGGACAATGGATCGTATTACTTCATGGACCGTTTGTGGGTCCCAAGCCAGGATAATCTGCGTACCTTGCTTATGGATGAAGCCCATAAGTCTCATTATTCTATTCATCCGGGCTCAGATAAGATGTATAAGGATCTTCGTATTCACTATTGGTGGCCTGGTATGAAGAAAGATATTGCCTTATACGTATCAAAATGCCTTACTTGTCTTAAGGTTAAGGCTGAACATCAACGTCCTTCGGGTTTATTAGTGCAACCAGAGACCCCAGTTTGGAAATGGGAAAACATTACTATGGATCTTGTTACCAAACTTCCACGCACAAAGAAAGGTCATGATGCCATCTGGGTAGTCGTTGATCGTCTCACTAAGTCAGCACATTTCTTGCCAATCCGCGAGGATTTTCCTGCTGACAGACTTGCTCAAATCTATGTAGATGAAATTGTGGCTCGACATGGTGTTCCTTTGAACATCATTTCTGACAGAGATGCTCGTTTCACTTCTCACTTTTGGAGAACCATGCAATCTGCTATGGGGACCCAACTTAATCTGAGCACAGCTTTTCATCCGCAAACGGATGGTCAATCTGAGAGAACAATCCAGACTCTGGAGGATATGCTTAGGGCTTGTGTGATCGATTTTGGTGGTAGTTGGGATTCACATCTTAAATTGATTGAATTCTCCTACAACAACAGTTATCACACCAGCATCAAAATGGCTCCTTTCGAGGCTCTCTATGGTCGAAAATGTCGTTCACCAGTCTGCTGGAATGAGATCGGCGGGGCTCAACTTACTGGACCTGCCCTCATTTTAGAGACAACTGACAAGGTCAAGAAAGTTCGCGATAACCTTCAGACAGCTATGAGCCGTCAGAAGAGTTACGCGGATCCAAAACGCAAACCTTTGGAATTTCAAGTCGGTGATCGAGTATTACTTAAGGTCTCACCTTGGAAAGGTGTGATCAGATTTGGAAAGAAAGGAAAACTTGCACCTAGATACGTTGGACCATTCAAGATCGTCGAAAGAATCGGAAAGGTAGCCTACAGACTTGAGTTACCTCCTGAACTTGGAAATGTTCATCCAACTTTTCACGTGTCCAATCTCAAGAGGTGTTCAGCTGATGAGAACCTCCACATACCTCTCGACGAAATTCGTGTTGGCAAAACACTGAAATTTGTTGAGAAGCCAGTGGAAATCATGGAACGTGAAGTCAAGTGGCTTAAACGCAAGCGCATTCCTTTGGTCAAAGTTCGCTGGGAAGCTAAACGTGGACCCGAGTTTACTTGGGAACGCGAAGATCAAATGAAGGCGAAATATCCACATCTTTTCCCACGAGTTTCCTCTAAATAAATTTCGGGACGAAATTTCCACAAGTAGGGGAGACTGTAACAACTGTGTTTGTAATCACTATGAACAGTTCTATTATCAATAAAACAATGTTATTTGATCCCAACGTTTGTTTGGTTGTGTTGTACATTTTTCATGTTTTGACTTTTATGTAATTTCAAACTCTACATCGCTTTCTGGAGAGTTATACGCAAACTGGTGCGTAAACGTACTCAGTTTAACGCGAAAAATACTCCGGAACATCAACATATACTCAACATACCTTAAATAACCTTTACATAACTTAGAAATAAGTTTTAAAGGCTTTGGTATGGCAAAAACAAGTTAATTCACTTACAGGGACTAAACTTGACAAACTGCGAAAGTATGCCAATTTGAACTGTAACGAACATTCCGGAACATGACCATAAGTTAAACATACCATAAATATCCTTTACATAGCTTAGAAATAGGCTTTGAGGGGTTCGGTATGCTAAAACAAACTTTTGGGTCATTCAGGGACTAAAAGTGTCAAAAAGTGCACAAGTTTGCACTTTCGCGCATAATTCACGTTCTGAATACATCCGGACATCCAAAAATTCATGCAAGCATGACTATATTATATTTTAGTGTTCGCCATAAGAAAAATCCATTCGTCGCGTCATTTGGATCGTTTTTCGCGCTTGTGCGCATTCCGTCGAAATTAAGCGAACATCGCGATCGTACGGCCAAACGAACCGACATCCTAGATATTTTTGAGCATATTTTGAGTTCCCTATACTTTAACTTCATTTTAGATCCTTAAAATGAGGTTAACGGAGTTCAAACGCATCGAAAATCGCTTAAACAAGGTGCAGGGACCATTTCTGTAAAATCTGCCAAAACAGGGGCCTAGCGTGACGCGAGGGGCCTAGCGTGACGCGAGGGGCCTTAGCGTCACGCGAGCCCCCTTCTGGACCAGATTAAGTGTATTTAACAGCTGTTTGCAGCTTTTTTGCACTCCCTAACCCCTTGCCAAGTGTTGATTCCTTATGGTGGTGAGCATTTTGAGGCACCACAACTTCCCGACAAGTGTACGGCCTTGATCGTGCCCTCCTTTCCATGAAACGATCTTAACGGTGGACCTTTTACTATAAATACCCCACCCCCCATGCTTCATAATCACTAGAATTTTGATCTTAGAAACTCTAAGTTGAAACCATTGTTTCATACCTGAGATTCTCGGATCGAAATTAGCATTCGGGGACCCTTCGTAAGTATTCTTTCGTTCTTTTCCTTATTTTATTGCTTTTCGAGTCAGAAAGTCAAACTTTGTTTGACTTTCAGCGTTGACCAATAATGGTCAATGCGAAGTTCGTTTGAACTTCGCAACGTGATTGTAATCACGATGGTCATAGTCCCTTGGGACTATGCCTACTGATTACCACGTTGTCTAGGGTCGTAGGGTAAGCGATCTAATAAATCGCTTATACCTCGAACCCGACCCATTTGGTCGATCATTAGGATCCGACCAAACACATTAGGTGACCATAGTAGGTAGGGAATAACCTTCCGAGGTTATACCCTATGGTCACATCGTTTAAGTAGTTGTATGATAGGTAGTTTATATGCCTTAGGTAAATTACCAGAATACCCTTTTCATGTATAATTAGTAATTAAGCATATGTAACCTAAAATTTTGTCACATAACTGATAATGTAACATGTTTAGGCATATAACACTTGTCATAGGACTAGTTAGGCGGTCCGAACGCGTTTCACGCGAACGACGCGTTAAAGTAGCATAAGCTACCTAAACGGGTCGTAATGGGTCGTAAACAATTATGTTAGGTTTCAATTAGTATGTAGGCTTTGTTGAACCATACTACACGAGTCTCCATACTCGTTTGGTTTACAAACCCTCATGCTACCCGATCTTCCGATTTAGGTCCGGTTTATTAACATAGTTACCTATATTAGGTGCCGTTTGATTCCGAGATCTATAGCATTACTTGGTGGTTATCTTTAGACAACTGAGCAATCTCAAGTGAGTACATAGACCCCTCTTTTACTATTTTCCAAACTGTTTTGGGGTGGAACACATGTGCCTACTTGTTACTTTCATGCTTTCCTGTTTTCACATCATATACATGTTATGTTCGTTAGTACATTATAGTACATGATTTCATTACATCTTATGCTAGGTGTGCCCATTGTGTGCATTACTTAGTACATTGTTTTACATTACATTTCATGCTAGGTGTGCCCATTGTGTGCATTACTTAGTACATCGTTTTACATTACATTTCATGCTAGGTGTGCCCATTGTGTGCATTACTTAGTACATCGTTTTTCATTACATTTCACGCTACGTATGTTCATTTGATTACATACTTAGTGCATCGTTTTCATATGCTTACATTTTGGTTATGACATTTGGTTTGTTTAACATGGAACAATACATTCATTAACATTGATCACGCCATTCGTTAGTAGGTAGTGGTACCATAGGAATTGACGACTCCCGTTCCTGAAATCCTGGGTTTGATTGGATTGGAAGGAATGACCGAATTCGATATACATAACTTAGATAAACCTTTAATTTGTTTAAGGGTTTATTGCCACAGTCTCAAGGCTTGGATGTATGCATTTTAACAATACCGCATAAATGTTTGTATCAGTATAGCATGCATTTGTTACACAAAACATAACTTTGATTTAAACTATGTTTTACTTCAATACCTTGTTTTTGTGCATTTTTACATATGGTTTAGTTGATATATTTCACTTACCATACATGACATTTTGGTTACACATTACATGATCTACATGGAACATAAACATTTTGACATTGATATACACTTTTGGTAGTTTACATTAGACATAGACATTTTGATATGGTTTACACAATAACACTTGACAATTGATTTGTACATGAATAAGTTACATTGGTGGTTGTTTGGGTAAGTGATTTGAGTAACGATGCGTGTGTAATATGATACAAACATGGTGGATACGCCGCTGGTACTTCCTATATATAAGTGTTTGTATAATATTACATAGCGTAACGTTATTTAAATCATTTCAGTATAGACATATTACATTTTATACAAATAACATACTTTTCTCAAGACATTGTTTTACAAAACAGTTTATTTTATACAACTCATTTTAAATGGTTATTCATTTAACCTTACATTTATTTATACATATCAACTGAACTTATCGTTTTTCAAATGATTTACAAGACAAAGCAAAGTACGGGGTTCATGATTAAACATTTTCTTAAACTCAAGTCATGAATCCTATTTTCACAAAACCTATGTATCTCACAGGCATTTTTATGCTGACGTACCTATTTTCACATGTGTTTTCAGGTGCTTTTCCATAGGATGACAATCATGACACTAGGGCGGACCTGTGCCTTAGAGACTAAAAACGATGATAGACTTTGTTTAATTATGTTATAAACTTTGTATTTCCTGTTTAAAACAATGTAACACTCTTGCTTAAGAAATAAATTACAACTTTGAATGCCATGGTTATGAAACAATTAATTCTGTTACAACACTCCCCGATGTTTCCGCCACGTTTTGTATGCTATACGTGGTCGGGGTGTGACACATCCTTTGCGTGGAAACTTCCGTGCCTTCAAGCACTAGTAATTTGTAGAGGCGTATCCTGCTTCATGAGTCACGATTTCTTCGTCGTTCGTCATCGAGATGCGGATGACAACCTTCGCTCGATTGCTCGACAGCTGGTCCATCCCAATTACCACGTCGAGGCTTCCTATTAGCTAGTTTCTATCGAGTGCGGGTTATCTAACTTACCCCTTTACTAAACCAAGTATATTCTTAAATTCATGAGATACGAAGCTATGGTCGGCACTGGTATCAAACAACATAGATGCAAAATTTTTGGTTGATAGAGAATGTACCAGCAACCACATCTGGGTCTTGGCATGCTTCACGAGCTCCGATGTTGGATGCCCCTTCATGGTCTTGGTTAATCCTCCTTGGGAAATCTTTCATAAAGTGCCCCACGTTTCCACATCTATAGCAGCCCAGAATTTTATCATTATTATTTCCACCTTGGTTGTTGTCATCATTTCCTCCTTTTATGGGACTCTTCGCCCAACAGGCATCCTTGTTGTGTCCTTTCTTTCCGCACCTACTGCACTTAGGCTTCAAACATCGACATTTGTGGTGATACTTGCGCTTATCACTTCTCGGCTTAGCTCCCAAGTAAATCTTAACATCGGCCTGATTGTTGTTAGGGCAATCTTTCTTGAAATGCCTCCTGTCCCCGTAGTCGAAACAACCTCGAGCAAGTTTTTGTTCATCATTGGTCCTTCTTTGATAGTCGTTGTTGCCGTTGCTTCCATCGTGATTTCCGCTACCATCTTGACCTTCGTTTCCATGTCCCGTTCTGATCTGACACGTCTCCTCGACATGCCCCACTTTGTTGCAGACATCACCTCTTCCATACTTACATGGCCCAGCATGATGAAGTAGGCAGTCTTTGCACTTAGGTAGGGCGCCCATGTACTCCATTCTCCATTTGGCTTTGTTCGTTCGGATATCCTCCTGGAAGTCAGTGAGCTTCCTTTTGTCCTTTCCGGATGACTCTACCTGAGTTTCCTTCTTCTCGTCAGGGTTTGAAAGCTTTTCCAGTCTCACCGCTTCTTTACTGAGTGCCACACTTAATTCGACCGCATCGATGGCTGTTGGCGGAGCTGATACCGTCATTAAGTGCAGGATCTGAGGCGCCAGTCCCCAGATGAATGGTTCCATCCTTTTCAACTCTGGTTCCACTAGGTATGGAACAACTCGCGACAAATCGTTAAGTCTCTGCACGTACTCCGCCACTTTTGGACCTTCCATCTTTAGCTTCCAGAATTCGAATTCCAGCTTCTGGATCGCCATCTGAGAGCAAAACTCCCCACGCATCATTTCCTTCAGCTCATCCCATGTTAAAGCATTCGTAGCAGCTCTGCCCATTATTTGAATATGAGAGTTCCACCATAACCAGGCCCCATCTTGAAATGATCCTGACGCATATGGGACTTGTTGCTCTGGCGTACATCTACTCATTCGCAAAACAGAATCCATATTTTTGGTCCATTTCACAAAGGCTATGGCTCCGCCAGTGCCGTCGAAATTCAGAGGCTTGCAGTCAAGGAACTGCCAGTAGGTACAACCATGAGGTGGATTGTTTCCTGAGGTACCCCCGCTATGATCAGAGCGCAGGGCCTCGTGCTGTGCTATCGCTTGTGAAATCCGTTCTTGTAGTTCAGCCTCTGTCGTGGGCAATCGAGTTTCCATCTTCTAAAGAAGATTGTATCGGTCAGGTCATAATAAGTATGTAGTACGCGTATATAATAACATTCATTAATGCAAGTAAACACATAACATCTCAATCATAACACAACAAGTAATTCAATAATGTATATAACGAGAATGTTGCGATTGAGCTTTCATATATCAATGACCACAAATACAGTTTCACAAGTTCTATAAGTGTATCATACATCAAAAGGGACTACAGGATCACATCACCCTTGTCCAAATCGTCTATCAAACTACAACAGTCAAAAGTCAAAAAGTGGTCTTCGAAAGGTTGTGCAATCTGGGCTCAATAGCGACACTCTCATCAAAAGTAAGCGACCTGCATAAAACCAAAAACCTGCTATGCTGATGGTACGAAAAGCAAACTGCGCACATGCGCTAACTCCTCCTCAAGAGCATGAACGATACACAACAAATAACTAATCTGCTGCTCCATGGTAAGAAATCGAACGTCAAAATCTGGGTATGGAAGAAGAGGAGCAGGTGGAGTCGCGAAAGGTGATGGACAAGAACAAGGTGGATGACGTGGAATCCTCTCAAGATCCATGACTCTACGACACAAAATCTCATGCTGAAGCTGCAACGACAAAAGCAGATCATCCCTCGTGTAACCAGTGTAATGTGAAGGATGGTATGGATCAGAAACAGGCATAGTGTTGGGCGGAAACCAAATGAGTGGCTCACCTGATGGTGCAGAAGCAAAAGGAGCAGTATATGTAAACTGTGGCACGAAGGGAAAAGCTGCTGACACAGGTGGAACATGGTCGGACGGCTGGCTAGACGGTCCTTCCCTTGGACGGGGTGGAGGGATATCCTGTAAGAATGTGATCGGCAGGTCCGTGCGGTGTATATCAGACACATGTGGGTGAAACGGGACAACGTCAACAGGTGCATGTGTAGGTGCAGGTGGGGGAGTAATAGGCTCAATGAAAGGATGCGTGTCATCATAATCTATCCACCCATTGCGGGTGAATGCGTAACGGGGATCTATCTGGTCAGCAAAAGGAGCATGATCAGCGGCTGCAGGGATCGGATCGGGTACAAGTGGTGCAACAACAGGTATGTCAACAGGTACAGGGTCATGCTCAGGCAGAGTATCATGAGCAGGCATAGGCTCGGGTGCAAGCATAGGCTCAGGGTCGGCTGGTGCCAGCTCATGATCAGCGGGTACATCAAAAAGCTGATCGTCGGGAACGAAGTCAATCTCATGCTCAGGATCAAACTCATCATCAAACTCAAAGTCCTGTGGAGGAACAAGTGCGGCAAACATAGCCGTGTCAGAATCGGAATCAGTGGGATAACGCTACAATCCCAGTGCGTGCAAAGTAGTAGATGACACAGACTCGAATGAATCAGGACCAGAATTATCAGATGAAATCTCAATGATAGGAATCTCAATAAGCGGAACGACCATGACAACGTCGACTGGAGCTCCATCACCCTGGGCCTCCTCAGGGGGACCCTCAATAAAAAGATCGATATCATCGTCAGACATGGCATCAAAAGGCAGATCCTCGAGAGGAAAAGCCGCAAGAGGAAGAGGGGCGAGGATCGGGACCACGGCCTTCTCATCGTCGGGATGTCCGAGGATGATAAGATCCTGGTCAGGAATAAGAATGAAAATGGATCCTCATCAAGTAGACCATCAGCATGCGGTATGTCGTCACCAAAATCAGGTAAAGCAAACGGCTGGAAATCATCGTCATCGCTACTCTTAGTGTCAGAGGTGAAAGGGGTCCGGGATAATCTCATCGTCCGAAACTATGGCCATGGGGTCTACAGTATCTGATAGTCCACTCTCAGATGAGGACATGGTGTCTGTAACAAAACAATCACAACATATGCACATACATCAACAATCATCAAATAAGCATGTAAGTAGTAATAATGTAAGCATGTATGCATCCTAGTCTTCCTAGACTATCCCACCCAGCCTCTCAGACTGAACCACTTAGTCTCTCAGACTAAACCTCCCAATTTCTCAAACTGTCCCAACTAGTCTCTCAGACTACCCAGCCTCTCAGACTGAACTACCCAGTCTCTCAGACTGAACTACCCAATCTCTCAGACTGCCCCAGCTAGTCTCTCAGACTAACTCCCCAGTCTCTCAGACTGCACTACCCAGTCTCTCAGACTGAAATATAAACGAATTCCTTGAAATGTATTTTGTGTCTTTTATTTGTAAAAATGTTTGTTTCCTGGATCTGGACATTTCGTGTATGCAATGAAAATATGTTATGAAAACATTTTTGTGAGAGCCCTAATGATCGTAGTCTAGACTCGAGAAAGAATCCTAGTTCGCTACGATCGAAGCTCTGATACCAAGTTGTCACACCCTGACTTTTGCGGAAGCGTGATTATTGGTGTGACTTTCTTAATACCATGGCATTCAATCATAACAACGCTATATGATAAAACCATAAGATGTTCATCCATAAAATTTAGTTTGAAAATTACCACAACATACTTGTTTGAAACGTAGACTCCAAATTTAAGTTACAACCACAACATGTTTAAATGAGTTCACGAAGACTCAACAAAAGACCTTAAATAAAACCGAGTTTAGAACCATGTATCTCGTCCAGGATTAAGATACATCTCCTAAACCCTACGACCTCGGATGACATCTTCTTATTCATAACGCAGCTTGAATATGCAAACACCCGCCAGATCCACTTAATTCCCTGAAATACATGTAGTTTTAAAACATCAACAAAAGTTGAGCGAGTTCGTGTGATTGTGTATATGAGTAACCTTTAAAGTATGTCTGTATGTATGTAAATCCTGATATGAAAGCAATAAGGAAAACAGATCACCAATGATTTGCAAGCCATTGATATGTGTGAAGTGATGCAGGAAAACTCAAACCTAGCAAATTTGTACCGGGCCTCCGGCTGGAAGACATAGTCACCCTATGGGCCACCCTGGTCACCATGGGTGTGGGCTCGCTACACCCAAATAGATCTATCACTCATGTCCCTCGGTCTTACGACGAGGATTAATGGCCTTAAGTGTTGTACCCACCACTCACATGATCTAGCAGTAACCTTCCTTAGCTAACCATACCATGTATAAACGTATGTAAACAATTGTAACATGTATTTCACCCCCGAAGTTATAAAACTGAAAACAGTTAAAAGAAAAGGGGGACATGAACTCATAGTTTTGCGTCTTCGGTACTCGTAACTCAAATCCCTTCAGCAAACACGACTACCTACAATGTACTAGGGTCTATTAGACGAACGGGTCGTGCCTTGCCTTAGTATTTACGTGTTTGAGTTACGTTTCTTTTATGCCTTCAATATTATTCCAAGTTATAATTACTTGTTAAAATAATAATTATTTTAACTTTAAATTATATTTAATTTTGGAATAATTTGTTAAACAATATTTCTGTAACAATACTTCTCAAGTATTTATACTTATATTTCCTTCCCAATGATGGGGGTATCTCATACATGTATATTCGTATTCTTGTATTTGTAGTTCCAAAATAATATATTTTTAAGTCTAACTTAGAAAATATATTTAAACTTATTTTGTCCAAAAATAATGTATTTCAAGAAAATATATATTTTTCTCAAAAATCATATATCTTCTAAATATTCAAGAAAATATATTTTTACTTCCCAAAATAATAAAGTTTCTCCTTGTCAAAAATATGATGCAACTTGGTAATATTTACAAAAATCATATTTTCATTTCTTGCATCCAAAATACTATTTTACCAAAAATATATTTATAAAGGTATTTTCCGGAATATTTGTAAGTTACATTCTATCGTTCGGTTCCACAAAATTATGTGTGTAACTTATATATTTATTCCTTGTGATTTTTGGTAACATTTTGAATTGCAATTTCTTGGTATTTTGTCAAGTTATATTATTTTAATCCCTAAAGTAATATAACTAATACACAAAGTATACAAATATTCACACACACGTCTTCTAAATATATACCTTTCATATATATATATTTAGTTATTTTTATTTACAAAAACCAACCTCCAATATTTGTATTTTTGTAACAAAATTATGGCAAAGTTTATATTGAAAACTCATGATCAAAATACACTTGTAAATATTGGTTTGAAAATATTTTTCTAAGTGTTTATATTTTTAGAAAATTTTGCCATAGTTTCCCCTAAAAATGGAGGTGTCCATGCTATCAAAGCAAATCATTTTCTTTTAAAATCATCACAAACAATCAACAATCAACCCTAAACAACTTACACTTACCAAGTGCCAAAACAATGCTATTTACATAGCAATCATGAACTTGAACTTTCATAAAAAACTTGTAGTAACTTGGTAGTGTGTTTAGTAGATTTAGTTACCCTCCAAAATGTATTTACTTCTTTATAAACTTCATTCTTGAAAGATTTAGGTGTTTACAACTTGTAAACATGTTTTACAAAAACATTTCTTTATGACATCTTCTTGTTTCACAAGTGTTTATACACTTGTTTTACTACCAAAAATAGTGTATGTTTAAGTAAGAACCAAATCTATGTAAATCTTGTTATTTAACTTGGTTTCTTTGGAAAATTATTTTTGAAATCATCCAAGTTTATGTCTAGTAATCATGTTATATGCTTCATTATTCATAAAATCATTTTCATACTTCAAGTTCATGAAAGACATAAAGTATGATGATCTTGGTCTTTCACAAGATCACCACCTTATCTTACTAGATCCTGTGTTAAATCATAATCTAGTAGGTTTCATATGATGTCTAACATCATTAACACAAATCATCAATCATCAAGAAGCAAATCAACACTAATCAACATGTATTCATATGTTAATAAGCTTATGTTAAAGATTCATGATTATGTTCTTTAGTGTTCTTCAAGATTACAAGGAGCTTACTACTAGCACAAGGGCTAGGGAAGAACACTAGAAGATGAAAGTGACAAATGTGATGTATAAAAGCAAATGGAAGTGGTCCTTCAATCTCCAAGAGCTCCAAGCTTCTTTAGACACCTTCTTGCACCTTTGTGAGTGTAAGAAATGGATGAACAATATTAAGTGAAGGTGGTGGTGTGCTTGATGGTGTTCGGCCGAGAGTGGGGAGGAGAGGAAGAGGATGAAGTGTGTGTTTAGTGGGTGAAAGATAATGAGGGAAAGATCTAGCAAACATTACTTATAATCATGTTTAACCTTTAACCAATGGATAATGTGTTCACAAAGTACAAGGCAGATCTCTAATCAATCTTCACAAGATCAAGTGAGATCTCAATGGTGGGGCCTTGTTTGGGGCCGTAAGATAGGTGAGGGGCATAGTATAGGTTAAACTAATTAGTTAGATGTTTAGTGAGATTTCAAACATTAGTTACATATCTTGGTTATTAGATATTTTTAATGGATGTTATGACGTTCGGGGATCTTAACTAGCTCAGTAATGTTAAAACAGTGCCTCTAGTGTAATTTTGGTGTTTCGGGTAGTGTCCGATTGTTCGGTTGTATACCGGTTCGTTAAAGTGTCGAACTATATTGTTTAGTGATCTTTATGTTACCTTTTGTGACACTCTTAATTCCCGACACCTAGGAAAGCATTCAGGACCACTTAGCCATATTTTTGCATGATACAAACTCGTTAACAAGCTGATTTTTGCTGAATTCAGCACTTTATGTGGGTTTTAGGCACTTTCCGGCACTTAAACTATCACTTAGGAATGCAGTTTTGTAGTCCTTACTTCCCTACACACCATACTAGTGTAGTACTTAGTCTCCGGCTCATACTAGGTCTCAAAACACTGTCTGTCCATGTACTGAACCTCATCAGCATTTTTCTGAGTTATCCGCTAACTGTGCTAGCTGTGCTTTGTGCGTCATTCTTGTCAATAAAGTTTGTATGTAATAATGATGTGACAATATGCAATACGTGATGCACTTGTAAGTATGATGCAATAATCAGAAAGCAGTTAATTGTAATTCAGCACAGTCATTAAGCACTAATCATGGTTAATTAAATGTACGGATACCTGGATCTTTGACGGTTGTCACAGGAATAGTACTTGGTCATAAAATCTCAAGCAAAGGAATGGAAGTGGATCGGACCAAAATAGACACTATTTCCCAACTACCTCCACCTTCTTCCGTTCGAGCCATTCAAAGTTTCTTAGGACATGTTGGATTTTATAGGCGATTTATCAAAGATTTTTTGAAAATCTCTAGACCTCTAAAAAAATTACTTGAAAAAGACGCACCATTTTTCTTTGACGAGGAATGCAACAAAGTATTTCTAACCTTAAAAGAAATGTGTTAGGATCGGAGGCCCTCATGATTGTGTTTGTTTGTGTAAATTGAACAATGAATGAATATGAAACAATGTAAAGTGCAGCGGAAATGAATAACAAACTTTGTAAACACAATTAAAGGAGAAAATAGTTTTGAGAAAGCATATGCAATTCATTTAGTCAAAAGATTTACAATAGGAATCAAATGATTACAGATATGCTTACATACTAAGCTCCCCCTCAGCCAGATACCCCAAGGTTGGATTGCACAAGATGAAAGGATTGAATTGAGGAGAAGAACTCTCTCAAAACGAATCAAATGTAACAGTACAGAGTACTGTTCCATTTATAGACAAACCAAACCACTGAAGCATCTCAGCTGACGTCACCATGAAAGTGACATCTAACAAACTAACAAACTCTATCTAATGTTCTACAACTACTGACCATACAGACATTGATTACATTCCAAACACTGATATATAAACACTGACTCTTCATACCACTGACGTAATCAACCACTGTTGTATGAGCAACAGTGCTTTCTTCAAAGGGTGATCAGGCCTTGAATGGGCAGTGCTTTAACTCTTCAGCAGTTCTTGGATTCCAGCAGTAGATTGAGCTTCAGCCTTTAAACTTCATCAGTGCTTTGGTTTCACAGTGGTTTATAGGATCAGCAGTTGTTGATAAGGGCAGTACTTGGAGCATATCAGATGTTTGATTCACTGTCAAGGGGAAAGCTTAAAGTAAACAGCTGATTATTGTGAATCCACAGTCATAATCCGGTTTTGGCTTTCATTATCTGTTCCTCTAGCAGGGTTCAATCCCAACAATCTCCCCCTGGAACAGATAATGCCAAAACCCTTATTCTGGATCTTTATTACTCATCAGAAGTTCCCTTGCTTTTCTCTTAAATTCTTCTTCAAATTCTTTGGAACTTGTGTCATCTTCATCCCGGCACAGTGTAAGTTCAAGGAGATCCTGCAAATCCTCAACACTAAGGCCTAGTGCTTCTTTCCTTGATATGTACTTCACTTCGCCATTGGATCTGACCAGGGTCAATACGTGGGTCTTTTGATCAAACATCCACTTTAGTACTTTTAAACCCAATGGGTTTCTTGGGAGAGATTTATTCAAAGATGAGTTGGGAGATGTTGGCCTTGTGAAAACTTGCAGACTTTCAAACATTCGTTTGAAAGCCATTTCAATAATATTGTTTGCTGCAGCTATTTCTTCTGCAGTTTCTGCTTCTATCTGCTCCTGTCTCTTTTGTTGATCTGGCTCAATGTCTGAAACTTCTGAAGTATTTGGTGATGCAGGCTTAGTTAACACCTTCTTAAAAAGGTTTTGAAGTTTTTCTGAGTTCTCTTCTTTTAGACCCATTTTCATGATGGTTTCTTTGAAGAACTCAACTTCCTTTTCCTTTTCCTCTTCACTGGTCAGCTGTTCTCCTTCTTCTTGGTTTGTCACAAGAGTAGACCAGAACAGTGTTTTGAGATTTTCTATCTGCTGTTCAAGCTTCATCATTTGTTCATGCTTCTTTGAAATGCCTGAAACAGTTATCTTCCTTTTCTTTAGCCTTTCATAGGCTTCATCAGTTTGCTGCTTTGACCATTTTGATATGGCATTGGCAGTGTCCACTTTTGCATCCACCAACTCCTGTTTCTTTCTTTTATACTCAGCTGTTAGGTCAAATATGAGCTTTTTGTATTTACTCCAATTTGGAGCATTTTTCTTCTTTCTAGGATCTTTCTTGATTCTATCAATCCTATCAGCTTCATGCTTTAAAGCCACTATTGGCCATTCTTTAAATTGGTTTTCTTCAGCAGGATAAAATTTTTCTTGCATTATGTATGCAAGAAGTTTTCCTCTCATCTCTTTTCGTTGTTCTGCCTTTTATTTGTTTGACTTTTGTGAGCAGAAAATCCAATCTTTCAGCAATGGCTTCATCACCTTGACCTTTACATTCAACATTGGCTCTTATCTTAGCCTGTCTTACTTTGATCTCAAGATATTCATCCATGTCTTCTGGAACCATGAAGCCAACGAGTGAAGAAAATCTTCTGTTTGAAGGATCATCATCAGTGTAGAATTGCCTCATCTCGTTTTTTATAGCTTCCAGTTCTAACGGATATCTTGCAGCAGTGGGATCATATTGGTCCTCATCTGGCTGAGTAAGTTTTCTTTTTCTGGTGTAGAGCTTTGCTGGTTTAGATGTGAGACTGGTGGAAACAGTGGAGGATGACTGACTGACAGCTGTTGAAACAACTGGTGCCTCAACATCTGTTGTCATTACAACTACTGATGTGTCAGTAGATGTCTTCTGCTTTTGAGCAGGGGTTGAAATGGTTTTTGATGGTGGTGATGGTGGTGGTGACTCATCATCAGGAATGAAAACCCTTCTCCTTTTTATTGTAGGAGAGGCTAATGATGTCATTGGTGGATCAGTGGTTTGACTGATGCAAAGTGTCTGACCAACAGTCGTTGACACAACTGGTGTCTCAACCACTGTTGTCATTACAGCAGATGTTGTGACATCTGCTGTCTTCTGCTTTATGGCAGGAGGCAGTGGTGGTGATATGATTGTAGATGATGATGGTGTGAAGACAGTGGTTTTGGTGGTGTGTGATGGAGTGGTGTGTGTTGAAGATGTGGCAGCTGTTTGACTACTAACAGCAGTTTTTGTAACTACTGCTGTATCAGCTGTTTGGATGATAGTTTGAGTTTTTGTGGTTTGAGGTGGTTTAGATGGCTGTTTTTCTTGTTCTGGTTCAATGTACAGACCATCTTCAATTCCCTTTTTCTTCATCTTCTTGACATTCTCCCCCTTTTTGGCATTATCTGCAAGGGGGTTATCCATAAAAAGGATAGTGGAGGGAACTTTTTCACCCTGGGCAGTTTTTTGTATGCTGGCCTTTATAGCCTTGATGTCTGCTTGAGTATCTTTGAATCTGGACTCCACCATGTTTGTCAGCATTTTTACATGTATTTCATGCTGCTGATCAGCCATCTGTTTTTGGTGTTCAAGTAAGGGTTGAAAGATATTCCAGAGCTCATTTGCAGCAAATGCTTGTGGTGGAGCAGGTGCTTGAGTTGGAACAGGTGATTGTGGTGGGGCAGCAGTGGATTGTGCTTTTTGAGCTTTTAAAATCTCTTGCACCATCTCCTTTATTTCAGCAACTGAGGTTTCCAGTTTTTCAACTCTTCCCGTCAATTCCTGGAATTTTGAATCATCACCCACTTTAATGGGATCATCTGAATCCCCACCTGTAGTGGTTATATCAATGTTTGACTTAGGAACCGAGTCCCAAAAATCACCCATTGATGCCCCTTGTTCTTGGTACTGGGGACTTCTTTCTTCAGCACTTGATAGACCTTTGATGGTACCAGTGGTTAGAACCAACTCACTGGTGGTTACCGATGGTGCTATTGAAGAAATTGCCTTCAAGGGAGTCTTACTAATGAAACAACTGTCCAACTGAAGACCTGTTGATCCATCAGTTGTAGTTGCTGCTCCACTTGAACTACCACCGAGAGTTACTTGTAACTCAGGGGGTGTAACCTCATCAGTTGTTGCTGGGGTAGCAGAGGTATAAGCATCAGACCCAGTCACTTGTGGGAGTATACTCTCAGTGACAGGTGATAGAGAGGAACTGGTTTGTGTCTGAGCTATAACAACTGCATGCAACAAAGGTAGCATGGATTGTGGTAATATCATTGGTGAGGGTGTGGGAGTTGAAAGAGACATGTCCTTGGGATCAGGACTGAGGAAGATGGATCCGATTGAATCCAGAGCTTCATATTGTGGGGTCCCTGTGCTTACAACCTGATCCTTTTGTGAGGATGCAGGAGGAGTTTTAGGCAAAGGTGGAGATCTTTCTACCAACTGCTGTGAGGAAGTAGCAGCAGTGGTTTGTGGTGACATTTGTGTTGTCACAGGCAGTTGCTCTAGGATCTCATCTTCCAGAGTTGCCTTTTTCTTGGGTTTGGTGGGCTTTTTGTATGATTTTCTTTTGGTCTTTTTGGTAATGTCAGGTGTGGGTTTCAAAGCAGTGGTAGTGCTGCTATGATCACCTGGAGCAGTGGGCTCAGCAGCAGATGTCTGAGGGGCAGTGGTAACTGCTGAACTCTGCTCAGACACCTCTGCTTTTGTTTTTAATGGTGCCATCATTCTGGAAAATGTTTCTTTTGTTAAGCCTTTTATTTGAAAATAGGCACCTTGTTTAAGCAAATTTTCATTTTCTTTTTCAAATTTTTGTTTGAAATAATAGCTCAGAAATCTTGGAAAAAGTAAAAATGATTTGCTATCAACGTTCTTTACCAAGTCGTTGAAGATCTCCTGGGAGTAGTTGTAATCTTTATTGTTTAAAATAGCATAGCCCAGGTATTGAATCTTCAATGGTATTTCATTAAACGCTGTTGTTTTATTTGAAACACAACTTAAAAGTGTGTGAAATAAAAATCTGGGTGCAGAAGGGAAATAACCTTTTTGTAAGGTATCTACCTTTGATTGTTCTGCATATCCCCTTTTCAGAAAATCAGCTTTTAACTCGTTTTTGTCAAAAGAAGTTTTACCATTCTGATCATCGAGTTTGAAGACTTCTGAGATTGTTTGCGGAGTGATTTGAATCACTTTACCCTGTATCGAGGAGTTAATGGCTATGACTTTATCGTCTTGTTTTTCAAGCGTCACCTTTTTCCAGAACTCTCTCTGGGTTTGCAAATAAATGGGAGCATCTGCTGTCAACAAAGTTTTGTACTTTGATGCAGATATTGTATCAATGATGGAGTCGAATGTGTGGTTATCGGTAGGTTTTGTGAGCAAACCTAGATAATTATGAGGAGATTTGTATGGTATCTCGATGGATTCTTCGGCCGTTTGAGCGACCTCTTTTGAAGATGATGGTGATTTTGGTTTAGATTTTGATTTTGACTTCGTCATCTTGATGAAAAAGAATCGGAGAGTGATTTGGGAAGAAAAGTTGGAAACTACTTTGAGAAGAGAACTTTGGAATTCAATTCGACAGTGTAAAAACCCTGTTTGGGGGTTTAGGGCAGGGTTTTATTTAGGAAAAAAAAATGATTGCTGATGTGGCAGCGGTTACTATGATCTGAAGGCTAAAAACTGACCACGTGTCAACCTCTGATGATATGGATGAGGAATGGAGGACAGTTGTTTTAAGGACCACTGATGTATCAAGCATCAGTAGTTACAACGGTAATAATGTGATGACAGTGGAAGATTTTTACTATCAGTGGATAGCATATTAGCGGATAAGACACTGATTTTGAGCATCAGTGCTTGCCAAGCAAAATGGGAATCAGTGGTTGACTTTCAGCAGTGGATAGTAATTAGGAAACAGACGTTTGAGCAAAACAGTGGTTAGGGTTAAAATGGTTTGAAAGTTCATATTCAGCAACTTTTAGCAGAGATTTTTATTCAAGGTTTTGCCACATGTCAAATTCCTTTTTTGAGATTCTTATGAATTACTGACAGTGGTTTGATACCCCGGATGATGAGAACTTTTTGCTAAGGCAACTCATTTTCGTTTAATATCCAAATTAAAACATAAGTGCCCCAGTATTTTAAGCACAGTTTAGCAATCAACCTTTGATTAGGGTTTAAAACAACCCTGAGTGTGACATGACCTTGACATATGCACCATTTCCTTTTGACCCATTTATGAGGACAAAAATACCAATAAAAAATAAGGTACCATATCCTGACAGGAAATTGAAACTATTGCCAACAAAAACAAGCAAAAGTTCAAAATATATTATTCTTAAAAAAACAAATAATATATCCTGGTTATTAGAGAAGATCCTTTGTATAAAAAAATGGATAAAGGATTTTCTGAGAATAGCATCAAAAAGGATCTGGTATATCTTCAATAAAATGCGTAATCATATCATTCTCAAGTTTATGAAAATGGTCAGTGGTTTGACAGCAGTGGTAGGAAATTTTGAATACATTTTCACCACTGTTTGGTACCATTTTCTTGTTAGTTGATTGCAAACATGAGAACACATGGACACATGAGTTTTGAAGATCCTGTTATAGATCTTGTTACCATGTGATGATTTATGAACATTTGTCTAGTCTTCTTGTAAGTTCAATCACCAGAAATTCCATTTTTACCTAAACCTTTTCGTGAATAGATAAATGCACACCGTTGCTTAATGACCATTATTACCCTAAATTCTGACTCTTCAGTGTTTTATGTTTATACTCTTTTCTTCTGACTTCAGAAGTTTTGAGATGAACACACTTCTGAGTTTTTGTGAATTTCTTCTTCCCTTTTTACCCTTCCCATTTATAAGTAATGAATTACTTACTGGGAGGTCTTTAAGAGAAAAATCTTAATCCAATATCATTTTGTCGTAATGTTTTGAGAGAATTGGTCATGTTTGCACAAGTTTTTCAACCAATCTCACACTACATATGATATGGACTATGTTGATCTCTGATTTTCTGAATGTATTTTAACAAAGTTGATTTTGTCCATTTGAGGATCCTCAACCTGTTTTTCCACACACCAGATCTTATGACTAAAGTTTTAAATTCCCTCTTTCATGTTTACCAAAAGCACTAATGTTTTAAGAACATAGGTTTTGTTCATCTGAGGTTCATACTTTAGTATTAAACATGATGAAACAGCACAAAATTCACAACAATAGTTGAAATCAATTTTGAAATAATCCCATAGTTTTAATAGATATGTTTTCATATCTAGAAACCATGAGTGTCTTGTGCATGAAATCACTTGTTGTGTGAGATTTGTGTGTTATATGACATCTTGACTGATATACAAAGTTTTTGAATAACCATTTTGATCATGGTTTACTTGTTACTCTGTTTTTCAACTAAATACAACCAACCTTAGCATTAATGAGTTTAGAGCCGAACTGTTATGTCAAATTGATTGTTAGATCGAATTTGACTGTCCAGGCTCTGATACCAATTGTTAGGATCGGAGGCCCTCATGATTGTGTTTGTTTGTGTAAATTGAACAATGAATGAATATGAAACAATGTAAAGTGCAGCGGAAATGAATAACAAACTTTGTAAACACAATTAAAGTAGAAAATAGTTTTGAGAAAGCATATGCAATTCATTTAGTCAAAAGATTTACAATAGGAATCAAATGATTACAGATATGCTTACATACTAAGCTCCCCCTCAGCCAGATACCCCAAGGTTGGATTGCACAAGATGAAAGGATTGAATTGAGGAGAAGAACTCTCTCAAAACGAATCAAATGTAATAGTACAGAGTACTGTTCCATTTATAGACAAACCAAACCACTGAAGCATCTCAGCTGACGTCACCATGAAAGTGACATCTAACAAACTAACAAACTATATCTACTGTTCTACAACTACTGACTATATAGACATTGATTACATTCCAAACACTGATATATAAACACTGACTCTTCATACCACTGACGTAATCAACCACTGTTGTATGAGCAACAGTGCTTTCTTCAAAGGGTGATCAAGCCTTGAATGGGCAGTGCTTTAACTCTTCATCAGTACTTGGATTCCAGCAGTAGATTGAGCTTCAGCCTTTAAACTTCATCAGTGCTTTGGTTTCACAGTGGTTTATAGGATCAGCAGTTGTTGATAAGGGCAGTACTTGGAGCATATCAGATGTTTGATTCACTGTCAAGGGGAAAGCTTAAAGTAAACAGCTGATTATTGTGAATCCACAGTCATGATCCGATTTTGGCTTTCATTATCTGTTACTCTAGCATGGTTCAATCCCAACAAAATGTTAGTCAATGCACCAATCATGATAGCACCCGATTGGAAATTACCTTTTGAAATCATGTGCGATGCAAGTGACTTTGTCGTTGGAGCCGTTTTAGGACAACAAAAAGAAAAACACTTTCACCTAATATACTATGCAAGTAAAACTCTTAATGATGCTCAAGAAAATTATACAACAACCGAAAAAGAGTTACTAGCCGTAGTATTTGCTTTTGGTAAATTTCATTCCTATCTTGTTCTTTCTAAAATAATAGTCTATACGGATCACGCCGCCATTCGATACCTCTTCAAGAAACAAGATTCCAAGCCACGTTTTATCCGGTGGATTCTTCTCCTCCAAGAATTTGACATTGAAATAAAAGATAAACGAGGAGCCGAAAATACCACCGCCGACCATTTGTCACGCTTAGAAGACCCCGCTTTGGATTTGACTCGAGAAGAGGCTCATCAACGAAAAGTTCCCCACCGAAGCTTTAGAAATGGTAGAATACCAAGAAGAACCATGGTACGCCGACTATGCTAACTACCTAGCTAGTGGCATTTTAGTCAAAGGTTGGTCACATCAACAAAGAACAAAATTCTTTGCCGATGTAAACACTATTTTTGGGAAGACCCATATCTTTTTAAAATGTGTGCCGATCAACTTATTCGAAGATGCGTCCATGGAAAAGAAGCAAGACAAATTCTTCGCCATTGTCATGAAGGATCGTATGGAGGACATCATGGAGACGCAAGCACCGCACGAAAGGTACTCGATTCAGGATTTTATTGGCCAACCATCCATAAGGATGCTTACAATTTCATTCAAACTTGTGATGCATGCCAACGAACAGGTAATATCTCTACAAGAAATGAAATCCCCCAAAAAGGCATTCTTATTGGTGAAATTTTTTATGTTTGGGGTATGGATTTTATGGGACCTTTCCCACCGTCAAAAGGTAATAAATACGTTCTTGTAGTGGTTGATTACGTGTCCAAATGGGCTGAGGCCGAAGCTCTTCCAACCAACGATGGTAGAGTTGTGGTAAGATTCTTAAAACGACTATTCTCTCGTTTTGGTGCTCCAAAAGCACTAATTAGTGATAGAGGTGCCCATTTTTGCAATCACCAACTATATAAAATCTTAACAAAATATGGGGTCTATCACCACATTTCAACCGCTTACCATCCTCAAACCAACGGTCAAGTCGAAGTAACAAACCGAGGGCTAAAAAGAATCTTAGAAAAAACCGTAGGTCAAAACAAGAAAGATTGGGCGGATAAACTACATGATGCTTTATGGGCTTTCGGAACCGCCTACAAAACACCAATAGACACCACCCCATATAAGCTCGTCTATGGAAAAAATTGTCACCTCCCGGTAGAAATTGCTCACAAGGCCTATTAAGCGTTAAAAAACGTAAACCTTGACCAAGACCTTGTCAATAAAAATCGATTTTATCAATTAAACGAATTAGACGAATTAAGAAATCAAGCATATTCCAATTCCGAAATTTATAAGGAATGCATGAAAAACATACATGATAAAATAAGCAAACCTAAAGAATTTCGGGAGGGGGATCAAGTGCTATTGTTTAATTCAAGGCTTCGATTATTTCCGGGTAAGCTTAAGTCAAGATGGACGGGACCTTATTCCATCACCCAAGTCCTTCCACACGGAGCGATAGAAATTAAGCCTCCAAACGGTATACCATTCAAGGTTAACGGACAAAGGCTTAAACCCTACCGAGGCTTCATCGAGGAGGAAGAAATTGAAATGGATCTTCAAGAGGTAGACACATGATCGGTAAAACGATAAAATGTTTATTTAGTTATTTTGCATACTTTTCTTTTTAATCAACTTGTAGGAACCATTGGAAAGCATCAACTATGAAGATTTGAAGAAAAACAGGTAAGTACCAAAGGAACCACAGAGAAACGGTCAAACACACGTGCACGGATTTAAAAATAAGGTTACTGGCAGTCTGAACACGGGGCCATGCCCATCTGACATGCCCCCATGCCCAAACGCCCAGATACATGAAAACCATAAAAACCCGGCACGAAGCGATGCTGCACCAGCACGAGGCCATGGCCGACCAACTGTTGGAATATATACCCTTCAGTCTTCACTTTTTCAAACACAACACGACCCGTTTCCTCTGCCACGATGGTTCCTGACAGTTTTTTGAGAATTTTCCACGTTCGATTGATCCAATCCGACCACAAGGTATGATTCTAACATCATTGTAGTTAGTATAACGATTTGTATGTAGTTTAACACTCAAAAATTCGGGTTTAATCTAGGGTTCTTGGACTAGACCCGTGCCAATCCCAAATTTTTGTTTAGATCTTGTTAGTAGTAGTTAGTAGTAGTAATTTTGAAAGTAAATGTTTGAACATTGTTGAGGAAATCGATTGATTCACACTGTTTTCGCTAAACCCTTGTTCTTGTCGGGAAATGTTAAAATCGGAAGGGTAAACGGGCTTTTTTGGTACAAATGGTTAGTAGGGTTTCTTAATCAGGGTTAGCCGCTACTAGTGAACCAAAAATTTCAGATTTTTCGAAGCCGGCTCGAAAACCTTAAATTTTGGATTAACAGACGTGTCAACACGGGGCCGTGCTGCTTCAGCACAGGGTCGTGCCCAACATAATCCTCCGACACGGGGTCGAGTCAAACTGACACGGGGCCGTGTCCAGAACCCCTGTTATCATATTTTTACATGTTTTCAAACGTAACAACCGTCATACTGGTTCTTTCTTGCAGGATGGCTCCACACAAGTTTTTGAAGTTCAAAACTCCTGATTTGGAGTTCCAAAATAGCTACGAAATCTTGAAGGAACGTCGTGAAGAGCCACCAAGGAAGGTGTGTTACGACATGCTTGATGCAGTGGGACAAAGGAAGAGATATGACACACTCGTGACTGGTCCGCTCCTAATCTTCCTTGAAACCCGGCTCCGGTCCATACATCATTATAACATGGAGTTTCTAAGCACCCTCAAGTTCAAACGGACCAAGCCGGATTTGTTTGATTCGGATGCTGTGGAGTTTAGGTGTGGAGCGGAATGGTATAGCATCTCAGTCGCCCAATTCGGTATTCATCTTGGCCTATACACCGAAGAGGACGCGGTTGAGCCCGAGTTTACTGAAGCCCTTCGTGAACTACCCGACAACTTCCGCCAGGCTGCATGGGCATTGATAGGACTATAATCCCAGTTCCACCAAAAGTACAAAGATCCGAGACCCGCTCATCCACTACATTCACCGGGTTCTAAGCGGTTCTTTGGGTCAAAGGGATAATAGCGGCGGGGTGGTGAATCTACGAGAACTTACTGTCCTCTATTGCCTCTTGACTCACTAACCTATCGATGTTGCCCACATCTTGCTCTGAAACATGGTCTCCCATGCTACCGCGGACACCCGGACGTCGATTTTCTACGGGGGATGGATCGTAAAGTTGTTCAAGAACTCCATTCAACGAACCTCGTCATCGTTCAACAAAGGTGTTGGTACTACCAAGGTTGATCTTGCAATATGCCGTAGCATGGGTCTCATCATCGATTTCCCAGACAGTACCATGCGCTTTAAGGACTCAAAGGGTCGTGCTTGGAATCCCAACGACCCGGACATGATATTGGCAATCGAAGATATACCGAACCGTCCTCGTCCTGGACAATTCCCGGGATCCTCATCCCAAGGAGGTGCTGATTTTCCTGACTTTACAAGTTTATATAATATTATACAGGAAACCCTCCAAGTCTCGAAGAATGCTTACAGCTTAGGCCAAAGCTCGAGCACCCAGATCGGAAGCATGGAACATAGCATCCACTCCATGCAAAACGACATTACATATATCCGAGACCACATGGTGATTCGAGCCGGTGATGATGAGGAGGAGGACGAGTTGGAGTCCGACTAGGAAGCATTGGTGGTTGGCAACATGGTTCTCACACAGCTTAAATCTCTCATCTTTTCAACAATCCTAACATTTCCTCGGGCTGTGTCCTAGTTGAAACAATTTACTTTCTGTTAGACTACTTTATTCCCTGCCTTTTGTTTTTATGTTTGTGATGATGTGGTGGTGGTTGAACTTTGAACGTTGGTAAATTAGGTTCTATGATGGTTTTTGTATATTATGTTGTGTTGTGTTGTGTTGTGTTGTGGTAGTATTATAGAACGCAGGTACCATGGGAGGCTTGGATACACTAGGCGTAGTGGTCCCTAAGCCCGGAAACATGTCACACCCCAACCGATGGCGGAAACATCAGGGCACGGCACTAGGCGAACCAGATTGCTCAAGAGAATCCATAACAACTATTAAATGAAAATATTTAAAAGGATCATTGTCCCATACCAATAAACAAATATTTCACAAACAGTCATCACAGAGTTCAAATCTCTTAAACAAAACCAATCTGATAACCTAGATTTTTATTTGCGGGTTTCTAGACTTCCTAATCCATTGCAGCAAACAGAACATCAACCTGTCACATACGTTAAAATAAAAGTCAATACATAAAGTAAATGTCAGTACACAGGTTTGCATAGATTTAGTATAAAAATCGGTTACGCATAACCAGCATATAACACGTAACGGGCGAAGCATGTAACTACCAACAATGATACAACCTAACCACGTGACTGCGATGTAGAGTATGCGCGACACATGTTCACCGAAGTAAACACGTGAAGTAAAGTAATGTGATCCTTAGCAACCCCTGTCACAACAGGTGCTGAGTCCAAACTATAGTACTATCGTTGCTAAAGGGGGTCTGGTATAACACTGTGTAAACATAGTAACAAGCATTCAACAAATCACGTATAGCATGCGGGAGCGGTTAGCGTTTATAAAGTGTTTGCGTTGTGTGTTGTGTTTTGATATATAACGTATGTAACACCCAAAAGTGTCACACCCTGGCTTTTGCGGAAGCGTGGGTTTATTTGGTGTGACTTCTTAATACCATAGCAACAATCACAACAATGCTATATGATAAAAAAAATACGAGATGTTCATCCATTAATTAAATTGAGAAAATACCACAATATCATTGTTTAGAAACATCGACATTTGAAATAAGTTACAAACCACAAATTATTTAAAACATTTTCATAGGACACCAAAAGACTTTAAATAAGACGAGGTTTAGAGATATGTAACCCGTCCAGGAATAGGTTACACTTCTCAAACTTCACAACTTTGGATGACATCTATTTATCCAACGCAGCTAGACACATGCATACCCTGCCAGATCCTGCTAGTTCCCTGAAATACATGTAGTTTGAAAAGTCAACAAAAGGTTGAGCGAGTTCATGTGTAAGTCTGTGAGTATAAACCTTTGTAATATGTCTTGTATGTATAAATGTCCCTGGTATGTAGCAATAAGGAAAAAGAAGTCACCAATGGGTTGCAAAGCCAAAGGTCAGTGTGATAAGGTGCAGGAAAACTCAAACCTAGCAAATTTGTACCGGGCTTCCGGCTGGAAGACATAGTCACCTCTATGGGTCACCCTGACCTCACGGGTGTGGGCTCGCTACACCCAAATAGATCTATCACTCATGTCCCTCGGTCCTATAACGAGGATTAATGGCTTTAAGTGTTGTGCCCACCTTTCACAGTCTAGTTAGTAAACCCTCCTTAAGCTAACCATACCATGTATAATAATGTCTGTAATAGTTGTAACATACTTGGTACTCGTTCTCACCAAGAGTGCTTCTTGTATTTTTTTTTGTATTCTCAAATTGCATCATACTTGGTACTCGTTCTCACCAAGAGTGTTTCTTGTTATTATACCATTTGTAAACATTGTAATATTTGTAACATGTATTCCACCCCCGAAGTATAAAACTGAAAACAGTTAAGAGAAAAGGGGGACATGAACTCACCTTGATTTTGAGTAAGTCCAAATAAATATGCTAATGTGAGAGTTCTTAGGAATAATATTCCACGTCACTCTAATTGATTGAACATGCAATAATATGGAATATGTATCAACAATAATGTTTAATCGAATGAGCGGAGATCCTAAATCTATAGGATTCGGTAGTGTTTTGTCTAAAAGAAATAATGTGATAATTATATAACTAATTATCAAAAATAATTAATTTAAATCAGAATAATTAAATCACATTTTTAATTATTTGAACTTGAATATTACTGATTTAAAATAATTATTATGGCCTTTGAATCATTTTAAATAAATAAAATGAATTAAAATGATTATGATAACAATAAATAAGTTTATATAAGTTTAATTATCTAAATAATTAAACATAATAAAAATTCAGATTCAAAATTTATATAAATTCAGAATAATGCATATTTTGTCATAAGAATAATTTTGGATCAAAATCATATAGTTATATAATTTAATTACATTAAATTAAACTATATAAATAAGTATAAATACTGATTTATTTATATAAATATCAAATTTACATAAAATATCAGTAATAATATTATTTTTGTAAAGTCCAACATGTAAAATAATTACTATAAAAATTTCAATAATTAATTCACTAAATCCAAATTATTATAATTTTGTAAAGATTAAACTATTTTTAATTTATAAAAAATAGTTTTATAAACAATTTGACTAACATAATATTTTTAATAATTGAATCAGTAATTAAAGTATACATGTTAAAAATTTCGGACTTTAACTGATTATAACTGATTTATCACGAATTAATAAGAAAAGTCTAAATTTAAATTATAAATAGATGATGAACACTATTCATCATCTTCCCCATTTTGGTCAACAGAAGTCAAACATGTCGATTACTATATCTATACCCGATTATATCGAAATTAATTTTACAGAAACATAATACGAGTGAAATCATACCGATTAGACGAATAAAAAGTGACCGGTATCGATCGGATGTGCGGTTTCGACAAAATCCGGCGACCGAACTCCGGCTATGACTAGCAGAGATGAATCGGAAAGTTTTTGTGAAATTTGAGAGGTGTGAGAGTTTCGTATGGGTTCAGGGAGTTTATATAATACTTCAATTCGACACATAATCGACCGGAATTAGTGGAATTGTTTGCTTTTGATTTTTTTTTTTATAAAAACAAATTCAATTATAACCGAAAGGCACTAAAGTGTGTCGACTGAATGCGAAATCAGGTTGGCAAGGTTGTTGGGAATCATTTGTAATGTTATTGGATCAATTAAACAATGTTTAGTGGGATTTGGTGGTTTATTTGATGATATCCGTGACTTGTAGGTCTGAATATAATTCAGATCTGTTTTCGAAATCGTGTATAAATATATTTATACTTAAAACATTTACAACGATGGTGGTAGTCCAGCCGGTCATGTGTGTCTCCGTGTTGCGTGTGTGCGCGGGTTCGAATCCTACTCTAGTCCGGTTCAAAGGGGTTTTCCCCTTTTTATTTGAATTAAACCATATTTACATTTTAGTCCCTGAGGTTCTATTATATAAACAAATGGTCCCTGTAACAGTTAACTTAATTAACTAACTAGGTTAGTCTTTAAATAAGAAAACCTTATATGAAAGTTAACCAGGTTAGGATCTTTAGTTAAAATGAGTTTAAGAAAGCCAACTTTAGTCCCTAGAGTTTATGTTTGAAAGAATGACCAAATGAACCTTGAACTTTTATTTCAAAACTATATATTTATTTCTTTATAAAATAAGTTTCCAAAACTTACAAAAAGAACCCAAAACTTATAGTTTGAAGTAATTGCACTTTAACCCTTGTATTTATAGAGTTTCAAAAATTACAATTTAGTCCCTAAACTTTATACTTTCAAATAACGACGGTTTTAGTCCTCGATGTTTTCTAGCAAGTTTCAAAGAATGTCGAATAGGTCCCTCAACCTATTGTTTGTCTATGTGTTAGCATTGTCAGCATGTTTCTGAGTTATCCGTTCACTGTGCTAACTGTGTTTTGTGCATCAAATTTATCACTAAAGCTTGTGTGTAATAAATGGAGTGACTGTATAAAATATGATGCATGTGTATGTACGATATAAAAATCATAGAGCAGTTTAAATTGTCAGTTGTAATCAAGCATAGTCATTAAGCACGTAATTAAAATTAATTACTTGTACAGTACCTGTAATTTTGAGGGTTGTCACATTCTCCCCCCGTCAAGAAAATTTCGTCCCGAAATTTATTCGAAAGAGATCATAGAATGAAATTGTAATGATTAACAATATAAGCAAGTCATTGTTTGGTGCTGATAATTTTGAGGAAATTATCATTGTATAGAAATTATTTTGCATGGCACTATGTTATGCTGGATTTGTAATGTAAACATTATGCAAACAATCGTGTGTACAAATGAGCAAATAATGGATAATCACATAACCACATAATGTTTTTATATGCCACCTTACTTAACAAGGCTTACTATGATTCTCATGCATCGAACCCCGTAATTAAGTGTGCACCCAAAATTACGCGTTTCGTTGCATGGTCCACATAGCACTTCTAGTTAGGTGAGGAAAACAAATAAGATTGAGGTATTGTTTAAATCAAACAAGCATCAATATTGCACAACATTAGTTGAATCAAAACGTATTTCAGATTCGTAATGATAGCATCGTTTGTTTTATATACAAAAAAATTAGTCGTAGGTATTTCATTCAAGCAAAATGAAATTTTGTTTCACATAAATCAAACTAATAGTGTGCATTTATAAACTAAGCATGGATTGTCATTAACAATGTAAGTTTACTGTACCAAGAGTACATGTGTTTGTAATTTATGCATTCAGTATCAATATACGAAGCAAACTGTATTTGTTTGAAGATTAAACAAACAAGTATAAACATGTCAAGAATGGCACATAATTAATGGGACAATAAAACAATTATTAACAACATAAGGAGGATAAGTAGGTGTCTTTTAGTAAGAAGTAAGGGAGTTATTGTACATATGCTTATATTTAACCCAAAACGGAAATTTCACAAACTAGGCACCTAGCTCGGTTGGCTAGGCGCACGAAAGGGTGTGGCCTAGACCCGAGTTCGATCCCGGGGACGGCCGGTTTCACCATTTTTTTATTACCATTCAAATAAAAAAAATTTAACACTTAAACGAAAATTTTTGATACACTTGAGGTATGTAAGGTATAATTTATATATTGTTTAATATTGATAAATCGTACGGGTACATGTAGAACAAGTATAGCATGTTAAGTGTTAACACATAAGTGACATATACGTTTAAAAGATCGGAAAAGAATAAATAAAAGCAATTAAGGTATCATGTAAGTAGTTTCAAGAAAATCATAAGAATGAGGCTCTAAAACTATAGACTAGATTAAAGCATTCCTACTTCAATCACCTTTTGAGAACTAGGCATAAGGTTGTTCTCGTCTTAGGAGTTCAAAGATAAAATGGAAATGAATCAAATTCAGACTCAGAACTAAAAAGTGGTGGAAGTGGTAGAGTCAATTCCATCCGAGCAGCTAATTGTCTTAGCATGTCTTCCAACCAGTTATTTCTTTCTGTCAGCCATTGTACTTGTCTTGACAAGTCTTGGACCTGAATGCTTAACCTAGCCATTTCAACTACCACTCGATCTGGAGGTAAATGCATTTGAGGCATCGTACTTGGGCATGCTCTATCAGTTGGTGGTAGTTGTCCTACTTCGTTCATCAGTGACTGGAAGAAATGTGGCGATAACGGTGACTGCAAAAATGATTCCGATCCTAATTGATCTTGGATCATCATGCTTTCATCAAACAATTCATCTTGCGTCATTGGAGCCTCCTCGAAGACTATCGGTGTGAAGTCTTGCAAGACGTTTGGTGCTAATGATTGGGGTGGGTCAGTTGGAATATTTTCGTGTATGTATGGCAGCTGTGGTTGTATATCATAACGATAAAAAGACGATGGAAGAAATTGTGACGATGACTGTTGTAAATTTTGTGGGAAGGTATTCTCTAAGATGACTGGAGCTCCCTCCGACTGTGATGGTTGTGATAGTGTACTAATATGAATAGGGGTTAGCCTCATGGTGTAAGGATTTATAACCCCAGGTGCCTTTGGTGGAGATAATCCCTGGATAATTTGATCACTTAGGACACCTAATGATTGTGCTATTTTTGTAATGTAGGATCCTCCCATAGGACTCCTCATAGGGTTTGATTGTTGACTAGAAAAATATTCAGCAAGCTCGTGGGCAATATTACAAGGAACCTGCTCAAAAATACTATACAGATAGAAAAGTTCGATTGTTTTAACCCTGTGTAGATTATGTTTACGCCCCGTGATAGTGTGGACTAAAACACGGTGCATGTATTGATAACAAGGGTCTATGAAGTTCGCAGAATTATTATGGTCACACCATTTTTTTAATGAATGGCGTTGCCAATAATCTACCATATTCGCGGAGGAACCAGAGGTTGATGCCTCCGTAAAAATGGGTTGTTTGACTTCTTCATCTGTATATATGCCCAGATGAACTGCGAATTCTGTTAATGACATGGTATGAAGTTGCCCACAAAGTTGAAAACGAATGGATTTATTGGTAAGATTATTATTATATTTGTAATAGAAAGTGGACAAGAACTCATACACCAGTTCGTCGTATGATGGTTCTAGGATGTCGAAGAAACGGCGCCAAGGTGTATTGTGTGATAGTAATATTGACAGTGGACCACTGGGGTCAACCATTTCTATTCGATGCCAATCAATACTGCCGATGGTAAAAACTTCAAGGTCCTTGAGTCTCTGATACTTCTCACGAGTGGGTAGCTCAGCAAACCGAAGGAATGGGTGAATTCCTGCTGCGGTTGAGGATTCAGCATGTGCTACTGGGAAATATGCCATTTGAATGTTGGGTTTTGTTGAACAAAGAAAAGTTTGAGTATGGGTTACTTTGGGTATTTCAGACGACGGGGTGGGTTAGGTCGATACAGAGGAAAGTCTGGGAGTGAAAGAAATGATGATAGTGTGAGAAAATATTATATGAATGGCTAGATTTTATAGAGTTCGAGTCTCTTGAATGTTGAGGGTAAACTTGTGATAAATTGCATGCAGGTATGAGCGTAGCATGTTTCCATTACCAAAAAGAAATGCGTGTGTTGGTTTAATCCCTGAAAATCAGGGTGAAAGTTTAGTCGTGTTTTGGCGACATGATGAAAAGGAAGAAATGAAATGGAAGGAAACAAGCAATTTTGTCGGCACGATAATTCAGCGAGAGAGAAAGGAATAGGGATCAAGTGGTGGAATGGTTAGTGTCTTGGTAAGTTAGGTGTAAAACCCGAAAATAATTTGAATTTGAAAAGAGTTTTGGTAAAACAATCTTCTATTATTTATAAAATCTTGTAGACATACGATAAAAGTTGGTTTGGTTTCTGCTTGATAGTGGGCATCTTTTAGTAAAATGATGTAGTGTGATCGTGTTTTAATAACTATGTTAAATAGGAATTTTATGGGCAAGAGAGTCATTGGACCAATTAAGTATCTACAAGAAGTAGGGGAAAACATAAGGTCATAGGAATCTGAATGAAATGTTGTTGGTAGAATAGTTTCATAAAATCAATGAGGATCAAAGAAGACACGTAACAAGATGAATATCATTTATTCCACGAATAAATGACATCAATGACAAGTCAAAGTAGTTGGGTTCTTATAACTTGGTGAAGTCATGCTTTAGCCTATAAGTGGGTACTCATCCCAAGAATTCCCAGGTAAGCACAACTGGTCTCGCGTCTGATGAGATTTATACGAAGTGCTTACCTAGACAGAAAACTCAGAATACAGGCATCCACCCTTCCAGATTGCACGAGTTCGTTATTAGAGCCCAAGACTTTGATGAGAATTTAAAAATCAGAAGAGGTTTTGAAAATAATCACCTAAGGATAGGTGATGAGCATTTGTAAAATCTAAAGATAAGATCTGTGGTAACGAGGCATTGGTTACAAAAGATAAGAATAGAGATGAAGACAAGGCAAAGATAACGGAAGAGTTACTAATGGAAAGTGTCCTAGGTAAGTTATAGTCTAGGTCAAGAGTAATTTCTAATAACCTAAATCCCTATAACCATTGCTCTGTTGCTTAACAACCAACCCATCCCTACTACCACATCGAAGCTTCCTAACTCGACTGGCAGTAGGTCTAATGTAAGCTCTTTTTCTCCCAGCTTTATCACGCATCCTCTGATGACTTCATTCCTTTCTACTAGCTTCCCATTAGCCAGTTCAATTGAGTACGGAATGTCTAACTTACTAGTAGTTAACCTAAGTATTTTCTTAGATTCTAGCGATATAAAACTATAGTCGGCACCAGTGTCATAGTAAGTATAGTAAGTAAGTAATATGCGTATGTAATAACACAATAACTCATAACATCCCATGTCATAGCATAAAATAATCCAACAATGCATGTAAGTCACAATCAATGTAAGTAAGTAATCATCCTAGTCTTCCCAAGATTATCCCACCCAGTCTCTAAGACTAACTCCCTAGTTTCTCAAACTAGCTCCCTGGCCTCTAAGACCAAACCTCCCAGTCTCTAAGACTAAACATCCCCAATCTCTAAGATTGAATCCCTCAGTCTCTAAGACTGAACCTCCCCAGCCTCTAAGGCTGTACTCCCTCAGTCTCTAAGACTGAAATATAAATTTTTTTGGAAATGTGTATTTGTGCCTTTTGTTTGTAAAAATGTTTGTGCCCTGGATCTGGACGTTTAGTGTATGCAATGTAAAAATGTTTGAAAACATTTTCGTGAGAGCCCTAGTGATCATAGTCTAGACTCGAGAATGAATCCTAGTTCGCTATGATCGAGGCTCTGATACCAAGCTGTCACACCCTGGCTTTTGCGGAAGCGTGGGTTTATTTGGTGTGACTTCTTAATACCATAGCAACAATCACAACAATGCTATATGATAAAAAAAATACGAGATGTTCATCCATTAATTAAATTGAGAAAATACCACAATATCATTGTTTAGAAACATCGACATTTGAAATAAGTTACAAACCACAAATTATTTAAAACATTTTCATAGGACACCAAAAGACTTTAAATAAGACGAGGTTTAGAGATATGTAACCCGTCCAGGAATAGGTTACACTTCTCAAACTTCACAACTTTGGATGACATCTATTTATCCAACGCAGCTAGACACATGCATACCCTGCCAGATCCTGCTAGTTCCCTGAAATACATGTAGTTTGAAAAGTCAACAAAAGGTTGAGCGAGTTCATGTGTAAGTCTGTGAGTATAAACCTTTGTAATATGTCTTGTATGTATAAATGTCCCTGGTATGTAGCAATAAGGAAAAAGAAGTCACCAATGGGTTGCAAAGCCAAAGGTCAGTGTGATAAGGTGCAGGAAAACTCAAACCTAGCAAATTTGTACCGGGCTTCCGGCTGGAAGACATAGTCACCTCTATGGGTCACCCTGACCTCACGGGTGTGGGCTCGCTACACCCAAATAGATCTATCACTCATGTCCCTCGGTCCTATAACGAGGATTAATGGCTTTAAGTGTTGTGCCCACCTTTCACAGTCTAGTTAGTAAACCCTCCTTAAGCTAACCATACCATGTATAATAATGTCTGTAATAGTTGTAACATACTTGGTACTCGTTCTCACCAAGAGTGCTTCTTGTATTTTTTTGTATTCTCAAATTGCATCATACTTGGTACTCGTTCTCACCAAGAGTGTTTCTTGTTATTATACCATTTGTAAACATTGTAATATTTGTAACATGTATTCCACCCCCGAAGTATAAAACTGAAAACAGTTAAGAGAAAAGGGGGACATGAACTCACCTTGATTTTGAGTAAGTCCAAATAAATATGCTAATGTGAGAGTTCTTAGGAATAATATTCCACGTCACTCTAATTGATTGAACATGCAATAATATGGAATATGTATCAACAATAATGTTTAATCGAATGAGCGGAGATCCTAAATCTATAGGATTCGGTAGTGTTTTGTCTAAAAGAAATAATGTGATAATTATATAACTAATTATCAAAAATAATTAATTTAAATCAGAATAATTAAAATCACATTTTTAATTATTTGAACTTGAATATTACTGATTTAAAATAATTATTATGGCCTTTGAATCATTTTAAATAAATAAAATGAATTAAAATGATTATGATAACAATAAATAAGTTTATATAAGTTTAATTATCTAAGTAATTAAACATAATAAAAATTCAGATTCTAAATTTATATAAATTCAGAATAATGCATATTTTGTCATAAGAATAATTTTGGATCAAAATCATATAGTTATATAATTTAATTACATTAAATTAAACTATATAAATAAGTATAAATACTGATTTATTTATATAAATATCAAATTTACATAAAATATCAGTAATAATATTATTTTTGTAAAGTCCAACATGTAAAATAATTACTATAAAAATTTCAATAATTAATTCACTAAATCCGAATTATTATAATTTTGTAAAGATTAAACTATTTTTAATTTATAAAAAATAGTTTTATAAACAATTTGACTAACATAATATTTTTAATAATTGAATCAGTAATTAAAGTATACATGTTAAAAATTTCGGACTTTAACTGATTATAACTGATTTATCACGAATTAATAAGAAAAGTCTAAATTTAAATTATAAATAGATGATGAACACTATTCATCATCTTCCCCATTTTGGTCAACAGAAGTCAAACATGTCGATTACTATATCTATACCCGATTATATCGAAATTAATTTTACAGAAACATAATACGAGTGAAATCATACCGATTAGACGAATAAAAAGTGACCGGTATCGATCGGATGTGCGGTTTCGACAAAATCCGGCGACCGAACTCCGGCTATGACTTGCAGAGATGAATCGGAAAGTTTTTGTGAAATTTGAGAGGTGTGAGAGTTTCGTATGGGTTCAGGGAGTTTATATAATACTTCAATTCGACACATAATCGACCGGAATTAGTGGAATTGTTTTCTTTTGATTTTTTTTTTTAAAACAAATTCAATTATAACCGAAAGGCACTAAAGTGTGTCGACTGAATGCGAAGTCAGGTTGGCAAAGTTGTTGGGAATCATTTGTAATGTTATTGGATCAATTAAACAATGTTTAGTGGGATTTGGTGGTTTATTTGATGATATCCGCGAGTTGTAGGTCTGAATATAATTCAGATCTGTTTTCGAAATCGTGTATAAATATATTTATACTTAAAACATTTACAACGATGGTGGTAGTCCAGCCGGTCATGTGTGTCTCCGTGTTGCGTGTGTGCGCGGGTTCGAATCCTACTCAAGTCCGGTTCAAAGGGGTTTTCCCCTTTTTATTTGAATTAAACCATATTTACATTTTAGTCCCTGAGGTTCTATTATATAAACAAATGGTCCCTGTAACAGTTAACTTAATTAACTAACTAGGTTAGTCTTTAAATAAGAAAACCTTATATGAAAGTTAACCAGGTTAGGATCTTTAGTTAAAATGAGTTTAAGAAAGCCAACTTTAGTCCCTAGATTTTATGTTTGAAAGAATGACCAAATGAACCTTGAACTTTTATTTCAAAACTATATATTTATTTCTTTATAAAATAAGTTTCCAAAACTTACAAAAAGAACCCAAAACTTATAGTTTGAAGTAATTGCACTTTAACCCTTGTATTTATATAGTTACAAAAATAACAATTTAGTCCCTAAACTTTATACTTTCAAATAACGACGGTTTTAGTCCTCGATGTTTTCTAGCAAGTTTCAAAGAATGTCGAATAGGTCCCTCAACCTATTGTTTGTCTATGTGTTAGCATTGTCAGCATGTTTCTGAGTTATCCGTTCACTGTGCTAACTGTGTTTTGTGCATCAAATTTATCACTAAAGCTTGTGTGTAATAAATGGAGTGACTGTATAAAATATGATGCATGTGTATGTACGATATAAAAATCATAGAGCAGTTTAAATTGTCAGTTGTAATCAAGCACAGTCATTAAGCACGTAATTAAAATTAATTACTTGTACAGTACCTGTAATTTTGAGGGTTGTCACAAAAAGTGCGTTAAATGAAAATGGGTTCGAGTATACTCACAGAGCGTGTACTAATCAAGAAACACGATACTCAATGGATTGAAGGGAGCGTCGGGTCAGCCTGCGTACGGGAACAGAAGCATAAGTCCTCCAAAGTGCTGAAACGGTCGAAAATCGGAGTGTCGATGGGAAACAGAAGCTTCGTACGAAGCTGGTGCCTTCGTACGAAGGTGGGTCTTCGCACACGTGGGGCTTTCGTTGTCTAAAATCGAGTGTCTTCGTGTCTGTCTTCGGAAAATCGAGTGTCCATCCCTCCAACCTTAAGATACTGATTAAACTTAAAGTCGGAGAGGTCTTTGATTACGTCACGAGTGGGAATCGGGCTGTTAGGTGTAAAACCAGTGCCTTCGTACGAAGCTAGCTCCGCACAGAACAGTCAAGTTCACAAAGTGGCTTTATTTGGCATTCGGTGTTGTGTTTTCGCCTAAATCGGATGTATTTCTGAGTCCTTTTCAAGCTGGTTTCGGCATTACCTCATTCCACTATTCAGTGAACGAGATACATGCCGTTTTTTGGTCCGTTTTGGTGTAAAAATCAAGTTTAAGAAAGTTTTGAAAGGTTTTTACTTAGATCTAGCACTTGGTGTGTGTGAAACCAACAGATTTCTAACTTGGGAAGCCGTAGTTAGTCCCAATACACTCGGTTAAGTGTAAATCTATTGTAAAAGAAGAAGGTTTGATGAAAAAGATGATGATTTTTGTAAAAACAGGAATTTATGAAGAAAAGAAGAAGTTTAAGTGAAAAGATGAAGTTTCAACTGAAAACATAAGAGTTTAGATGAAAACCAAGTGATTCTTGTGGAAATCGAAGTCGAAAACATTGTGTAATTGAATAAAACTGTTAAATCTTACTTGAAAATGGTTGGACAGCAATTCAGCAGAGGTTCGGTATGAAATTAGCATGTGAGAATGAATGAGGAGTTTGGCTGGGTATTTATAGGAAAAGTTTGATCGCACAAGGCACCTGGTTCGAACCTGTTGCCTTCGTACGAGGCGGCGTGGCTTCGTTCGAAGGGCCTATTTTGGTGCATCAAGTTCTTCATTTTGCGTGTGGGATGCTCGTTTAATGTGTTTTGTTGTGTTAGTTAGTATTGGTACCTTAAGTATTTTAGCGTAACACTGAGTTTCGGGTATCGTTGCGTTTTAGTGTGATAATTCGAGTTGTGCGAGTAGCGTTGAGTTTGCGTTGCGATCGCGTTTGCGAGTATCAATACACATAATAGGCACACACAAGTAAAGTATATAAAGACACACAGCATAACATTACTACTACTAATAACAGCGTTTACGATGTAGCGTGTTAGTCGTGATAAGCGAATGCGGAGGCGTATGGTAACCAAACAAACACACTCGGCATTTTAAATAGCACAATTCTCTGTAATTCATGTTGTGTAAGCGTTGCGAATAAAAAGCGTTTAAACGTGTAGCAGTGCGGTGTGATGAAAATGTATTTAGTATAACATAACCCTTTATTTATATCGAAACTCGGAGTACAATACGGTTACAAATCAAAGCAAAAGCAAACGGGTAACGATCCGAAAAGTTGGGTTGTTACAAAACAGGAGCGAAAACCTCATTTTTAACTGAAACAGACGAGCAGCACGGGGTCATGTCCACTCAACACGTCCCCGTGCCCAAGCCACTGATGTCAAAAAGTTTTTCTCAAAATAGTGACACGGGCCGTGCTCACCCAGCACGACCCTGTGCTTATTCCACTGTAAGTTTTATAAAAACTCAGTCACTGGCAGACTAAGCACGGGCCGTGTTGATCCAACACAACCCCGTGCCAATGCCCAGTAACTGTGAATTTTGTTATTTTTCCGCACTTTTACATGTTTAACCTAAATAAATCCTTTTTGGGACACATTGGGGACAATGTGTAATTTAAGTATGGGGGGAGGTTAAAACCTTGAATCACTTGTCCTAAAACAAGTCTTACACGAAACTTGTTTGGAACCGGTAAACACCCCAAACTTTTTCAAAAACTTTATTTTTTTTCTTTTACTTATCTTAGATTAGTTGGGTAAATAAGTTCTAAAAATGATGGTTTTATTAATTTACATCTGAAAACGTCATGATAAAAAGAACCAATTAAAAGAAAAATATTAAAATGGGCCTAACAAATCTTTATAAAATTTGATTTGTTTATATATAAGTTCTTACACTACAACACTTTTTCCACAAAAAGTTAGTTTTGAGCATTTAATGAGCACAAATATGCATCTTTACTAATAGCTCAAATTTTCGTTTCTTGTGTGATTAAGCCCATTTGATTCTTACAACTCTAGAACTTGCCAAAGCAATACATCCCAAGTCCTTACCGAGGCCAATCCAAGTAAGTAAATGACAGAGGCATTAGGACTAAACCCGTTTTCATCCAAAAATCTTTATTTTTCCTTGCTTTTCCAAAAATACTCCCCCTAGACAAACCATTTTGTGCCTTAAAAACCTTTCGTTTCTTAAACCTACAATTTGTTTTTTGCAAAATAAACCACCCATCACCCCAAAAATTCAACCTTTTTAACCTTCTTATGTTTTATTTTCAGTAAATACGGCTCTTTTGAAAAAAACTAGCAAAATAAGTGACTTAGTTATCTTATTCAAAAAAAAAAGCTATAGATACTTAGAATAAATGAGCAAAAACAATGTTTCTTATAGCTGTGTAATTCTAACTAAGTCACAACAAAATAAATTTTTTTTCAAAAAGCCAAAATTTTACTATTTTTAGCCACTTTCAAATAAAACTCACCTACCCGAACCCTAGCCTACCCTTTAAAAGTCCTCTCGATACCTACAAGGATTAAAATGTCAAAAATGAGGAGGTTTGATTACTTGTCAAGCCTATAGAAGGAGTAATTTCAAAATTGGGTACGTGCGTTCTCACTTATACATTTTTCGGCCGGGTGTTGAGTGATTACTGGTGAGGTATGTAAAAACACATATATAACCAAAAAGAGTTTTATAAAGGCATGTTGTGCCCAAAAATAAATAATTTTTCTTAAAATTGTGTTGTAAATAATTCATGACCAATTAAGAATGTAAATGAAATAAAAACAAAGTTAGTAAGAACTTGGACTCTCGACACTCTAAGATAAAACCAAAAACTTTCTCTTCTACCCATTCCGTTTGGGCGTGTGAAGCTAATAAAGAGTTTTTACTTGAGGACAAGCAAAGATTCAAGTGCGGGGGTATTTGATGTGTTTAAAATACAACATATAAGTTATATCAAATGAGGCCTAAAATCAACCATTTTCTAGTACTAATGTTGGAAAAAAAAACTTGCGTTTTTGTTCCTTTTGAATAAACAGGATTAAATGAGCTTAAAAGAATAAAAGAAACAAAAAGACAGCAAAAACCAATATAAAATGCTATGAAGAAGGATTGACCAACTTACCGAGCCCCCGTCCACATCCAAACCCAAGAAATAACAAAGACAAAAGCTCTGGCACGGAGTCGTGCTTCTCTAGCATGGGCTGTGCCCGGTGAGAATTCACTGCAGCAGAAAGAGACAATTACAAAAGACAAATTTCAAGCTTAACACGGGGCCGTGCTAAAGCAACATGGAGCGTGGTCAACTCTTGGATTTCCAGAATCTAATGAAGTACAGCGAGTACATTGGCCACGGACCGTGCCGTTGACACACGGGGCCGTGTTAGTACAAGTCTGACACTGCAGTTAGTGTAGAAGAGAGAGACTGGTGGCCACGGGGCCATGCCAGGCAGGCACGGGCCGTGTTGGATGTTCTGTTTTCAGCTATAAATAGGGATGCTTGGCTTCACTTCAACTCATCCCTTGGAAAACCACTTCTCTCTCACTTGCCACCACTACAACACTATCATCCACCACCATCATCCATTTTTCCATCTTTAGAGTGTGTGTGTAGGCTCAGGATCCAAGATTGAGCGTAAGAATCTTTATCAAACAAAGGTCATGCTTGGCTAAATTCTTACATCACTTGGTGAAGACATATCTTTTATGTATTTCTTTATGGTTTCCAAACTTTGGATACTTTTTAACTGGGTATGTATTAATGACTTTAGTAATTAGTTTTTTATATTGAAGGCGAAATTATTCAACCATTCTTCATATGTTCATTTAGTCAACATGTTTATGTCTTTACGGTCTATATAAAGCATGTTAATTAACCCGAAAAGGAGATTAGAAGGGTGGTTTGGGTAATTCTATGTCTCGTTCAATGTATAGATCCTGCGAGAACCTGGTTCAAGCCCAGTAACACCTCATGAATCGGAGCGGGCATTACCCACCACGGGAGAGGTGCAAAAAGCTTGAATCCCTTATTCTTAAACTACTATTAAAACTTTAAACCAACCCCGTGAGGACTGTATCCCTGCTGACTCAGACCAACGGGTTGAGGGTGATCGCCGCCTCGTAAGGGGGGTCCACCACATTTTGCATTAATAACTTACTTAATTATCTTTCAATAATCCGACCTAGTGGGATTGTATCCTTGCTGACTCAAACCACTAGGTTGAGGGTAACGTAGCCTCCAAAAGAGGGCCTACTACTATAACTAAGATAATCTCTTAAAATGCCCAAAGTGCGGAAATCATCAAAAGGGTACATGAAAGATAAGTTGGATCCAAGTGATTCTTTCTTGTCTATCATTTTTATTTTATTTTTATTTTCTGTTTTTAATCTTTTTATTAGTTTAAAAAAATCTTCTCTCAAAAGTTAGTTCGATTAGACGTTGACGATAAGCCGGTACTAAAAGCTCTTGTGTCCTTGGACGACCTCGGTATCTTGCCATCACTATACTACGTCCACAATGGGTATACTTGCCCTAGCGTGTGCGTAGAGTGATATTAGAATATCGTATTTTATAACTTTAAATCTTGAAATCGGCGAGTAAAAAGAGCTAAAAATATAACTAAAAATATATACACCCGTACGCACGTCAATTACACGCTAGCGAGTCATGTTTGGAAACGACATTACGGAAGCACATTTAGCTAGATTTGCACAAGGATATCAAGGTTAGTTCATAACCTCGCCTTTTTACGGTTTTACATTTTTATAAATGTTTTCGGGGTGGAAAGACATGCACATTTTGCAAAAAACATACAAGGTTTTCGATGAACAACAATTTCATATTTCTAAACCATGCTACAAACAGGTTTTAACTCACATAAATGATTTGTGATTTTCAATAAACTCAAATGGTTTACGAACAGTTTATACTAAAGATACCGGTTTTTCAAACAAACGCATTTTCAAAACGTGCATACAAACGTTTTCTAGTTTTCTAAAATTGGGTGAAAAAACACGTACAAACGGTATGTTAAACTAAGGAATGATACAATAGATCATGTTACGAATATGGTGAAACTTAAGCACCATTAATCACATATACACTTTGACCGAGTTGCGAAAGGTTAGATCTAATGGGTATGGGCAGCCTCACTTTTGGCTCCTACATTTGCTTAAGAGTGCTTTCAAGTCCCAGTCGTGAATCGATGTAAAATCGCCTAGGTTTGGATGTTTCCTATGTCGTCACACATGTTAATGTCGTAGCTAAACATTAGCGATCTCAAATTCCTTACATTTACAACTCTCAAACTTACATTTTACAGTTTACAACTTACATTTACATACCATGTTTCATACAAATACAACTCATAAGTTAATGCATGCATGTGGTCATTGTCAGGTGTGGACATTGACGGTTACACAAGTTTTACAGACACAACATTTTACTAATACAAAGTTTTACAAACATAATGCATTACACACACGAAGTTTCCCAAATACAAGTTTTCATATAACATGGTAAAGAAAATGATTTTTAATTCGTTTTCTCAACAATATTTTAAAAACCGGTTATACAAAAAGATTTATTCCAAATCTTTTACAAACAAACCATGAACTCGCTCAACTTTATGTTTATTTTTCGCATGTTTCTTTCTCAGGTTGCATATAAAAAATTATGGCATGGTTGGAATAGGAGAATCATTGGGGGGATCCGAGTACTTAGTGGGCGTTCGCTTTCTAGAAGTCTTAGCATTATTTGCTTTCGCTATGCAATGAAGATACCAGTCCAGTCACGCCAACTCTAATTTAGGCGGGGTGTGACAGATTGGTATCAGAGCTATATGTCACACCCTGACTCTTGCGAAAGCGTATGATGTGTGACTGGTTTAGTATCATTGCATTCAATCGTAAGTGTGACAACTGCCACTTTCTGGTAATTTACGTACATTTAAAGCAATGAATTACATTATACAAATATGTGTTTTGAATATCCGAATTTCTTAATTACATGATATACATCTTAGAACACTCATTTATGATGCACATTATTCGTTTCTATTGGTTATATTTGAAACAGTTTAAAACAATGCATCGAAACAACTAGAGTAGTACCTAGTGAACTAGCGTGCTGACGAAAACTCCGGATCCGTAGAAACCATCTAAATTACATCTTTAGGACTCAGACGAAAGTCCAACATCAAATATACATTAAACCCTATATGGAAATACAAGGGTTTGGTTTAATACTTTCCCGATGTCCGATAACACTAAAAACTGCCGAAAAGCACTAAAAGCGACAATTTCAACACTTTTCCGCAGAAATTCTGCAGAAATCAGCTTTCTAATATTTTTAAGACATGTAAAAATGTTATTAAACATATAATTCATATGAGGATACTTTCGGGTATCATCCGAACCAATAACTACATCAATTCATACAAGTTACACAACTTAGCGTTCAAATAACGTCTAACCGAAACAATTCGAAACGAATATCCGAACAATGTCGGATCTTTTTTTTAGTGACCATCTAATATTATTTAGATCATATTAGACTAGTAATGGTCACTTAACACCTTCTTAACACATTTATACACTTGAAACATTTAAACACCAAAACACCTAAACTTTGCTAAAAGTTTCTAACACTTTAAACACTTAATAACAATTCAACAATTCAAGACCCCCCCCCCCCCCCCATGTATGAACGTGTATAAGGGCCCACATACCCTTAATTATGTGTTAAAAATATCTAGATATTTACTTAGATGCAAGTGGATCAAGTTGGTGAATTATTATAACATGTAATCTCATTAGTTACTAACCATTCTACACCACTTTTCACCATACTTTACACACACATAAGAATACTCTCATCATCTTCATCTTTTTACCAAGAACACCACAAAAACCCATTTCCTTTTTAGCCTTTATTTGATGATCAAGTTGTACTTCTATGGAGCTTAAGGTGATCTAAAGAACTAGCAAGTTAAAGGAAGTGTATTCATCCATTCAAGAGCCTTATATCATCAAGATCTTCATCTTCTTTGCTTCTTAAAATCATCTAAGATCATCCCTAGCCTAGTGCTAGAAGTAAGCTTCTATATCTATTTTTTTTCTTTGATACATATATTATGATTATGATTGTTATTATTACAAATAATAACCAAGAAATCATACATAATAAACATGAAGAAAATACAAAGAAGCAAAGATAATAATCATGATACATTTATGTTGGTTTATATTGTGATTTAAGACTTGTGATATGCATATATGATCTTGTTGTGATGATATTGATATAAATAAATTGTTAGAGTATGTTTTAAAAATATGATCTAACAAATACACATGTTTATGTTAAAGGGTTTTTAACATAGAAGTTTAAAAGGATGATCATAACTATTGATCTTGTGAAAGTATTTAAGGTTTATATTTAAAAACAATACTTCCACAAGATTATATAAAATAACATACAACTAGTGATTTTTGTTAAAAGTTGTTAAAACTAGAATTAAACTTGGTATTTGAACTAGTTAGCATATGTTATGATCATGTTTAAAACCCTACATGATTTGGATATCATCTTGATAATTTCATGTTATAAAAGTCTCATATGTTTAGTTAAGATGTTGAATAAATTGATGGTGATTTGAAAAAGAAAATGATATGTTTATGAAACATGGTTAGAATAAAAATACAAAGGTTATATGGCCATTTTTCATAAAAACTTTATTTTATAAAGTAACCACATTTTTTTTGGTTAAATCTCTACAAGAATAACAAGGTTATTAAAGAAAAGTTATAAAATAAAAGACAATATAAATATATATTTTTTTAGAAAATATATATTTGGTTACTTTGACAATTTTTGTGTGATGTATTACTTGATGTATTAGTTATATATATCAATGTAGGAACTTGAATCTCATTGTCACAATTAAACTCAAGACACTTTATAACAAAATTCTTACAAGACTTCGCATAATTACGCCTTAAAACGAGTTACGGACGATCCGAATGAGCGGACACCATTTATGGTCAAAACGGACGACGGACGAATCCTTAAACGAGTCACCAATCCGGGGAGTTACTACGACGTTTAGACGATCTTTCGACACGAAAATATAAATATGCTATCGATAACAAATTTCGGATGTTTATAAACTTATAAAAAATAGTATGTTTTTATTTACCAAAAAGTATGCTTAGTAAATTTTTATAAAAAGGTTTTTATAAAAATGAAAGGCTTACACTTACAAGTGGGCTAAATTATAACAAATGGGCTTATTTTCTTAATGGACTTACTTTACTTAATGGGCTATTTTTCTACAAATGGGCTTATTTTCTTAATGGGCTTATCTTCATAATGGGCTTAACATAAATTCATGGGCTAAGCCCAAACACCAAACATATGGGCCAAAGCCCAACACTATTTAAGCCCAACACTATTCAAGCCCAATACTATTCAAGCCCAATACTATTCAAGCCCAACACTATTCAAGCCCAACACTATTGAGGCCCAACACTATTGAGGCCCAACACTATTTAAGGCCCAACACTATTTGAGGCCCAACACTATTTGAGGCCCAACACTATTGAGGCCCAACACTATTTGAGGCCCAACACTATTTGAGGCCCAACACTATTTAAGGCCCAGCACTATTTAAGCCCAATAACTTGAAAACATGGGCTTGGCCCAATGTTACCATTATTGGAAACACAACTATACAATTGATACATATAAGACACGAAATTCAGCGGACTAGATCCGACTATACAACTCACAAGATACAAGATAACATTTATATATATATTTGGTGGAAAATATATATATAACATTTGAACAACTCATTCATCGAATACACAGTTAACGAACAGTAAAGACATACAAGTCTTACACATATTGAAGACACAAGACTTGTACTCAAGTTCTTTACAAAGACCGAAGTGTCTAACAAAAATAAGAACATTTGTAGGTCGCAACGCTATTCAGGACGACCGCACGTGAGATCTTATTTACATCTATTCACAGGACGCGATATTGTGAGTTCATGTCCCCTGTTCATTTAAATGTTTTACAACTTTACAACTATCGGGGAAGATACATGTTCAATCGTATGTTAAAGTTAGGTAATGAAACACCTTAGATCATGTGCGAATTAGGGTCATACATCTAAGCACCATTAATCCAGTTTGGACCTAGGTACAGAGGGTTAGATCTAATGGGTATTGGCGAGCTCCACTCTTGGTCGTGGACCCATACAGAAGAGTGCGTTTGTGACCCAGTCGATAGTAGTCGACAAGAAATCGTCTAGGTTTGGATTGCTTCCTAATTCGTCACACATATTAATGTCCTCGCGAAACATCAATGATCAACGATTTCATTGACGCTTTACATACTACACCTACATACAGATACATCTTATACAACTCACAATTTAAGGATACATTTTTATACAACTCACATTTTATGGATACATTTTATACAACTCACATTTTACAGATACATCTCATACAGCTAAACTGCATGAACTCGCTCAACTTTTGTTGATGTTTTCAAACTTAACATGTATTTCAGGAAATTAGTGGACCTGGCAGACATTTCAGTCAAGGAAAGCCAGTATCAAGACTCCATGCCACCATTTGAAGGGTTTGCCCGTTATATACCGCCTCTTTGCGGTGATATAGTGGTCAAAGCCTTGACATTTTAAGACTTACATTTTGATGTATAGAACGATGAAAACATATTTTCATTTGATGGTTTGTAACAAATACATTTAACTTATGTTGCGTTCTTTTGAAACGATTATGACAATGGCATTGGAGCTTGTTTTTATTCATTTAGTATGTTCACTTATATTGTTATGCAATGAGAACCGATCAGATCACACCTCGCGCTTCCGCTACGAGCGGGTGTGACAGTAAGAAACAACTACATGATCAAAACGATGTTCATCCATTCATAAAATTTGAGTATTACAAACACAGGTTATTTAAGTTTTAAAACACAACCTTCGACTAGGTTACAAACCAACAAAAGTGGATGTCATCTAAACTTGAAGTCTACTTCTAGTTACAACACCCACGCCCAAGATCCAACCTGTCACCTGAAATACATGTAATTTGGAAAACATCAACAAAAGTTGAGCGAGTTCATGCGTTTTGTGTGAGTACTGTAATCTTGTAAATCTTTGAGAGACTCCTTTGTAAACAAGTATGAAAAGCGTGTATGAACAAAATTGTTTTACAAGGACTTTAAGGCATGTGAGGACATAGGGAGCACTCGTAATGAGTAGGCATATACCCTTGTCGATTTTCCCTCGACTAAGTCGATTTCCCTCGACTATGTCAATTTACCTTGACTATATCAATTTCCCTCGACTATGTCGATTTCCCTCGACTATGTCGATTTCCCTCGACTATGTCGATTACCCTCGACTGGGACACCGAAGCACTCAAATGATCACATGAGGACCATGAGTGGGGCTCGGCCGTACCCGTTAGATCTAACCCTCGTCCCTAATTAAGTATTAATGGCATTCCAATATTTAGTCTATGCTCACATGATCTAGTATTTCATAGGCATTTCATACCGTTTAAGCATTCGTAACATGTATTTCACCCCCGAGAGTTATAAAACCAAAAACAGTTAAGAGAAAAGGGGGAGCATGAACTCACTATTTTGCGTCTTCAGTACTCGTAACTCAAATCTCGTCAGCAAACACGACTACCTACAATCTGCTAGGGTCTATTAGACGAGCGGGCCATACCTTGCCTTAGTATTCATGTTTTTGAGTTACGTTTCTTTTATGTCTTTAACATTATCCCAAGTTATAATACTCCTCAAGTATTTATTTTTGCATTTCCTTCCCAAGGATGGGAGTATTTCATACATGTATATTTGTATTCTCGTATTTGTAGTTTCCAAAATAATATATTTTCTCTTTGTCGAAAATACAATATTACTCTTGTAATATTTTCAAAACTCATATTTTCATTTCTTGTATCCAAAACAATATTTACCAAAAACATATTTATAACGGTATTTTCCGGAATATTTTGTAAGTTACGTTCTTGCGTTCGACTTCACAATATTACGTGTGTAACTTATATACTTATTCCTTGTGATTTTTGGTAATATTTTGGATTGTAAGCCCTTGATATTTTGTTAAGTTATATCATTTTACCCTAAAATAATATAACTATTTCACAACGTATACAAATATTCACACAAGTGTCCTTTATACATATATATATGTTCTAAATATATATTCACCCATTTTGTTTATATAAATCATCCTCCAATACTTGTATTTTTGTAACAAAATCTATGGCAAGTTTATAATGAAAACCATAGTTAAAACTCACTTGTAAATATTTGTTTAGAAAATATTTTTCTAAGTGTTTGTATTTTTAGAAAATTTTGCCATAGTTTCCCCTAAAAATGGAGGTGTCCATGCTATCAAAGCATATCATTTTATTTTCAAAATCATCACAAACAATCAATAATATAAACAAGACTTACCATATGCTTTACATATGCAATTTACACTTTGTCATGAACTTGAATTTTTGTAGAAAGTTGTAGTAACTTAACATGTTATTTAGTAGGTTAAGTTACCCTCTAAAACATGGTTATTTGTTTAATAATCACATTCTTGAAAGATCTAGTCCTTTACAACTTGCAAGATGATTTTTCCAAAAACAGTTCTTTTGTGCTTCTCTTGTTAATAACATGTCTCTATACTTGATTTACCACTAAAAATATGATTAGCTTCTTTAAAAATCATGACCTTGTAAATCTTGTAAATAACTTTGAAAATATTATTTTTGAAGTCTTTTATTTTTTTTAGACTCATAACATGTATCACAAATCATCATACAAGTTCAATACATACACTAGAACAACTTGATCTTTATGTTTTAGAGCTTTATGTTAAAGATTAACTTCTTATTCTTTCATGATCTTCCTGTTTAATAACTTTCATAAACTTTTAACCACCAAAATAAGAAGTAAAATAGGATCAAAGAAGCTTACTACTAGCACTATGGCTAGGGAAGAATTCAAGAAGATGAAGATGACAAATGAGGTGGATAAAAGCACTAGAGTGAGGTCCTTCACTTCTCCTTGCTTGCAACCTTCTTATGTATGCTTGTTACACCTTAGAGAGTGCTTAGATTACTTGAGAGTGAGTTGAAAATGGATGTGTTAGAGAGGGGGTGTTGGGCCGTAGCTTATTGAGAGGGAGAGAGAAGTGTTTGTAGGTTGAAGATGGTGAAGATGAATGAGGAAGATCTAGTATGATAAATTTATAACCAATCTAAATCTTTCACCAAATCAAATCATATCTAACAAGATCATGGGAGATTTAAGGAGATCTAGGTAATCTTTGCAAGATCTTGGAAGATCATGGTGGGGTCATTGTGACCGTCCACTTATATGGGGGGGTCTAAGTGTAACTTTTAACCATATAGTTTGATTTATGGTTCAATTTCAAGTGTTAGTTGCAAGTGTTATTTACTAGACATTTTTAGTGGGTGTTAGGATGTTTGGGGATCATAACTAGTTCCGAAACATTAAAACAATGCTTTTAGTATAATTTTGATGTTTCGGGTAATGTCCGGTTGTTCGGTTAGATACCGGTTCGTTATTGTGTCAAACTATTCCATTTAGTGTTCTTTATGTACCCTTTTGTAACGCTTTTAATCCCCGACACTTAGGGAAGCATTCAGGACCTTTTAGTCATATTTTTGCATGTAATAAACTTGTTAAAATGCTGAATTTTTGCTGATTTATGCAGAATTCTACACTTTATGTGGGTTTTAGGCACTTTCCGGCACTTTATCTATCACCTAGAAAAGCAGTTTTGTGGTCCTTACTTCCCTACACACTATACTTGTGTAATACGTAGTCTCTGGCTCATACTGGGCCTCAAAACATTGTCTGTCTATGTACTGAACTTCGTCAGCATTTTAGTTTGTCTGGTAATGGTGCCAATTCTGTTATGTGCATCATTAGAACTATATTGTGTTGCATGTAGCAACGATAAAAGTCTTGAAACATGAAATGCCGATATATGTATATAACAGTGATCAGAAATTCATTTGTTGTGACAACCCTCACAAACCCAGGTATCCGTACAAATTAATTAATATTTAATTAGTGCTTAATTACTGTGCTTGATTACAATTGTGATTAAACTGCTTACTGATTTCTGTTACATACATACTCATGCATCACACTTTATACTGTCACTCTATTATTTACACACAAACTTTAGTGACAACCATGATGCACAAAGCACGGTTAGCACAGTGAGCGGATAACCCAGACAACATGCTGCCAATGCCAGCACCTAGACAGACAATATTTTGAGGCCAGTATGAGCCGGGAATAAAGTACTACACTGGTAGGGAGTGTAGGGAGGTGAGTATCACAAAACTGCGTCACTAGGTGATAATTATAGTGCCCGGAAGTGCCTAAAACATACTTAAAGTGCAGAATTCTGCACTAGTTAACCAAAATTCAGCATTTAACAATGCTAGTAAAGTGCAAAAACTTGGCAAAATAGTCCTAGACACTTTCCAAAGTGTTGGTAATTTAATGTGTCTCTAAAAATAACATAAAAGACACTTTATAGCTTTATTTAGCACTTTAACGGATCAACATCCAACCGAACAACCGGACTTTACCCGGAACATAAAAATATTGCCAAATACATTGTTTTTACTTTTCTGAGCTAGTTAGGGTCCCCGAACACCCTAACACACTTTATATTATATAACACATAATAATACACTAATCATATCATTGGATCTTAACCAAGTCTTGTAACTAGATCATCACCACCCAACCCCATACCCCCCCCCCCTACTTCGACGGTTACAAGGGGTGGGACACCCCCTTGCTTTCTTTCGAATATTAAATTGTTTATGTTAGATATTTAGGAACACATTGCATGATGGATAATAAGGATTATGGTTTATAAATATGTTTAGAGGTTAACCCTTCTCTTTCATCAAATCACACAACAAACAACTTATCTCTTTCTCTCCTTTGTGTCTTCGGCCGAACACCATCACCACCATACACCCATCATCAAGTTCTTGTTCAATCATTTCTCATACATACAAAGGTGTTAGAGGTTCAACAACTAAGCTTGGTGCACTCGGAAGCTCAAGGACCACTCTAGATTTCTTTTATCCACCACTTTACGCCTTGTTTCTTCCCTAGCCTTGTGCTAGTAGTAAGTGCTTCTAATCATCATCTTGATCTTGTTTTTGGTGGTTAATAGATGATTTAATGGTGAAAAATTAAGAAACCCTAAAGAACATGAACAAGTCTTAAACATAAAGTGTTAAAGGGTGGATAAAGAGAAGTTATGTGTGTAAATCATGTAAATCTTGTGTAGTTATGATTACTTGATGTTGTTTGTTAGTAAAAGTTGGATGGATCATCATCTAGATATGCTAGATCATGTTCAAGAACATGAACTAGTAAGATGTTAGTGTTAGAAATATGAAAGATGATGAAACCATCCACCATGAACTTGAAACTTGAATAAACATAATTTTTCTTGAAAAATAAGGTTATAAACTTGTAGATCTAAAGATCTACAAGTGGTTTTCCGGAAGAACCAAGTGAAAGATACTAGTTTTGTTAAAACCCGGATATTTTATGAACTAAAAGCATTCTTGGTAAATAAACAAGTGTATGAACACTTGTGTAACAAGGAAATTTCGTAAAGAAATATTTTTGTGAATCTTGACTAGAAGTTGTGAAACTTCAAATTCTTTAAAAATAAAGTTTTCAAGAAACCAATCATGTTTTTAAAGATAACAAGACCCACTAAATGTGTTGGTGATTTACTACATATTCTTACAAAACTCTCAAGTTCATGAGTTATGATTTAGGTTTATTTTTGTCAAAATTAGTGATTAAAGATTGTATATTGTTGGTTGGTAAATTGTTTGAATGATTTTACAAAAGAAAATGATACGCTAGTAAGCGTGGACACCTCCAATTACAAAGGAAACTCTGGCAAAAATTTTCTAGAATTTCAACACTTAAAAATATTTTTTCTAACAAATGTTTACAAATATATTTTTAACTTGGTTTTCAAAATAAACTTCGCCATGATTTTTATTCCAAAAATTACCAAGTACCGGAGGTGGATTTTCGTAAATAAAACTTGATAAATATATATTTAGAATGTATATTTTATAATAAAACGCTTGTGTGACTGTTTGTTATTTTGTGAACTGGATATATATTATTTTTAGGATAAAAATAATATAACTTGAAAATATCACGAGATTACGACTCCAAAATAATACCAACGCTCTCACAAATAAATATTTAAGTTACACTGGTATTGTTATTACAACGCGAACTTTAAAATGTAACTTATGCATATTTCGGAAAAATACTCTTATACGTATATTTTGACAAGTATTATTTTGGAGAAACTTATGAAATAAAATATAATATTTTTGGGAAAAATATGTATATTTTGGAATTAGAATATTTTAGACAAGTGATTAAAAATATATTTTTCAAGTGAGACTTAAAAATATATTTTCGAAATTATGACGTTACATGTATAAAAACCCCCATCCTTGGGAAGGAAATATAAAATAAATAAGAAGTGTGAATACGGAATAGTTACCTAACTATTTCTCCTAAAACGTTAAACCCTAAGCCAAGGCACGGCCATCCGTCTAATAGGCATTAGTACGTGTAGGTCGTCACACAGCAGGTTGAGTTGGAGACTTACATTTCAGGATACGCACTTCTGTGAGTTCATGTCCCCCTTTTCTCTTTACTGTTTTCAGTTTTATACTTCGGGGGTGAAATACATGCGACAATTATTACAGACTTTTATATACATGGTATGGTTAGCTTAAGGAGGGTTTACTACTTAGATCATGTGAGTGGGTAGGCTTTCTTGGGGCCATTAATCCTCATTGTAGGACCGAGGGTAAAGAGCGATAGATCTATTTGGGTGTAGCGAGCCCAGCTCCTGAGTCCACAGTACGGACTTGAGACCGACGCATAAATCCGCTAGGTTTGAGTCTTCCTGCATCACTTCACACATATCATTGGCTTTGCAACCCAATGGTGATCTCTTTTTCCTTAATTGCTACATACCAGGGATTTTTCATACATACAGACATATTACAAAGGTTTATACATACTCACTTATACATGAACTCGCTCAACTTTATGTTGATTTTTCAAATTACATGTATTTCAGGAAACTAAGGATCTGGCAAGGTATGCAATGCCGTCAAGCTGCGTAGGATTAATGATGTCATCCGAGTTTAGGAAATGTGACCTTTGCCTGGACGGGTGATGTGTGTAAAATGCAACATATAAATTACATCAAATGAGGCATAAAACTAACCCTTTTTAGTGCAAATATTGGAAAAAGAGTGTTTTTGTCTTCCTTTTGTATTTTCAGGATTAAATGAGCTCAAAAACGCAAAAGAAGCAAAAAGACAGCTAAATCCAACATAAATACAAGAAAAGGAACATTAGTGGACTGCCCGAACCCTCAACGGCACCTTCCAAAGCAAAATAGAGAAAACAGAAGACTGAACACGCCCCGTGCTCAGCCAGCACGGGGCCGTGCCCAAGAAGCAGCAGAAAAGACAAACCTATAGAAGCTTCTATTGCCCATCACGGGGCCGTGCTCAGCGGATACGGGGGCGTGTCGAAAGTACAGCAGGCGCATTTATTGTAATTGCGAATTACAATTAATGAGGAGAGAGAGTGTCAGACGGACACGGGGCCGTGCCCAGCGGACACGGGGCCGTGTCCAGCTCTCTGTTGCCTATAAATAGGAGTGCTTGGATTCATTTCATCTCATCCCTTGGCACACCACCTCTCTCACACTTCATCCACCACCCACCACCATCACAACACCATCATCCACCACCATCATCCATTGTCCATCGTAGAGTGTGTGAGTCGTCTCGGGATCCAAGATTGATCGTAAGAGTCTTGACAATCAAGGCCATGTTTGCCTAAGTCTCTTACATCACTTGGTGAAGACAAAGTGTCTAGTATAATACTTTTTATTTCTAATCTTTTGCACTTTTTATTTGGTTTTGTATTAATGACTTTAATAACTAGTTACTTATGTTGAAGGTGATCTTTCCTTATCGTTTGTCCGTGGTGTCTTGGCATTATTTTACTGTCTATATAAAATAAAGGATTTTCACCATTCATATCTCCACGGTCTATATGGAGATATGTTGGCTACCTGGTAGGGGGTTAAGGGAACGGTTTGGTAAAGGTCTTGCCATTGTTCAGCGTTTAGAGGTCCTGCAATGGACCTGGGTCAAATTTAGTAGGACCTCCTTCAATACTTCACGGTATTGGATGGCGGGGGTCCAAACTCTTTGATCCCCTCATAAGTTAACTACTATTAATACTATAACCCGGCTATTTAGGACTGTATCCCTGCTGACTCAGACTACTTAGCCGAGGGTAACGTCACCGCCAAAAGCGGGGCCTACCACAATACTGCATTAATAACTTAATTCATTATCTTCCAATAATCCACCCTTTTAGGATTGTATCCCTGCTGACTCAAACTACTGGGGTGAGGGTAACGTCGCCTTCAAAAGAGGGGCCTACTACAATAACTAAGATAATCTCTTAATTATGTGCAAAAGTGCGGAAATAATCAAAGGTTATACTAGATACGAGTCGGAACCAAGTGATTCATCTTGTCTATCTGTTTTTATTTTTATTATTTTATTTTCAGCATTTTAGTTAGTTTTATTTTTCTTAGTTTAAAACATTTTTCTAAACTTTTATTTTGGTTAGACGTTGAGGATAAACCGGTACTAAAAGCTCTTGTGTCCTTGGACGACCTCGGTATCTTACCAACGCTATACTACACTCAACGATGGGTGCACTTGCCCATATGTGTGTTTAGTGTTAGTGAAATATCGTGTTTTATAAATTTAAAACTTGGCTAAAATAAGTGTTAAAAAGGGCTTAAAATATACACCTAATATATATAACACTTTAACGCACATCAAGTTTTTGGCGCCGCTGCCGGGGACACAAGGATTTTAAGAAAGTTAGGAATCAACGGCCTAATCATCTTTTATTTTTCTTTTTATTTTTTTAGGATTTTCTTAGTTTTTCAGCTTCTGCAGAGCTCAGCACGGGCCGTGCCCGCTGAACACGCCCCCGTGCTCAATCATTGGAACTGGCAATCCTATTTTACATCAGACAGTAAGCTGAACACAGGGCCGTTCCCACTCAACACGCCCCCGTGCCCAAGTTTCAGTTACTGAAAACAGAACCGTTAGATCCCGACGGTTGGTAATTTCTGACATAAACATGAGTGATAGTAATTATTTTTACTTTCGGCACTCTTATGGTACGTGGTGTCAATTATGTGGTGGCGAACATGAAGAAGTAAAATGCTACTTCCTAAATTATAGGCCCCACTACATGGACCCACCATCTTCTCACAACCTTAAGAGGGGCGAAAGTAAAAATAAGCACTATTTCTCCCTCGAATGCGCCCAGCCAGATATTCAAGGGGAAATGCTCCTTAGCGAGTTATTTCAACTAGAAGAGCTAATTCTGAAATGGATAGAAGAGCTTGGGAAGGATTTTATTGATCCACCCCAAGACGATACCCATGAAGAAATGTTGGAACCGCATTCCGACAACCTCGTTGCTCCCAAAAATACCTTCGTACCTAGCAAAGACTTGGACGATAGTCGTCCCTGTGTCGATTGTGCCGTGAAGGACTCTCCATCGACTTCGTTCGGTGCATACATAGACCTGAGCGATTCGGCATATACCTTCTTTAACAAGAGCCCGGGAAAGGGTTGGACTTGTCCACCTAGAATGAAAATAGGAATTACCCTCACCGACAACCTCTTGCGTTCTCGCCTTAGTCTAGGACAATTAAGGTATATTAGGCACTTTGGGGTTGTTCCAACCAGTCAGGAGCCACCCGATACTAACAAGTTCCTTAAAAAAACTAGACAACTTCATAAAACAGTCCCTAGACACGGGGCCGTGTCCAGCCAACACGACCCCGTGTCCATCGAAAGATTCCATTCTGATCAGTACGTCAGAATACGGACAAACTGTGTCAGAACTCCACCTGCACACGGGGCCGTGTCCACTGAACACGGGGCCGTGTCCAGGATGCTGTCGTTTTCTATAAATGCAGCCAAGAATTCTGCACATTTGGACCAACTTGGGGCAGAGATTTGCAAGAATCTTCTCTCAAACTATCCTAGGTAAGTCTAAAAGAAGGTTCCAACAACCCATCTTGTCCTTTCCTCTTTTAGCCATTTCCTTCTTCTTCATCTTTCTCCAAGAGCTACCATTGAAAGTTTGGAATTCCTCCAACTCTATGGTAGGGATAAATGAGTTTTGTTCAAAGAATCTTGGTAAAAACATGTTATGAAACATTCTTTTAAGTTATTAGTAGCCAAAAAGGCCCCACAACATTCAAAAAATAACTTAAAAATCCAAGTTTCCTTGTTCCAAAACTCTGCAGAAAGATGAACACGGGGCCGTGCTCAGTGAGCACGGGGCCGTGTCCGGTCACTGTTTCATTAAATAAACTATTTTTAGTTTATTTTTCGTAGGATGACGAGTGAAAACAGCGAAACATCTCCTGTGCATTCGCCAAACAGCCGAAGAGGAAGAAGACCCTCCATTGAAGCTACACTTGTACACTATGTGATAGCATTAAGGGAGGCTCTCGACGAAATGACTTCAGTAGAGGAGGTCCTAATCGACCGTATTAACGATCTTACGATGGGACTTGAAAGCAGCTTCCAAGAAATTAACCTCTTGCACCAGAGGTTAAATATTCTTGTAGCACCTCCAATGGAACCAGTCCTTCCTCAACAGGATTGGAACCTGGCACTCGGAATCAACAACCCTACCGGGTGGGAAGACTTTCCGGCGGAACCTCCCATGGAACACCAACAAGAGATCCCGGTGGAAGTTGAAACTCCTCAAACTAATGCCAATGAGCCTTCTTTTCTCCTTCCAAGGGAGGTAGAAGAATGGCTCGCCGACATTTGAGGAGAACCGCACTCGGAAGAAGGAGTTCAAAAAGGCCTTGTTTAACCAAGATTAATTACTTCTTGGAAATTTTGCTAAATTAAAATAAAGTAAAGGCTAGGACTCCATGGTTTGTTATTTCTTTGTTTTATCTAGTTTAATTTAGGATTATGTAAGTTCTCTCTATGATGAAATGAAATGATGGTTTTAAGGTTTGGATGGTTTGTAATGAGTACAACACACTCATGGTGGTAAAGGATGAAAAGGGGAACGAGAAAAATGATCCCATGCACAAGAACGAGGCAACCCGACAATTTTCTCCATTTCAGAAGGTTCAACACGGGCCGTGCCCAACCAACATGGCCCCGTGCCGAACCACCTGCAGAAAAACGCCCAGTACAGGTACCTGGACACGGGCCGTGTTCACCCAACACGCCCCCATGTCCAGCCTTCTGTTTGACTTATTTCAATTTTGTTACTGGCACTTGAACACGGGGCCGTGCCCGGATAACACGGGGCCGTGTTCAGCGCCCAGTAACACAATTTTTTTGCTTTTTAAACACTATTTTACACATCTAATCAACCTAAAAATTTATTTTTGGGACACATTGAGGACAATGTGTAATTTAAGTGTGGGGGGGATGCTAAAACCTTGAATTTTGCAAGTCCTAAATACAAGCCTTTCACAAAACTCTATTGGAACCGCTAATCACCCCAAATTTTTTCAAAAATTTCATTTTTTTTTACTTGTCTAGGTTTAACTCGGGAAATTCAAGTTCTCAAAAAGGTTATATTTTTACAAATTTACAACCGATAGCGTAGTGATAAAAAGAACCAACATAAGAAAATTATGAAAAGGCATAGCAAACTTATTTAAAATTTGATTATATACTTGATCACATAAAAACCCATTCCCACAAAAGTGAGTTTTGAGCCTTTATTGAGCACACAATTACATATCATTTGACTAAATGCTCATTTTTCGTTTCTTGTGTGAATAGCTGCTTGGTTCTTACAACTCTAGAACTTGCCATGACAATACATTCCCGGTCCTTATCAACTTAAACCCGAGTAAGTAAATGATGGAGGCATTAGGACTAACCCTTTTCATTTCTACACCATTATTTTTCTTTTTCCTTTACCACCTACCCAAAAATCCCCCTAGTTAGCCCCTTTGATCCTAAACCTTTTCGTTTCATCACCCAAACAAAAAACCCTTTCATCCACCAAAACCTTTTTCATTTTTAACCCTTTATTTTAGTAACAAGTTCGGTTCTTCGTGAAAAAAAAAATAAAAAAAAAATAAATAAATAAAAATTTTTGATAATGATGAAGCAAAAAGAAAATAAACAAACAAGTTAATCAAAAATAACTTAGTTTGAATAAAAGCTTCATCAAAATAAAAAGTTGCAAAAATACGAAAACCGACACTTGTTACGCTTTTAGCCCTTTTTCTACTAACCATTAACCCAACCACCTACCTTTAACCCTAGCCAACCCTTAACCCACAAAGTCCTCTTGATATCTACAAAGGTATAAAAGTTAAAAAGGAGGAGGATTGATTTCTTGGCAAGCCTATGGTAGGAATAAGTTCCGTGCCGCTCTCGAGTGATTCACTAAAAATACACCTTCGGCCGAGTGTGAGTGATTTCCCCGCGAGGTATGTGAACTTGTATATAAATAGAATTTTAAAAAGGCATGTTATGCCCAAATAAGTAATTTCTTTTATGAACAGTTCTAAATAAATCATTACGAATAGGAGTGTAAATAAATAAAAATAAAACCCAAAAAGATCTTGGAAATCCCGACACTCTACGACAAGCCCAAAACCTTCTCTTCTACCTATTCCATTTGGGAGTGTAAGCCACATATTAAAGAGTTTTGCTTGAGGACAAGCAAAAGTTCAAGTGTGGGGGTATTTGATGTGTGTAAAATGCAACATATAAATTACATCAAATGAGGCATAAAACTAACCCTTTTTTAGTGCTAATATTGGAAAAAGAGTGTTTTTGTCTTCCTTTTGTATTTTCAGGATTAAATGAGCTCAAAAACGCAAAAGAAGCAAAAAGACAGCTAAATCCAACATAAATACAAGAAAAGGAACATTAGTGGACTGCCCGAACCCTCAACGGCACCTTCCAAAGCAAAATAGAGAAAACAGAAGACTGAACACGCCCCGTGCTCAGCCAGCACGGGGCCGTGCCCAAGAAGCAGCAGAAAAGACAAACCTATAGAAGCTTCTATTGCCCATCACGGGGCCGTGCTCAGCGGACACGGGGGCGTGTCGAAAGTACAGCAGGCGCATTTATTGTAATTGCGAATTACAATTAATGAGGAGAGAGAGTGTCAGACGGACACGGGGCCGTGCCCAGCGGACACGGGGCCGTGTCCAGCTCTCTGTTCAGCCTATAAATAGGAGTGCTTGGATTCATTTCATCTCATCCCTTGGCACACCACCTCTCTCACACTTCATCCACCACCCACCACCATCACAACACCATCATCCACCACCATCATCCATTGTCCATCGTAGAGTGTGTGAGTCGTCTCGGGATCCAAGATTGATCGTAAGAGTCTTGACAATCAAGGCCATGTTTGCCTAAGTCTCTTACATCACTTGGTGAAGACAAAGTGTCTAGTATAATACTTTTTATTTCTAATCTTTTGCACTTTTTATTTGGTTTTGTATTAATGACTTTAATAACTAGTTACTTATGTTGAAGGTGATCTTTCCTTATCGTTTGTCCGTGGTGTCTTGGCATTATTTTACTGTCTATATAAAATAAAGGATTTTCACCATTCATATCTCCACGGTCTATATGGAGATATGTTGGCTACCTGGTAGGGGGTTAAGGGAACGGTTTGGTAAAGGTCTTGCCATTGTTCAGCGTTTAGAGGTCCTGCAATGGACCTGGGTCAAATTTAGTAGGACCTCCTTCAATACTTCACGGTATTGGATGGCGGGGGTCCAAACTCTTTGATCCCCTCATAAGTTAACTACTATTAATACTATAACCCGGCTATTTAGGACTGTATCCCTGCTGACTCAGACTACTTAGCCGAGGGTAACGTCACCGCCAAAAGCGGGGCCTACCACAATACTGCATTAATAACTTAATTCATTATCTTCCAATAATCCACCCTTTTAGGATTGTATCCCTGTTGACTCAAACTACTGGGGTGAGGGTAACGTCGCCTTCAAAAGAGGGGCCTACTACAATAACTAAGATAATCTCTTAATTATGTGCAAAAGTGCGGAAATAATCAAAGGTTATACTAGATACGAGTCGGAACCAAGTGATTCATCTTGTCTATCTGTTTTTATTTTTATTTTTTTATTTTCAGCATTTTAGTTAGTTTTATTTTTCTTAGTTTAAAACATTTTTCTAAACTTTTATTTTGGTTAGACGTTGAGGATAAACCGGTACTAAAAGCTCTTGTGTCCTTGGACGACCTCGGTATCTTACCAACGCTATACTACACACAACGATGGGTGCACTTGCCCATATGTGTGTTTAGTGTTAGTGAAATATCGTGCTTTATAAATTTAAAACTTGGCTAAAATAAGTGTTAAAAAGGGCTTAAAATATACACCTAATATATATAACACTTTAACGCACATCAACGGGTCACAAGTCTTAAACTGTGCTTTATTTATGTCTTTTGGTTGTGTCTCGTGAACAAGTTTTTAATTATGTCATGGTTGTAATTTGTTTCATGTGTCGACTTTTAAACAATGTTGTCTTGGTAACTTTTAAATCTGTTTGAATGGATGAACATCATGGTTATATTTTCATATAGCATGGTTGTGATTGTGCTATAGTATTAAGAAGTCACACCAAAATAAACCCACGCTTCCGCAAAGCCAGGGTGTGACAGCTTGGTATCAGAGCATCAATCATAGCGAACTAGGATTCTTTCTCGAGTCTAGACTATGATCACTAGGGCTCTCACGAAAACATTTTACATTGCATACACTAAAACGTCCAGATCCAGGATACAAAACATTTTTACAAATAAAAGGCACAAATACACTTTTTCAAAATTTATATAATTCAGTCTTAGAGACTGAGGGAGGTTCAGTCTTAGAGGCTGAGGGAGGTTCAGTCTTAGAGGCTGAGGGAGGTTCAGTCTTAGAGGCTGAGGGAGGTTCAGTCTTAGAGGCTGAGGGAGGTTCAGTCTTAGAGGCTGAGGGAGGATCAGTCTTAGAGACTGGGAGGTTGGTCTTAGAGACCAGGGATTTAGTCTTAGAGACTGGGAGGTTGGTCTTAGAGACCAGGGAGTTAGTCTTAGAGATTGGGAGGTTGGTCTTAGAGACCAGGGAGTTAGTCATAGAGACTGGGAGGTTGGTCTTAGAGATCAGGGAGTTAGTCTGAGAGGCTAGGGAGTTCAGTCTGAGAGGCTGGGAGGGTAGTCTAGGAAGACTAGGAGGATTGCTTACTTGCATTACCGTGACTTACATGTTTATTTGATTTTAGGATTGATATATGTGTATATATGTGATTGTGTTACAGACGTCATGGTTTCATCATTAGACACAGGAGTATCGGACACACTAGACCCCATGGCGATCGTGTCAGATGACGAGATTCCGTCAGAGCGAGAGGTCTACACATCGGACACCACCAGCAAAGACGACGATGATTTCCAGCCATTCGCGCTGCCTGACGACGGAGTTGAGCCTGCTAATGGCCTTCCTGCCGGGGATTTACCACTTGCGGTGATCCCTGCTCCTATTCCGCTTGCTGTATTCCCAGTAGTAGATATGCCACTCGCTGTCGATTCTGATGACGACGTCAATCTGTTTGAGGAGGATCCGCCTGAGGCTGACTATGAGGACGGGGCCCCTATTGGTGCTGACGTTATTCTTCCCATCGCTGAGGCCCCTGTGGAGGAGCTTCCTGTTGGTTCACCCGTCCCGGACTCATTGGAGTCTGTGGCATCTGCATCTTTGCATGACCATGGTGTGCAGTCTCACTCTTCTGACCCTGACATGGCGATGTCAGCTGCACCCAGTCCATCGCACGAGTTTGAGTTCGACCATGAGGTCGATGACGCTTTTGAGCCGATCTTTCCCCTGATTTCGATCCTGACCATGATATTGAATTTATTCACATAGATCAGCCCGTAGAGGCGCCCGTAGATCCTATTGATCCTTTGCTTGACATCCCTGCTGATTTCGATATGGATCTTGTTGACCCGGAGCCTAATGTGGCCCCAGAGCCAGTAGTTTAGAGATGACCCTGTACATGAGGATGCACCAGTCGCTGCACCTCTTGTCGGTGATATACCCGCTGTTGATATTCTCGCCGTTGCTCCACCCTTGATAGAGGATCCTGTTGTTGATGCACCATTTCCCGATCCCGTGCCGGTACTATTTGACCGTGCACCTTTTGCTACTCATATAGATCCACGTTACGCCGACACCCGTAACGGGTGGATCGATGACGATGACGATTACCCACCATTTGTGTTACCTGTTACACCTCCAGTAGCACCTGCTTCTGTACCCACTGATATTCCCTTGGTTCCCCCACACACCACAGATGTTCACCGCACTGATCTTCCGATAACCTTTCTCCAGGATATCCCTCTACCACGTCCTGGGGAGGGTTCATCGCGACAGTATTTTGGTCACGTACCTTTCATGTCAGGAGGCAGCCAGTTTATACCACAGATTTCTCATCCTACTTTTGTTCCACCTGTGCTGCCATCATCCTTACCATTCACACCTCAGTTTCTTTCTGTTGCACCGCCTACTGCACCATCTTTCATTCCATCTAGCGAGCCATTTTTATGGACTACGCCCCCTATCATGCCACTGTCTGATCCGTACCATGTTGGGTACTCTACGGAGGACATCCTTACTTCCTTGATGATACAGCAGGATGCATTGACGCGTCGTATTCAGGATTTGGAGAGAGCTCCACGTCCATCTTGTCATTGTCAGACCCCATTTGCAGCACCACACACTCCTCATCCACTTTCCCCCGATTCAGACGTTCGTTTCATGACATCTGAGCAGCAGATAGCATATTTGCTGCGCGCCTTAGAGGAGGACTGGTTACACATGCGTCGTTTACTTTTCTCTCATTTTCCTCCTCCTCCACCGCCATCAGCATAGGCATATTTTTGGTTTTATGCAGGTCGATATTTTGGTGAGAAGGTCGCTATTGAGCCAGCTTACGAAGCCTTTTGAGAGATGACACTTTTTGTAAACGATAGGTGTAGACAGATTTGTACTTTTGGGGGTGATGTAGCCCCACGATCTTACTTTGACATGTGATGTACTACTAAACTTGTAAAACACTGTTGTGGTCGTGATTAATGAAAAGCTCAATGGCAACATTCTCACTACATGATTTGTTGGGTTATACGTTTTAATTTATAACATGAGATGTTATGTGTGGATGAACGTTACTGTATATGTATAATTATCATACTTACTATGACCTGACCTATATGATCATCTTTTAGAAGATACCTCCAAGACGTGATGTACGCATGCCCACTACAGAAGTGGAACTCCAAGGGATCATTGCTGCAGCCATAGCTCAATATGCAGCCTCCCAAGGAGGAACAAGCGGGAGCCATTCAAGCAACAACGGCAACAACAATCCACCCCATGGTAATGTCAAGTGGCTTGAGACATATTACCATACATTTGGATATTTATAGCACGTCCGCTAATACCATTGGTAAATTTTAACGTATGTGCAGGGTGCACCTACAAGCAGTTTCTCGACTGTAAGCCCGTGAATTTCGACGGCACAGGAGGTGCCGTTGCGTTTGTTAGGTGGGCTGAAAAGACAGACTCTGTCTTAAGAATGAGCAAATGCGCTCCCGAGCAACAAGTAACCTACATCTCAGGGCTGTTTCTGGATGGAGCCCTATCGTGGTGGAATTTGCAAGTGCAAACTTTAGGAGAAGCTACTGCTTATGCGTTAACTTGGGCTGAGTTAAAAGAGTTAATGAGAAAGAAGTACTGCTCGCGTGCTGAAATACAGAGGTTAGAGAATGAGTGCTGGCATCTGAGAATGGACGGTCCTAAAATCGCAGAATATGTTCAAAGGTTTCATGATTTATCTCACGTAGTGCCGTACATGGTCACACCCGAGTTTAAACGTGTTGAGAGATTTATCTGGGGATTGGCACCCCAGATAATGAGTATGGTTACCACGTCCAAACCTGCCACGATCACGGAAGCCATAGACCTCAGTGTGGCGCTTACTGAAGAGACCATTAGGTTGAACAAATTTTCCATCTCGGAGCCGAAGAAGAAAGAGACTCACGTGGAGTCGTCTGGGGAAAACAAGCGAAAATTTTCGAATTTCAAGCAAGGTACCAACGTTATGAGCAAGAAAGGTGAGTCGAGCACACTGGCCAGGGCCAAAACCGGTGTTGAAAGCAGAGGAAAAGGTTATATGGGCACTCTGACCAGGTGTGATACATGCCAGCGCCATCATTATGGCCCGTGCGGATTGAGAAAATGAGAGTCATAATGGAGGAAACGGAAACCGTGGGAATTTTGCAAATCAAGCTGGGAGTGGAAATCGCAACCAAAATAACGCTCAAGGTGGAAATGGAAATGGGAATGGCCGAGGGCCAGGATGTTTCAATTGTGGAGATGTTCGGCACTTCAAGAGGGAATGCCCAAAGCTGAATCAAGCCCATGGAAGAGTCTTTAACATCGGCGCAAGGGAAGCGCGCCAGGATCTGAACGTAGTCACCGGTACGTTCCCTGTAAACCAACGTTTTGCATTTATTCTGTTTGATACTGGTGCCGATTATAGTTTCGTATCATTAGAATTTAAGAATATACTTGGGTTGACACCTAGTAAGTTAGACATTCCATAATCGATTGAATTGGCGAATGGGAAACTAGTTGAAACGGGCGAAGTCATCAGAGGATGCGTGATTGAGCTGGGAGAACGCGAGTTCACTTTGGATCTACTGCCTGTCGAATTGGGAAGTTTTGACATGGTGGTAGGGATGGATTGGCTATCGAGCAACAAAGTCGAGATTGTTTGCCACGAAAAGACCACCCGCATCCCAACAGAAGATGGAGAGACGATCGTAGTGCACGGAGAGAAGCGCGATACGCCTCTGAGAATCATTAGCTGTCTGAGAGCTAGAAAGTGTTTACAGAAGGGATGTGTTGCCTTCTTGGCACACATCGTGGATAAAGAAGCTGCTGAACGAAAGATTGAAGACATTCCAGTAGTAAAAGAATATCCTGAAGTCTTTCCAGAAGACTTTCCAGGATTTCCGCCGCAAAGACAAGTCGAGTTCCACATCGACTTAGTCCCAGGCGCCGGGCCTGTGGCTAAGGCACCTTACCGACTTGCGCCTTCAGAGATGCAGGAGTTATCGACACAACTTCAGGAGCTATTGGATAAAGGATTTATCAGGCCAAGCTTCTCACCTTGGGGAGCTCCAGTACTGTTCGTTAAAAACAAGGATGGTAGTTTTCAGATGTGTATAGACTACCGCGAGCTTAATAAGTTGACTATCAAGAATAGATATCCCCTGCCGAGAATTGATGATCTGTTAGATCAACTGCAAGGTTCGAGCTTTTATTCAAAGATCGACCTTCGATCAGGATATCATCAACTAAGGATACAAGAGGAAAGTATCCCGAAAACGGCCTTTAGGACTCGTTATGGACATTACGAGTTCCTGGTAATGCCGTTTGGGTTGACAAACGCACCGGCAGTTTTTATGGATTTAATGAATAGAGTTTGCAAGCCGTACCTCGACAAGTTCGTGATCATGTTTATTGATGACATTTTAATCTACTCGAAGACGAAGGACGAGCATGAACAGCACTTAAGAGCTATCCTGGAGCTACTTAAAAAGGAAAAATTGTACGCTAAGTTCTTGAAGTGCGAGTTCTGGCTGCGTGAAGTCCAATTTCTTGGACATGTAGTTAACGGAAATGGAATCCATGTGGATCCAACAAAGATCGAGGCGATCAAGAGTTGGGAAACTCCAAAGACGCCAACCGAGATTCGACAGTTCTTAGGTTTGGCGGGGTATTATCGAAGGTTCATTGAGGATTTCTCTAAAATCGCTCAACCTCTGACCGCACTCACACAGAAAGACAAAAAGTTTGATTGGAGTGATAAGCAAGAAGAAGCGTTTCAGTTGTTGAAGAACAAACTTTGTGACGCACCGATCCTATCGCTACCCGAAGGAATGGATGACTTTGTGGTATATTGTGACGCCTCGCGTCAAGGCTTGGGTTGCGTGCAGACGCAGCGCCAAAAAGTTATAGCTGATGTGTCACGCCAATTGAAGATTCACGAGAGAAACTATACCACGCACGACTTGGAGTTAGGCGCGGTGGTATTTGCGTTGAAGACTTGGCGACACTATTTGTATGGTACGCGATGTACAATTTATACTGATCACAAAAGCTTACAGCACATATTCGATCAGAAGGAACTCAACATGAGGCAAAGACGCTGGGTAGAACTATTGAATGATTATGATTGCGAGATCAAATACCACCCAGGGAAAGCAAATGTGGACGCTGATGCCCTGAGCCGAAAAGAGAGGATCAAGCCCATAAGGGTTAGGGCTTTGGAGATGATTGTCCAGACAGACCTCTCTCTGCGCATTCGTGCCGCACAGAGAGAAGCTTTGAAAGAAAGGAATATTGAGGACGAATATCTCCGTGGGATGGAGAAGCAGTTAATACCAAACGAGGAAGGAACTTTATGCTTCATGAAACGGATTTGGGTTCCTCTGTTTGGTGGTTTGAGAAAGGTTGTTTTTGATGAAGCCCACAAGTCGCGGTACTCAATTCATCCTGGAGCGGATAAGATGTACCAGGATCTCAAGGACTTCTACTGGTGGCCTAGGATGAAGGGCGATGTTGCAGTATATGTAAGTGTTTAACATGCGCCAAGGTAAAGGCCGAGTACCAGAAGCCTTCAGGTCTCCTGCAGCAACTTGAAATACCCAAATGGAAGTGGGAGCAGATTTCAATGGACTTCATAACGAAGTTGCCAAAGACGCCTAGAGGCCATGATACAATTTGGGTGATAGTAGACCGTCTAACCAAGTCTGCGCACTTCCTGCCAATCAAGGAGAAAGACAACACCAGTAAACTTGCTGAAATATACATGAGAGAGATTGTTGCACGACATGGAGTGCCTCTCTCGATTATCTCTGATAGAGATGGACGCTTCGTGTCAAGAATTTGGCAGTCTTTCCAAGAAGCTTTTGGCTCACAGTTGAACCTAAGTACTGCGTTTCACCCGCAAACTGATGGCCAAAGTGAGAGAACTATTCAGACGTTGGAAGATATGCTGAGAGCATGTGTAATGGATCTAGGTGGTAGCTGGGATAATCATTTACCATTAGTCGAATTTTCGTACAACAACAGCTACCACACAAGCATTGGAGCCGTGCCATTTGAAGCTCTTTATGGACGCAAGTGTCGATCACCGCTATGTTGGGCTAATGCGGGTGATAGACAGCTTGTTGGTCCCGAAATAGTCCAAGAGACGATAGACAAGATTGCACGAATTCGAAAGCGCATCGAGGCGGCTCGCGACAGACAGAAAGCCTATGCAAATCAAAGAAGAAAACCTCTACAGTTTGAGGTGGGAGATATGGTTTTATTGAAGGTTTCACCCTGGAAGGGTGTGGCACGCTTTGGAAAGCGTGGGAAGTTGAATCCGCGTTACATTGGCCCATTCAGAATCCTGCAAAGGATCGGGCTTGTAGCCTACAAATTGGACCTACCTGCTGAACTTAATGGTGTTCATGATACATTCCACGTATCAAATTTGAAAAAGAGTCCAACACAAGAAACAGTGATCATTCCTGCTGACGAAGTTCATATCGACGACACGCTCCACTTTACTGAAGAACCCGCTGAGATTACGGATTGGAAAGTTAACAAAACGCGCAGGAGTAGTGTCAAACTCGTCAAAGTTCGATGGAATGCAAGACACGGCCCAGAATTCACGTGGGAACGTGAAGATCGTATGAAGGAGAAATACCCCCACTTATTTCCCAAGACCCCTGCAACTAGAAGCAGAGCCTAAAATTTCGGGACGAAATTTCTCTAACGGGGGGAGAATGTGACAACCCTCACAAACCCAGGTATCCGTACAAATTAATTAATATTTAATTAGTGCTTGATTACAATTGTGATTAAACTACTTACTGATTTCTGTTACATACATACTCATGCACCACACTTTATACTGTCACTCTATTATTTACACACAAACTTTAGTGACAACCATGATGCACAAAGCACAGTTAGCACAGTGAGCGGATAACCCAGACAACATGCTGACAATGCCAGCACCTAGACAGACAATATTTTGAGGCCAGTATGAGCCGGGAATAAAGTACTACACTGGTAGGGAGTGTAGGGAGGTGAGTATCACAAAACTGCGTCACTAGGTGATAATTATAGTGCCCGGAAGTGCCTAAAACATACTTAAAGTGCAGAATTCTGCACTAGTTAACCAAAATTTAGCATTTAACAATGCTAGTAAAGTGCAAAAACTTGGCAAAATAGTCCTAGACACTTTCCAAAGTGTTGGTAATTTAATGTGTCTCTAAAAATAACATAAAAGACACTTTATAGCTTTATTTAGCACTTTAACGGATCAACATCCAACCGAACAACCGGACTTTACCCAGAACATAAAAATATTGCCAAATACATTGTTTTTACTTTTCTGAGCTAGTTAGGGTCCCCGAACACCCTAACACACTTTATATTATATAACACATAATAATACACTAATCATATCATTGGATCTTAACCAAGTCTTGTAACTAGATCATCACCACCCAACCCCATACCCCCCCCCCCCCACTTCGACGGTTACAAGGGGTGGGACACCCCTTGCTTTCTTTTGAATATTAAATTATTTATGTTAGATATTTAGGAACATATTGCATGATAGATAATAAGGATTATGGTTTATAAATATGTTTAGAGGTTAACCCTTCTCTTTCATCAAATCACGCAACAAACAACTTCTCTCTTTCTCTCCTTTGTGTCTTCGGCCGAACACCATCACCACCATACACCCATCATCAAGTTATTGTTCAATCATTTCTCATATATACAAAGGTGTTAGAGGTTCAACAACTAAGCTTGGTGCACTCGGAAGCTCAAGGACCACTCTAGATTTCTTTTATCCACCACTTTTACGCCTTGTTTCTTCCCTAGCCTTGTGCTAGTAGTAAGTGCTTCTAATCATCATCTTGATCTTGTTTTTGGTGGTTAATAGATGATTTAATGGTGAAAATTAAGAAACACTAAAGAACATGAACAAGTCTTAAACATAAAGTGTTAAAGGGTGGATAAAGAGAAGTTATGTGTGTAAATCTTGTGTAGTTATGATTACTTGATGTTGTTTGTTAGTAAAAGTTGGATGGATCATCATCAAGATATGCTAGATCATGTTCAAGAACATGAACTAGTAAGATGTTAGTGTTAGAAATATGAAAGATGATGAAACCATCCACCATGAACTTGAAACTTGAATAAACATAATTTTTCTTGAAAAATAAGGTTATAAACTTGTAGATCTAAAGATCTACAAGTGGTTTTCCGGAAGAACCAAGTGAAAGATACTAGTTTTGTTAAAACCCGGATATTTTATGAACTGAAAGCATTCTTGGTAAATAAACAAGTGTATGAACACTTGTGTAACAAGGAAATTTCGTAAAGAAATATTTTTGTGAATCTTGACTAGAAGTTGTGAAACTTCAAATTCTTTAAAAATAAAGTTTTCAAGAAACCAATCATGTTTTTAAAGATAACAAGACCCACTAAATGTGTTGGTGATTTACTACATATTCTTACAAAACTCTCAAGTTCATGAGTTATGATTTAGGTTTATTTTTGTCAAAATTAGTGATTAAAGATTGTATATTGTTGGTTGGTAAATTGTTTGAATGATTTTACAAAAGAAAATGATACGCTAGTAAGCGTGGACACCTCCAATTACAAAGGAAACTCTGGCAAAAATTTTCTAGAATTTCAACACTTAAAAATATTTTTTCTAACAAATGTTTACAAATATATTTTTAACTTGGTTTTCAAAATAAACTTCGACATGATTTTTATTCCAAAAATTACCAAGTACCGGAGGTGGATTTTCGTAAATAAAACTTGATAAATATATATTTAGAATGTATATTTTATAATAAAACGCTTGTGTGACTGTTTGTTATTTTGTGAACTGGATATATATTATTTTTAGGATAAAAATAATATAACTTGAAAATATCACGAGATTACGACTCCAAAATAATACCAACGCTCTCACAAATAAATATTTAAGTTACACCGGTATTGTTATTACAACGCGAACTTTAAAATGTAACTTATGCATATTTCGGAAAAATACTCTTATACGTAAATTTTGACAAGTATTATTTTGGAGAAACTTATGAAATAAAATATAATATTTTTGGGAAAAATATGTATATTTTGGAATTAGAATATTTTAGACAAGTGATTAAAAATATATTTTTCAAGTGAGACTTAAAAATATATTTTCAGAATTATGACGTTACATGTATAAAAACCCCCATCCTTGGGAAGGAAATATAAAATAAATAAGAAGTGTGAATACGGAATAGTTACCTAACTATTTCTCCTAAAACGTTAAACCCTAAGCCAAGGCACGGCCATCCGTCTAATAGGCATTAGTACGTGTAGGTCGTCACACAGCAGGTTGAGTTGGAGACTTACATTTCAGGATACGCACTTCTGTGAGTTCATGTCCCCCTTTTCTCTTTACTGTTTTCAGTTTTATACTTCGGGGGTGAAATACATGCGACAATTATTACAGACTTTTATATACATGGTATGGTTAGCTTAAGGAGGGTTTACTACTTAGATCATGTGAGTGGGTAGGCTTTACTTGGGGCCATTAATCCTCATTGTAGGACCGAGGGTCAAGATGGATAGATCTATTTGGGTGTAGCGAGCCCAGCTCCTGAGTCCACAGTACGGACCATTGGGTGACTTTGAGCCCGACGCATAAATCCGCTAGGTTTGAGTCTTCCTGCATCACTTCACACATATCATTGGCTTTGCAACCCAATGGTGATCTCTTTTTCCTTAATTGCTACATACCAGGGATTTTTCATACATACAGACATATTACAAAGGTTTATACATGAACTCGCTCAACTTTATGTTGATTTTTCAAATTACATGTATTTCAGGAAACTAGGGATCTGGCAAGGTATGCAATGCCGTCAAGCTGCGTAGGATTAATGATGTCATCCGAGTTTAGGAAATGTGACCTTTGCCTGGACGGGTCACAAGTCTTAAACTGTGCTTTATTCATGTCTTTTGGTTGTGTCTCGTGAACAAGTTTTTAATTATGTCATGGTTGTAATTCGTTTCATGTGTCGACTTTTAAACAATGTTGTCTTGGTAACTTTTAAAACTGGTTGAATGGATGAACATCATGGTTTTATTTTCATATAGCATGGTTGTGATTGTGCTATGGTATTAAGAAGTCACACCAAAATAAACCCACGCTTCCGCAAAGCCAGGGTGTGACATTTGTCTTGTAAACTAGATCATGCACAGTTATTAAAGCACAGATTACTGTTCAATTAGTGTACGGAATGTACGGAAGAGTGACAGTTGTCACAGAATCCCTCCGTTAAAAGAATTTCGTCCCGAAATTCTAGCGATGCCATCGGTCGCAGGGGAGTTGTGAATCAAATGTGGTCACTTATGTTTAAAATTTTTCTTCATGTTCCCATGTACTCTGGGTCATGATATGAATTCTAATGTACTCAAGTAAATCAATTACGTTTTTTTTTTCTATGTTTTGTAGACTCTTGGTCCGCAACCTTAACAGGTTCTATAGTAATTTTGTCGTTTGTCATTGACGTGAATCTTATTTGTGGGAACAATGACTGTTCCTTGAGTCAGACTCCTCTAAAGACTAGACACATGGAATGTGTCGCGATCACTACTGATCTTTTTCTGGAAGTTTCAATTTGTGAGCAATGGTTCCGATCCCTACACCGGGGGTCCAACCTTTACGTTTTCCAAATCACACCACACCTTCTCTAGGCGAGGCTCCCATTAAAGCCATACTTCTTATTTCAAATTCCTACGATTTCTGTAGCTCGTCGACGCAGTCTTTCTATATTCTGCGGGCTGTCTTGATATGATCACCTATCTGAACGATCTTGCCTCTAGTTTTTTTTTTTTTTGGACCAACTCGGGCCAGTAGATTGTTTATCTCCGGTCTCCGTTCAACACGACGGGGATCGACTTATTATGTTCCATCTAAAGCTTCACATGAAGCGGTTTAAACAGCGGTTTGATAAATATTGTTGTAGAAAAACTCCACTAAGGGCAAGTGAGTGTTCCAATTTTTCATCAAAGTTTATCACACAAGCACGTAACATGGACATACAGTCTGCATCGTTCAGTAGCTTAGTCCATCTACGTTAATATTCAAGTTCTTACGATCAACGGTGTGCTGCAACCCCTGTGATCAGTAAAGGTCGTGCAGCGTTTTCTTACAAGTAATGTTGTCAAATTTGCGGCGCGCAATCACTGTATCTAGATCATGGCTTCTTCTCATGATCCCTTAATCAACGTGACACGTATGCAATGTCGTGGTCTCGTTGCATCGACACGCAATCGAGACTTTGTTGAGAAACGTCACATAATTGCAATTCTAACTCCTTAGCTCTTGATTGCAGGGTTGGCATGAATCTCGTTCTTATCCACCATGTATCCTAAAGTTCTTATCTTGCGAATTCGAAATCCGTTTTTTGACATCTTATCACATAACTGTTCTTTCTCCAAGAGTTGCAAGATAAATTGCAGATGACCTTACTTGGTCGTTGAGCATATAGTCAATAAATATAATCATGATCTATCCAGGTATGGCTTACACGTTTGATTCATGAGGTCCATGAATATTGTCGATGCATGTGTTAAGCCAAACGGTACGACAAGGAACTCGTACTGCTCGAAGCGAGTCCTAAAGGTCATTTTAGGGATATTTCCTTCTTGTATTCACAGTTGAGGATACCCTGTCCTCAAGTCGATCTTTGAGTGGTAACTAGGACCTTACGATTTGTCTGCTCATGTCATCAATAGTTAAGCAAGGAGTGATAGATCGCAATTAGCAATCTTTTCTTCCTTTGACTTTGACTTTGACTTGTACTTTGACTTTCAAAAAGCGGGTTGTTACACAACCGGTCACCACATGAAACCCCAGGTAAAGTCCTTAAATTTCTTTTATTGAAATTCTGACTTTTGCATTTAGTGAGTAGATTTTTTAACACCTCTACTCCTCTTAATGGTCATTGTATCACGATAATTTATTTCATAGTAGCGAACACTCATTTGCTTCATTTCTCGATAAATTCATATGTCACACATACATTGTTCGTTACGCATCTGGCTTCGCGTCGAATGATCGTTTCCATCAAAATTTCAAATATTATTTCGCTACATCTAATTATTGCTTTGTGATTTGAATAACTTGCATTATTGTAAGTATTGACTCCTTGATATTGAGTCAACGAACTTTCTTGAAACTCCTCTTTCTTTTCAAGTATGTACATGATCTTGCATTGTAACCATGCTGAAATTTCCTTGTTGATACATGTATTTATTGTTGGATTGCGCCTAAACCAAGTTCAGTTGTTTGAACTTGTCCACTACACATATTCAATTCAAGGCACCATATGATGTATTGAGAACATCATATTCAAATCGATTTTTAACAAGCGTTTCATTTGTTTCGAGACCTATTAGACTTGTTTAGTCTTCACTTTATTTGAATTGTTTCTTTAGTCACGACCACCTACTGGTGGCACTTTCACTAATTTGAAGCTTGCGCTAATCTCGTTTACACATCTCATGCACGGATTTAATTATTTATTTATTGATTTATTTCAATTCCACTTTGATTTATCATATTAAAGCAGTCTTAATACTATAGATGCAAATTTCTATAGCCTTCGTCGAGTATTAAGTCTTTATATGTATATGTATATGTTTATGTTTGAACATGTTTGTTTGTTTATGTTTGCCTTCGTACGAAGGGATGTATGATAGGCTAGTTTTGTTCGAAGTGAGGACATGCCCTGGCTTCGTACGAAGCCACCATGGCTTCGTACGAAGGCCCTTGAGGTCTATATATAGGGGCAGTGGGTTCTCACCAATTGTAACTTTTGGCATTCTGATCCGAAGTGCTGCCAAATTTCTCCTGGCTCTGTATTTTGCTAAATCATCAATGAGAACGTACTTTAACTGTGTATGCTTGATCTCTATGTCTACTACACACACGGATTCCACACGTAGCGTGTAGGTTTACCGAAACCGGTCGGAGCGCATTAGTCAAAGAGCGATCAATGTCCTCACAAGTGGTATTAGAGCTTGGAGGCCGGATTCGTGACAAAGGATAAACATCTACCAGAGATTCCTACTGATTTGAGCTGATTCAAATCAGAATTCTTCTATCTTCTACTACTTCTCTCTTCTTTTTGAGTTTTTGAAACTTTTGGGACTTTGAACATCGAATTCGAGTTGAATCCACGGACATATTCAACTGAATTTTTGACATTCTATGCTAAAAGCATCATTAATCAATCCTCTAAAGTTTTAGACTTAAAATCAACCTAAATCAATCAAAATCAGCTAAAAATCATGAAAAAACATAACAAAGTTCTTCGCAGCTTAGCCACGTACGAACGCACGCTCGTACGAAGGCAGTGTTCTTGAGTGATAGTGTTTGCAAAAGTTTTTTGTTCGAAGGGACTGTTATAGCCTCGTACGAAGACACGTTGTCTCGTACGAATGCACAAATTCTTGTTTGTTTGATTCCTGGCTTTATACGAACGTAGGATATTGGTTTCGTACAAACATAGTCTTGTTAGTATTTTCACCTCAAAATTTTTCTAAGTGTTTGTAATTTTCAGGTACCAATAATGGCTGATGAATTTTTGAATCCATTCTCCGACTCATATGCTTTCAACAGCACTGGAACAACTTCTTCTGATGGAAACCCAAAAACTGCAACGAAAGCGATTTCTTATTCGCTCAATGTTGATAACGCATGTGGAACGTACAATAAACCTCCCAAGTTGATGAATATTGAAGATTATAACCGATGGGCAAAAATATTTGATAACTGACTGAGGGCGTTCACATATGAGAGTTGGAAGCTTGTACAAGTGGGTACACGACTACACGAACAGAGTTCATAAATTTGGGATCGGGCGAGCTAGATTTGTTTATAGCTGAAGAGAAAGCAATAGCATTACTCCATCAATCAGTTCGGAACGATATCATCTCATTGCTTGATTACAACACATCGAAAAAATTATGGGAGGCTCTAAAGAAGAAGTGCACAGGAGGTGATGAAATTGTGAAGAACAAGAAATCTTTACTGAAGAAAGAATTCGATTTGTTTGTGTGCATGAAGGATGAGAACGTTCGATAGTTGATTGAGAGGTTCTCTCATCTGAAAGTTGAACTTGACAGGTTTGGGATCGAAAAGGACCAGGAGGAGATTGTTGAGAAACTTTTCGAAGCGTTACCCAATGAGCAAGAGAAGCAGTATTATGCAATTGTGCTAAAAAATACCAAAACAATGAAAGAAATAACGCTAAATTGGTTAATCGAAAAGTTGGAAGGTCACGAACTCGAGATTAAAAAGAAAAATAAAATGAATAATGCTACTTATCAGCAAAACGTGAACCTTTATTACCGTGGAAGCATGATCTCCAACACTTCATCGCCCAAAACAACATTTAGTGCTGAGAATTCAAAAAATACTTCGAAAGATAACTCAGGAAGTGGATCTTCGGGTACTAGTGGTTTTGGTTATCATAGTTCAGGGTCAAGCACACCAGCACAGTCTACTCCAAATGCTCAACAGAACCAAAGTGCTCCTAATTCAAATGTTTTTTTCCAATGTAACATTGCTGTGAACCTCAATAACGCTCAAAATTTCAATGCTAAAACCGCAAAGCAGCAAATGGTCTTTTTGGCCTCGATTCTTGAGTCGTACGAGAGTCTAGTCACAGGAAAGATTGGGAATACCAACCTGACAAAAGAAGACTACGACCAGATTGATCCTGAAGAAATGGAGCTCATTGACATCAGGTGGTGTATGGCCAGCGTGATTCGCCGTCTCAACGCTTTATGGAAATTACAGGGAGACAGTCAATCGGTGGGCCATAGACAAAGCTGGGTTTTGATAAATCAAAAGTGACCTGCTTTAAGTGCAAACATAAGGGTCATTATAAAAGAGAATGCAAACATTCTGCTGTTGATGAAATTGCCAATCCGTTTCAAGACGATTATTACAGAAAAGCAGTTTATCATCGGAACAGAGAGGAACCACCAAAGATGAGACAGATTGAAGACAACCCGGTGAAAGAAAATTCGAGGGCGCTAGCAGTTATCCAAGACGATGAGGGCTTCAACTGGAATGATTTTATTCCGGATGAAGATCAGATAGGATCTGCTTTCATGGCTGAAGTAACACCAGTGACGTTCAACAGAGAGAGAGAACTTGCACATATAAGAATGAACAAAATTCACAGAGCATACAAAGAAGTAGTTAAGGCGAAAAGATGGGATCCTAATAGAGAGTGTTATCTAGATCCAAACGGAAATGTTTGCAGAGACCCAAAAATGATCGATTTTGATGCTCTAGTGAAGTCAATTCCAACAGAAGCAGAGGATACAGAAAAGAGATAGCAGGAAGCACTGATCAAGACTATACGAGATGACCACAGCTACATCCAAGGGGGAGTCTGTAGATGCAAATGTCTGTAGCCTTCGTCGAGTATTGAGTCTTTATATGTATATGTTTATGTTTGAACATGTTTGTTTGTTTGTTTATTTTTGCCTTCGTACGAAGGGATGTATGATAGGATAGTTTTGTTCGAAGTGAGGACATGCCCTGGCTTCGTACGAAGGCCCTTGAGGTCTATATATAGGGGCAGTGGGTTATCACCAATTGTAACTTTTGGCATTCTGATCCGAAGTGCTGCCAAATTTCTCCTGGCTCTGTATTTTGCTAAATCATCAATGAGAACGTACTTTAACGGTGTATGCTTGATCTATATGTCTACTACACACATGGATTCTGCATGTAGCGTGTAGGTTTACCGAAATCGGTCAGAGCGCATTAGTCAAAGAGCGATCACGGTCCTCACAAATACAATCGTGTGTTAAGATAATGGTACACAAATTCATGCTATATTCTGGTGTACCTCCTAACGGTTCTTTCATTATCGATCGAATGTTTTGCGATATTCATTGTTTTTCATTTTCGATCGAAAACAATATTTCCTTGTTGTTTCATTGTGAATTGAAAAATCCTATGATGTTTATTTGGAACAAACGTTCAGATTTACTTCGTTGAGCCTTCATTTGATTTCAAACATGGTGAACTTGTTCAATCACCGCTATTATTGAATTATCTCGATTACTACGACACCTTGTGGCGTCGGTATAACTTGTAGCTTGAGCTAATCATGATTGAGCGTTTCATGCAATGCTTTTTCATTTTGAGGAAAATACTTCATGAGTGGCTAATAAATTTTGTTTGTTTAGATGACTAGTCTCAACTGAATCGTGATGTAGATCGAATATTAGGTGTGAACAAATACGTGTCGTCTTCCTGTATTGTATTGTATTGTATTGTATTGTATTGTATTGTATTGTATTGTATTGTATTGTATTGTATTGTATTGTATTGTATTGTATTGTATTGTATTGTATTGTATTGTATTGTATTGTATTGTATTGTATTGTATTGTATTGTATTGTATTGTATTGTATTGTATTGTATTGTATTGTATTGTATTGTATTGTATTGTATTGTATTGTATTGTATTGTATATATTGTATTGTAGAGTGTTATACTAACCACCCCAGTTCGTGTTCTACTAGATAAGAAAAATTGAATCTCAAGTAATAACTTAAGAATTTTGAACGAATAGTGATCATTAGCTTGGCCCACAGAGTTCACCAGAATTCCCATGCACTACAAGTTGTTATTACGTTGGCCACCATAATAATAAATTGCCTTGCATGGTCACCCTAGCGTTCTCTCGTACGAAGCAGCCGATCAGTAATAGAGGAAACAATATTGTCAATATACCTTCAACATAAGAGGGACCTTCGTGATAGCTCACGTGTCAACGTTCGTTGTCATTACTCGCAGAACGGTACGGCGTTAGGTGAAATAGAAATGAAAAGAATCTGTAACAATAACAGCTGAAGAGGCACCTTCAAGATGAGTACTTCATCTTCCTTGTAAGGACAAGAGTATATCCACCTTGATTAGTATGAGTCACATGGGTCTCGTCCCACTAATGGAGTTGTTGTCCAAGGTTACCACCTTCGCCTCGTCGTCATTATCATGGTCAGGCATCTCAGCATTCGCAAGAAAGCAACCATATTTTACTGAATTAAGTTTAAGATTTCACTTAGGAATCATGTTCGCCTTAAGCTCCGCATTAGACATTGGGGTCGATATTTTCATCGTGTGAGTAAAGAATAATAATAGAGTTTGAAGTCGAAGGTATTTTGTTCTTGGCAAAATATTTCATGCAACATATATATGAACAACCTATATATATAATCATGTAAATCCTATCAATCAAGGATTTCTATCTTGTATAAGCTGAACCAGTAAACTGTTTATAATGCATAAACTGATAATGTAATGTATTGTAGGCACATAGTCTATTAATGTATTGTGTCTGTCTCATAGACTTCACCCATGGAAATGTCCTCGCTTGATTTATGTGAAATGAATTTTTGTTGTAGTGGACCTTGAAAAATGTTTATGCAATGAAAACCTTTTGACCTGTCCAATTTTATTTATAATCTGTTCAACATGAACAAGAGGTTTTCGTGAGAGATCCCTAGTGATTGTAGACTTAGACTCGAGAAAGAATCCTGGTTCACTACAATCGATGCTCTGATACCAATCTGTCACACCCGCTCGTAGCGGAAGCGCGAGGTGTGATCTGATCGGTTCTCATTGCATAACAATATAAGTGAACATACTAAATGAATAAAAACAAGCTCCAATGCCATTGTCATAATTGTTTCAAAAGAATGCAACATAAGTTGAATGTATTGGTTACAAACCATCAAATGAAAATAAGTTGTCATCGTTTTATACATCAAAATGTAAGTCTTAAAATGTCAAGACTTTGACCACTATATCACCGCAAAGAGGCGGTATATAACAGGCAAACCCTTCAATAGTTGGCATGGAGTATTGATACTTGTTTTCCTTGAACTGAAATCGTTGCATTGGTCCACTAATTCCCTGAAATACATGTAAGTTTGAAAACATCAACAAAAGTTAAGCGAGTTCATGCAGTTTAGTTGTATGAGATGTGTCTGTAAAATGTGAGTTGTATAAAATGTATCTGTAAAATGTGAGTTGTATAAACTGTATCCATAAAATGTGAGTTGTATAAACTGCATCCATAAAATGTGAGTTGTATAAAATGTATCTGTATGTAATGATGTAGTATGTAAAGCGTCAATGAAATCGTTGATCATTAATGTTTCGCGAGGACATTAATATGTGTGACGAATTAGGAAGCAATCCAAACCTAGACGATTTCATGTCGACTACTATCGACTGGGACACAAACGCACTCTTCTGTATGGGTCCACGACCAAGAGTGGGGCTCGCCAAAACCCATTAGATCTAACCACTTGTACCTAGGTCCAAACTGGATTAATGGTGCTTAGATGTATAACCCTAATTCGCACATGATCTAAGGTGTTTCATTCCCTAACTTTAACATACGTTGAACATGTATTTTCCCCGATAGTTGTAAAGTTGTAAAACATTTAAATGACCAGGGGACATGAACTCACAGTATCGCGTCCTGTGAATAGAAGTAACTATGATCTCACGTGCGGTCGTCCTGAATAGTGTTGCGACCTACAAATGTTCTTATATTTGTTAGACACTTCGGTCTTTGTAATAACTTGAGTACAAGTCTTGTGTCTTAAATATGTGTAAGACTTATATGTCTTTACTGTTCGTTGAACTGTGTATTTAGATGAATGATTTGTTAAACTGTTATATATATATATATATTGTCACACCCTGGCTTTTGCGGAAGCGTGGTTAATTTGGTGTGACTTCTCAATACCATAGCTTAATCATAACAAAGCTATATGAAGTAAAAACATGCAAGATCATCCATTAAGTTTTGAAAACCAAATACAGTACCATTGTTTTAACGGGAACGTACCCTAACAACCACAACCTTGTTCAACAGACATTACAAACTTAAAACATAACATAAACATGGTTTAAGGATTGTGTCTTGTCCAGGAAAGAGACACATCCCCTAAACCCCGGATGACCTCGGAAACTAGTGCAGCGGAAAACATGCCATACCGTGCCAGATCTCGTTAATTTCCTGAAATACATGTAAGTTGAAAAATCAACAATAATGTTGAGCGAGTTCATGTGTAAGTGAGTAAGTAAACCTTTGTGAGTATAAAAATAGTCGTGGTATGTAGCCAATAAGGGGACTTGTGATCACCAATGGTTTGCAAGGCCACTGATATATGTGAAGTGCAAATAGGGAGACTCAAACCTAGCAGATTTCGCCACGGCATTAGTATGTGGACAAAGTCACCCCAAGGTCCGTTTCTAGTTTGGCCTGGGGCTGGGCTCGCTACACCCAGATAGATCTACCGCTCCTGTCCCTCGGTCCCGACATGAGGACTAATGGCCTCATATTGCTCCTACCCACTCACATGATCTGAGTAATAAACCTCCTTACGCTAACCATACCGTATATAAAGTACTTGTAAACAAAGTAACATGTATTTCACCCCCGCAGTTAAGAAAACTGAAAACAGTTAGAGAAAAGGGGGACATGAACTCACAGTGAAGCGTCTCTACCAAGTATCTCCAAATCAGAAAGCTGTGCGACGACCTACAAGTGCTAATTCTATTAGACGGACGGCCGTGCCTTAGCTTTATTGTCTAAGTTTTTGGGAAATAGTTAGACAACTATTTCGTGTTTACATTTTGTATATACTTGGTAGTTAATCTCCTTCCCAAGGATGGGGGATTCAATACATGTGCGTTCATAAATATTTCCGTAAGTGCGTAAGTTACGTTTTAACAATCGAGTGGTAATATAATTACCGGTGTAGCTTATATATTTATGGTGAAAGCGTTCGTATTATTTTGGGATCGTTAACGTTTGTAAATATTATTTTTACTCTAAAAATAATATTTATGCATTTTCACAAAATAATCATAAACAGTGTGTGAAAAATATATATTTATCACATTAAATTTTGTGAAAATCCTACCTCCGAATATTTAGTAAATAAAGTCATGGCGAAATTCATATCTCGAAAACATGTCGAAAATAATTCTAACACTTGTTGTGTAAATAATTCTAAGTGTTAGGTTTTTAGAAAAATTTCGCCAGAGTTTCCTCTGTAACTGGAGGTGGCCACGCTTTCAAGCGTATCGTTTTCTTTTACAAAATCAATTTCAAACAACTTCCTTATTCAATCAAACAATTTCCGACGCATCAAACTAGTCGACAAGTATGTAAATTGCATAATCGCATGAACTTGTAGTTTTTCCGAAACTATAGTGTAAATCCCATTATGTTTTGTAGATCTTTATATAAAGTAACTTTGATCTCGTAAAAACCTCGTTCTTAGAGAAATCCGTCTTTACAACTTCTCGTCATCTTTTACAAAAACGGTTATTTGTCAGATCTTTTCATTTCACAAGTGTTTACACACTTGTGGTTTATAAGAATCATATTTGTTAGTGTAAGATCCGTCTTTTAGAAAACATGGTTTCTTTAACTCTTGGTCCTTTGAAAATACCACTTGCAGATACATAGATCTGCTAGTTTTAAACACTATTGTACAAGTTAAAACACTTTTACCCAAATAAAATATTTTTACACAAGTTCATGTTTCATGTGTGGTAGAGTTTCACCTTTTAACCCTTGTATTATCCAAAACAAGCTTATGTTAAGATCCATGATCTTACCAAACCGGGTTAAACGATGATCCGAGCTACCACAATCATAGATCGGGTCTAAATAAACACAACTTTCAATTACTACAACATTTACACAACACATGAGCCTTTAACCACCATTTTTCATGTTTTTAGTAGACTTTTGTGCATCACTTAGCATTTTAACGAGATTTAACCGATATAATTCCTTTTAACCACTTTAGAATAGTTTAAAAACGAGTTCTAAGTATTATACCTCTAGCTCAAGGCTAGGGAAGATTCTTGACGAAAATGGCGTGGATAAAAGCAAAGCGGAGGGGTCCTTCGCGTTCCGTTTGCTCCAAGGCTCCTAATACGTGACCTTTGATTCTTGAATGATGTTGGAATGGCAAGAACCAAAACCGAAAGTATGATGGATGTGGGTGGGGGTCTCGGCCGAAAGTGATAAAGAGAGGGAGAGAGTTTGAGGTTGGGATGTTGTGAAGTGAATGATCTCTAGTGTTTAGCTAAGAACTTATAGACAAGTTTAAAGGTTTTAATCCAATGGATTATGTGTTGTTTAGATATGGGACAAGAGGATTAAAATAATCAAATAGTGTACAATTGTGTTCCCCATGGTTTGGGGCCGGTTAGAGAAAGGGGGGGGGGTCTAGTTCGATCTCAACTAGTAATTAGGTAGTTAGTTATGTGAAACTAAGTTAAGTTAAGTGTTTAACCCCGTTACTAATGTGTAGTGTGTTACAACGGGTGTTAGGGTAATCAGGGACCCTAACTGGCTCAGAAAAAGAGTAATAATGAAAACCTCAATATTTTCATGTTCCGGGTATAGTCCGGTTGTTCGGTTGGATAGTAATCCGTTAAAGCGCTTAACAAAGCTTTAAAGTGACGTTATATTATTTTTAGTGACACAACTTATGTGACAACCCGCACTAAACCAGGTATCCGTACAACTTAATTACTGATTAATTACTACTTGATTACTGTGCTTGATTGAACTAGCTGATAAACTGCTACCTGCATACTGATACATGCACTTACTTGCATCATACTTTATTTGCTGTCACTACATTGATTACGTACTGAACCCTAGTGACAAACATGATGCACAAAAAGCACAGTAGCACTAAACGGATACACAGTGAACATGCTGATATAACCAGCATCAGGCAGACACTGCCTCTAAGGCCTGTTAAGAGCCTCAAATATTTTGGCTACACTGGTAGTGAGTGTAGGAATATAAGGGTTATGGTACCGCGTCTCTAGGGATAAGATACACTGATTCGGATGTGCCAAAAACGTACTTAAAGTACCAAACACAGCACTTTAATAAATAAACCAGCTTCTAGCTGACTAATAAAGTGCCAGAACATGAGAAAATATTACTAGACACTTTCTAAAGTGTCGGGAAAACAAATGTGTCACTAAAAACAACAATAACGACACTTTAAAGCGTTACAAAAGACTTTAACGGATTACTATCCAACCGGACACCCGGACTTTACCCGGAACATGAAAATATTAGTATTTTCACTATTTTTTTTTATCTGAACCAGTTAGGGTCTCTGATTACCCTAACACCCGCCATAACGTGTAACATATTAGTAACGGGGTTAATTACTTAACTTAACCTATTTAACTAAACTAAACCTCCCTAACTAGTACTTAAAATCGAACTACCCCCCCCCCCCTCTATGTAACCGGCCCCATAATCTAGGGGACACAAGAGTACAAGACTCAATATTTTATTAGAATGGTGCTTAGTATCAAGGGTACATGAAACCCAATGGATAATACACTCTAATTTCCCTATAAATATACTCTAACACTTGAAGATAATGACCATCATTTTTCACCAACAAAAACCCACTCTCTTTTCCTTTGTGGCTCACGGCCGAACACCACCCACACACACATCATACTTTCGGTTCTAGCTCTCATCATTTCAACATCATACACACATCCAAGGTCACGTATTAGGAGCTCTTGTGCACTCGGAACGCGAAGGACCTCTACCGTTAGCTTTTATCCACCCACTTTTCGTCACGATTCTTCCCTAGCCCCGAGCTAGAGGTATATTGTTTAAAACTCATTCTGGAATGTATTCAAAGTGGTTAAAAGAACTTTCGTCGGTTAAATATCGTAAACATGCGTTTTGAAACTTTAAAGTCTACTAAAATCACAAAAATGGTGGTTAATAGCATATAACTTGTGTAAAAGTCGTAGGACTTGAAATATGTGATTATTGAGACCCGATCTATGATGTGGTAGCTCGGATCTCCGTTTAACCCGACTTTGTAAGATCATGTATCTTCACATAAGCTCGTTTTTGACTAAATACAAGGGTTAAAGGTGAAACTCTACCACACAAGATACATGAACTTGTGTGAAAATATTTTACTTGTGTAAAAGTGATTTAACCGGTAAAATGGTGTTTAAAACTAGCGGATCTACGTATCCGCAAGTGGTATTTTTGAAAGACCACACTTTAAAGAAATCATGCTTTTCTAAAAGATGGATCTTACACTAATAAATATGATTTTATAAACCACAAGTGTGTAGACACTTGTGAAATGAAAAGATCCGACAAATAACTATTTTTGGGAAAAATGACTAGAAGTTGTAAAGACGGATTTCTCTAAAAACGAGGTTTTTACGAGGTTAAAGTTACTTTATATAAAGATCTACATATATAAAGGGTGTTCACACTATAGATTCGGAAAAACTACAAGTTCATGCGATTATGCAAATTTACATACTTGTCGACTAGTTTGTTGTGTCGGAAATTGTTTGATTGAATAAAGAAGATTGTTGAATTGATTTGTTAAAGAAAATGATACGCTTGAAAGCGTGGCCACCTCCAGTTACAGAGGAAACTCTGGCGAAATTTTCTAAAAACCAAACACTTAGGTTTATTTACACAACAAGTGTTAGAACTATTTTCAACATACTTTTCGAAACATAAATTTCGCCATGACTATATTTTACTAAATATTCGGAGGTGGGATTTTCACAAAGATTAACGTGATAAATATATTTTGTCACAACACTGTTTATGATTATTTTGTGAAATACATAAATATTATTTTAAGAGTGAAAATAATATTTACAAGCGTTATTGATCCCAAAACTTTACGAACGCTTCCACAAACATATAAGTTACACCGGTAATTACATTACCACAAGATTGATAAAACGTAACTTACGCACATGTACTGTATCCCCCATCCTTGGGAAGAAGAATAACTACCAAGTGTATACGGAACATAAACACGAAATAGTTGTCTAACTATTTCCCAAAGACATAAACTAAAGCTAAGGCACGGCCGTCCGTCTAATAGAATTAGCACTTGTAGGTCGTTGCACAGCTTACTGTATTGGAGACACTTGGTAGAGACGCGCATTCACTGTGAGTTCATGTCCCCCTTTTCTCTAACTGTTTTCAGTTTTCTTAACTGCGGGGGTGAAATACATGTTACTTTGTTTACAAGTACTTTATACACGGTATGAATAACGTAAGGAGGTTTAGATCATGTGAATGGGTAGTTAGAACACCGAGGGACTCGAGCGGTAGATCTATCTGGGTGTAGCGAGCCCAGCTCTAGGCCAAACGGACCTCTCTGAGGCCAACAGAACGGACCTGGAGTGACTTGGTTGCCCAACGCAAAAATCGGCTAGGTCGTGTCTTACTATTTGCATTTCACAACATGCTAATGGCCTTGCAAACCATTGGTGATCACAAGTCCTCTTACACTGCTACATACCAGGAAACTTTTATACTTACAAGTGTTTTACTTACTCACTTGCACATGAACTCGCTCAACATTATTGTTGATTTTTCAACTCACATGTATTTCAGGAAATTAAACGGATCTGGCACGGTATGGAACGTTTTCCGCTGCACTTGTCATGAAGTCATCAGGGTTTAGGGGATGTGTCTCTTTCCTGGACAAGACACAGTCCTTAAACCACGTTTATGTTATGTTATAAGTTGTAATGTTGTTGAACAAGGTTATGGTTGTTGGTTAAAACAATGGTACTGTATTTTGGTTTTCAAAACTTAATGGAAGACTTGCATGGTTTTTAAATTCATATAGCTTGTTATGATTAAGCTATGGTATTAAGAAGTCACACCAAAATTAACCACGCTTCCGCAAAGCCAGGGTGTGACAACTTATCCCTTCAAAGTGTCAGGAATATTTTCTCATGTATTGGCACTTTATTAGTTAGCTAGAAGCTGAATTGTTTATTAAAGTGCTGAGTTTTGTACTTTAAGTACGTTTTAGGCACATCCAGTCATAGTGACTTATCCCTAGAGACGCAGTTCCATAACCCTTATATCCCTACACTCACCATTAGTGTAGCAAAATATTTATGGCTCATACAGGCCTTAGAGGCAATGTTTGCCTGATGCTGGCTTTATCAGCATGTTCAATAGGTTATCCGTGTATTGTGCTACTGTGCTCTTTGTGCATCATGTTTGTCACTAAGGTGCCGTATGTAAATAATGTAGTGACGATAAGTAAAGTATGATGCAAGTAAGTACATGTATCAGATATCAAGTAGCAGTTCATCAGCTAGTTCAAGCAAGCACAGTAATTAATCATTAATTAAGTCGTACGGATACCTGGTTTAGTGCGGGTTGTCACATTCTCCCCCCGTTAAATAAATTTCATCCCGAAATTTAAGTTCTGCTTGTAGAAGCAGGGTTTTTAGGAAAAAGGTGGGGGTATTTCTCTTTCATCCGGTCTTCACGTTCCCAGGTGTACTCAGGACCATGTCTGGCATTCCAACGAACCTTGACGAGCTTGACACTGCTCCGGCGGGTCTTGTTAACTTTCCAATCCGTGACCTCGACAGGTTCTTCAACGAAGTGGAGCGTGTCGTCAACATGAATCTCGTCGGTGGGAATGGCAATGTCCACTTGAGTTGGACTTTTCTTTAGATTGGATACATGAAATGTATCATGAACACCATTCAGTTCAGCAGGTAGGTCCAACTTGTATGCTACTAGTCCTATTCTTTCCAGAATTCTGAAAGGACCAATGTAGCGCGGATTTAACTTCCCACGCTTTCCGAAGCGTGTCACACCCTTCCAGGGTGAAACCTTCAATAACACCATTTCTCCAACTTGGAAATCCACATGTTTCCGGTTTGGATCCGCATAGGCCTTTTGTCTGTGGCGAGCTGCTTCGATGCGTTTAAGGATCTGCGCGATTTTGTCTGTCGTCTCTTGGACGATTTCGGGACCAGCGAGTTGCCTATCACCTGCGTCAGCCCAACATAGGGGTGATCGGCACTTGCGTCCGTAAAGGGCTTCGAATGGCGCGACACCAATACTGGTGTGGTAGCTGTTGTTGTATGAAAATTCGTCCAAAGGTAAATGTTTATCCCAGCTACCGCCCAAATCCATAACACACGCCCTCAGCATGTCTTCCAAAGTGTGTATCGTTCGCTCGCTCTGGCCGTCAGTTTGCGGATGAAACGCAGTGCTCAGATTCAATTGTGAGCCAAAGGCTTCTTGGAAAGATTGCCATATCCTTGACACAAACCTTCCGTCTCTATCAGAAATGATTGAGAGGGGCACTCCATGGCGCGCGACGATCTCTCTCATGTAAATTTCCGCAAGTTTACTAGTACTGTCTTTCTCTTTGATTGGCAGAAAGTGTGCGGACTTTGTTAGGCGGTCAACTATCACCCAAATCATATCATGGCCTCTTGGCGTTCTTGGCAACTTCGTAATAAAATCCATTGAGCTTTGTTCCCATTTCCACTTGGGAATCTCAGGTTGTTGCAGAAGTCCTGAAGGCTTCTGGTATTCCGCTTTAACCTTAGCGCACGTTAAACATTTGCTCACGTAAACAGCAACATCGCCTTTCATCCTAGGCCACCAATAATAATCTTTGAGATCCTGGTACATCTTATCCGATCCAGGGTGGATAGAGTACCGTGACTTGTGAGCTTCGTCAAAAATAACTTTCCTTAGTCCACCAAACAGAGGAACCCAAATCCTTTTCTCAAAACATAACGTTCCTTCCTCGTTTGGTACCAATAGCTTCTCCATCCCTCGGAGATATTCTCCTTCCAGGTTTCCTTCTTTGAGGGCTTCTTTCTGCGCGGCAATTATGCGCAAGGAAAGATCGGTTCGGATAATCATTTCCAAGGCCCTAACCCTTATGGGCTTGATTCTCTCTTTACGACTTAGGGCGTCGGCGACCACGTTCGCATTCCCTGGATGATACTTTATCTCGCAGTCGTAATCGTTTAGCAACTCAACCCATCGTCTTTGCCTCATATTCAACTCCTTCTGGTTGAATATATGCTGTAGGCTCTTGTGATCTGTAAAGATTGTACACTTCGTACCATAAAGGTAGTGTCTCCAGATCTTTAAAGCAAAAACCACTGCACCAAGCTCCAAATCGTGTGTGGTATAGTTCTTTTCATGTACTTTCAGTTGACGCGATGCGTAAGCAATAACCTTTTGGCGTTGCATCAACACGCATCCCAATCCTTGGCGCGATGCGTCGCAGTATACCACAAAATCATCAGTACCTTCTGGTAGAGCTAAGATAGGCGCGTTGCAGAGCTTATCCTTCAGTATCTGGAATGCTTCTTCCTGTTTGATTCCCCAATCAAACGTCTTATCTTTCTGGGTGAGGAGCGTCAAAGGTTGAGCGATTTTTGAAAAATCCTCAATGAATCTTCGATAATAGCCAGCCAAACCCAAGAATTGCCGAATCTCGGTTGGCGTCTTTGGCGTTTCCCAATCCTTGATCGCCTCGATCTTGGTTGGATCCACGTGGATTCCATCTCCATTTACCACGTGCCCAAGGAATTGGACTTCACGTAGCCAAAATTCGCACTTGGAGAATTTGGCATACAGTTGTTCCTTCTTTAGCAGCTCTAGAATGGCTCTAAGATGTTGTTCGTGCTCGGCCTTCGTCTTTGAATAAATTAAAATGTCATCGATGAATACAATTACGAACTTATCCAAGTACGGCTTGCAAACTCTATTCATCAAATCCATAAAGACTGCAGGTGCGTTTGTCAAACCAAACGGCATAACAAGGAACTCGTAGTGCCCATAACGAGTTCTGAAGGCTGTCTTCGGAATGCTTTCCTCTTGTATTCTTAGCTGATGGTATCCAGATCAAAGATCGATCTTTGAATAAAAGCTTGAACCTTGAAGTTGGTCAAACAGATCATCAATTCTTGGCAGAGGATATCTATTCTTGATCGTCAGCTTGTTCAGCTCCCGGTAGTCGATGCACATTCGAAAACTACCGTCCTTCTTTTTGAAAAACAGGACCGGAGCTCCCCAAGGCGAGAAGCTTGGTCGGATAAAACCCTTGTCTAACAACTCTTGGAGCTGTGTCGACAGTTCTTGCATTTCAGACAGAGCAAGTCTATAAGGTGCCTTAGCCACAGGCGCGGCGCCTGGAACTAAGTCAATGTGAAACTCTACTTGCCTCTGAGGTGGCAGTCCAGGTAAGTCTTCTGGGAAGACTTCTGGGTATTCCCTCACGACAGGGATGTCTTCGATCTTTGGCTCAGCAGCCTTTTTATCCACAATGTGTGCCAGAAAGGCAACACATCCTTTCTGCAAACACTTCCTTGCTTTCAAGCAGCTGATAATCCTTAACGGCGTATCACGCTTCTCTCCATGAACCACAATTGTCTCGCCATCTTCGATTGGGATACGAACAACCTTTTCATGACAAACAATCTCTGCTTTGTTGCCTGATAACCAATCCATTCCTACCACCACGTCGAAGCTTCCCAACTGGACTGGTAGTAGATCTAGAGCGAACTCTCGCTCTCCTAATTCGATCACACAACCTCTAATAACTTCATTGGCTTCTACTAACTTTCCATTGGCCAATTCGATTGAGTAGGGAATATCTAACTTATTAGCGGCTAAGCCAAGCATATTCTTAAACTCTAACGATACGAAGCTATAATCGGCACCAGTATCAAACAAAACGGATGCATAGCGTTGATTTATAGGGAACGTACCAGTAACGACATTGGGGTCCTGGCGCGCTTCCCTAGCTTCGAGTTGGAATACTCTTCCACGGGCTTGGTTTAACTCTGGGCAGTTCTTCTTGAAATGCCCGATATCTCCGCAGTTATAACATCCCAGTCTTTGCCCATTTCCACCAGCTTGATCATTCCTCTGATTACGATTCACAGCGCCTGCTTGGTTAGCATTGTTGCCTCGATTTCCGTCTCCTCCATTGTTTCCTTGTGAGCGATTTCCAATACCACCACGGTTATTATTCCTATTCCCAAATCCTCCCTGGCCTCCTCGGCCAGCACTAGCCCAACAGGAATCTTTTGAGTGGCCCAGCTTTCCACATGCTTCACATATTTTCACACTACAATGGCCAGTATGGTGGCGTTGACAGGTATTACACTTGGGCTGGGTGCCCTGGTATCCTTTTCCTTTCTTCCCGCTGCTAGCTGATCCTCCTTTCTTAACCGCCACACTGGCGCCTTGCTTGAAGTTTGAGAACTTCCGTTTGCTACCTCCTGACGACTCGACGTGAGTCTCTTTCTTCTTTGGTTCAGCTTCATCAAACTTGTTCAAACGAATAGCCTCCTCGGTGAGAGCTACGCTCAAATCGCTCGCCTCAGTAATAGTCGCAGGCTTGGATGAGGTTACCATGCTTATGATTTGAGGAGCTAGTCCCCAAATGAAGCGTTCAATTCTCTTGAACTCAGGAGTGACCATGTAGGGTACCACATGAGATAAGTCATGGAACCTTTGAACGTACTCTGCTATCTTTGGACCGTCCATTTTCAAGTGCCAGAACTCGGTCTCCAATCGCTGGATCTCTGCGCGGGAACAGTACTTTTTGCGCATGAGTTCCTTTAGTTCGGTCCAGGTCAGCGCGTAGGCGGCAGCTTCGCCTAGTGTCTGTACTTGTAGATTCCACCAGGATAGGGCTCCATCTAGAAATAGCCCTGAGATATAGGTGACTTGCTGATCCAGCGCGCACTTGCTCATGCGTAGAACAGATTCGGTTTTCTCAGCCCAACGAACAAAGGCGACAGCACCTCCAGTGCCATCAAAGTTGACCGGTTTGCAGTCTAGAAACTGCTTGAAAGTGCATCCGTGAGGGGGATTGTTATTGCCTTGGTTAATACTTCCGCTCGTTCCGGGCTGAGATGCTGCATACTGTGCTATGGCAGCAGCAATGACTTGCTTTAGTTCTGCCTCAGTAGTAGGCATGCGTGTCTCACGTCTTGGCGGCATCTTCTAAAAGATGGTTTAAGTTGGTCAGGCCATAGTAAAAATCCCATGTTATAATACGTAAGTCAGGTCATAATATAGCGTACGTATATAACGATAGTAATAGCACATAATATCTCATGTTATCAATCCATCACAAATATCAATCACACAACATCCCATGTCATAAAAATATAAATAAGCAATCAAGCGAATCAAATATGATGAGAATACTGCGATTGCCATATATCGAGACCACATAGTAAGTGTATCAGTACATCCTGTGTCATACAATCATCAATCAACTAGGGGCTACATCACCCCTGTCCAAAAACTATATCATGTCAGTGTCAAATACCACATCAAATATGTCAACAAAAGTCAGGATCATAAAGTAGTCTCCAAAAATGCTGTGCAGTCCAACAATCGCCGTCTTCTCATCCTCGTCTTCCCAAACAGCACTGATGAGCTCTATACAGATGGTGGTGGAGGAGGGGGAAAGTGGGTGTAAAACAAACGACGTAACTGGAGCCAGTCCGCCTCCATAGCCTGCTGAGTACGAATGATAGAAGCAACCTGCTGCTCTAGTGTAAAGAGACGGGCAGCATAATCTGGGGGTAAAGGTCGAAATGGCTGCAGAGGAGAGTGTGTCCGACCATGACACTGGCAAGGTGGCAGCTGAGCTCTCTCAAGCTCCTGGATGCGCTGCGTGTGCGACTCGTGCTGGGCGACAAAGGACATCAAAACGTCCTCGATAGTATACCCCATGTGGAAACGATGGTAGGGGTCAGTAGGTGGCATACCAGAGTCCGGTGCCCAAAGAAACGGCTCACGGGTGGGGTCAAAAGGTGCCACACGAAATGGAGCAACAGAGGGTGGGACAGATGACATCGGGGGCATGAAAGGGATAGACATCGGTACATGCCCAAAAGGATGGGCTGAAGAACCCTCTCCAGCCCTCGCTGGAGGTACAAACTGAGGAACCTGAAAAGAAAAATCAACATGTCGTGTATCAGGGATATGAGGGGGAAATGGTGGAACATCCTCATCAGCAGGTATCCAACCGTGCTGTGCGTGCTCATCTGGTGGATCCATGCGCGCTGCGAACAGTGCATGCTCGGGCTTTAGTGGAACGGGATCGGGTGCAACCAAAGGGTGAACAGGTGCAATGTGCTCAACAGGATGGTCAATAGGTATATCAACAACAGGTAAGGGAACAACAGGATCAACAACAACATGATCGCCCTCTAACAAAGGAACATCCACGAGGAGATCGCCAACAAGTGGATCTGCTATAACAGGCTCAAAAGGTATATCAGCATGTACGGGATCATGCTCAAGCATGGGGTCTAGAGCGGCTGCCTGCTCAAAGGCGACGGCAGGCTCAGGGTCATCAAATGCCATCTCGAAGTCAAACTCTGGGCCGATAGGATCTACTGGGTCAGCTAGATCCTCCATGGGCTGATCCATAGGTATGAACTCGATATCACGATCTGGGTCGTATCCCGGGGGAAAGATAGGGTCAGAATCCTCTATGTCATCATGGTCAAACATAAAGCTGGGAATAGGTGCAACAGATGATGCCTGGTCAGGATCAGAATCGTGCACAAGGTGATGTGCGCTCAAAGTATGAGAAGGTGCGGATGCCACAGACTCGAAGGAGTCTGGGACAGGTGAATGAGCAGGTGACTCCGCGGTGGGAGCATCTGCGATCATCAAGAGATCATCAGCAACAGGAAGGGCCTCGCCCTGAGCATCCTCCTCTAAAGGCTCGTCATCGAGTAGATCGATGTCGTCATCATCTCCGTCGTCGAGAAACAAACCTTGGACAGGGTATGAAGCAAGTGGTACGGGAGCAGGAATCTCCACTAAAGGTAGGTACTCAGCAGGAAGGTCATCTGCAAGCTCATCAGCACCATCGGGTAGTGCGAACGGCTGGAAATCGTCCTCATCTGTGCTGGTATAGTCGGACGTGTACACCTCGTGCTCGGAGGGTGTAAGGTCATCAGATACAGTGGGTATAGGTCCTGTGGTGCCCGAATCGTCAGTACCAGCCGAATCCATGAGTCTGTAACACAAATATGCTCAAATAATCAATCATACAATCAGATAATCACATAAGTCACCAAGTAAGATATCACATAATTCTCCTAGTTTCACTAGCCTCCCAGTCTTCCTAGACTGCTCTTTCCTCCACCTCGACCACTTAGATCGAGCCTCGGTCCCCTTGACCGAGCCTCAGCCTTCATGACTGAGCCTACTCTTCCTAGCCTTGCTAGCCACTACCTCGGTCACCTAGACCGAGCCTCGATCCTCCAGACCGAGCCTCAACCCTCTAGGCTGAGCCTATAATAAATCAACGTGCTCAACTACCTCGGTCACCTAGACCGAGCCTCAATCCTCCAGATCGAGCCTCAGCCCTCCAGGCTGAGCCTATAAATAATAAAATGTGCTCAACATTTGTTTGTAAAAAGTTTGGATCTGGACTTAAGTGGTATGCAGTAAAATGTTTTCGTGAGAGCCCTAGTGATCATAGTCTAGACTCGAGAAGGAATCCTAGTTCGCTATGATCAGAGCTCTGATACCAAGCTGTCACACCCTGGCTTTTGCGGAAGCGTGGTTAATTTGGTGTGACTTCTCAATACCATAGCTTAATCATAACAAAGCTATATGAAGTAAAAACATGCAAGATCATCCATTAAGTTTTGAAAACCAAATACAGTACCATTGTTTTAACGGGAACGTACCCTAACAACCACAACCTTGTTCAACAGACATTACAAACTTAAAACATAACATAAACATGGTTTAAGGATTGTGTCTTGTCCAGGAAAGAGACACATCCCCTAAACCCCGGATGACCTCGGAAACTAGTGCAGCGGAAAACATGCCATACCGTGCCAGATCTCGTTAATTTCCTGAAATACATGTAAGTTGAAAAATCAACAATAATGTTGAGCGAGTTCATGTGTAAGTGAGTAAGTAAACCTTTGTGAGTATAAAAATAGTCGTGGTATGTAGCCAATAAGGGGACTTGTGATCACCAATGGTTTGCAAGGCCACTGATATATGTGAAGTGCAAATAGGGAGACTCAAACCTAGCAGATTTCGCCACGGCATTAGTATGTGGACAAAGTCACCCCAAGGTCCGTTTCTAGTTTGGCCTGGGGCTGGGCTCGCTACACCCAGATAGATCTACCGCTCCTGTCCCTCGGTCCCGACATGAGGACTAATGGCCTCATATTGCTCCTACCCACTCACATGATCTGAGTAATAAACCTCCTTACGCTAACCATACCGTATATAAAGTACTTGTAAACAAAGTAACATGTATTTCACCCCCGCAGTTAAGAAAACTGAAAACAGTTAGAGAAAAGGGGGACATGAACTCACAGTGAAGCGTCTCTACCAAGTATCTCCAAATCAGAAAGCTGTGCGACGACCTACAAGTGCTAATTCTATTAGACGGACGGCCGTGCCTTAGCTTTATTGTCTAAGTTTTTGGGAAATAGTTAGACAACTATTTCGTGTTTACATTTTGTATATACTTGGTAGTTAATCTCCTTCCCAAGGATGGGGGATTCAATACATGTGCGTTCATAAATATTTCCGTAAGTGCGTAAGTTACGTTTTAACAATCGAGTGGTAATATAATTACCGGTGTAGCTTATATATTTATGGTGAAAGCGTTCGTATTATTTTTGGATCGTTAACGTTTGTAAATATTATTTTTACTCTAAAAATAATATTTATGCATTTTCACAAAATAATCATAAACAGTGTGTGAAAAATATATATTTATCACGTTAAATTTTGTGAAAATCCCACCTCTTAATATTTAGTAAATAAAGTCATGGCGAAATTCATATCTCGAAAACATGTCGAAAATAATTCTAACACTTGTTGTGTAAATAATTCTAAGTGTTAGGTTTTTAGAAAAATTTCGCCAGAGTTTCCTCTGTAACTGGAGGTGGCCACGCTTTCAAGCGTATCGTTTTCTTTTACAAAATCAATTTCAAACAACTTCCTTATTCAATCAAACAATTTTCGACGCATCAAACTAGTCGACAAGTATGTAAATTGCATAATCGCATGAACTTGTAGTTTTTCCGAAACTATAGTGTAAATCCCATTATGTTTTGTAGATCTTTATATAAAGTAACTTTGATCTCGTAAAAACCTCGTTCTTAGAGAAATCCGTCTTTACAACTTCTCGTCATCTTTTACAAAAACGGTTATTTGTCGGATCTTTTCATTTCACAAGTGTTTACACACTTGTGGTTTATAAGAATCATATTTGTTAGTGTAAGATCCGTCTTTTAGAAAACATGGTTTCTTTAACTCTTGGTCCTTTGAAAATACCACTTGCAGATACGTAGATCTGCTAGTTTTAAACACTATTGTACAAGTTAAAACACTTTTACCCAAATAAAATATTTTTACACAAGTTCATGTTTCATGTGTGGTAGAGTTTCACCTTTTAACCCTTGTATTATCCAAAACAAGCTTATGTTAAGATCCATGATCTTACCAAACCGGGTTAAACGATGATCCGAGCTACCACAATCATAGATCGGGTCTAAATAAACACAACTTTCAATTACTACAACATTTACACAACACATGAGCCTTTAACCACCATTTTTCATGTTTTTAGTAGACTTTTGTGCATCACTTAGCATTTTAACGAGATTTAACCGATATAATTCCTTTTAACCACTTTAGAATAGTTTAAAAACGAGTTCTAAGTATTATACCTCTAGCTCAAGGCTAGGGAAGATTCTTGACGAAAATGGCGTGGATAAAAGCAAAGCGGAGGGGTCCTTCGCGTTCCGTTTGCTCCAAGGCTCCTAATACGTGACCTTTGATGCTTGAATGATGTTGGAATGGCAAGAACCAAAACCGAAAGTATGATGGATGTGGGTGGGGGTCTCGGCCGAAAGTGATAAAGAGAGGGAGAGAGTTTGAGGTTGGGATGTTGTGAAGTGAATGATCTCTAGTGTTTAGCTAAGAACTTATAGACAAGTTTAAAGGTTTTAATCCAATGGATTATGTGTTGTTTAGATATGGGACAAGAGGATTAAAATAATCAAATAGTGTACAATTGTGTTCCCCATGGTTTGGGGCCGGTTAGAGAAAGGGGGGGGTCTAGTTCGATCTCAACTAGTAATTAGGTAGTTAGTTATGTTAAACTAAGTTAAGTTTAGTGTTTAACCCCGTTACTAATGTGTAGTGTGTTACAACGGGTGTTAGGGTAATCAGGGACCCTAACTGGCTCAGAAAAAGAGTAATAATGAAAACCTCAATATTTTCATGTTCCGGGTATAGTCCGGTTGTTCGGTTGGATAGTAATCCGTTAAAGCGCTTAACAAAGCTTTAAAGTGTCGTTATATTATTTTTAGTGACACAACTTATCCCTTCAAAGTGTCAGGAATATTTTCTCATGTATTGGCACTTTATTAGTTAGCTAGAAGCTGAATTGTTTATTAAAGTGCTGAGTTTTGTACTTTAAGTACGTTTTAGGCACATCCAGTCATAGTGACTTATCCCTAGAGACGCAGTTCCACAATCCTTATATCCCTACACTCACCATTAGTGTAGCAAAATATTTCTGGCTCATACAGGCCTTAGAGGCAGTGTTTGCCTGATGCTGGCTTTATCAGCATGTTCAATAGGTTATCCGTGTATTGTGCTACTGTGCTCTTTGTGCATCATGTTTGTCACTAAGGTGCCGTATGTAAATAATGTAGTGACGATAAGTAAAGTATGATGCAAGTAAGTACATGTATCAGATATCAAGTAGCAGTTCATCAGCTAGTTCAAGCAAGCACAGTAATTAAGCAGTAATTAATCATTAATTAAGTCGTACGGATACCTGGTTTAGTGCGGGTTGTCACATATATGTCATCTTGTATCTTGTGAGTTGTATCATCGGGTCTTGTCTTCTTGATTTCGTGTCGTTGTGTAAGTAAATTGTATAACTGAATTTCCAATAAAGGTGTCATTGGGCCGAGCCCATGTTTTCATGTTATTGGGCCCCAAATAGTGTTGGGCCTAAATAGTGTTGGGCCTCAATAGTGTTGGGCTTAAATAGTGTTGGGCTTAAATAGTGTTGGGCTTATAGAGTGTTGGGCTTAAATAGTGTTGGGCTTATAGAGTGTTGGGCTTAAATGGTGTTGGGCCTTGGCCCATATGTTTGGTATTGGGCTTAGCCCATGAGTTTTTGATATTGGGCTTAGCCCATGTATTTATGTTAAGCCCATTATAAAATGTAAGCCTATTTGTATAAAGTAGCCCATTAAGAAATGTAAGCCCATTTGTATAAAATAGCCCATTAAGAAAGTATAAGTCTTTCATTTCTATAAAACATTTTTAAAAAAATTCACTAAGTATACTTTTTAGTAAATAAAAACATAATAGTTTTTATAAGTTTAAAAATGTCCGAATTTTGTTAATGGTAACATATTTTGGTGTTCGCGTCGAAAGATCGCCCAAATGTCGTAGTAAGTCCTCGGATTGGTGATATGTTCATAGGTTCGTCCGTCGTCCGATTTGACCATAATTTGTATTCGATTACTCGGATCGTCCGTAACTCGCTTTTAAGGCATAATTATATGAAGTCTTGTAAGACTTTGATTATTATGTAACATGTGTTTATAATAACCATTGTAATCAAGTACCTATCTTTGATATATATAACTAATACATCAAATACCACATAGCACTTAAGTTGTTAAATTAATCAAATATATATTTTCTCAAAATATATATTTATAACTAACTTTGTTTTTATAAAAAGAATTCTCTAAATCTTTTTAATCTTGTAAAGGTTTAGCCAAAAATGTTGGTTTAGTTAACATATAAATTATTAGAAAATTTGGCCATATAACCTTTATATTTTTAACTTTACCATGTTTAATCAAACATATTATTTTCTTTTCAAAATCACCATTAATTTACTCATAACATCTTAACTAAAACATATGAGATTTTTATAACATAAGCTTATCAAAATGATCTCCAAATCATGTAGGGTTTTAAACATGATCATAATATATGTTAACTAGTTCAAAAACCTAGTTTACTTCTAGTTTTAATAACTTTTATAAAAATCTCATGTTGTATGTTACTTTTTATAATCTTGTAAAAGTCTTGTTTTTTAATAAAAACATTAAGTAAATTAACAACACCATAATTTATGATCATCCATTCATCCTTTAAGTTTAACAAAAACCCTTTAACATAAACATGTATAATTGTTAGATCATATTTTTTTTAAAACATCATCTAACAATTTATTTATATCATAATCCTCATAACAAGATCAAATATGCATATAACAAGTCTTAGATCACAATATAAACAAACATAAATATATCATGATTATTATCTTTGCTTCTTTGTATTTTTCATGTTTATTATGTATGATTACTTAGTTATTGTTAGTTATAATAACAATCATAAACATAATATAAGTATGAAAAAAATAGATCTAGAAGCTTACTTCTAGCACTAGGCTAGGGATGATCTTTAGAGAATGATTAAGAGTTAAGAATATGAAGATCTTGATGATTTAAGGCTCTTGAATGGATGAATACACTTCCTTTAACTTGCAAATGCTTTAGATCACCTTAAGCTCCATGAAACTCCATGTTGATCATCAAGATTTGATAAAATTTAAATGGGTTTTTATGGTGTTCTTGGTGGAAATGGATGAAGATGATGAGAGAGTTTATTTGTGTAATAAAAGATGAAAAAAAAATGAGTGTAAGGAGCTAGTTTACTTAGTGAGTAAGTGTTGTAATAATTCACCAACATAATCCACTTGCAAACTAATAAAATATCTAGATATTTAACAAAAAAATTAGGGTGTGGGACCCCTTTAAAACCGTTCACAACAACATGGGGGGGGGGGGGTCTTGAATTGTTGAATTGTTATTAAGTGTTTAAAGTGTTAGAAACTTTTAGCAAAGTTTAGGTGTTTTGGTGTTTAAATGTTTCAAGTGTATAAATGTGTTAAGAAGGTGTTAAGTGACCATTACTAGTCTAATATGATCTAAATAATATTAGATGGTCACTAAAAAAAAGATCCGACATTGTTCGGATATTCGTTTCGAATTGTTTCGGTTAGACGTTATTTGAACGATAAGTTGTGTAACTTGTATGAATTGATGTAGTTATTGGTTCGGATGATACCCGAAAGTATCCTCATATGAATTATATGTTTAATAACATTTTTACATGTCTTAAAAATATTAGAAAGCTGATTTCTGCATAATTTCTGCGGAAAAGTGTTGAAATTGTCGCTTTTAGTGCTTTTCGGCAGTTTTTAGTGTTATCGGACATCAGGAAAGCATTAAACCAAACCCTTGTATTTCCATATAGGGTTTAATGTATATTTTATGTTGGACTTTCGTCTGAGTCCTAAAGATGTAATTTAGATGGTTTCTACGGATCCGGAGTTTTCGTCAGCACGCTAGTTCACTAGGTACTACTCTAGTTGTTTCGATGCATTGTTTTAAACTGTTTCAAATATAACCAATAGAAACGAATAATGTGCATCATAAATGATTGTTCTAAGATGTATATCATGTAATCAAGAAATTCGGATATTCAAAACACATATTTGTATAATGTAATTCATTGCTTTAAATGTACGTAAATTACCAGAAAGTGGCAGTTGTCACATTCTCCCCCTGTTATTGAGAATTTCGTCCCGAAATTCAAGCTGAGTCATCCTATACAGGAGACTACTCGAACAGGTGAGAGTATTTGGCTTTGATTTAATGTTCACGTTCCCAAGTATACTCGGGTCCGTGTCGAGAGTTCCAAAGTACATTTTAATAATTTTATACGACTCCTCCATGATTTCTAGACCTTACAGTCCATGACTTCAACAGGTTCTTTAGTGAATTGGAGTTTGTCGTCAATGTGAATAGAATGATAACGGTTGCTTGTGTTGGACTCTTTTTAAGATTCGACACATGAAACGTGTCGTGCATACTGTTAAGTTCATCTGGTAACTTCAACTTGTAGGCAACAGTGCCAATCTTTTCTAAGATTTCAAATGGTCCAATGTAACGTGGGTTAAGCTTTCCACGTTTACCGAACCTCGCTACGCCTTTCCAAGGCGAGACTTTCAACAAGACTTTGTCTCCAACCTCGAAAGATAATGGTTTTCGTCTTTTATCTGCGTAGCTCTTTTGTCGATCGCGAGCCGCCTTGATACGGTCTCGGGTCTGAAAAATTTTATCCGTAGTCCCTTGGACTAGTTCCGGGCCAATTAATTGACTATCGCCTGTTTCCGCCCAACATAGCGGAGAGAGACACTTTCGACCATATAGAGCTTCAAACGGTGCAGCTTGTATACTAGTATGGTAGCTGTTATTGTAGGAAAACTCAACTAAAGGTAGATGAGTATCCCAATTGCCGTCTAAATCCATAACACATGCGCGAAGCATATCTTCGAGTGTTTGGCTTGTCCGTTCGCTCTGGCCGTCAGTTTGTGGATGAAAGGACGTACTTAAATTCAAATGATATCCAAAGGCCTGTTGAAATGATTTCCAAATTCTTGAAACAAAACAACCGTCTCGGTCCGAAATAATTGAAATAGGCACTCCATGACGAGCCACTATTTCTTTGAGATAGAGTTCCGCTAGTTTCTCAGTACTATCCTTCTCCCGAGTCGGTTAGAATTGTGCGGACTTTTTCAATCTATCGAGGATTACCCATATCATGTCGTGACCTCTTGAGGTCCTGGGTAACTTCGTAATGAAGTACATCGATATTTGTTCCCATTTTTAAACGAGAATCTCGGGTTGTTGTACCAATCCCGAGGGATTTTAATATTCGGCTTTGACTTTCGCATAAGTCAAGCATTCTCCGACATAAGTCGTGATATTACTTTTGAGGTTAGGCCACCAATAGTATTCTTTCAATACTTAGGCCTATGTGCTTCCTCCAAATATCATCTCGAAGGCCGCCAAAGAATGGAACCCAATTTTGACCCATAATGTATAAAGTTCCATCTTCTTTCGGCACTAATTGTTCCTTCATGCCTCGAAGTGTTTCTACTTGAATATGCTCTTCCTTGAGCGCTTGTGAATCATCTTCTCTAATGCTTGAGTTCTCAATGTTCTAACTCGCTCCTTGCGGCTCAAGGCGTTAGCTACAACGTTCGCCTTGCCCGGATGGTACTTTATTTCACAATCATAGTCTTTCAACAATTCAACCAACATCGTTGACGCATATTTTAATTCTTTTTGGTTGAATATGTGTTGAAGACTTTTATGATCCGTGAAAATAATGCATTGAGTACCATATAAATAATGTCGCCATAATTTTTAAGCGAATACCACCACGCCTAACTCAAGGTCGAGAGTGGTATAGTTCTTCTCGTGAACTTTTTAATTGGCGTGACGTGTACACGATAACTTTTTCACGTTGCACGAGTACACAACCCAATCCTTGATGCGAAGCATCATAGTTTACAACAAAGTAATCGGTATCGTCGGATAATGATAAGATTGTAAAATGCTATGCACCAATCTTAAGAATAAGTTGTAATGTTATATTTTGTTTTTCGATTGGGGCGAATTTATTGTCTTTATGGGTGAGGGAGGTTAGCAATTGAGTAATTACAAAAAAAAAAAATCTCAATAGATCTCCGATGATATCACGCTAATACCAAAAATTGTCGGACTCCAGTTGGGGTCTTGGACGCTTCCCAGTTCTTAATTGCTTCGATCTTAGCTGGGTCTACTTGAATGCCTTTCTCGTTCACTACATGCCTGAGAAGTTTTACTTCGCGAATCCAAAATTCGCACTTGGAAAATTTCGCGTATAGTTTCTCCGTCTTTAACAACTCTAAAATGGTTCTCAAATGTTGTTCGTGTTCATCAGTCAATCGTGAGTATATTAATATGTCATCAATAAATACTATGATGAATTTGTCGAGATACGGCTTGCACACGCGATTCATTAATTCCATGAAGACCGCTGGTGCGTTCGTTAAACCAAAGGGCATAACGAGAAACTCGTAATGACCATAACGAGTTTGAAAAGCCGTCCTTGGCATGCTTTCCTCTTATATTCGTAACTTGTGATACCCCTGATCGTAAGTCTATCTTGGAGTAGAAGCTTGGACCTTTCATAAACCATTTGAGTTAGTTGGAAATTTATATGTAAAAATGTTTAGAAATATGAATTTTTGTTCATTGAAATGTTGTGCAATTTTGCAAAACTTGCATCTCTCCCCTGAAAACCTTTAAAAAGATGTAAAATGATGAAGAGTGGGGGTTATGAACTCACAACATCCTTATTCGGTCAATTACAAGGTTTAGAAGGTGCTAATCGATATGGAGATTTGGCTACGGGTGTGGTTCCCGGTACCAAGTCGATATGAAACTCGACTTGTCGATATGGTTATAGTCCCGGCAAGTCTTCCAGAAAGACTTCAGGAAACCATTTTACCAACGTAATACCTGTCAGCTTCGGCCCAACGGCCTTCTTGTCGACAACATGTGCCAGAAAGGTAACACAACCTTTCTGTAAGTACTTCTGTGCCTTCATGCAATATATGGTCCGTAATGATGTGTTGCGCTTCTCTCCATGGATAACAAGTGTATCTTCGTTTGGTAGTGGTAAGTGAATGATCTTCTCATGACAGAAGACTTCGGCTCGATTATTGGATAGCCAATCCATGCCAACCACTACATCGAAAATACCCAACTAAATGGGTAAGAGATCGATATGAAATTTCTGCTCCTGACTCGGCTAGTTTACCGTTTGCCAATTCTATAGAATGAGGAGACGTCTAGCTTACTTGACTTTAGGCCATGTACATTTTGAATTCTATGTAGTAAGGACTTCACTGTACAAATGTAGAGGACAACCCAATCCCTATGTTTAGATGTAGGATAACCCAATCCCTATGTTTAGATGTAGGATAAATCAATCCCTAATTGTAGCTAGGATATTCCCGTCACTAGCCATGAAACTATGCATGCGAAATGTTGAGATAAAGCTAAAAATTGGCAATGGTATCAAATAATATGGATGTGAAATGTTGATTGTTAGGATACATACCGGTGACCCTTAATGATTTGACATGTCTCAGCTAATTCCCCATTAGCTAACTTGATATAGTAATGTGTGTCCAACATAACTCTAATTCGAGTATATGCTTAACATTTAAAGACAATAGCTAAGCTAGTTGTTAAAAGAATTGATACATGATGATCGTAGAGTGTACGTACTCATGAATTCATTGGGATTTTGTGGAATATTCATAGTTCTAACCACACACACACACTTATTCACTAGCTTGATTCCTTCTTAAGTATTATCGTCTTACTAGTCTTTGTTTTGCGCCCGGTCTCAGCACACTGCTACTCTTGGCGCTTTTGCAATTGCCCTCATAATGAACGTCTCACTTGTCGCATTTTGGATTTCGGCAAGTTATCAGCATACATCTTTGTGACAAAATCGTTTATGGCAGCAATTGCCTTCATTTCTCTCATGGCGAGAGTTATTGTTTGAGTGATCGAGGTAGAGAGGGATGATGCGGTCATGCTTCGGATCTCTGAGGCTAAACCCGAAATGTAACACTCAGTGTGTTTGAATTCGGGTGTTTCCCAGTATGGAACAACCCTTGAGAGACCGTGAAAGCATCAAGTGTAACCATCAACATTGGCTCCAGTTATGATCGAGTTCTTTTATAAAATCATATGAAAATAGATTTGAAAATCAGATGATATAAAAGAATGATGTATGGTTAAATAAATAACCAATGAAAATGTAGTGTATAAATATATCATGTCTTGAAATAGAATATTATGTCTTGTGTAGAGGATGTCGTGTCTTGTGCAAAAATGTCATGTCTTGTCTTTGTCGAAGAGGTTTGAATAACACCACGATATGCAATATAATATAAGCACTTATATATAGGAAGTACCAGCGGCGTATCCACCATGCTTTTATCATATTACACACGTCTCATCACTTACAAATAACCACCAAAAATGTCTTGTGTATACCAACGTCAAATGACATGTATAACAATGTCTTGCGTAACAATGTCATGTATAAACCATGTCCTGTGTAAAAGCAATGGTTTTCAACACATAACTTTTAACTTAAACAATTGATTCTTTTGGCGCCATGATCTTTTTAATACACACTATTAAAAGAATCTAGACATGTATTTTGGATAAATAAAGTCTATCATGTGCCCAAAAATGAAGAATGCAATCAATCGGTCATGGAAACCTCAAGACCGCATTGTTCATACATGTTTGAATAAATGATAATGTGGATAACCAAAACCAAAAGGTGTAATGCCTCTTGCGTGTATTGGTCATATGTCTAAATGGAAAAAGAAGAAGAGAAAGAAGAAAAAAAATAATTCGTTGAGGAGGGGAAACCAACCAGTGGTCTCCGTCCATATAATATGTATTCCCTACTCTATGGACCTCGATCGTCCTAAGTAGAGAGAATCCTTTGTCTTATTTGTCCATGTGACAATTATGGTAATAGTGCTTGAGTTTCACAAGCTCTAGCAAGATTATTAGAATCTCCCAAAAAAATGTCGAATAGAATGCGATGAGGGAGTTGCAGCATGGCTCATGCCATACCATTCCTTGGGAAAAGACAAATGTCAAGAGACAGAATTTATTGTATCACTTCCAATAAATATGATAAGGTGGAATATGATAAGGTAAGGTAAGGTAAAGTAGGGTAAAGTGTCATAAACACCAGGGAAATAGCCCATGTACAAAAATTTTAGAATGTTGAGGAAAATACTTCATGAGTGGCTAATAAATTTTGTTTGTTTAGATGACTAGTCTCAACTGAATCGTGATGTAGATCGAATATTAGGTGTGAACAAATACGTCTCGTCTTCCTGTATTGTATTGTATTGTATTGTATATATTGTATTGTAGAGTGTTATACTAACCACCCCAGTTCGTGATCTACTAGATAAGAAAAATTGAATCTCAAGTAATAACTTAAGAATTTTGAACGAATAGTGATCATTAGCTTGGCCCACAGAGTTCACCAGAATTCCCATGCACTACAAGTTGTTATTACGTTGGCCACCATAATAATAAATTGCCTTGCATGGTCACCCTAGCGTTCTCTCGTACGAAGCAGCCGATCAGTAATAGAGGAAACAATATTGTCAATATACCTTCAACATAAGAGGGACCTTCGTGATAGCTCACGTGTCAACGTTCGTTGTCATTACTCGCAGAACGGTACGGCGTTAGGTGAAATAGAAATGAAAAGAATCTGTAACAATAACAACTGAAGAGGCACCTTCAAGATGAGTACTTCATCTTCCTTGTAAGGACAAGAGTATATCCACCTTGATTAGTATGAGTCACATGGATCTCGTCCCACTAATGGAGTTGTTGTCCAAGGTTACCACCTTCGCCTCGTCGTCATTATCATGGTCAGGCATCTCAGCATTCGCGAGAAAGCACCCATATTTTACTGAATTAAGTTTAAGATTTCACTTAGGAATCATGTTCGCCTTAAGCTCCGCATTAGACATTGGGGTCGATATTTTCATCGTGTGAGTAAAGAATAATAATAGAGTTTGAAGTCGAAGGTATTTTGTTCTTGGCAAAATATTTCATGCAACATATATATGAACAACCTATATATATAATCATGTAAATCCTATCAATCAAGGATTTCTATCTTGTATAAGCTGAACCAGTAAACTGTTTATAATGCATAAACTGATAATGTAATGTATTGTAGGCACATAGTCTATTAATGTATTGTGTCTGTCTCATAGACTTCACCCATGGAAATGTCCTCGCTTGATTTATGTGAAATGAATTTTTGTTGTAGTGGACCTTGAAAAATGTTTATGCAATGAAAACCTTTTGACCTGTCCAATTTTATTTATAATCTGTTCAACATGAACAAGAGGTTTTCGTGAGAGATCCCTAGTGATTGTAGACTTAGACTCGAGAAAGAATCCTGGTTCACTACAATCGATGCTCTGATACCAATCTGTCACACCCGCTCGTAGCGGAAGCGCGAGGTGTGATCTGATCGGTTCTCATTGCATAACAATATAAGTGAACATACTAAATGAATAAAAACAAGCTCCAATGCCATTGTCATAATTGTTTCAAAAGAATGCAACATAAGTTGAATGTATTGGTTACAAACCATCAAATGAAAATAAGTTGTCATCGTTTTATACATCAAAATGTAAGTCTTAAAATGTCAAGACTTTGACCACTATATCACCGCAAAGAGGCGGTATATAACAGGCAAACCCTTCAATAGTTGGCATGGAGTATTGATACTTGTTTTCCTTGAACTGAAATCGTTGCATTGGTCCACTAATTCCCTGAAATACATGTAAGTTTGAAAACATCAACAAAAGTTGAGCGAGTTCATGCAGTTTAGTTGTATGAGATGTGTCTGTAAAATGTGAGTTGTATAAAATGTATCTGTAAAATGTGAGTTGTATAAACTGTATCCATAAAATGTGAGTTGTATAAACTGCATCCATAAAATGTGAGTTGTATAAAATGTATCTGTATGTAATGATGTAGTATGTAAAGCGTCAATGAAATCGTTGATCATTAATGTTTCGCGAGGACATTAATATGTGTGACGAATTAGGAAGCAATCCAAACCTAGACGATTTCATGTCGACTACTATCGACTGGGACACAAACGCACTCTTCTGTATGGGTCCACGACCAAGAGTGGGGCTCGCCAAAACCCATTAGATCTAACCACTTGTACCTAGGTCCAAACTGGATTAATGGTGCTTAGATGTATAACCCTAATTCGCACATGATCTAAGGTGTTTCATTCCCTAACTTTAACATACGTTGAACATGTATTTTCCCCGATAGTTGTAAAGTTGTAAAACATTTAAATGACCAGGGGACATGAACTCACAGTATCGCGTCCTGTGAATAGAAGTAACTATGATCTCACGTGCGGTCATCCTGAATAGTGTTGCGACCTACAAATGTTCTTATATTTGTTAGACACTTCGGTCTTTGTAATAACTTGAGTACAAGTCTTGTGTCTTAAATATGTGTAAGACTTATATGTCTTTACTGTTCGTTGAACTGTGTATTTAGATGAATGATTTGTTAAACTGTTATATATATATATATATATATATATATATTTATTTCACCAAATATATATATATATGTCATCTTGTATCTTGTGAGTTGTATCATCGGGTCTTGTCTTCTTGATTTCGTGTCGTTGTGTAAGTAAATTGTATAACTGAATTTCCAATAAAGGTGTCATTGGGCCGAGCCCATGTTTTCATGTTATTGGGCCCCAAATAGTGTTGGGCCTAAATAGTGTTGGGCCTCAATAGTGTTGGGCTTAAATAGTGTTGGGCTTAAATAGTGTTGGGCTTATAGAGTGTTGGGCTTAAATAGTGTTGGGCTTATAGAGTGTTGGGCTTAAATGGTGTTGGGCCTTGGCCCATATGTTTGGTATTGGGCTTAGCCCATGAGTTTTTGATATTGGGCTTAGCCCATGTATTTATGTTAAGCCCATTATAAAATGTAAGCCTATTTGTATAAAGTAGCCCATTAAGAAATGTAAGCCCATTTGTATAAAATAGCCCATTAAGAAAGTATAAGTCTTTCATTTCTATAAAACATTTTTAAAAAAATTCACTAAGTATACTTTTTAGTAAATAAAAACATAATAGTTTTTATAAGTTTAAAAATGTCCGAATTTTGTTAATGGTAACATATTTTGGTGTTCGCGTCGAAAGATCGCCCAAATGTCGTAGTAAGTCCTCGGATTGGTGATATGTTCATAGGTTCGTCCGTCGTCCGATTTGACCATAATTTGTATTCGATTACTCGGATCGTCCGTAACTCGCTTTTAAGGCATAATTATATGAAGTCTTGTAAGACTTTGATTATTATGTAACATGTGTTTATAATAACCATTGTAATCAAGTACCTATCTTTGATATATATAACTAATACATCAAATACCACATAGCACTTAAGTTGTTAAATTAATCAAATATATATTTTCTCAAAATATATATTTATAACTAACTTTGTTTTTATAAAAAGAATTCTCTAAATCTTTTTAATCTTGTAAAGGTTTAGCCAAAAATGTTGGTTTAGTTAACATATAAATTATTAGAAAATTTGGCCATATAACCTTTATATTTTTAACTTTACCATGTTTAATCAAACATATTATTTTCTTTTCAAAATCACCATTAATTTACTCATAACATCTTAACTAAAACATATGAGATTTTTATAACATAAGCTTATCAAAATGATCTCCAAATCATGTAGGGTTTTAAACATGATCATAATATATGTTAACTAGTTCAAAAACCTAGTTTACTTCTAGTTTTAATAACTTTTATAAAAATCTCATGTTGTATGTTACTTTTTATAATCTTGTAAAAGTCTTGTTTTTTAATAAAAACATTAAGTAAATTAACAACACCATAATTTATGATCATCCATTCATCCTTTAAGTTTAACAAAAACCCTTTAACATAAACATGTATAATTGTTAGATCATATTTTTTTTAAAACATCATCTAACAATTTATTTATATCATAATCCTCATAACAAGATCAAATATGCATATAACAAGTCTTAGATCACAATATAAACAAACATAAATATATCATGATTATTATCTTTGCTTCTTTGTATTTTTCATGTTTATTATGTATGATTACTTAGTTATTGTTAGTTATAATAACAATCATAAACATAATATAAGTATGAAAAAAATAGATCTAGAAGCTTACTTCTAGCACTAGGCTAGGGATGATCTTTAGAGAATGATTAAGAGTTAAGAATATGAAGATCTTGATGATTTAAGGCTCTTGAATGGATGAATACACTTCCTTTAACTTGCAAATGCTTTAGATCACCTTAAGCTCCATGAAACTCCATGTTGATCATCAAGATTTGATAAAATTTAAATGGGTTTTTATGGTGTTCTTGGTGGAAATGGATGAAGATGATGAGAGAGTTTATTTGTGTAATAAAAGATGAAAAAAAAATGAGTGTAAGGAGCTAGTTTACTTAGTGAGTAAGTGTTGTAATAATTCACCAACATAATCCACTTGCAAACTAATAAAATATCTAGATATTTAACAAAAAAATTAGGGTGTGGGACCCCTTTAAAACCGTTCACAACAACATGGGGGGGGGGGGGGTCTTGAATTGTTGAATTGTTATTAAGTGTTTAAAGTGTTAGAAACTTTTAGCAAAGTTTAGGTGTTTTGGTGTTTAAATGTTTCAAGTGTATAAATGTGTTAAGAAGGTGTTAAGTGACCATTACTAGTCTAATATGATCTAAATAATATTAGATGGTCACTAAAAAAAAGATCCGACATTGTTCGGATATTCGTTTCGAATTGTTTCGGTTAGACGTTATTTGAACGATAAGTTGTGTAACTTGTATGAATTGATGTAGTTATTGGTTCGGATGATACCCGAAAATATCCTCATATGAATTATATGTTTAATAACATTTTTACATGTCTTAAAAATATTAGAAAGCTGATTTCTGCATAATTTCTGCGGAAAAGTGTTGAAATTGTCGCTTTTAGTGCTTTTCGGCAGTTTTTAGTGTTATCGGACATCAGGAAAGCATTAAACCAAACCCTTGTATTTCCATATAGGGTTTAATGTATATTTTATGTTGGACTTTCGTCTGAGTCCTAAAGATGTAATTTAGATGGTTTCTACGGATCCGGAGTTTTCGTCAGCACGCTAGTTCACTAGGTACTACTCTAGTTGTTTCGATGCATTGTTTTAAACTGTTTCAAATATAACCAATAGAAACGAATAATGTGCATCATAAATGATTGTTCTAAGATGTATATCATGTAATCAAGAAATTCGGATATTCAAAACACATATTTGTATAATGTAATTCATTGCTTTAAATGTACGTAAATTACCAGAAAGTGGCAGTTGTCACATTCTCCCCCTGTTATTGAGAATTTCGTCCCGAAATTCAAGCTGAGTCATCCTATACAGGACATACGGAAATACCCTTAGGTACCCTATTAAGAATTTATAGTGGTACTTGGGTATTCGTACAGAATTATAACTTGCACCTTGTACTTCGTCTCTTTACAAGAGACGGGTACTTAGGATCTTTGTGGAAAACGCAAGAGATTGTAAAATGGAAGAATTTTGGGAGTAGTTTGTTCTTCAAGGAATGTGGTTCCTTGATTGTCGGTATTGTAGGGGATATGTTGTTTATACATACAATCACATAAATACATTGTAATGTAAATAAAAGATTTATTTATAAACAATGTTAACAACTGTTTCATGGACTATGACAACAAAATAAAATAATACATAAGATATGATTATTTCTAAAGAGTGTTGTCTTCTAGTCGATCAGATGCTCATCTCTGTGCTGGATTAGCATTAGCAAGCTTTGGGCAATTTCTTCGGAAATGTCCCATCTCACCACACTTGTTGCAAGAACCTGGTAGAAAGCGAGCTCGAGCAGGTTTGTTGTCGGCTTGATTCGGTGCAACTGCTGCAACGCAAACTTTTGCCATATGACCTTTAAGTCCACAAATTTGGCATTCGCGGCACTTCACATTAGCATGATGATGTAGGCCACATCGGTTGCACAAGGGTGAAGTTCCATTGTATGGTTTCCTAGTACGGGGTTGAGCTGGTTGGTTGGGGACGGCTTGACCATTGTGAGCGACCATAGCGAAGTTCTGAGAAACCTTTTGCTTCTTTGACCGCTCAAGGGATCCAGTCTGCTCATCCATGGTCTTTGATTCCTCAATTGGTTTCTTGTCACCCTTCCGGAAAAGCTTACGTTTCCTGATCTGAGATTCAGTCAACGTTGCAGATAGCTCAATGGCCTGCCTAACCGTAGTGGGGTTACTACCAGTAACAATGTCTTGAACTGTGTCAGGGAGACCATCAATGTATTTTTCGATCGCCTTATCCAAAGGCGTAACCATGGTAGGACACAACAGGCTCAGCTCCTCATATCGATCAGTGTATGCTCGATGTTCACCGCTGTCTTGCTTAAGATCGTCGAATTCCCTTTCCAGTGCCCTGATCTCGTGACGAGGACAGAATTCCTTCATCATCAGTGCTCGAAGTTCTTCCCAAGTTTGGGCCAGTGCCACTTCGGCACCCCTATCTCTCACCACACCGTTCCACCACGTCAAAGCTCGTTTCTCAAAGACACTAGATGCAAAATCTACCTTTCGCTCATTTGGACATTGTACATGCCTGAAGGTGCTCTCTAGACTCTCGAACCATTGCAGAAGTGATGTCGCTCCTTGAGACCCAGAGAACTTTGATGGCTTGGCCGAGTTGAACGTCTTGAAGCTGCAGAGGGCATTATTGTTGTTGATGGCTTGTATTATTTGAGCACAAAGATTTGGGAAGGCAGCAGCCATTTGCTGCGCGATGATTTCCGCCAGCTCGGCAGGCGTCATCTGATTTTCGCGTCGAGGAGGCATTCTAAAAGAGGAAACATGAAATGAAACGAGTGAGAGAATTAGACGAAAAGAATGAGATGAAACAAATTTGATGAAAGCAAGGATAGTGGTCATTTGATTGTTACTACAAAGCAACAAACGACCCTGGTGAAGAATCAAGTAAAATAGGTCAAAATAACGTATCGCGAAGACATGCTCGCCTATAAGTGAACACTCATTCCAAGAATTCCCAGGTAAGCACAACTGGTCTCGCGTCTGGTTGAGATGTATACGAAGTGCTTGCCTAGACAGAAAACCCAGAATACAGGCGTTCACCCTTCCAGTTTGCACGTGTTCACATTATTTAAAACCCAAAACCTTGACGAGATTTTGAAACTCAAAGGGATTCAAAACCATATAACAGAGGGTTCAAAACCTTACAATAGAGGGTTCAAAACCTAGTAATCAATCATCCTAGAACAGATGATTAGTTTTCAAAGCGGTTTTGAAATTTATGTTCTTGTTGTGGTCGTCGCCTAAGGATAGGTGACGGTATTGTTTTATGACTAAACGCAAGTAAACTCGCGTTAGGGTCCTAAGAAAGTTATAGACTAGGTCAAAGCATTACTAATAACCTAATTCCCTATAACCATTGGCTCTGATACCATCTTTTCTGTCACACCCCGACCACGTGGAACATACAAAACGTGGCGGAAATGTCGGGGAGTGTTGTAACAGAATTAATTGTTTCAAATCCATGGCAATTGAAGTTTCGTTTTATTGATTAAAAGTGTTACAATGTCTTAACAAACAAAGAAATACAACATAATTAACTAGTCTTGCATCTTTTATTGTCACTAAAGCCCAAGTCTGCCTATGTGTATCTTGATCATCTTATGCAACAGTTCCTGAAAAACACATGTGAAAATAGGTACGTCAGCATAAAAATGCCTGTGAGATACATAGGTTTTGTGAAAATAGGTTTCATGACTTATGTTTGAGAAAATGTTTAGTCATGAACCTTGTTATTTGCTTTGTTTTGTAAATCATTTGAAAAACAATGAGTTCAGATGATATGTATAAATAAGTGAATAATGCATGGTTAAATGAATAACCATGTACTGAGTTTGTATAAGATAAGTTGTTATAAAACAATGTCTTGTGAAAAATAAGTTATTTGTATAAAATGTTATATGTATCAAACTGAAATGATTCAAATAACGCTACGATATGTAATACCATACAAACACTTATATATAGGAAGTACCAGCGGCGTATCCACCATGCTTGTATCATATTACACACGCATCGTTACTTAATCACTTAATCAAACCAAACCAACCAATGTAAGAAGTCTATGTTTAAATCAATTGTCAAATGTATTGGGTAATATGTCAAAGTGTTCATGTCAAGATGTAAATCATATCAAAATGTCTATGTCAAATATCCATGTCAAATGTCTATGTCAAATATCCATGTCAAATGTCTATGTCAAGATGTCATGTATGGCAAGTGAAATGTCTCAACTAAACCATATGCACAAAAACAAAGTATTGAAGTAAAACTTGGTTTAAATCAAAGTTATGTTTTGTGGGAAATGCATGATCAATGTCAATCATGTTAAAATGTCTATGCTGAAATGTCTATGTCAAATGTCTATGTCAAAATGTCATGTAAAACGATGTACTAAGTAATGCACACGATTGGGCACACCTAGCATGAAATGTCATAAAATCATGTACTATAATGTACTAACGAACATAGCAAGTATATGATGTGAATACAGGAAAGCACGAAAGTAACAAGTAGGCACATGTGTTCCACCCCAAAACAGTTTGGAAAACAGTAAAAGAGGGGTCTATGTACTCACTTGAGATTTGCTCAGAAGTCCTTGAGTAACAACCAAACAATGCTAGAGATCGCGGATATCAAACGGCACCTAATATAGGTAACTATGTTAATTAACCGGACCTAGATCGGAAGATCGGGTAGCATTAGGGTTTGTAAACCAAACGAGTGTAGAGACTCGTGTCATTTGGTTTAACAAAGCCTACATACTAAATGAAACTTAACCTAAGTGTCTACGACCCATTACGACCCGTTTAGGTAGCTTATGCTACTTTAACGCATCGTTCGCGTGAAACGCGTTCGGACCGCCTAACTAGCCCTATGACAAGTGTTATATGCCTAAACATATTACATAATCAGTTATGTGACAAAGGTTTAGGTTACATATGCTTAATTACCAATTATACATGAAAAGGGTATTCTGGTAATTTACCTAAGGCATATAAACTACTTATCATACAACTACTTAAACGATGTGACCATAGGGTATAACCTCGGAAGGTTATGCCCTATACTAGGGTCACCTAATGTATTTGGTCGGATCCTAATGATCGACCAAACTGGGTCGGGTTCGAAGGTATAGGCGATTTATTAGATCGCTTACCCTACGACCCTAGACAACGTGGTAATCAGTGGGCATAGTCCCAAGGGACTATAACCAACGTGATTACACTCACGTTGCGAAGTTCAAACGAACTTCGCATTGACCATTACTGGTCAACGCTGAAAGTCAAACAAAGTTTGACTTTCTGACTCGAAAAGCAGTAAAATAAGGAAAAGAACGAAAGAATACTTACGAAGGGTCCCCGAATGCTAATCTCGATCCAAGAACTCAGGTATGAAACAATGGTTTCAACTTAGAGCTCTCAAATCAAGATTCTTGTGAGAAATGAGGTTGGGGTGGATGGGTATTTATAGTTTTCGGGTAACCGTTAAGATCGTTTCTTGGAAAAGGGGGCACGATCAAGGCCGTACACTTGTCGGAATGTTATGGTACCTCAATTGGCCACCCACCATAAGGTATCAACATGTGGAAGAGAGATTAGGAGTGCAAAACAGCTGAAAACAGGCTGTTAAGTACTCTGCATCTGGTCTGAACTTGCTTTACGGACCTCAAAGCTGCCAATGTTGAGGTCCGTAAGGTAACAACTTTGGCAGATTTACAGTTTTGGTCCCTGCAGCCCCTAAACTTGGTTTTCGATGCATTTTTGACACGTTTAAGCCCCGTTAACCCCATTTCAAAGCTCTAAAATGAAGTTTAAAGTATAGGGAACTTAAATTGTGCTCAAAAATATCTCGGATGTCGGTTCGTTTAGCCGTACAGTTGCGATGTTCGGTTAATTACGACGGAATGCGCATAAGCGCGAAAAACGATCCAAATGACGAAACGAATGGATTTTTCTTATGGCGAACACTAAAATATAATATAGTCATGCTTTCATAAATTTTTGGATGTCCGGATGTATTCAGAACGTAAGTTATGCGCGAAAATGCAAACTTGTGCACTTTTTGACACTTTTAGTCCCTGAATGACACAAAAGTTTATTTTAGCATACCGAACACCTCAAAGCCTATTTCTAAGCTATGTAAAGGATATTTATGGTGTGTTTAACTTATGGTCATGTTCCAGAAGGTCTGTTACAGTTCAAATTGGCATACTTTCGCAGTTTGTCAAATTTAGTCCCTGTAAGCGATTAAACTTTGATTTCACCACACCAAACCTTCCAAAACTTATATATAAGTTATGTAAAGGTTATTCAAGGTATGTTAAGCCTATTTCACTATTCCAGAGTGTTCGTTGGATTGAACTGGTTATATTTACGCATTAGTGCGCGTATAACCTTCCAGAAAGCGATTTAGAGTTTGAAATCGAACAAGAGTTGATATGTGCAAAAGATACACATATTTATACAAGTCCAAAGTATGAAATACAATTTTTCATTGGTTTGGCATTTGTTTGATGGTTGAAATGACACAGGTGTTACATTTTAATCCTAAAATGATAATTTATGACGTTTCGTGGAGCTCGGGTTGGAAAACGGGTGAATACTTTTAACTGAATGATTGAAATTACAATGATTCACGTATGCATGAAATACAAACTCCCCCTCAGCCTGAGATCACTCTATTTGCTCGTACAAAATGTCAAGTGATGAAGTGATAAATAGAATAGTACATGCATTGTTCTATTTATAGTACAATGCAAACCTCTGAGGAATCTAAGCTGACATCACCTAGACAGTGATATCTTACAACTTCTAACAACCTCTAACATCTGCTATAACTGATACACTGTTACATTGAAAACACTAATATACATCATCTGTTGATTCAACATCTGATGAGCCTTATCCTCTATTGAGCCTCAGCAGACCTTCTTTATCAGAATTTGTCTTCTTTAAACATAGGGTGATCAGACCTTTGTTATCAGCAGACTTTTGTCTTCATCAGTGGTTCACTTTGGCAGACCTTGTGAATCAGCAGACTTTAGCTTTTAGCAAACCTTTGGTTGCAGCAGTTGTTTGATGCCTTTGCCATTGGAAGGAGAATGACTTCAAGCACTGTTATTATTGATTAGTTGATTGTAGACTATTTTGGCTTTCAATCATCTACTCTTTTGGCGGGGTCACATGAGCCAAAAGGTTTTAGAGCGCCCGTCGGCGACGCCCTACAGAAAACCCCGTCGGGTGGATTTTGTCGTAGGCAGTTGTTTAGGGCTTCTGGAGGTTTCTGACTAACCAGGGATCGTCGGCGACGCCCTTCCCTGATCACAAACGCGAAAACTTCAAATTTGATGTTTGGGAACGAGTTATATCCATGTTTTTGGGGTTTTTCAATGAGTTATGCAATTTTGAAAGGGGAGCACTATCTTGGAGCCAAGAAACACCACCAACCTCATTCCCAATCCATCCGGATCAATCACAATCATCTGACTTTGCCATCCATCTTCACCTTCCTAACCCTAATCACCATCATTCCCATCATCTGACCAAACCATTCTCCATAACCATCCACCATAACCCTAACCTTCATCATCATCATCTTCAAGGCTTCAAGATGTCCATGTTCGAGCTTCAATCATCCGTTGATCACGTTTCGTTCACCATGAGCGGCTAGTCTCTTCGGGTTTCACCCTGGTGTAGGTTTTTTTAAGTTTCTAGGGTTAAACATTGTTTTAATTTTGATTTGTGACAAATTGTAATTTGATTTTGAAACCTATGATAATTGTCTTGAATTTGTATCGTATTCTTGAATTGTCGAATGTGTATTAAATTTGACGTTGCAAAATGTTTATGTGGAATTATGCCTTGTCTAGGTTAGAATTTACATGTTCATGGTGACGAAGTGCATTGCGGTCCGTCGTCTACGACATTGATAGCTCTTGGCACCTAAGCCACGCGACACTAAGTTCGTTAGTCATTTACGCGATTAAGTTGAATCTAAAACATGTAGGAACCCTAGGACTTCAATTACCGAACCGGGTGTGAACCTTGTTTTAATATTATTGTTTTATACCAATCAATCAAGTTTCGTTCAATCATTCAAGTTTTCGTAGTTAAATAATTTAAAACAAACTTGTCATTTTAATCCAACATCTCTTCAAACAAACAAATATTCAATTCAAATAAATTGCAAGCTTCATAAAAGCGACACTCTTTACAATCAATCACATCCATACGCAAACCACAAACTTTTCGTGGTTCGACCCCTTACTACCACTAACGCATTGTTAAGGGTAATTAGGGTATATAAATATTATCTTTGACCGGAGTGCGACACTCAGATCAGTGTTCTAATAGGTTTTGAGTGAGTATTTGAAATGTGCTAATTCATTATTATTAGCCAAATGTTAAACCTAGTGGAGAGAACATTTTGAAAGATATGTATGATGTGTTAGTTTCAAGGGCAGGTTAATATTGGATAACCATTTTTATGTGATTAATCGTTTATCGTTAAATATGTCAAAAATTGAGAAAATCATGAACCGGGCATGACATTAAACCTTAGCTTGAGTCTTGAGAATGGGAAGTGTGTCTTTCATTTGACCCACGTGAAAGTGAAAAACATATTTGCCTGAGAGCAAGCAAAAGACAAGTGTGGGGATGTGATGCGTGGTCGAAAACGGGTGCCTATTTGTATTTAAGTTTGCGTTTTCATATAAACTTGAGTTTTGAATTGCCTACTTTAATATAATTTGTATTTTTACAAGTTAACAAAGTTTAAGGAGCATTTCGGAATCTTTACGGAGCATCGGGACAGAAAACGGATCAACCGGGAACGCGCAACGAAGAAAATAGAAAACCAAGATTGGAGAGGCCATCGTCGACGCCATACAAGGCCATCGCCGACGCCCCTTAGATGTTCCCGTCAGCCAGAATTGCTTGTAGGAAGTCATTTAGGGCATCTGGAGGTTTTTGACTAAACAAGGGTCGTCGGCGACACCCTAGTGGGTCGTCGGCGACGCCCTCACCTGATGAAAAATGTGAATTTTCCAATTTTGAATGTGGGTGAAGGGTTATATCATGAGTTTTGGGTATTTTTGGGGAGTTACACAATTTTGAGCTTTTGAACCTCACCTTCGAGCTAAGAACACTATCACCTTCATCTTCCATCAATCCCAATCACATCCATCAATCCGAATCATCCAAAATCATCATCCTATACCTAATTCACCAATTTCACCATCATCCATCACTTCCATCATCCACCACAAACCCTAACCCTTATCATAATCATCTTCAAGGTTACAAGATGTTCGTGTTCGAGCTTCAATCATCCGGTGATCGTATTCCGTTTACCATGAGCGGCTAGTCTCTTCGGGTTTCACCCCGGTGTAGATTTTGTAAGATTTCTAGGGTTTATACATTTATGTTTAGTTGATTTTGTGACAAGTTGTGTTTAAAGTATTTGAAACTTTTTATAATTATCTTGCATTTGTTTCGAATTCGTAAATTGTTGAATGATTATAAAATTTGACTTTGTGAAATAGTGATGTGCAATTATGCTTTATCTTAAGTTAGGATTTACATGTTCTTGGTAACGAAGTGCACTGCGGTCCGTTCTTTGTAACGTCGATAGCTTTTGGCACCTAAGTCACGTGACACTAAATCCGTTAATTAATTCGTTCAACTAAATCAATTTAAACTGTGTTGAAGCCCTAGGTCTTACGATTATCGAACCGGGTGTGAACTGTGTTCCAAGTATTATTTTAAAACCATCAATCAAGTTTTCGTGTAATCATTCAATTTTAAGTAGTTAATCATTTTAGCATAAAATTCATCGGTCTATTCCGACACTCTTTCTTAAACAAACATTTGAATTAAATCATTTGCAAGCTTCATAATAGTGACAAACCAATATAATAAATCTTGTTCGTACACAAACCACAAACTCTTCGTGGATCGACCACGTACTACCACTAACTCATAGTTAAGGGTAAATCGGGTATTATAAATATTATATTTGACCGGGGCGCGACACTCCGATCACCTGTTCAAGATAGAGTACCATGGTTTCTCCCTTCGCGTCATACAAGCCGTTAATTTGCCCCGCGACTAGTACGGGTTCAACATTCGCTTGCAGATTCCCTGCGCCCATCTTGATTGCTAAGTGCAACCCCGCCAAGAATGCTTCATACTCCGCCTCGTTATTTGTGTTTTTGAAGTCCAGCCGGATTGCATATGTGAACTTATGCTTCTCCAGGCTGACTAACCTTAAACATGCACCTGCGCCGTTTTCGTTAGAAGCTCCATCTGTGTATAACAACCATAGCTTTTCTGATGGCTTCGGCGCAGGGTTTTCAACTGTTTCACATTCGTGGACCTTGTCCACTGGGACCTTCATGGCAAAGTGTGCCAGGATCTGCCCTTTAATTGCTGGACGTGGTTTATACATGATGTTATGGCCACCCAGTTCGATTGCCCACTTTGCAAGTCTCCCCGAGATCTCTGGCTTTTGTAAAATGGTAACAATGTGATAGTTTATTAAAACATTAACGACATGGCCAGTGAAGTACCTACGCAACCTTCGTGATGCATGGACCAAAGCTAGCACCAGCTTTTCCATGATTGAGTAACTTGTTTCAGGATCAGTGAGCATCCGGCTAACATAATAAATTGGAGTTTGAACCCCCTCTCTATCTACCAATAGCACCGCGCCCATGGCTTTATCAGAACCGACAGGTAGAGCACCAGTGGCTCTTTTTCGCGTGGGGCGGTTAATGTTGGCAACTGAATGAGGCACTCCTTCATTTTCTTGAAAGCATTCTCAGCCTCCGCTGTCCGTCGAAACTCATTTTTCTTTACGCAGTTGCGCATTGTGCTGATGAAAGGAAAAGACTTTGCCGCGTGGTTTGACAGGAAGTGGTTCAGCGCGGCCAGCCGGCCGGCCAACCGTTGCATTTCCTTGATACTGCTAGTAGATGGAATTCTCTTAATGGCTTGTACCTTCTCAAGGTTCACTTTGAATCCACCTTTTGTCACCATAAATCCCAAAAACTTACCTTCCTCCATTCCAAACGAACATTTGCTCAGGTTGAGCTTCATGTTGACGTTGCGCAATGATTTGAAGGTTTTCTCTCTGTCTTTCAACATCTGATCCTCTTCCGGACTCATGATTACCAAGTCGTCAATGTATACTTTGACATGTTTCCCAATGTCATCGCCGAAGGTTTGATCCATTAACCGTTGTTAAGTTACGCCGGCATTGCGCAGGCCGAACGACATCTTGGTATAACAAAAGATACCCATCTCTGTGAAAAATGCAATTTTGTATTCATCTTTTAGGGCCATTTGCACTTGGTGATAGCCTTTGTAACAATCAAGAAAGCATTTCCATCTAAATGGCGCAAGAGAATCGATCTTCTTATCTATCTCCGGAAGAGAATAGCAATTTTTGGGGCATGCTTTGTTAAGATTCTTGTAATCTACGCACAAGCACCATCCCCCGTTTGCCTCCCTCTATTTATACCCATCGCAATTAATGCGAAGGGTAACTGTGCCGAACAACTTGCAGCGCGTGCCCAATCAGAGAACAACACGTCAGGCGGCAAAACCGGAGTAGCGGTTGTCGCGCGCGCGTGAAGCCCACTCGCCGGACACAAGACGAAACGGCGTGCTGACACAGTGACAACATGCTTGTCACTGTGTCAGCAGACACATCACACGTAGCTTTCACCACCAACCTGTTATGAGACGCTCTTTTTTTCAAATTTTGAAGTTTTGCCATGCAAAAATGAGAGATAACTTCAGTAGAAAGCTAGATAGTTACGCCGTGTAAGCAGCAAGACAACAACACGCGCGCCAGCTCTCTAGCGCCCACGCTGATGTCCAGCACCCCAGATCAAACTGTAGACACTTAATTTTTATTTCTAAGTCCAGCGCTCCAACCACTTGCCTCGCGCATGGAAGCAGCATTAGACTGGGAGGACTTGAAGGGGTATGGTTCCAAATCCTGCGCCGACCACACAAGTTAATCTCAGGTTGCGCATGAGACCATACCCAAAGTAAGCCAAAATGGTGACTTTCCCGACCTCGCGCCGACTACAAGGGTGTGTCCCAGGTTGCGCGCAAGGTCAGGACCAGGATAAAATCAATTCTGACACTTAGTTCCTTTAACAAAAGACCTGGCTTCCTTGAACTTGCGCCGACTGCACGGATGTACCCAAGTCTCGCGGGGCAAGAAGCGCAGGGAAACATTGGACAAGTACAAAAAGTACGAATGGCAGAACAGTGGGCCAATAGGGGCTCAACGGGATGTATTTGATCATGCTGCACGATGAACAATCGCGTAGGAGACAAGAAGTACACAAGGACACATACGTGGCACCAATCAGCTTGCACCGACCACTGCCCCATGATCTTCACTTAGCTGTTGATGACAGACTAGACAACAAGGACAACCATCAGGACACGTGGATCCATTCAGCGTGCGCCAACTACCCTTTCACGTAAAATCACTAACGGTCATGGTAGAAGAAGCAGAATGGATATTCCTTGTTGTCGATCTCAGGCCCAAGGCCCATCAGCCCATCTCCTTCACAAATCACCTCAGCTATAAATAGAGAATTTCACCTCCAGGTTTAAGGACGGCTCTTTTGCTCTCCCACTTAATACACACACTTTTATCCTCAAAGCAAGTTCTTATTCTCACGTCGGGGGTGGTTACAAGGAGAATCCCCTTATCCTCCTCCTTATAACGAGCTTCGCGGTGTGTTGATTGTTTTGCAGGATCGACGTAGTGGTTTATCGAGTTTAGAAGAAGATTAACCTCCATGTTTAAGGATGGCTCTTTTGCTCTCTCACTTAATACACACACTTTTATCCTCAAATCAGGTTCTTATTCTCACGTCGGGGGTGGTTACAAGGAGAATCCCCTTATCCTCCTCCTTGTAACGAGCTACACGGTGTATTGATTGTTTTGCAGGATCGACGTAGTTGTTTATCAAGTTTAAAATAAGATTAACCTTATTTGGACGTGACATTAACCACAAGCTAATCCCCGGGTTAACTTGGTGTTTCTTCAGTACTTGAAAAAAATATTGAAACCGCACGTATTGAAACAAAAAAGACATAAATGAGTATCGGTACCCTAGCGATGTTGTGGGTGCTATCGATTCTGCTAAGTTATATAAAATAAAGAGTTTGTTTACAATGGTTTAACTACACAAAAGTTATCTCATGTAACCTAAAAAATAAAGTCGTGATATGTCAAAAAGGATATCGACACTTGTTTACTTTGATCGGATACCATTAAAACGAATACTGATACTAGTTTCGATTTGTTAGTTCGATATTGATTCTATTCATATTGTTACAGGTATTCAATATAGTTTACAACACCAGTTAAACATTATTTTGAATGCAACTCTCTTTTCTGATAAAACCTATATCGGAAATTTGAGAATAAAACAAACACAACTACGTATTTAGTTTATCTTTAAGTTAATGAACACAAGTTATAGTTAAATTAAACTAATCTAACTACTATAATAAAAGAAACCAACTTTTGGACACGTGTCATTCATTGAAGATATCCTCAAATTTATATTTATCTAAATAAATAAATAATAAATTAATATTAAATTTTATCATACTTTAATAAAATATTATCCTCAAATCTAAATTATTAATTTAATATATTTTTAAAACAAATACCTCTCTTATTTACTTATCTTATATTAAATATATAAATAATAAATTAATATTAAATGTTATCCTAATTTATTAAAAGCACAACTTTTTTTATTATTTGGTATACAAAATTATGTTTATTCAACTCGAGTAAAACGCGAGGTTTTTAATGATATAATTTTTTTTATTTGGTAGATTTTTCAACCCGACTATACACAGGTTTTTTAAAGATACGACGTTTTTAGTATTTAATATACAAAATTACATTTATTTAATCTATGTAATACACATGGTTTTTAAAGATATAACTTTTTTATATCTATTCAACACGTGTAATATACAGGGTTTTTAAGGATGTAATTTTATTATTTGGTAGATTTGTTCAACCCGATTATACACGGGTTTTTTTAAAGATACGACGTTTTTAGTATTTAGTATACAAAATTACATTTATTTAATCTGTGTAATACACATGGTTTTAAAAGATATAACTTTTTTTATTATTTGATATATAAAATTATATTTATTTAACCCGTACAATATACAAAAGTTCATAAAGATATAAGTTTTTATTATTTAATATATAAAATTAGATTTATTCAACCCGTGTAATACACGGGGTTATAATAAAAGAAACCAATTTTTAGAAACGTGTCATTCATTGAAGATATCCTCAAATCTATATTTATCTTAACTAAATAAATAATAAATGAATATTAAATCTTAGCATACTTTAATAAAATATTATCCTCAAATCTAAATTGTTAATATAATATATTTTTAAAACAAATACCTCTCTTATCTACTTATCTTATGTTAAATATATAAATAATAAATTAATACTAAATGTTATCCTAATTTATTAAAAATTATAACTTTTTTTATTATTTGGTATACAAAATTATATTTATTCAACTCGTGTAAAACACGGAGTTTTAAGGATATAATTTTTTTATTATTTGGTAGATTTTTCAACCCGACTATACACGGGTTTTTTAAAGATACGACGTTTTTAGTATTTAATATACAAAATTACATTTATTTAGGTTATAATTTTTTTTATTATTTGGTAGATTTTTCAACCCGACTATACACAGGTTTTTTAAAGATACGACGTTTTTAGTATTTAATATACAAAATTACATTTATTTAATCTGTGCAATACACATTATTTTTAAAGATATAATTCTTTTTTATATCTATTCAACACGTGCAATATACAGGGTTTTTAAGAATGTAATTTTTTATTATTTGGTAGATTTATTCAACCCGATTATACACGGGTATTTTAAAGATATGACGTTTTTAGTATTTAGTATACAAAATTACATTTATTTAATTTGTGTAATACGTATGGTTATTAAAGATATAACTTTTTTATTGTATGATATATAAAATTACATTTATTTAACCCATACAATATACAGGGTTCATAAAGATATAAATTTTTATTATTTAATATATAAAATTACATTTATTCAACACGTGTAATACACGGGGTTCTAACCTAGTTGATAAATAAATTGATTAAAAATATAACTTTAAAACAAATATATAAAATATTCCGTTAAAAAGTGGGCTTGGCTTGTTTTCCACTTGACAAAAGATCATTGGCGAATCAGTCCCATTTATTCACTTTTTATATGTTATCCCTTAACATTAACATGTAATCTTATTTCCATAGCTCTTGCCTCTGATCTTATCCCTTAACATTAACATGTAATCTTATTTCCATGGCTCTTGCCTCAGAGGTTTTAGATTGTCATCAACCTCTAATCTAAGAAGTCAAGTATGGGACGGGTACCGGTAATTCTTGTCTTATACCTTATTATAAGATCGTGTGTAATACCCATTGGGTACTCGATACTTAATACCTTCCGATACACAAGTACACTCATCTATGATCTTATGTGGTTAATGATTATCCGTTGATGCTTATTTCCCTTTAATTCACCTCGATATTGACTTAAAATACTAAATATTGTTCTAATACTTCAATAAGTTTTAAGAGTTTCAAATTATTTATAGCTTTAACAAAATATTTATAAAATATATTTAAAATTATATAATATACTAGGTTATTGCCCCGTGTAATACACGGGGTGAATCATAATTATAATGTGAAATAAAAAAAATATGTTCATAATATGATCTAACTATATATAATATAGAGTAATATGCAGACCAAATACGAAATAAATATTGAGATTTGTATAGCCATTCATAATAATATGATCTGTTATTTGTTTTAGGATTTGTCATAGGAACTTAAAATTTTCTACCACTACTAATATTTATTGTGACATTTTCTTGTTCAAAGATAACGTGTCTGATTTTATCTGATAATAGATTATTCTGACGGGTTAATGTTGACATAATATTATATTTTCTACCATCCAAATATAGTTTCCTCACTTTCGCTATCATTAACATTAATATAAGATATGCTCGTATTCAAAGCTATAAACCAATATGAATTGTACGAAATAATTACTTTTATCACAATTAGTAAGGAAACCAATAAAAACTATTGATAATGTAATATGTCCTATACCATTTGAAAGGTCTGAAAAGGGACTTCTAGACAGATAAAAGTAATGTAAATGAATAGACAAAAATTTAATCAATGAAACCAATTAACTATAGTTGAGAAAATACTATGTATAGTGTAATACTTTATATGTACAATTGAACCAATGAAACATATATATAAGTGAAAAAATAAAAATAAAGACATGAGACACCATACGACAACTAAGTAAATCTAAATTAAAAAAAAAAGTTATGACATTCCGAATGTGAAGATACCTTTCACAGACCTCTACATCTTAGTTACAATAGGAAAAAATATGTATGTTAAGAGTTTTGTTTTAAAAAACATATATCTAACTTATCTAAAAATACATGATGTTTTCTATGTGACATAGATAATATGCATATTACTTATTTGACATGGTAAACTTATCTAAAAAACATGATGTTTTCTATGTGAGATAGATAATATGCATAGCATATGAAGAGTAAAAAACATAGGAGTTTAATTCTAAATATTTGATGTAATATTTTGAATATTAAATAATGATTTTTTATATTCTTGACAAAACTTTAATTATCACAAAAATATAATTTGATTCTAGAAGGGAAAGTAAAACTTAAGAAATTGATTAAATGGTTACTAATTTTATGGGTTTTTGTTTAATAATTTCAAATCAAAATTAAATCCATAAATTATAGATTAGATTTAAAACACATTTTAGACTTTAGATTTACAATTAAAATAAAATTCTAATATAATATTTAAATCTTTTTAATTTAAAATTTAAAATTTAAAATTTATCAATAAATTATTGATGCCCTCATTGAATGACATGTGTCCCAAATCAAGTTTCTTTTATTATATATAGTAAATATAGATATAGATATAGGTGTGGATAAAAGATAATAGTCTTTTAAATATGTTTTAAACGAATTGTATTAATCACGTGTCCTCAAGACACAAGTTTATTCATTATAGTTTGATTTTCGTAATTTATATCCTATATATTATTATCATATGTTTGTTCAAACGATATCGTATAGTTTTTTTTTTTTTTGGTAAAGGGTTACCCAGGTGAATATTATACCAACCAAAAAAACCAAGTGAGAGACAGAAAGACTCCCAGTTCTCAAGTATGACATGTCATACAAGAGTAGACTAAAAAACAAGCAAACTCGCTAAACAACGTAGACAAGACACTATACGCTACACAAAGCAACTTGTAACCTATAGCTACTTAACCACAATCATCATCCGCCACAATAAGCCCTCGCGGTAAATTCCAGTCTTGCATTACACGAGCCATTTGGACAGTACTCTTAAATCTCATCGTGTGAAGCTTCATTCGGACTGTGGACAAGATTACCTCTATCAGTTGGTTTTCATTCCTCCTTTTTGTTGAAAATAGCCTTCTATTCCTTTCTTCCCACACAAAGTAAGCCGTAGCACCAACAACAATTTTTGCAATCACATGGGTAACCATCTTGGAATTCGCTATACCAACTAGGAAATCAAAGATGACACTCCATTTATTCTGAATAGACTCCATACCCGCTTTGTCTCTAACCCCATACCAAACATTTTTCTACAACATAAAGAGATTATATTTATTTATTTATTTATTTTTGAGTTAATTACTGTTTTCGTCCCTGTGGTTTGTCAAAAATCACTATTTCAGTCCATTAGTTTAAAAATTGTGATTTCAGTCCATGTGATTTCACTTTCGTAACCATTTCAGTCCCTGTGGTTTCACTTTCGTAACCATTTCAATCCATTATTTTGTTAAGTACAGGGACTGAAATGGTTATGAGGTGGACTGAAATGGTTACGAAAGTGAAACCACATGGACTGAAATCGCAGTTTTTAAACTAATGGACTGAAATAGTGCTTTTTGACAAACCATGGTGACGAAAACAATAATTAACTCTTTATTTTTAGACTTTAGATTTACAATCAAAATAAAATTCTAATATAATATTTAAATCTTTTTAATTTAAAATTTAAAGTTTATCAATAAATTATTGATGCCCTCATTGAATGACATGTGTTTCAAATCAGGTTTCTTTTATTATATAGTATATATTTAAATATTCAGGTAGTCCCAACCCTGTAAAAATATCCAAAACTAACTACATACGCGATCTCATACTCAAATACTTATCCATTATCCATCTCAAATGTTTTAGGGTTTTTTCTAGTATCAAATTTAGTTTTTTTTTTTCAATTCCTACATCATCACCAAACACCGGTGGATGGTGGTGGTTATCAATTCGTATGGAATTGTGATTTGTCAACATTTTCTTCTTTATATTTTATATCAATCAACTCGTATTCTCATTCTAATCAAAAGCCCTAAAACATCGGTTTGTGATTCGGAAGAAAAAAAAACCTTAACTCCGTTAAGCTATTTTTAACGTAGACTATTATCGGCCAAAAGTGGACCAGTTCGGAATATTATCAGCAAATAACTGAGTTGGAATGATAATCAGCCAAATTGAGAAAATTAAGATTAAGATTAGTTAATGTTCGAAAGCCGTGTGTTATACAAGTTGGATATAGGAAATATTATTTAGTTTTTTTTGTTAGTTATGAGATTCAAACGTGAGATCTTTTATGTGTGTTTTAGAAAATGGTTTACCAAATCTTCTAAGAAGATGATGTAAAATACAATTGACTTTTTTTAATATAACGTTTTTTAATTAAAAACTGAATATGTAGAGGCGAAATAAGAGAATCGAAAAAAAAAATCTTGGGCTCACAAAATAGTAAATGTAAAATACATTTTGACTTTTTTAATAAACATTTTTTAATTAAAAATACATAGAGGTGAAATAAGAGTATCGGGAAAAAAATCTTGGGCTCACAAAATTGTAACACAATAAACCAGTTACTTATTTATTAGGTCTTATTTATTAGGTATATATTTTAACTTAAAACAAAACCAAACAAGATCGAAAAAAGGGTAAAAGGGCAATATTAACATACTGAAACACACATTTTGACATCTGGAAACTTATTGATATAGAACACCAGAACTACATGACCACAACATCAAAACCATGTCCCTTAGACCCAAGATCATGTAACCTGTTGTGTAGGCCTCATTTCATTTGGATCATACTCAAAAATCAAATAACTACTCTCACAGAACATAGAAAACCAACAAAAAAAAGATCATTCTAACAGGTTTGAATCAACGGCTTAATTGAAACGCGAAACATACTCTTATTCCAGTTGCGGCTTGGTAAATATTACTGGCTTTTGCCATTTTGCTGGGAAGCAGCATAATTACGAATGACCTCGATTGCAAGTTGATGAGCACTCTTATTCTCGACCCTTGCAAGTGCGTCTACAGCTTCATATGTTTCCTTGTCGGTGAAAAGCTTCAAGTAGTATCGCGATGATGATTTTGGTACCCCCTCCCACTTGCCAACTATTTCTTCAAGTTTTTCAAACCCCTGGAAATATAACATAAATTCTTTTTATTTTTTACCAACAAAAAGATTTCAGAGTTTTCTAATATCGAAAGTGGCAAATTAGACCCATTTACTAATATGGACTTTTTCAAGTTATGTTTTGACCCGTTAGTTGCCAAAAACGTACTTTAAATGCATCAAACCCTGTCACATTATTCAAAAGCGTTGAAATATATTTAAGTGATCTAACTTTGTAAAGTGACTAAAATTAGAAATCTTTGAGATATGTGTAATACCCAATTTGACCCGTTAACCCACCCATTTTGCCATTCACTCTAATATTTATTCAGATATGTGTCTGACCACGCGATTTGTGAAGTCGCCAAATGATTCTTTAGATTTCCTCTTCAATCTCCAGCTGTAGAATAGAGGTTCGAAAACCTTTTCAAGGTACTGGATTTTAACCTTGTTCATGAAAGTTCTGGCTAATGAAGTTTGTGCGGGCGTTCCCCCAAGCCAGATCTATGAAAACATAATTTTCAATTTTAAGATATAGCATTTTATCAACAGAAATAATGACAGATTCTAGAAACTAATAAAAAAATACCAACGAATGGAAAGAAGCAGGTACCTGATAGCTATTAGGACCATCACCAACTAATCCAAGTTCGGCCATGTAGGGGCGAGCACAACCATTTGGGCAACCAGTGACTCTAACTACTATTGATTCATTATATGGGAGACCAACCTGAGATCACAATACCAATGCTTGTTAATTAAGATCATTATCCAAGTATAAAACAAATATATGGATCACTCGAGATGATAAAAAGTCATTCCTTGAAGATAATACCTTCTCAAATACACTTCGAACACGCCTAAGAAGATCAGGAATTCCTCGCTCGGCTTCGGTTATGGCGAGAGGGCAGAGAGGAAGAGCAGGGCATGCCATTGCAGTTATGTTAAGGGGGTCCACATAAGTTGGAGGCTACAAAAATAAAACAAATTTCAAGCCTTTGTACTACTGTCGGTCACTCAGTCGTGTTGATCTATTATAATTCCATGCCAGTTGCATAATGAAGAGTATTAACATAGAATTGAAATTAGGGTTATAAATCTTAAACAACAAGCATAAACACCAAAACTGCAAACCAAGAGGAACCCATAAAAGAGATTTGTGGAGCATTTGTCATTCACTTGAGTGGAACTATTCAATAAAATTAAAGACTTCAACAAAAGATATGCATAAAAGCTATGTGGAGACAAACGCCTTACCAATAGACCACTTTGTGCTAGAGCTACAGTTATCGGCCGTTTCCAAGAGGGGCGAATATCACAAAGAACGATGTTTTGGTTTGGAGTGATGCGTACATTCAAATTATACTTCTCAATTACTTCCCGCAACGTCTTCTTTGCTACTCCCTTAACCCGGCCACTGTCAACATGGAGCCCACAAAACAAACGACCATCACCCTGCCAGAAATAATTAAAAAAAAAAAAGAACTTGGTAAAACTATTTTAAACCATAACTTATAATCTAAAAGACAACAAAGTTCATATCACAAACGAAAATGCGATGGAACTCACCTGCTCATGCCATCCCAGATAGCTTTTAAACTCCCACTCAGGCAACTCTCGTGGAGATTCAAACTTCCTTCCATAGTACTGCTCAACAACAGACCTGAACTTTTCGATACCCCATGAATCTATCAAATACTTCATTCTACTGTATCTGCGGTCATCTCTTCTACCATTTTCTCGTTGTGTGACAACAATAGCCTTCACTGCATACAAAATATCCTCTTTAGGGACATAACCCAACGGCTCTGCTAGTCGAGGAAAAGTGGTTTCCACTCTATGTGTCCTTCCCATGCCACCACCAACCTAAAAAACATAAACAAATAGTCAGCTACACAACAGAGAATACTACTACACGAGTATACGTACGTATATATTGAAACCCTGTGGGTCTCCATTATCATCGGTAACAACCACGACACCAATGTCGTTTGTGAAAAGATCAACCGAGTTATCTGTAGGCACAGTAACCGCAATTTTGAACTTCCTTGGCAAGAACTGAGTTCCGTATATAGGTTCAGCCGAATCGGGAAAATTCGTCCCGTGAGAATTATCATTACGCGCTTTCACAACTTGAGGAGGCTCAGCAGTCATAAACTGCTCCCCATCCACCCACATGTCATAATAAAATCCAGATTGGGGAGTTAAGAGTGCAGCGATGTTGTCTGCTGTTTCTTGTGCGAAAAGATAATCTTTCCTCACATATGGGGCAGCAGGAGCAAGAACATTCCTGTTGAGATCACCACATGCACCAAGTGTTGATCCCATGTTTTTGATAATAGTGCTCATCACTGTCTTAAGATTCTTCTTGATAACTCCATGGAGCTGAAACGTTTGTCTAGTTGTCAAGCGAAGAGTTCCAATTCCAAACTGATCAGCAAGATCATCCATGGCAAGGTACAGTTGGTTGGGAACTTTTCCACAGGGGTTCTTTGTGCGAAGCATAAACGAGTATGACCTGCCACCTCTCTCGTCTCTGTCATATTGCTGATAACTTCCATGGAACTTGATCAGTTGGGTAGCAGCCTCGTTGATATTAGGTGCATCGGTCAGCAATTCTTCATTCAGAGGGTACCGGATATAGTTGCTTTGTTCCTTAAATATTTCAACCTTACTTCGCTTCTTAATAGAAGCTTCCTTCTCCACTGGCTGCAAAAACAACAAACGAGACAATAATGTAATTAATTATTATTATTCTATAAACAGAGCCAGATTCACAACCAATATATACATACACTTGTTTAAAACAACAGATGAAAGTATCTCAGATCCGATTGATTTATTACCGTGGAAACAGCCCTAATTGAGGCAGGAGAAGCGGAAGAAGTGATGCGTTTGTCTAACAAAAGAAGGGAATACGTGGAAGAGTAGGGGGTGTTGTTGTTCCGGAATCCGGTAAACGTTTTGAGGTGGAGGGTAGGGTCCTTCACCACGGCAGCTCCGATCGATGCAGACATCGGAAAGAAACGAATGGGGAAAGAAACTAGGGTTTATGGAACGAGAGAATTTATTGATGGGGGGATTGATTGTTGTTTGTTCTCTTTCAGTGCTTCTCTGTATATTGCCCATCTCACGTGCCTGTCACACGACCACACTTTATATCTTCCACGCGCTTTCTTTCGTTGTGTCTTTCTACTCGCCTAACCTTCTTTTCTTCATGGTTTATCTATTATAACTCGTTTAGGGATGAGATCGGTAAGATACCGGTATCGTACCAGTACCGATACTGTAAATACTGTTATTAAAATTGAGAAAATGTGGATATCGATTACTGTACCGTATTTATAAATTCGGTACCGCTTTTTTGGTATTTACCACATTAGTACCGTTTTGTTGTCATCCATTGTTTTACCTAAAAATATCATGTGTAACCCAACCATCCATTATTAAGTGAACTAAAGTAATATATAACATCATGTATATTAGAATAGTAATATAACTGAACTAAAGTAATTGTTTTATCTAAAAAATATCATGTATAACCCATCCATCTATCCATTACCGTAAACCTTCAGAATAGTATAAATTGAACGAGAACAAACCGTATATTAGAATAAGACTTTGCCAAGGTCACAATGGAACATGAGTATGAAAGCGTATAAATCTATCATCTATCATCTAATTCTAATAAAGGAGTGTAAAGAATGTCACATACCATCTTCTCTTTTACTAATTCTAAAAAATGACACATGGCACTTTCTTCCTTTAATAGCTTTTCAATAACTAAAAAAATTGTTTAAAAAATAATTAAGATTACACATTGTAAAAAATAATTATATTAATTCCCTTAATAACTTCAATAGAATGCTCTTAAATAAAATAATTTCTATGGAATTTATTATAATAAAATCTGACGTAATTTTATTATAAACTAGGTTTTGCCAGCCCGCGTTGCGGGGCATTAAGCCGAATATTTATTTCTCATAGCATGTACGTCTGTGTTTTAGTTACTCGTACATACTACTCATAACACGATCTCAAAAAAATTACATTGACTAAACAAAGTAAAACAAAATACTACCATACTTTTGCTAAAAAACTAAAACGATGGAAAAACTACCGCTTGGCATGACGAATAAAAATTAAATCGAGCCAACAAATTAAAACAAAACACTATCATAGTCTTGTAAAAAAATATTAAAACGAATTTTATACTGGGGTAAAATCGTAAATAAATACAAAAAAAAATCATGTCGAAATGTAAATCAACCTAAGTTTATATCGACACGTAAATAAAAATAAAAACGTAAAACTCGATTAAAAAGTATTTAGAAAGTTAAGGGGTTGTAAGAGTCAATGCTGAAAATTAAAGGGTAAAAGTAAAAAAGAAAAAAACCCACAAAAAGATAAGAAAGAAAGAAAAAGAAAAAAAAAGGAAAAAAAATACAACACCACTGTAACAAAGTGGTGTTGTCATTTGATATATATTATAATACCTAAATCTAAATTTAAATTTATCTTTACCAAATTTATTGAAACATAATCTAATAATCCATTTATGATGTTAATTATACTTTTGTTATTTTGATTTGATTTATGTTTTAGTTGATTTTTGAAAAAACAAATAACAAAATCTAAATTGACTTCAATAATTTTAATCACCCATATATATATATATATATATATATATATATATATATATATATATATATATATATATATATATAAAATTGGCATTGTTCTTATATTGATTAACCTAACACATTGTACATAGATTTATAGAAGGGTAACAACATGCAACGAAATTAATAAAGAATCCATTAATGTGTTAGCTTGTAAACTCGTGTATTACACGGGTTTGAGAATATAAATTATGTAATCTTATACTCCCTACAAAAAATTTCATAACTAAATTACTTTATTACATACAACAATATAAAATGAAAGCACATTTACACAAATCTCTAAATACTTCTTTGTACACAATATTGGTTGTTTTGTTCGTAATTTGAACATTCGTATCAAGTACCAATAGCTTAAGGTTATCTCTAAAAACTATTTAGAGATTTGTGTGATTGTACTTTCATTTTTTTAAATAACTGTATGTAATAAAAAATAATTCAGTTATTTAAAATTGTGTAAACATTATATAACTATATAATTTCTATCCATAAAACCGTGTAATACACGGGTTTATAAACTATTATATAAATAAAAAAAAACCAATGGAGGGACACTTGTCATTATTCTAGACCATCCTTAATTGTAGTAGATAATTATTATTTAATTTAAATTATTAAATATTAATTAAATTAATTTAAATCTTATCAACTCTAAATCATTGGCATAAACTTAACTTCAAATCGTAAAGTTTTATCTAAACTAAAAAGCATTGTTTCACTTAACGGTAGATAAACATGCATATTCTTTATTGTTAATGTTATTGTTGTTAACTATGAGAAATTATATTAAATAACTTATTAATCAAACCAAAAATTTTAAATAGTATTAACCTAATTTAAAAAATAATAAAAAAAATCCATTTTGATTTAAAAAGAATTTTTTTTAACAATGGATAAACCCGTGTAATACACATGGTTTTTAAGAGTTAATTGTCATTTTAGTCCCTGAGGTTTGTCCAAATTTGCCATTTTAGTCCAAATAGTTTTTTTTTTCGCCTCTGGGTCCCTGACGAACCTTTTGTTGCCATTTTAATCACATACCCTAACTCAATCCAAAAACCCCATTTTTAACCAGGGGTATTTTAGGGATTTTTATTTTAAATCTTTTCAATTGTCATTTTGATCCAATTCTAAAAAATCAAAAAAGTTCTAAAAAATTTAAAAAATTCTAAAAAATCCAAAAAATTCTAAAAAATAAAAAAAATTCTAAAAAATTCTAAAAAATCCAAAAAATTCTAAAAAATCAAAAAAATTCTAAAAAATAAAAAAATTCTAAAAATAAAAAAAAATCTAAAAAATCAATAAAATTCCAAAAAATTGTAAAAAATCATAAAAATCATAAAAATTCTTAAAAATCAAAAAAAAAATTCTAAAAAATAAAAAAAATCTAAAAACTCAAACAAACATATTTTAAGGTTTCAAATTCAAAAATTGACGATATATTCCTCGTCCAGACGAATGTATTTTCAAGTTTTATCTATTTTGTTGAGTGAATGAGTGGTCACGAATATATTTTCAAGTTTTATCTATTCGGTTGCGAACCTAGATTTGAAAATTATCGGCATATCTGAATCAGCAGGTTGTTATCAGTCCATTCGATAAACTCAGAAACGACTCCATTCGCAGAATTAATTCGAGTCCGTTCGCTGAAGTCGATTCATTTGCCGAAGTTGGTTTGCACTGCAGAATTAAAGAATACTTGCAGAATCTGCATTCGCTGAAACAGTGTTCGTTTGTTGTGAATCTGCGCAGAATTAAAGACTGTTAATCACGAATCAGATTTGACGTATATTTGCAGAATCTGTATAACAACGACATCCGCTAGTTTTTACTTCATTTGCTGTAATTCGGTTGCAAAATCACATGTAACAAACTAAAACGAGATCAAATTAAGTTGCACAAGCAAAATGACATATGCTAAATGTTCGAATAATACAAAATATGGAATACAATGCTAAAATGGATACAAAATATCAATTTCACCTGTCTTTTTTCACCTAGACAATTAATACATTCAATTCTATTCATCATTGTTTTCTTATCCTTTTTTCACTTGCCACATTGACCCAAAAAATAATATCCCACAAAACAACCGATTAGCCACTGATTGAAATCATATCCCACAAATAACCAATTAGCCACTAATCGAAGGTAGTTTCAGCAATCACAACATCCGAGGCCGCTGCAACATTTAACGGCGGTGGTTGTTGGAAGAAGACGATTGTTTAAAGTACATTAGGTGGTTTCACTTACTGATTGACAGCTACAAGGTTTAACGATAGCGGTTTCACTTACCGTCGGCAAGGAAGAAGACAGTTATGTTAGTGGCTATTGGCGGTGTTGCCGAATCCGGTTTCACTTAACGTCGACAAGGAAGAAGACGGTTGTGTTAGTGGTTGTTGATTGTTGGAAGAAGTCGGTTGCTGGTACGAGATGTTTCCAGATCTGTAAATTTGTCACCATAGCTTCAGATCTGAAAATCATTCACCACGATGTAGCTGGACGCCCTACCTTATTTGTCTCTCTTTATACAATCCATGTCTCCCCTTTATTTTGTTATACAAGTCTCGCGTATTAACTAGTTACATATGTAACAATTAATAGTATAACTACGAACAAAAAAAAATCTCGTCATAATAAAAACAAATTTATTTAATCTGAAATTTAAAATTGATTTGAATGGAAAATAAATCTACTACTTCTAATAAAACAAAACCATCTTAGGCCACATGGCATATACTTAGGCTACTTGATGCCACGTGGCATCTGGTGGTTTCTTTTTTTTTTTTCATTTAAGCGGCAATACGTGATGGGACGTGGGATCCATAATTCTTCGGGTCGGATTTTGGATCATATATAATTGTTCTCAAAACCTAAATGTCTCATTCTTCTCCTTCACGCCGCTTTGTGATACTCATACGCTCAATCTCTGCATCTTCTTTGAATCCATCCTCATTGCTAGATCTTCTTCTTCAATCCCCTATCGCATAAACCCTTCTCCCAATGATTCCTACAGATCCATACACCGACCAAGCATAAATTCTATTAATCTTCAAATAGAATCGGCGGGGTTAGGGTTTTGTTGAAGAAAATACAAATTGTATTTATTTTGTTGATTCAAGCATAAATACGGATTCCTCAGGAGCTGGTTGGATTAGTCCCGTGAGTTCATCTCTCTTGCTTCTTATTTGATTGCAAAAACTAGGGTTAGGGTTTTGATTTTTGTTGATTTAAGGACTTACCATTTTTTTGTTCAATTTGTGTGGTTTCAGTAGACAAGAAAACCTGAAACAAACGGGGAATTAGGGGTTTCAGAGATAACTATAAGGAAATTTGGTTTCTGGTAAGAAATTGGTATTAGCTGTAGATAGTAGCTTACATTTGAACAATTTAAGTTCTGATGTGTAACAATTGTTTGGCCATTTCACATTTGTTTTGCCAAACATTGATTTAAGAATGATGTGTTTGTGGTTTTATGTTTCATGAATACTCAACTTGCATCATACTCCAGGAATATGATTTCTGGTTGATGACAGTTTGGGCATATTTGCATTTAGTTTAGATGCCACATAACTTGAATCTAAAGTTGTGAATTTTCAATTGCAATTCTTTAATAAAACTTGCTATATATTCCTCTATGATTAAGTTTTCGTGTTAATGAATTATGAATGATATATCCATTCCCATTATTATCATCAAACAAATAGGTTGATATTTGTTCATTTACATATACGGGATTTCATCTTTTTTAATGTTCTTGAAGGAATTTATTTCATTTTTGTTTTTAAACTACGAATCTTACATCTAGACTTCCACAGCAGCATGGCCCACAAAAATTGGAACATGTGCATTTGATGACAAGAGTTCCGGTTCCAGTGGTTATAAATTAGAACTCATGTATACTATGCACCCTTGCTCTTTTGCAGCTTGCTAACTTTTTTAGTTTCCTACCAGAGATTTACATGTCCTAGAAAGGTTCTTTAATTGGCTAAGAAGTCGTCATGTTTGTATTAGCGTTAATACTTTGAGACGTTATTAACTTTTATGAATTATGGTGCAGGACGACAGGACTTATTGGCTGGTTGGCTTCAATGCAACCTTGGCCCCTGTTCACGCCCGAGAACTTGGATCAAAACCGGATTTGTTTCAGTCCAATGGCGAAAATACTCGGTCAGTATGCCATCATTTTCTTGTGAACTTATGCAAATATGTTGTTTTAGCACTTTGTAAACGTGTTTTGAACTTTACCATTTGAATCGTTTTGTTCATGTTCAGATATGTTGCAACTGATCTGACTGCTGATATGATTGTAAGCGTTGGAGACGTTAAATTTTACGGCCACAAGGTTTGCTACTTTCTACTCGCTAATTGAATTAAAATCAAGGTATGTTAGGTTGTAGAGTTGTTTTTGGTCACTGCTTTTTAGGGTTGGTTAATTATATCCATTTTTTTCTAGCGTATAATGTGGTTCATATCGAAGGAAGAAATCTGAAATGTGAAATCTACAGAGGGAAGCTAGCTTAATGGTTTTGTTTGAATCCAGGAAGTATGATATGAAACTGCAGGTGTTGGGGGGGGGGGGTACAGTCAATTTGTGATCTCTATTCTCATTGTTAGATTAATTAGAGTTTAAGGTTTCTCTTGATAAAATATGGGAAGAAAGTTTCTCGAAGAATGATGTGTTTTGCAACACTATTAAAGAAGTATTCGAGTATCTAATCAATCTACGTCAGGTACCGTTTTTGTTATGATTTAGGAACTAAAATTTACAATTAAATGTGTTAGTGTAACTAACAGAGTATTATTATATGTTATCTTCAGAACCGCCCTGCTGAACTGATTGCAAAGTATTTATTTGGGTTTATGTTTTGAAGAACATGGATCTTGCTGAACGGTTGTTGACAAGAAAGTCTACTTACAATCTTGATATGCTTATTCGAGAGAGGTTGGTCTACTATTAACATATCCAAATTTTAACATTTTTACTCCTATTTTTAGGTTTTGTTATTTATAAATTTTTATATTTATATAGGGTCTGGCATTAGATATCCAAAGTTCATTGATGCATTAAGAGATTTGGATGACCATCTGACAATGGTGCACCTGTTTGCTGTCTTACCTGCCGTTGAAAGAGAAAATATCCAATCAGAAAGAATCCACAACTATAGAGGGTATGTGTTGTCTCTTTCTTTGATGCTTTTGACTTCACAATTTTGGACTTGGCAATTGATTTAGGGCATTAAAATTAGTCGATCACTAAAAGTTGAGTAAACTATCATGTACTCAGATCTACTAATGGAAACCACATATAGCATGTGTTATTTGTAGTAGATTTAGTAGATTCGGCATACTTATGGTTGTGGGTTTCATGAAATTGGCGAAAGGGTCAACATTGAATTTCAATTTGAATTGATAAAGACAGTTTTTTCATGCAGACCAAGTGTTTACCAAAATGTCTCTAACAAAACTTATTCATTGCTACAAGAACAAAAATAACAAAGGTTTTAAAGTGAACTTTTACCACTTTTTAGTTTAAATATTAAGGATTTTGGAGTGCACAACTTTATATTAGTCGAATATCTTTGACTTGGTTTGAGTTGTTACCCTTCCAATTATTTAACGAAGTGATATTAGGTGTATAATAATTTATTTAATGTGTTGTCTTTTATGGGGATGGTCGGATGGATTCTCCAGTAGTAAGGCCACTCGGTGTGGGGCTCGGCTTGGCCCGTCCTGGACCGTCGCCGGGCCTCAACGCCATCCCGGGTGGTCTGTCGTCGTCCAATTCGTCGAGGCTAGGACGCTGGAGACGGTCACAAAAGGACAAAAAATTCATCTGTTTGACAACGGCTATTATTTAAAAACAAAATTCAATTTTCATTTAATATTATCCAACGTGCAAATTGTTTAAAACTCAAAAAAATTAATAAATTTACATATAAATACACCCAAAACACCCCATTTTTTACCCACGTCAACCAATTCTCTGTCACAACTTTATACAATCTTTTACTTTTTATACAATTCTTCTACTTTTTATAAAACTCTCTACTTTTGCCATGGATCCATACAACACGAACAAATGTTAAAAAACTAGATGAATTTAAAAAAAAAAAATTAACTATGTGGGGTAGGGTCATCACCCATTTCCTTGGTTCCATCCTTGGAGGGGCATTCTCCAAGGACTATGACGTGGCGCTGAGGTGGAGGGTCATCCTCCAAGGACTACCATCTCCCATACTGTTAGGCTAAGAACTTATTTCCAAATGTTTTATAGCTACATGCATCAACATAAGATGGCCATGTATCTCAAATTTTCCATAAGATTAGTAAATATCTCACACAACGTGTTGAAAAGAAAAAAAGAACATTTTCTTTGTATTTTTAAGACTATATATTAAATTTTTTATTTTACATCCTGCCAAGTAATTTTTTCTTGAACTGTTAGGCCATCCGTAGTCATAAAGCCCTTTGTGGGGTGTTATGCGACACGTGTCGTGCCACGTCACACAGGGGCGTTATATCACTAGAGCCCGTAGTCATAAAGCCTCTACCCATCAATACCTAATTATTAATTTTCGTTTTAATTAATTAATTATAAAAACTTTTCTTTATTTTGATTGGTCCAAACTTTGAAAACAACCCCCATCACTTTTTTTGTCTCATAAAGCCCCTCGTAATGGTGTTTGGGGCTTTATAGGGGCTTTATGAAGGCATATAGCGCCCCACTACACATAACCTTAGACATAAAACGAGTTCATTGGCGTTGCAGATTCAGAAGTCGCAGCTCGGCTGTAAACAATTTGTATGATGTGGTGGGTAAGAATTAAGCACTCTTTCATGATGACATCATCTACTTTTTTACCTTTCACAAACTTTAGTTTTGGGCTCCTTAATTTATTTTGTATAAATTACACTATTACAGGGAAGAAATGAACAGTTCAAAAGTCACCCAAAAGTGTAATCTTATAGTAATGTTGACACGCTTAACTATTAACAATAACTTCAAATTCTGGGAAAAAGTGTTTGAATGTGACCCGTTTGGCCTTTGACAATTATAGAGGCTGTCTATAATTTACATAAACTTCATATTGAGACATATGTAGCTCGTGACAAAAATATTGACCCATAACAACAAATGATCATGGCGAAAGAAACATAGTAACAATTATAGAGTTGCTTTAATAATTTTTTTGTGTACCTCCTCCAAGGGTGAAGTGGCAGGTCGTATATTGTTTGCAAAGCGGGCCAGGTTGCAGCTTATGTACTATTGTTTAGACTTTCTATCATTTGTTGGTAATAGGTATTTTGTTGGTAATAGCTAACATTGCCGCATGCATTTTGCTTCAGCATGTTGCGTTTTGAATGTTGCTAACGGGTCAAACAGTGGATCCAATTTTGTTCAGATTGTAGCTTCATATCGTGCATTTCACTCGCCGCCGATCCTCATGGGCTCATTCCCTTTCTAGATCTGAATGGACCACCACAGCCACTCTGTTTCTTTTACCGCGGTACACGACTCAACAGTTGCCCAAGATCTAACGAAACAGTCACATTTGGCCGTCGATTCTTCTCCAACGGAAGTCCAATGCCGTTGCCACTGAACACCAACACTACCAAAGGTTGTAGGGAGTGGAAGTACAGGGTGATTAGAGAAGATTGATATAACGTTAGTTGGCCGCAGACCAGAGAAGACTTGATGGAGCTTAACCAAAGCTAATGGAACAGAAGTTGTAGAGAACAGGATGAAGTGATAAAAACAAGATTCTTTCATATAGTCTAGAAATGATTTGTTATTTAGTTTTTTGTTATGTATTTTTTATGGTAATCTAATATGTGTCAATAGTTCCTTGCTACTGATAATTTCTTTATAAATTAAATATATAAATAGTTTGCCTTTTGAAAAAAAAAATAATTAGCTTTCTTGGTAACCAACACTTCACTGCCAGTTTTCACTTCAACATGAGTCCTTTAGAGAATTGATTCAATAATTGAAGTAGGTTCCTAGGTGTTTTTATAGTGTTTTCTTTAAAACCGTTGTTTTTTGTTTTCTTTTAGTCTACCTTTCTACTTGCAAAATTTACTTCGATTAAGCTTACTTGCAGACTTATTTCATGTTAATTTCACATTTCAAATTATCGCACACAAGAAAAACAGTGCATGCTTTACCAAAGTGAAAAGCTATTGTTTCTACATCTAACACCCCCTAAACCAAATGCTGCTCTAATCAAGTTTGTGAATGTTTTGATGCCCAGGTTTGATACGCGGAATATATTATGTCATTTAGATCACATCAAATACCCAAATACAAGTCTGACTTTTGCTTGGTTTTTTCTTTAAAGTCAACATTGGGGGTTGTATTTCGTTAGTGATACGGTATTCAGTTTGTGTTTTCATCTATGTTTGGTATCGGTAAAATTTCATATGACATCTCTTTGATACACTTATAATTATAATTAATGTAAGTTAAATTTTCCTATATCATTTTGGCATTCCATTACTCATATTATTGTTTCATTTTATTTTAGTTTTTACAATATTTTTTATTATGTCACTAATATATTTTACAATAGGTTTAGTGTATAGTTTGATGGCATGATATTATTCAAACCGAACATATTTCATTATGTGATGATTGTTTTATCAAGTGGTCAAAAATGAATGCAGGGTTATTGCTTACGAGGCTCCAGCAAGGAGAAGTATTAGAGAAATAACATTTTTATTGATATTATATCATTTACTTATCTTTTCCGTTTTATTTATATCGATACTATGTTTGATGTTTTGTATTAATGTATCAACTTCAAGCTTCAATAATAACCATTGCCATTAGCATACTTTCGTTATGACCATAATACACGTATAATAAATTCACGCGTACAGTTTCTTTATGATCAATAACATAATTTTTTTCTAAAAGTAACAAACATATCATTTTTCAACACCGTGAAATAAGGTGAAGGGTAGCTGGGGAATTGGAGAACAAAATAGATAATCCACACTTAATTAATTCTTTTGATATCCGTTTGTGTAGATCAGTTACTTATTTTGTCAATAGATAAATCTTTAATAGATTTATAATAATCGAAAATCGTTAATGGATTTTTGCCTTTTGAAAACATGTCTTTTTATTTTATTTAATGACATAGTTTGAACCTTGGGCTATAGAACCCGTAATCGCTTATTTCAACATCTGTCATCTTACTTGGTACATGGTTTGATTCAAAACTCAACAAACTTTAGATGCCTTACCATATTTTTAGTTTAATTTTTTAAAGTTAGATCTGACAATGGTGCACCTGTTTGCTGTCTTACCTGCCGTTGAAAGAGAAAATATCCAATCAGAAAGAATCCACAACTATAGAGGGTATGTGTTGTCTCTTTCTTTGATGCTTTTGACTTCACAATTTTGGACTTGGCAATTGTTTTAGGGCATTAAAATTAGTCGATCACTAAAAGTTGAGTAAACTATCATGTACTCAGATCTACTAATGGAAACCACATATAGCATGTGTTATTTGTAGTAGATTTAGTAGATTCGGCATACTTATGGTTGTGGGTTTCATGAAATTGGCGAAAGGGTCAACATTGAATTTCAATTTGAATTGATAAAGACAGTTTTTTCATGCAGACCAAGTGTTTACCAAAATGTCTCTAACAAAACTTATTCATTGCTACAAGAACAAAAATAACAAAGGTTTTAAAGTGAACTTTTACCACTTTTTAGTTTAAATATTAAGGATTTTGGAGTGCACAACTTTATATTAGTCGAATATCTTTGACTTGGTTTGAGTTGTTACCCTTCCAATTATTTAACGAAGTGATATTAGGTGTATAATAATTTATTTAATGTGTTGTCTTTTATGGGGATGGTCGGATGGATTCTCCAGTAGTAAGGCCACTCGGTGTGGGGCTCGGCTTGGCCCGTCCTGGACCGTCGCCGGGCCTCAACGCCATCCCGGGTGGTCTGTCGTCGTCCAATTCGTCGAGGCTAGGACGCTGGAGACGGTCACAAAAGGACAAAAAATTCATCTGTTTGACAACGGCTATTATTTAAAAACAAAATTCAATTTTCATTTAATATTATCCAACGTGCAAATTGTTTAAAACTCAAAAAAATTAATAAATTTACATATAAATACACCCAAAACACCCCATTTTTTACCCACGTCAACCAATTCTCTGTCACAACTTTATACAATCTTTTACTTTTTATACAATTCTTCTACTTTTTATAAAACTCTCTACTTTTGCCATGGATCCATACAACACGAACAAATGTTAAAAAACTAGATGAATTTAAAAAAAAAAAAATTAACTATGTGGGGTAGGGTCATCACCCATTTCCTTGGTTCCATCCTTGGAGGGGCATTCTCCAAGGACTATGACGTGGCGCTGAGGTGGAGGGTCATCCTCCAAGGACTACCATCTCCCATACTGATAGGCTAAGAACTTATTTCCAAATGTTTTATAGCTACATGCATCAACATAAGATGGCCATGTATCTCAAGTTTTCCATAAGATTAGTAAATATCTCACACAACGTGTTGAAAAGAAAAAAAGAACATTTTCTTTGTATTTTTAAGACTATATATTAAATTTTTTATTTTACATCCTGCCAAGTAATTTTTTCTTGAACTGTTAGGCCATCCGTAGTCATAAAGCCCTTTGTGGGGTGTTATGCGACACGTGTCGTGCCACGTCACACAGGGGCGTTATATCACTAGAGCCCGTAGTCATAAAGCCTCTACCCATCAATACCTAATTATTAATTTTCGTTTTAATTAATTAATTATAAAAACTTTTCTTTATTTTGATTGGTCCAAACTTTGAAAACAACCCCCATCACTTTTTTTGTCTCATAAAGCCCCTCGTAATGGTGTTTGGGGCTTTATAGGGGCTTTATGAAGGCATATAGCGCCCCACTACACATAACCTTAGACATAAAACGAGTTCATTGGCGTTGCAGATTCAGAAGTCGCAGCTCGGCTGTAAACAATTTGTATGATGTGGTGGGTAAGAATTAAGCACTCTTTCATGATGACATCATCTACTTTTTTACCTTTCACAAACTTTAGTTTTGGGCTCCTTAATTTATTTTGTATAAATTACACTATTACAGGGAAGAAATGAACAGTTCAAAAGTCACCCAAAAGTGTAATCTTATAGTAATGTTGACACGCTTAACTATTAACAATAACTTCAAATTCTGGGAAAAAGTGTTTGAATGTGACCCGTTTGGCCTTTGACAATTATAGAGGCTGTCTATAATTTACATAAACTTCATATTGAGACATATGTAGCTCGTGACAAAAATATTGACCCATAACAACAAATGATCATGGCGAAAGAAACATAGTAACAATTATAGAGTTGCTTTAATAATTTTTTTGTGTACCTCCTCCAAGGGTGAAGTGGCAGGTCGTATATTGTTTGCAAAGCGGGCCAGGTTGTAGCTTATGTACTATTGTTTAGACTTTCTATCATTTGTTGGTAATAGGTATTTTGTTGGTAATAGCTAACATTGCCGCATGCATTTTGCTTCAGCATGTTGTGTTTTGAATGTTGCTAACGGGTCAAACAATGGATCCAATTTTGTTCAGATTGTAGCTTCATATCGTGCTTTTCACTCGCCGCCGATCCTCATGGGCTCATTCCCTTTCTAGATCTGAATGGACCACCACAGCCACTCTGTTTCTTTTACCGCGGTACACGACTCAACAGTTGCCCAAGATCTAACGAAACAGTCACATTTGGCCGTCGATTCTTCTCCAACGGAAGTCCAATGCCGTTGCCACTGAACACCAACACTACCAAAGGTTGTAGGGAGTGGAAGTACAGGGTGATTAGAGAAGATTGATATAACGTTAGTTGGCCGCAGACCAGAGAAGACTTGATGGAGCTTAACCAAAGCTAATGGAACAGAAGTTGTAGAGAACAGGATGAAGTGATAAAAACAAGATTCTTTCATATAGTCTAGAAATGATTTGTTATTTAGTTTTTTGTTATGTATTTTTTTATGGTAGTCTAATATGTGTCAATAGTTCCTTGCTACTGATAATTTCTTTATAAATTAAATATATAAATAGTTTGCCTTTTGAAAAAAAAAATAATTAGCTTTCTTGGTAACCAACACTTCACTGCCAGTTTTCACTTCAACATGAGTCCTTTAGAGAATTGATTCAATAATTGAAGTAGGTTCCTAGGTGTTTTTATAGTGTTTTCTTTAAAACCGTTGTTTTTTGTTTTCTTTTAGTCTACCTTTCTACTTGCAAAATTTACTTCGATTAAGCTTATTTGCAGACTTATTTCATGTTAATTTCACATTTCAAATTATCGCACACAAGAAAAACAGTGCATGCTTTACCAAAGTGAAAAGCTATTGTTTCTACATCTAACACCCCCTAAACCAAATGCTGCTCTAATCAAGTTTGTGAATGTTTTGATGCCCAGGTTTGATACGCGGAATATATTATGTCATTTAGATCACATCAAATACCCAAATACAAGTCTGACTTTTGCTTGGTTCTTTCTTTAAAGTCAACATTGGGGGTTGTATTTCGTTAGTGATACGGTATTCAGTTTGTGTTTTCATCTATGTTTGGTATCGGTAAAATTTCATATGACATCTCTTTGATACACTTATAATTATAATTAATGTAAGTTAAATTTTCCTATATCATTTTGGCATTCCATTACTCATATTATTGTTTCATTTTATTTTAGTTTTTACAATATTTTTTATTATGTCACTAATATATTTTACAATAGGTTTAGTGTATAGTTTGATGGCATGATATTATTCAAACCGAACATATTTCATTATGTGATGATTGTTTTATCAAGTGGTCAAAAATGAATGCGGGGTTATTGCTTACGAGGCTCCAGCAAGGAGAAGTATTAGAGAAATAACATTTTTATTGATATTATATCATTTACTTATCTTTTCTGTTTTATTTATATCGATACTATGTTTGATGTTTTGTATTAATGTATCAACTTCAAGCTTCAATAATAACCATTGCCATTAGCATACTTTCGTTATGACCATAATACACGTATAATAAATTCACGCGTACAGTTTCTTTATGATCAATAACATAATTTTTTTCTAAAAGTAACAAACATATCATTTTTCAACACCGTGAAATAAGGTGAAGGGTAGCTGGGGAATTGGAGAACAAAATAGATAATCCACACTTAATTAATTCTTTTGATATCCGTTTGTGTAGATCAGTTACTTATTTTGTCAATAGATAAATCTTTAATAGATTTATAATAATCGAAAATCGTTAATGGATTTTTGCCTTTTGAAAACATGTCTTTTTATTTTATTTAATGACATAGTTTGAACCTTGGGCTATAGAACCCGTAATCGCTTATTTCAACATCTGTCATCTTACTTGGTACATGGTTTGATTCAAAACTCAACAAACTTTAGATGCCTTACCATAATCTCAACCATTAGATCATGTTGATCAATGATTATAAATAGGGTTTCTTATGTTTTCTTATTATTTTATCTCACACCAACACTAATACACTATATATCAGTATATCTTAAAAAAGAAAAGTTCTAGTAGAATTTTTGTGCTCTGTTACTAAGTTGCAACCACACCTCCACAAGTCAACATACATCTTTACTTAGACGTCCCTACTATTGCAAGATGGCATTCACAAACGAACAAAAGGATAAACAAAGCCCATAACACCTCTCCAAAGGCCATTCACGGCCGATATACGAGAGGCAAGGGTCAAGGAGATCCTCTTAATCAATGTTTTAAAAACCGGTTTTTAAATCAAACCGGATTAGGCTAAAAATGGTTCAACCGGTTGAACCAGATTGTACCGAGCGGTTCAACTGGGTTGACTATCTAACTCTATAATTTCATAAATTACAACATCAACTCAAAAGTTAATTCAAAAATGCATGATTACATATTAAAATATGATCCAAAAGTAAATCCATAATAAAAAAAGTATCCAAAAGATAATCGAAAATCATTCAATTTTCCAACAAGCTCTTTTAAATGAAAGTGTACGATATGTTTAAGCCATTTGAGTGTTAAATACATCAAGTTCACGATCGCATAAAAGATGAAATTCACTATTATCGCCATCCTCATCAACTAGAGGATAACTATTTTCGTTTCATACAATATTAAATAAGAACTTTTAGTTATGAATAATCACGATATATAAAAATTACGTAAGATAAGTGACATGTATAATAAAAATAAGTAACAACCCAAACTAAAATAACCATGGGCCGGTACCGGTATTACGTTTCAAACCGATATACTGGATTTTACCGCCGGTACAAACCTTATGTCGTTTCACTTATTTACCGGGGTGTTTCATACCGGATTTACATCTAGAAACGGTAATACCGGTATAACCGGCCGGTATTTACTGGTTTTTAAAATATTGCTCTTAATTGTTTATTGACTTATTACATGCTTTTAAGAAATCTTGTTTTTTTTAATTATCATTTTGTTTTATTCATTGTGTAGAAATTTAAATCTTGCAGCCAAATGATACCATCTCATTTATTATGGATGAAATGGAACCAATTTCTTTCCATTAATATAGTTACTGCTTTCATGAGTCGGACAGACTTCAAACAGACCAGGAAAATGGTGATTTTACTTGGAATTGGTCTAGACATCCAGAGTCGGACAACGAGCTTAAGGAATGGCCGGAGTGTAAAGATGTTCTCAACCTAGTAACGCTTTCCAATGACAAAGACTCTTGGTTTTGGAACGATGGAGAATCGGGGAGTTTTTCGGTGAAGGTTGTTAAAAAGGCTTTAGTTGAAGACAGAGGGGAAGGTTTTCTCCCGAATTTTGTGTGGTGCAAATGGGTGCCCCTAAAATGTAACATTATGGCTTGGAGATGCAACCTGGATAGACTCGCTACGAGAGTCAATCTAAGAAGAAGGAATGTTAACATAACCTCGGTTATGTGCCCGTTCTGTGACATCTATGAGGAAACCGTGGACCATCTTTTTTCAGCTTGCGTGGTTTCTAACTGGGTTTGGTCGGGTCTTAGTGCGTGGTGCAACATCCCTCCTATTTTTATCTTCGATTTCAAAGACATTATGGAGATTCACAATTCCTCCCAGTTTAGCAAGAAAGCGAAGAAGATCATTCACGGTCTAGTGATCATTTCGTTCTGGTGTATATGGAAACGAAAGAACGAGTTGGTTTTCAATCAAGTTAAAAGGGGTCCGCAAGAGATCTTAGGGGAAATTAAGTCGAGGGGTTACAGTTGGGTTAGGAATGGATCTTCTTGTAAATATATTAGATGGGAGGAATGGTGTAAATATACGTTGTATATGTTGTAATTGTCCGCTCTTTGCCCGTTTGGGTCGGGGGTTTGTTTTGTTTGGTCTTTTGCCCGTTTGGGTCAGAGGTGGTTTTTAATGAAGTTCTCTTTTCAAAAAAAAAAAAAAAGTTACTGCTTTCATATCATAAATGTGAATCCATATACTGCATGGAATCATTTATATATTCTAAAGAATTCTAGCAACATCACTCAACAATGGCAACTTCTCCACCCTAAAGTTGTTAGTAAGCTCCCATGTTGTTGTATTTCCATTTATAATGGCTTATGGGTATGGGGACTGTCCCCGGATAGTTCCGGAACGGCGCCTGTCACACCCCGACCGCGTAAAACAACCAATCGCGGCGGAAACATCGGGGCGTGTTGCAACAGAATTAATGTTTCATAACCATGGATATCAAAAGTGTTTCGTTTTATTAAACATTGAGTAATTACATCGTCTGGAAATCTAAATACACTATTTAAACATAGTCTATCATTGTTATTGAGTCACTAAGGCCTTGTCCAGTCCTATGTGAGCATGCATCTTATCAATCGATATCATCCAACAATACCTGAAACATATGTGAAAACGAGGTCAGCAAAGAAATGCTGGCGAGTACATAGGTTTTGTGAAAATAAGATTCATGACTTCTGTTTAAGAAAATGTTTAGTCATGAACCTTGTAATTTGCTTTGTCTTTGTAAATCATTTGAAAAATAATAAGTTCGGATGATAAGTATAAATAAGAAAATAATGCATGATTAAATGAATAACCATGTAAATGAGTTTGCATAAGATAAGTTGTTTATAAATCAATGTCTTGTGAAAAGTATGTTATTTGTATAAAATGTTCTATGTCTCAAACTGAAATGATTCAAATAACGCTATGATATGTAATACCATACAAACACTTATATATAGGAAGTACCAGCGGCGTATCCACCATGTTTGTATCATATTACACACGCATCGTTACTTAATCACTTCACCAAACCAAACCAAACAATGTAAAATGTCTATGTTTAAATCAATTGTCAAATGTATTGAATAATATGTCAAAGTATTCATGTCAAAATGTAAATCATGTCAAAATGTCTATGTCAAATATCCATGTCAAATGTCTATGTCAAAATATCCATGTCAAATGTCTATGTCAAATATCCATGTATGGCAAGTGAAATGTCTCAACTAAACCATATGCACAAAAACAAAGTATTGAAGTAAAACTTGGTTTAAATCAAAGTTATGTTTTGTGGAAAATACATGATCAAATGTCAATCATGTACAAATGTTTACCCAATCGTTACCCCATTTTGTAAAAATCGTTCTAGTCGTTCTTGTTTTAATTGTGAAACTACTTTATGGTCGATTCTCTAATAACATTCAAACCTTCTTGACGCGTTCCTCGCTCCATCTCGCTCTCGCTCTCGTTCTTAACAAACCCTTACCAAAGGATAAGTTAATACTTACAGATTCAGTCGCTACCCACAACCCCCACACATAACAATGGGTGCAGTAAATAACGGGATTTGTCAGATCCTATGGTACCATAACCTAATACTGGTCGGCTTGATCATTGCTAATGAATGTCATCGGTCATGTAAACTACAACCAACAAGTTTGTTCACTTTTTGAAATTGTTATTAGTTTTTGAAATCATTGTATTCGTTCTTGAAATCATTGTTAGCGTTCTTGAAATAATTGTTATTTGTTCTTGAAACCATTGTAATTGTTCTTGAAACCATTGATAAAACATTTAGCACATATGAGTCACCCCAAAACAGTTTGGAAAACAGTAAAAGAGGGGAATAATGTACTCGCCTGAGAATGCTTGGAGGTCTTGAACAACAACCAAACAAAGCTTGAGGGAGCACGGAATCAGTCGGCAAGCTAAAACTATATAAATAAACCGGACTTAAATCGGGAGATCGGATAGGATGAGGCTTGGCAAACCAAATGAGTATTGGAACTCATATGATATGGTTTAACAAGGCCTACATACTACAATGAGACTAACCTAAGTGCTTTCGACCCATCGCGACTCATTAAGGTAACTTATGCTACTTTAACGCGTCGTGCGCGTGAAACGCGTTCGGACCGTCTAACTAGTCCTATGACAAGTGTTATATGCCTAAACATGTTACATAATCAGTTATGTGACAAAAGTTTAGGTTACATATGCTTAATTACCAATTATACATGAAAAGGGTATTTTGGTAATTTACCTAAGGCATATAAACTACCTATCATACAACTACTCAAACGATGTGACCATAGGGTATAACCTCGGAAGGTTATTCCCTACCTACTATGGTCACCTAATGTGTTTGGTTGGATCCTAATGATCGACCAAACTGGGTCGGGTTCGAGGTATAAGCGATTCATCAGATCGCTTACCCTACGACCCTAGACAACGTGGTAATCAGTGGGCATAGTCCCAAGGGACTATGACCAACGTGATTACAATCACGTTGCGAAGTTCAAAAGAACTTCGCATTGACCATTACTGGTCAACGCTGAAAGTCAAACAAAGTTTGACTTTCGGACTCGAAAAGCAATAAAATAAGGAAAAGAACGAAAGAATACTTACGAAGGGTCCCCGAATGCTAAACTCGATTCAAAAATCTCAGGTATGAAACAAATGTTTCAACTTAGAGTTTCTCAAATCAAGTTTCTAGTGATTTTTAGCAATGGGGGTGGTTGGGTATTTATAGGAATACCCGAACCGTTAAGATCGCTTCATGGAAAACGTGCCTTAATCCCATCCGTACATGTGTTGAAATGTCATGGTGTTTAGGTGTTTAAATTCCATCCATACATGTGTTGAAATGTCATGGTGTTTAGGTGTTTAAATTCCATCCATACATGTGTTGAAATGTCATGGTGTTTAGGTGTTTAAATTCCATCCATACATGTGTTGAAATGTCATGGTGTTTAGGTGTTTAAATTCCATCCTTATCCGCTGACTAAGCAAGTTAGAATGTGTGGTTGTGAATTAAACAACGGCTAATACATCGAATCTGGTCCCGAATGCGAAAAACGATCCAAATGACGTGACGAATGGATTTTTCTTATGGCGAACACTAAAATAAAATATTTTAGTGCTAACATAATTTTTTGGATGTCCGGATGTATTCAGAACGTAAGTTATGCGCGAAAATGCAAACTTGTGCACTTTTTGACACTTTTAGTCCCTGAATGACCCAAAAGTTTATTTTAGCACACCGAACCCCTCAAAGCCTATTTCTAAGCTATGTAAAGGATATTTATGGTATGTTTAACTTATGGTCATGTTCCGGAAGGTCCGTTACAGTTCAAATTGGCATACTTTCGCAGTTTGTCAACTTTAGTCCCTGTAAGCGATTAAACTTGATTTCGGCATACCAAACCTTCCAAAACTTATTTCTAAGTTATGTAAAGGTTTTTTTTTAAGGTATGTTAATCCTATGTCACTACTCCGGAGTGTTTGTTGCATTAAACTGGTTATATTTACGCATCAGTGCGCGTATAACCCTCCAGAAAGCGATTTAGAGTTTGAAATTGAACGAGAATTGATATGTGCAAATGATACACATATTTTTACAAATCCCAAGTATGAAATATAATATTTCATTGGTTTGGTATTTGTTTGATGGACGTGGAGGCACAGGTGTTACAGTCTCCCCTACTTTAGGAAATTTCGTCCCGAAATTTATTTAGAGGAAACTTGTGAGAGTTTAAAACATGAAGTTGAAAAGACCGAACAACATTGGTTAGGGTTCTGAACTTCTAGTAACTTTAATAACATCATGCTTGCAATGTAAGAGGGATACTTATATACAAGTATATGAAGCATCATTGGTGCGTCCACCGTGCCTCCATTACATTGTTATCATTTTATTATTGTTGTCACTATCGGTTCTTACACATAGTAAACCTTACTGGGTTTCTGTGCACTAAATTTCATAATTATGTACGCGTCCATAATTAGACAATTCCTTGCATAGTTCACTCAGTCCATTTTATAATGTGCAGGGGAAAACCAAATGAACAATCCTGTGATGAGTGTGACTAGACCGCCATAGAGTCCTTTTAATTAAATCAATGATTGATCTAAATAGACTATCAAGGAGTCTGTCCAGCTACATCACTAGATGTCGTTCTTTAACCAAATTGTGAATCAATCTTTTTTGATTAGACCACTAAAGGGTCTCTTATGAAACATGGAGCGGTACTTATATAATCCAAGGGTCTTAACTATTACATAGAAGCCCATTGAGGATTGAAGGTAGTACCTTTTGAATATCCTGCTACGAATCTCTCATATGAAGATATGAAAGATCCTGCGAGGATTTGGATAACGAATATCCAGAGTATTAAAAACACAAATATGCATAAAAGAAAACATAAGATGAATAAACACATAGTCACATAACCACAAAATTGTTCGTTAATTTGTCTTGTAAATTGCGTACATGCATTTAAAGCACACTTGGAATCCATTCCGTGGATTTCATTTGGTACTTTAAACGTTAACAAGAATCCAACTATAAAGATAGAAAGATTCAAAAAGAAAATTCGATTTCGATTACTAGGAACCGAAGTGTTCGAATTAAGGTACATAAGGAATCCAATTAAGGACTCTGATTTGAACGATAATCATCCACAAGGATCTAATTGTAAAGATAAAAAGATCCCATATGAATTTTAGAAGTTGAAGATGTTTTGAAACCTTGCACTGGATGTGCTTAGGTCAAAACATGATGTAAAATGCTTATGAAGTTGAGATGCTTGATATGTCAAGGCGACATATGAAGCAGAATTTTGAAGGTTAAGTCAATGTATGAGGAAAATATTTTTGAAAACTATGCATGGGGTTCTTTTAAGAAAAATGTGTTTAACATTTTTGAAACCTTATATATAATACTTTTTGAAATCATAAAGTAGGTGTATTAGATAGATATATTTACAAAAATGTTTTAAAATCATGCGAGATGAATTTTTAAATTATGTATAAGGTTTTTGAAAGACATGAATGATGCTTTTCGAAATCATGCACTTGATAATAAAATGTATTGTGTTAATATTGTCTTCAGACTATATGAAATATTTTGAAATTAGGAAGGTTGGTTTCGATAACATGGTCAATGTTTTTGAAATAACATAGACAATGCATCTAGAAAAAAATTGTTTTCAAACTATATGAAATGTTTTGAGATCATGAAGATTGTTTTGAAATACTTGTACTGTATATGTTGAAAAATCAAAACGTAATGGGTATGAGATTTGAAAACACCCTTAGTTATCTAACCAAGGATTTAAAGGCACAGATGTGCGAAAAGCACGATTACTCATAATGTCACTTAATTTTCTGTACTTTGTTTCTTAGAGTGAAACGAGTACTTAAAATTTTTGAGGGAATCATGAGCAATCATTTGAAAGAGAGAAATCACAAGAGTAGTTTGTAAGGTACATAGTTCCTTGATGTAGGTATCATAGGAAAAGCCATACACACCTAGTAGGGGGTTGAGCTGGTTGGTTGGGGACTGCTTTACCATTGTGAGCGACCATGGCGAAGTTCTGAGAAGCCTTTCGCTTCTTTGACTTCTTAGGGGATCGTTCATCCATGGTCTTTGATTCCTCGATTGGTTTCTTGGCTGATAGTGTTGTCGCCTGACTAGGTCCTGCCTGTCTTGGTGACTCTTGAGTGGCTTCATCCTGGATATGATACATGGCAGTAGCTAATTCAACAGTCTTCAGGACTACTTCGCCTATTCGCTGAGCGAATTTGGCTGCTTGCTCAGATATCTGGGCGTCATTGTGATGAAGAGACATTCTTGAAGAAAAAAGAAAGGCATAGGGAGAAACAGGTGAAAGATTATTGGACAATCAAAACAGAATGATAACGCATGAAGATTGCGATCATTTGTTTGTTACCTAAGGCAAACAAATGAGACGGTGGCTGATCAAAGTAAATGGGTCAAAAATAATGTATCGCGAAGACATGCTCGCCTATAAGTGAACACTCATCCCAAGAATTCCCAGGTAAGCACAACTGGTCTCGCGTCTGATGAGATGTATACGAAGTGCTTGCCTAGACAGAAAACCCAGAATACAGGCATTCACCCTTCCAGTTTGCACGTGTTCACATCATTTAAAACCCAAAACCTTGACGAAGTTTTGAAAACTCAAAGGGGTTCAAAACCATATAATAGAGAGTTCAAAACCTTACAATAGAGGGTTCAAAACCTAGTAATCAATCATCCTAGAACAGATGATTAGTTTTCAAAGCGGTTTTGAAATTTATGTTCTTGTTGTGGTCGTCACCTAAGGATAGGTGACGGTATTGTTTTATGACTAAACGCAAGTAAACTCGCGTTAGGGTCCTAAGAAGGTTATAGACTAGGTCAAAGCATTACTAATAACCTAATTCCCTATAACCATTGGCTCTGATACCATCTTTCTGTCACACCCCGACCGCGTAAAACAACCAATCGCGGCGGAAACATCGGGGCGTGTTGCAACAGAATTAATGTTTCATAACCATGGATATCAAAAGTGTTTCGTTTTATTAAACATTGAGTAATTACATCGTCTGGAAATCTAAATACATTATTTAAACATAGTCTATCATTGTTATTGAGTCACTAAGGCCTTGTCCAGTCCTATGTGAGCATGCATCTTATCAATCGATATCATCCAACAATACCTGAAACATATGTGAAAACGAGGTCAGCAAAGAAATGCTGGCGAGTACATAGGTTTTGTGAAAATAAGATTCATGACTTCTGTTTAAGAAAATGTTTAGTCATGAACCTTGTAATTTGCTTTGTCTTTGTAAATCATTTGAAAAATAATAAGTTCGGATGATAAGTATAAATAAGAAAATAATGCATGATTAAATGAATAACCATGTAAATGAGTTTGCATAAGATAAGTTGTTTATAAATCAATGTCTTGTGAAAAGTATGTTATTTGTATAAAATGTTCTATGTCTCAAACTGAAATGATTCAAATAACGCTATGATATGTAATACCATACAAACACTTATATATAGGAAGTACCAGCGGCGTATCCACCATGTTTGTATCATATTACACACGCATCGTTACTTAATCACTTCACCAAACCAAACCAAACAATGTAAAATGTCTATGTTTAAATCAATTGTCAAATGTATTGAATAATATGTCAAAGTATTCATGTCAAAATGTAAATCATGTCAAAATGTCTATGTCAAATATCCATGTCAAATGTCTATGTCAAAATATCCATGTCAAATGTCTATGTCAAATATCCATGTATGGCAAGTGAAATGTCTCAACTAAACCATATGCACAAAAACAAAGTATTGAAGTAAAACTTGGTTTAAATCAAAGTTATGTTTTGTGGAAAATACATGATCAAATGTCAATCATGTACAAATGTTTACCCAATCGTTACCCCATTTTGTAAAAATCGTTCTAGTCGTTCTTGTTTTAATTGTGAAACTACTTTATGGTCGATTCTCTAATAACATTCAAACCTTCTTGACGCGTTCCTCGCTCCATCTCGCTCTCGCTCTCGTTCTTAACAAACCCTTACCAAAGGATAAGTTAATACTTACAGATTCAGTCGCTACCCACAACCCCCACACATAACAATGGGTGCAGTAAATAACGGGATTTGTCAGATCCTATGGTACCATAACCTAATACTGGTCGGCTTGATCATTGCTAATGAATGTCATCGGTCATGTAAACTACAACCAACAAGTTTGTTCACTTTTTGAAATTGTTATTAGTTTTTGAAATCATTGTATTCGTTCTTGAAATCATTGTTAGCGTTCTTGAAATAATTGTTATTTGTTCTTGAAACCATTGTAATTGTTCTTGAAACCATTGATAAAACATTTAGCACATATGAGTCACCCCAAAACAGTTTGGAAAACAGTAAAAGAGGGGAATAATGTACTCGCCTGAGAATGCTTGGAGGTCTTGAACAACAACCAAACAAAGCTTGAGGGAGCACGGAATCAGTCGGCAAGCTAAAACTATATAAATAAACCGGACTTAAATCGGGAGATCGGATAGGATGAGGCTTGGCAAACCAAATGAGTATTGGAACTCATATGATATGGTTTAACAAGGCCTACATACTACAATGAGACTAACCTAAGTGCTTTCGACCCATCGCGACTCATTAAGGTAACTTATGCTACTTTAACGCGTCGTGCGCGTGAAACGCGTTCGGACCGTCTAACTAGTCCTATGACAAGTGTTATATGCCTAAACATGTTACATAATCAGTTATGTGACAAAAGTTTAGGTTACATATGCTTAATTACCAATTATACATGAAAAGGGTATTTTGGTAATTTACCTAAGGCATATAAACTACCTATCATACAACTACTCAAACGATGTGACCATAGGGTATAACCTCGGAAGGTTATTCCCTACCTACTATGGTCACCTAATGTGTTTGGTCGGATCCTAATGATCGACCAAACTGGGTCGGGTTCGAGGTATAAGCGATTCATCAGATCGCTTACCCTACGACCCTAGACAACGTGGTAATCAGTGGGCATAGTCCCAAGGGACTATGACCAACGTGATTACAATCACGTTGCGAAGTTCAAAAGAACTTCGCATTGACCATTACTGGTCAACGCTGAAAGTCAAACAAAGTTTGACTTTCGGACTCGAAAAGCAATAAAATAAGGAAAAGAACGAAAGAATACTTACGAAGGGTCCCCGAATGCTAAACTCGATTAAAAAATCTCAGGTATGAAACAAATGTTTCAACTTAGAGTTTCTCAAATCAAGTTTCTAGTGATTTTTAGCAATGGGGGTGGTTGGGTATTTATAGGAATACCCGAACCGTTAAGATCGCTTCATGGAAAACGTGCCTTAATCCCATCCGTACATGTGTTGAAATGTCATGGTGTTTAGGTGTTTAAATTCCATCCATACATGTGTTGAAATGTCATGGTGTTTAGGTGTTTAAATTCCATCCATACATGTGTTGAAATGTCATGGTGTTTAGGTGTTTAAATTCCATCCTTATCCGCTGACTAAGCAAGTTAGAATGTGTGGTTGTGAATTAAACAACGGCTAATACATCGAATCTGGTCCCGAATGCGAAAAACGATCCAAATGACGTGACGAATGGATTTTTCTTATGGCGAACACTAAAATAAAATATTTTAGTGCTAACATAATTTTTTGGATGTCCGGATGTATTCAGAACGTAAGTTATGCGCGAAAATGCAAACTTGTGCACTTTTTGACACTTTTAGTCCCTGAATGACCCAAAAGTTTATTTTAGCACACCGAACCCCTCAAAGCCTATTTCTAAGCTATGTAAAGGATATTTATGGTATGTTTAACTTATGGTCATGTTCCGGAAGGTCTGTTACAGTTCAAATTGGCATACTTTCGCAGTTTGTCAACTTTAGTCCCTGTAAGCGATTAAACTTGATTTCGGCATACCAAACCTTCCAAAACTTATTTCTAAGTTATCTAAAGGTTTTTTTTTAAGGTATGTTAATCCTATGTCACTACTCCGGAGTGTTTGTTGCATTAAACTGGTTATATTTACGCATCAGTGCGCGTATAACCCTCCAGAAAGCGATTTAGAGTTTGAAATTGAACGAGAATTGATATGTGCAAATGATACACATATTTTTACAAATCCCAAGTATGAAATATAATATTTCATTGGTTTGGTATTTGTTTGATGGACGTGGAGGCACAGGTGTTACAGCGCCGACCCCAACACCGTGCCCCCCCGGCTTCGTCCTTGGCGTCGAGTATGGGACGTTGGGGATGATCCACAAGAAGATAAAAATCTATCATCTCCCTCTCACACACACATATACATACAATATATACATATACATTTTAGGTCTATCCTCCCATTTCCATAACTCCATCCTCTTTGCCCCATCCTCATGCCCATCCTACCAGTGGCGGAACTAGACCTTCAACTCAGGGGTATCCTGTGTATAAAAATCGGAAAAAAATTTTTTTTTACACTACTGGTAAAAACTTGAGCCGTAGCCCGGGCTACGCCCGTTTACACTTCAGGTCTGCCCCTGCATCCTACGTGGCGCTTGACGGACCATCCTCCAAGGGAAGACCATCACCATACCGAATAGCCTTATAAGTCTGCCCATCCCATTTACAACCAACTAAAGAAGTTAGCAGATCATCCTTAATCCATGATCATATCACTAACATATCAATGCTGGAAATATCCCTTCCAAAACCTAATTATCTAACCAACATCTTCGACACAATGTCCATAACTGGTCCATATCTTTGTTTGTTCGCTTGCGTTCATTTTGTTTGTTCAGTTTATGTTCAATTACGTTTGTGATCAATTATCTTCATCTGTGTTTGTTTATGTTTGCTTAATTATGTTCGTGAACTGTTTATTTAGGTTTTAAACGAACGAACACGAACATGCCTATTTTCTTAATGAACGAACATACACAAAAAATCGTTTGATTATATGTTAGTGTTTGTGTTTATGTTTGGTTAGAGCGAGTTAAATGAATATACACAAACATGCACCCATTTGTGTTCGTTCTATTTGTTTACAAGCCTGATTGAAGCATCAATTGCATGCAAACCGTTAAGGAAGTGAGGTTTAATTCCAAAAAGATTGAGTCATCATTTTATTCTAGGACAAACGTGTCATAAGCATACCACCATGAACAAACATGTTTTGAAAGCCGATGCGGGAAAAACACGTTTATAAGTAAATTACATAAATATTCTATATGGTTTCTCAAAAAGATAAGATAGTCATTAAGACAAACTAGCAATAAGACCCGCCGCAAACGTCGAATGAATTAGTTCAAACGTTATGTGATGTGCTAACCATATGAAAGCACGCGTTTCGACATATCTGATTGAACTCGATGTAACCTATATAAGCATTGCGATTAGATCAAAACATAAAGTAAATCAAATTTATACAGTACAATAATAACGTATTATATGTGACTCAAGTCATACATAGAAAATGTAACATGTATAACGGAAAAGCTGACACGTATAATCAAAAGAGATTAATTAGATCTTTTGAAAAAAGAGGAAAAAGAAACCACAATTTGACTCCACTCGGTTCGAAACAAAATTTACAAAACATTCATAAAATTAACCACGAAAATATATTATATTTGACCTTGCTTGTCACACCCCCAAAAATCCACCATGCGGAGTACCACCGCTTGGAGGCGTGACGTGACCAGGATCGAGCCACCAATCATATTGAACAACATAATTAAGTAAATAAAACCAAACACAATACGATTGGTGACCAAAAGGAAGAAAACCGATTTTAGGTTAACAGCGGAAGCATAAAACATAAGTTCAAAACATAAGTCCATAGTTCATAAGTTTAAAGTCCAAAACGTAGGTTAAATAAGTTCATAAAGTTTATTCATTAAATACGGGACATATCAGTTCGCATCCCACAACGACCACCTCCATATGCAAGCTCCATAGCATCTAGTGACCTGCAAAGCATGTAATAACGAGTCATCAACAAAGTTGAGTGAGTTCACGGTTGGTTGTCCATTTTAGAGTTGTTTCCAAAAACATAGTTTAATCTCATTCGGCTATCCAGCCGTGGGGGTTACCCCATAGTTCGAAAACGTTTATTAGTTAACCATCCCATGTCCACCTTCCCTGGCTATCCAGCCCGGCACTTTGGCTGTGGGGAGCTGCCCCAGTATTTTTAAACTACCAGACTCGTTTATCATATCGACTACTAACAAAAGAAATCAATTGTGCCCTAGCGTCGGTGTTCTATCACCACCGACGTGCCATAGTCCATTAGTACACGCCCGTCCGACTGGCACGGTGTCAGGTTTGTTAAACCTAATAGCGCTATTAACTAATGACCCGCTCGCCATAGCCTCGGCGATTAAGTCGATACAAAAAGGGAGGGACTTCGCTGATAGAGTTCTAGTCCAGTAAGTCTAACACGTCCCAATAGGACGAGGAATTTACATTCCTGAACACGTCACAAGGACGAGGAATCCACATTCCTGAACACGTCCCAAAGGACGAGGAATCCATATTCCTGTACCCATTCCCATTCCCACCAGGAATTTACCATGCTTTGTAGAAAAGTGTGAACTCACCTCGGTTTGCTCGGCTAGATTCTCAAATATAGCTAACAGTCAAGGTCGGTCAATCACGTCCTAGTATGATTTACCAGTTAGTCATTTAGTGGCTTTCATATAGAACACAAAGTTCCTACACGTATCTATCACACAACATGCATCATTTTAACGGTTTATGCCCATCTAAGTTTCCCATCCATTCCCCACTCAAAATCAAACATACGATAATGCACATAACATATATAACATGTTAGATCATTCACAGATAGCATACTCGACATTTAGACACGCGAGTCACAACTTATGTCATTTCAGCATTTATATTCAATACCGGCTGTTTTCGGACATTTTAATAAAATGGTTAAATTATTCCAAAAATTCCCAAATTTTTACAGGATGTCTTAAACCTTCCATATTTTATTGTGTAAAAATATCGGGGTCCGGTTCATTACCAATATTTTATAAAAATTCATATTTCGGACTGAACTCAGATTTGTGTATTTCTGACCACAGTCCACGGAACAATTTATTAAAAATTCATCGAGTGTCCGATTTACGAAATTCCAGTGGGGTAATTACAAATGCATCGGTTTTCATCTACTGTACAAATTTCATGGTCCGATTCATCACAAAACTCAGGTTATGACTGAAAGTATGACACCCATTTATTGCTGTCAAAATTCAGCTTAAGTTGCTGTTACAAATTAACACTTTAAAAATAGTAAACGAAGTCCAAAAATTACGATTCCGGTGCCATTAGAACCGTATTTCATAATAACATATTTTAGATTCAAAATATCGGTTTTTCGTTGAGTTTAAGACCTGTTTACAGCCTGTTAACGGCGGCTGAAAATACACATCAGCAAGCTGTTTTCAGTCTAAAGGATACTAAAACGCACACATATGATTACCATTCATTCTAATAATGATTTACAACAGGTTATAAGTTATTTACAGCAGACTAATACTCATATATTTCAGATTCATCTTGTACTACCATGTTTCATCATTATTTACTCTTTAACCAACAAGTTCATCACTCTAGCAAGACTTTTTAGTTTTGATTTTATATGTTCATAATTTTTCATCGACAAATCTCTTATTAACCACTCTAGACAAGATCAAGAAGGTGTTTAGAGTCACTTACTACTAGCTCGAGGCTAGGGAAGAAACTAGTCGAAAAACGAGTGGTTAAAAGCAACGTGGGGAGGTCCTTGACAATCCGCAAGCACCGGGCTTCCTCGTACGCGATCCTTCACACTTGTATATGCTTGGAATGGCAAGATCAAAGCTCGAAAATGGATGGGTGTGGGTGTGTGGGTTCAGCCGAGGATATGGGCAAGAGGGAGAGAAAGAGTGAAGTTTTGGTTTAAGTGTTGTGAATGATATGCTAGAACTAGTGGTAATACTTATAATCCAATTAGAGCTATTACCCATGGTGCATTATGTTCTCTAGATATGAGACCAATGTGATTAAAATAATCAAGTTTTGTAAGTACTTGTCCCCTCATGGGACCGAACTTGGTTAAGGGTTAGGGGTAATCGGTTAGATTTGAATGGTGTAATTAGTATCTAGTTAGTTAGTTAGTTAGGAGGTTTAACCAATTACTAGTGTGTTATAATTTCTAACGGGTGTTAGGGTATTCGGGGACCCTAATTGGCTTTGAAAAAGAAAAACAATGTTAATGACAATATTTTTATGTCCCGGGTTAAGTCCGGTTGTTCGGTTTGACACTGTTCCGCTAAACTGCTCAATTAATTCGTAACGTGTCCTATGTATATATTTTTGTAACGTTTTTACTTTCTAACACATAGGAAAATATAACGGACTATTTAGTAACCTTTCTGTACACTATTAGTATATTAACAAGTACATGTAAGTATAACACAGATATCAGAAGCAGTTAAATGATTCAGCACAGTCATCAAGCACTTTAATTTTTCATTAATAAATTGTACGGAATACATGGGATTTTGAGGGTTGTCACATTCTCCCCCTGTTAAGAGAATTTCGTCCCGAAATTTAGCGCGTGGTTACTGAGGAAGCTAGTTAAGTTGCGTTGTTTTCCTGATTTTCCTGGGGTGTCACATCATCCCCCCGTTGATTTGGAATTTCGTCCCGAAATTCTGCAGTAGCTTCAGCCTCAGTAGTGGTTGCGTTTTTCTTAAACAGTTGGGGATACTTGAGTTTCATTTGGTCTTCTCGTTCCCAGGTATACTCTGGGCCACGACGAGCATTCCAACGAACTCGAACGAGAGGTATTCTTGTGTGCTTGAGAATCTTAACATCTCGATCAGTAATCTCTACTGGTTCCTCGACGAATCGCAGCTGGTCATCGATTGTGAGTTCCTTGAGAGGAACTATGAGGGTCTCGTCTGACAGACACTTCTTCAGATTTGACACGTGGAATACGTTGTGAACTCCGCTGAGTTTTTCAGGTAGATCCAACCTGTAGGCGACTTTGCCAATTTTCTCAATGACTTCGAATGGTCTGACATAACGCGGATTGAGTTTGCCTCATTTGCCAAAGCGGACTACACCTTTCCAATGTGAGACTTTGAGTAGCACTCGATCCCCAACCTGGAGCTCGAGTGGTTTTCTTCGCTTATCAGCATAGCTTTTCTGACGGTCACGAGCTGCCGCCATTTGCTGTCGTATCTGAGCAATTTTCTCGGTGGTATCTACCACAAGTTCTGGGCCAGTGATTTGGCTGTCACCAACTTCTGCCCAACAGAGAGGTGATCGGCATTTGCGTCCGTACAATGCCTCAAACGGAGCGGCTTGGATGCTGGTGTGGTAGCTGTTGTTGTACGAAAACTCCACTAGCGGGAGGTGCTTTCCCAGCCATTACCAAAATCGATTACACATGCCCTAAGCATGTCTTCAAGGGTTTGGATGGTACGTTCAGATTGCCCATCCGTCTGCGGGTGATAAGCGGTGCTCATATCTAAACGTGAGCCAAAGGACTTGTGCATTGCTTGCCATAGTTCAGAAGTAAAACGTGCGTCACGATCAGATATAATAGAGGTTGGCACTCCGTGCCTTGATACCACTTCCTTTAGGTAAATGTCTGCAAGAGTAGAAAACTTATCCGTTTCTTTGATAACCAGAAAATGTGCAGACTTGGTTAATCGATCTACGATCACCCAAATGGTATCGTTTCCGCGTTGAGATCTGGGCAGGCCGGTAACGAAATCCATGGAAATTTGCTCCCATTTCCATTTCGGGATCTCCGGTTGTTGAAGTAGGCCTGATGGTTTCTGATATTCAGACTTGACTCTCGCACAAGTCAAGCACTTGCTGACGTAGGTTGCTATGTGGGCTCTCATGCCAGGCCACCAGTATGTGGTCTTTAAGTCGTGGTACATCTTATCCGAACCAGGATGTACTGAATAACGAGACTTATGTGCTTCGTCCATCACAAGCTCGCGTAAGTTTCCATAGAGTGGAACCCAAATACGCCCTGTTACAGAGTAGGCGCCGTCTTCCTTTTGTTCTAGCCGTTGCCTCGATCCTCGTAGGGACTCAGCCCTGATGTTCTCTGCTTTCAATGCTTCGACCTGGGCATCTCGAATTTGAGCGGGAAGGTTGGATTGGATGGTAAGCTGTAAAGCACGTACACGCCTAGGTATGGTATCCTTTCGACTGAGGGCGTCGGCCACAACATTGGCTTTACCCGGATGATATTTGATAGCGCATTCATAATCGTTCAAGAGCTCAACCCATCGGCGTTGACGCATGTTTAACTCCTTTTGCTTGAAGATATGCTCGAGACTCCTGTGATCGGTGTAAATGGTGCACTTGGTACCGTACAGGTAATGTCTCCATATCTTAAGCGCGAAAACAACTGCTCCCAGCTCCAGATCGTGAGTAGTGTAATTCCTTTCGTGAACCTTGAGTTGGCGTGATGCGTAGGCAATGACCTTGTCACGTTGCATCAACACGCAACCAAGTCCTTGGATGGAAACATCGCAGTAAACCACAAAATCATATGTGCCTTCAGGCAATGAGAGGATAGGCGCGCTACAAAGTCTATCCATTAGGTGTTGAAACGCAGATTCCTGTGCATCACCCCAGCGATAGGTGACACCCTTCTGAGTCAGTGAAGTGAGAGGTTGCGCAATCTTGGAGAAATCTTTTATAAACCTTCTGTAATATCCGGCCAAACCCAAGAATTGGCGGATTTCTATTGGTGTGCGGGGTGCAGGCCAGTTCTTGATCGATTCAACCTTAGATGGATCCACATGAATTCCATCCTTGTTTACCACATGGCCTAGAAAGTGGACTTCGCAAAGCCAGAAGTCACATTTCGAAAACTTGGCATACAACTGCTCTTTTCGAAGAAGTTCCAGCATAAGTCGTAGATGCTGCTCATATCGTCAATGAACACAATAACGAACTTATCCAGGTAAGGCTTGCACACTCGGTTCATGAGATCCATGAAGACCGCTGGTGCATTTGTCAGCCCGAATGGCATAACCAGAAACTCGTAATGGCCGTAACGAGTTCTGAATGCTGTTTTGGAGACGTCCTCATCTCGGACTCTCAGCTGATGGTATCCCGATCTCAAGTCAATCTTGGAGTAATAGCTCGACCCTTGCAACTGGTCGAACAAGTCGTCAATGCGTGGGAGAGGATAACGATTCTTCACAGTAACCTTGTTAAGTTCGCGGTAGTCAATACACATTCTGAAAGTACCATCTTTCTTCTTCACGAATAGTACTGGAGCTCCCCAGGGCGAAGAGCTAGGACGTATGAAACCCTTTTCCAAGAGTTCTTGTAGTTGTGTGGACAGTTCTTCAAGTTCTGATGGAGCTAGACGATATGGTGCTCGAGCTACTGGCGCTGCTCCAGGAGCTAGGTCGATTTGAAACTCAACTTGGCGATGAGGCGGAAGACCAGGTAATTCCTCAGGAAATACCTCGGGAAAATCGCGCACAATAGGGATGTCTTCAATTCTCTTCTCTTCCGTTGATGTGTCAGTAACGAGTGCTAAAATGGCAGTGTGGCCCTTTCGCAAACACTTCTGGGCCTTAAGGAAAGAGATGATGCCTTCGACAGCACCACTCTTGTCGCCACGAATCATGAGAGGTTCTTCACCAGAACGAGGAATGCGGACGATTTTCTCCTTGCAAACAATCTCCGCTTGATGATGAGATAGCCAATCCATCCCAATAACGACATCGAAACTACCCAGTGCGATGGGAATAAGATCGATAGAGAAGGTCTGACCAGCTAAGACGAGGTTACAACCCTTAACTATGTGTGTGGCTTCAAGATTTTTACCGTTAGCTAGTTCTACCGTGTGTTTGGTGTTCAGGAGTGTTGGAGTGCGCTTAAGCATTTGGCTAACTTACCCATCACAACGTTGGGATCGTTCCTTGCATCACCCTGACCAATCACGAAAGCACGACCTCTTGCCCCATTACCATTGTGGTTTCCTCCATTGCCGTTTCCATTCCCCTGATTGTTGTTGTTCTGGTTCTGATTTAGCTGGGGGCAGTCTTTCTTGAAATGGCCCTCAGCACCACATTGAAAGCACCCTTTGTTGTTACCTTGTTGTTGCCGCTGCTGGCGTTGATTGGGTGGGGCTTGCTGTTGCTGCCGGTTCTGATTTGCCGGATGCTGACTCCTGCAGTCCCTTGCCATGTGACCAGGCTTGTTGCATCGATGACAGTTGCCTTTACCACATGGCCCACTGTGGTGCAAGTTACAGCGATTACATTTGGGGTGATTTCCCTTGTATCCGCCCTGACCTCGATTCCCAGAAGACTGCTGACTGGGGCTCCTGTACTCATCTGTCCTTCGCTGCTGGAACTGAGCTGAAGTAGAACCTTTGCCTGAATTCCCATCCCATTTTCACTTGTTATCATTGGGTGCGTCAGCAGTAGCAGCACCAATACGCTTAGGCAGTTTGTTTTGTTCCACAACTTGATCGGTGAGACGATGGGCTAACTTAATGATCTGCTGAATGGTACCCAGGTTGGCCGAAGTCACGTGGCTCTGAATCTCGGGTACAAGGCCCTTGAGGTAAAGCTCAATACATTTGATGGGAGGGTCTACCATAGTAGGGCACAGAATGGCCAGTTCATTCGACCTCTTGGTATACGCCTCAATCTCAGACCCCGTCATCTTCAGATTAAAAAATTCCACCTCCAGTTTGTGGATGTCATCCCGACTACAGTATTCTTCTTTGATCAGTTCCTTGAAACCGTTCCATGGGGTGGCATTAGCAGCAACCAACCCCAGCAGCTGAACCTGAGCGTTCCACCATGTGAGCGCTACCCCTTCAAGTGTTCCGGTAGCGTATTTCACCCTACGGTCTTCGGGGCATTCGCACATCTCGAAAACTGACTCGAGCTTTTCAAACCAGTGAAGAAGGCCCACTGCTCCTTCGGTGCCACTGAAAGTGGTAGGTCGGCAGTCCATGAACGTCTTGAACGTGCACATAGGAGGTTGAGCATGTTGACCTGTTACGCGAGAATAAAGGACAAAATTAAGCATTAGGGTTGGTTTGTGAAGGTGGGATCTAAACGTCCTAAGGTGGGTTGATATGGCAGGTTATACCTCCTGCAGGAACAGCTGCGAGTGCCTCAACAACTCGTTCGTTGATCAAAGCCGTTAACTGGGCTTGAGTGAGGTTGATACGTCCTTCGCGTCCGCTCATGATCTTCATAACGAAGCAACGTAAGTGAGAAAAGTGTCGCGGAAGTGCGTAAGTGTGGGACGATAGTAGAGCGTAAGCACACAAGGTTCAAATAGCAATTACTACATTATCTAATGCACAGTGAGAACTATCTAACCGACAATATAACATAAATCATACCACTTATGGTGTCGAGTCTTGCATGTGGAGCGAAGTGTCGTTGTGGATCGTTGAGCACTGTACTGGTTATAGTCTGGTTTTTATCAAAAAAATTTCCCTTTTTAAAAACCAAGTTCACTATAACCTGGCTCTGATACCAATCTGTCACACCCCCAAAAATCCACCATGCGGAGTACCACCGCTTGGAGGCGTGACGTGACCAGGATCGAGCCACCAATCATATTGAACAACATAATTAAGTAAATAAAACCAAACACAATACGATTGGTGACCAAAAGGAAGAAAACCGATTTTAGGTTAACAGCGGAAGCATAAAACATAAGTTCAAAACATAAGTCCATAGTTCATAAGTTTAAAGTCCAAAACGTAGGTTAAATAAGTTCATAAAGTTTATTCATTAAATACGGGACATATCAGTTCGCATCCCACAACGACCACCTCCATATGCAAGCTCCATAGCATCTAGTGACCTGCAAAGCATGTAATAACGAGTCATCAACAAAGTTGAGTGAGTTCACGGTTGGTTGTCCATTTTAGAGTTGTTTCCAAAAACATAGTTTAATCTCATTCGGCTATCCAGCCGTGGGGGTTACCCCATAGTTCGAAAACGTTTATTAGTTAACCATCCCATGTCCACCTTCCCTGGCTATCCAGCCCGGCACTTTGGCCGTGGGGAGCTGCCTCAGTATTTTTAAACTACCAGACTCGTTTATCATATCGACTACTAACAAAAGAAATCAATTGTGCCCTAGCGTCGGTGTTCTATCACCACCGATGTGCCATAGTCCATTAGTACACGCCCGTCCGACTGGCACGGTGTCAGGTTTGTTAAACCTAATAGCGCTATTAACTAATGACCCGCTCGCCATAGCCTCGGCGATTAAGTCGATACAAAAAGGGAGGGACTTCGCTGATAGAGTTCTAGTCCAGTAAGTCTAACACGTCCCAATAGGACGAGGAATTTACATTCCTGAACACGTCACAAGGACGAGGAATCCACATTCCTGAACACGTCCCAAAGGATGATGAATCCATATTCCTGTACCCATTCCCATTCCCACCAGGAATTTACCATGCTTTGTAGAAAAGTGTGAACTCACCTCGGTTTGCTCGGCTAGATTCTCAAATATAGCTAACAGTCAAGGTCGGTCAATCACGTCCTAGTATGATTTACCAGTTAGTCATTTAGTGGCTTTCAAATAGAACACAAAGTTCCTACACGTATCTATCACACAACATGCATCATTTTAACGGTTTATGCCCATCTAAGTTTCCCATCCATTCCCCATTCAAAATCAAACATACGATAATGCACATAACATATATAACATGTTAGATCATTCACAGATAGCATACTCGACATTTAGACACGCGAGTCACAACTTATGTCATTTCAGCATTTATATTCAATACCGGCTGTTTTCGGACATTTTAATAAAATGGTTAAGTTATTCCAAAAATTCCCAAATTTTTACAGGATGTCTTAAACCTTCCATATTTTATTGTGTAAAAATATCGGGGTCCGGTTCATTACCAATATTTTATAAAAATTCATATTTCGGACTGAACTCAGATTTGTGTATTTCTGACCACAGTCCACGGAACAATTTATTAAAAATTCATCGAGTGTCCGATTTACGAAATTCCAGTGGGGTAATTACAAATGCATCGGTTTTCATCTACTGTACAAATTTCATGGTCCGATTCATCACAAAACTCAGGTTATGACTGAAAGTATGACACCCATTTATTGCTGTCAAAATTCAGCTTAAGTTGCTGTTACAAATTAACACTTTAAAAATAGTAAACAAAGTCCAAAAATTACGATTCCGGTGCCATTAGAACCGTATTTCATAATAACATATTTTAGATTCAAAATATCGGTTTTTCGTTGAGTTTAAGACCTGTTTACAGCCTGTTAACGACGGCTGAAAATACACATCAGCAAGCTGTTTTCAGTCTAAAGGATACTAAAACGCACACATATGATTACCATTCATTCTAATAGTGATTTACAACAGGTTATAAGTTATTTACAGCAGACTAATACTCATATATTTCAGATTCATCTTGTACTACCATGTTTCATCATTATTTACTCTTTAACCAACAAGTTCATCACTCTAGCAAGACTTTTTAGTTTTGATTTTATATGTTCATAATTTTTCACCGACAAATCTCTTATTAACCACTCTAGACAAGATCAAGAAGGTGTTTAGAGTCACTTACTACTAGCTCGAGGCTAGGGAAGAAACTAGTCGAAAAACGAGTGGTTAAAAGCAACGTGGGGAGGTCCTTGACAATCCGCAAGCACCGGGCTTCCTCGTACGCGATCCTTCACACTTGTATATGCTTGGAATGGCAAGATCAAAGCTCGAAAATGGATGGGTGTGGGTGTGTGGGTTCAGCCGAGGATATGGGCAAGAGGGAGAGAAAGAGTGAAGTTTTGGTTTAAGTGTTGTGAATGATATGCTAGAACTAGTGGTAATACTTATAATCCAATTAGAGCTATTACCCATGGTGCATTATGTTCTCTAGATATGAGACCAATGTGATTAAAATAATCAAGTTTTGTAAGTACTTGTCCCCTCATGGGACCGAACTTGGTTAAGGGTTAGGGGTAATCGGTTAGATTTGAATGGTGTAATTAGTATCTAGTTAGTTAGTTAGGAGGTTTAACCAATTACTAGTGTGTTATAATTTCTAACGGGTGTTAGGGTATTCGGGGACCCTAATTGGCTTTGAAAAAGAAAAACAATGTTAATGACAATATTTTTATGTCCCGGGTTAAGTCCGGTTGTTCGGTTTGACACTGTTCCGCTAAACTGCTCAATTAATTCGTAACGTGTCCTATGTATATATTTTTGTAACGTTTTTACTTTCTAACACATAGGAAAATATAACGGACTATTTAGTGACATTTCTGTACACTATTAGTATATTAACAAGTACATGTAAGTATAACACAGATATCAGAAGCAGTTAAATGATTCAGCACAGTCATCAAGCACTTTAATTTTTCATTAATAAATTGTACGGAATACATGGGATTTTGAGGGTTGTCACATTGCTCGTTTCCCAAAAAAGTTTACGACAAAACATACACCAGCTCGAATTTATACCAAAACGCAAATAAAAATATGCACGTAAAAATGTTTTTTTAAACGAAAACGTATTATATATGACCTGACTCGTTTCCAGAAAAAGTTTACGTCAAAACGTAGAGCAAATCGAATTTATACCAACACGTATATAAAAATATGCACGTAAAAAAATAATTTTTCTTAGACTAAATTGCATAAATCAACATTTATGTTATACCTAAACTGCACTCTATACCTTTCACTATGAAATCGGCAAAACCCAACCTTTATGTTCATGTTTTGTTACATTCTATAACTTTTACAACTAAGACCGTCCAAAAACTCAGTTAAGTTACCTCACATGCTTTGCATGTGGCTTTTTAGTCATTTTACTTCTTTTAAAATTGGTTTTTATTTAGAATTAGCGGTAAACTTCAAAAAAAGTATTAGTAAAAAAATTAATAGGTTAAATACGTTCGTAAAATCGTGACAAGTAGCACTAATGTCACGCCACTGTCAGCGGCCACCAACATCAGAAAAAACTCGAAAAAATAAAAAAAAAAGTAAAAAATAACACTGAACGAAAAACCGACGTAAAATCGTTGAACCACGCCCGCCTGTTGTGGCGTGTTAATGCGAAGAAATTAGACAGACACGTAAAACACAAAAGATAATAACTAAGTCGATCTAGGACCCGCACGTTGCGACGAAGTTGTCAAACGAAAAAAAATACTGTCAAACGGGAAAAAACAGACGAAAAACGTTAAACCCCACACGCACGTTGCGGCATGTTAACTCGCAAAATTGAGAACAAAGCGTAAAACGAAAAACTTGCAAGAGATGAAAAGTATGATGGACCAAATTGAAAATAAAAAAAAGTATTGGGTTAAATCTCAAAAGACGAGAAACTTTGGATAAAAAGTTAAAAAGTCATTGGGGTTAAAATTCAAAGAATAAAACCTTAGATTAAAAGTGAAAATTGCATTTTTTTTTTTGAAAACTACCCTAAGCCATAAGTACAACCTCTTTATGCACAAAAATGTTGCAAATTTATATGGTACCACTACCTACTAACGAACGGCGTGATCAATGTTAATGAATGTATTGTTCCATGTTAAACAAACCAAATGTCATACCAAAATGTAAGCATGTGATGTAAACAATTGTACTAAGTATGCACACAATGGGCATACATAGCATGAAATGTAATGTAAAACAATGTACTAAGTATGCACACAATGGGCATATATAGCATGAAATGTAACGTAAAACAATGTACTAAGTACACCCACAATGGGCATATATAGCATGAATTGTAATGTAAAACAATGTACTAAGTATACACACAATGGGCATACATAGCATGAAAGGTAATGAAATCATGTACTATAATGTACTAACGAACATAGCAGGTATATGATGTGAAAACATGGAAAGCATGAAAGTAACAAGTAGGCACATGTGTTTCACCCCAAAACAGTTTGGAAAACAGTAAAAGAGGGGTCTATGTACTCACTTGAGATTGCTCAGAAGTCCTAAGATAACCACCAAGCAATGCTAGAGATCACGGAATCAAACGACACCTAATATAGGTAACTATGTTAATAAACCGGACCTAATATCGGAGGATCGGATAGAATGAGGTTTCGTAAACCAAACGAGTATGGAGACTCGTGTAATATGGTTTAACAAAGCCCACATACTAAAACGAAACTTAACCTAAGTGTTTGTGACCCATTACGACCCGTTTAGGTAGCTTAGGCTACTTTAACGCGTCGTTCGCGTAAAACGCGTTCGGAACGCCTAACTAGTCCTATGACAAGTAAAATATGCCTTAACATGTCTAATGTGGTTGTCAAATCAGTTTAGATGTCAAAAGTTATGTTACATATGTTTAAAACGAATTTTGGCATCAAAGGGGTATTTTGGTAATTTACCTAAGGCATATAAACTACCTATCATACAACTACTTAAACGAAGCGACCATAAGGTATAACCTCGGAGGGTTATTCCCTATATACTATGGTCACCTAATGTGTTTGGTCGGATCCTAATGATCGACCAAATGGGTCGGGTTCGAAGGTATAAGCGATTTATTAGATCGCTTACCCTTACGACCCTAGACAACGTGGTAATCAGTAGGCATAGTCCCAAGGGACTATAACCATCGTGATTACAATCACGTTGCGAAGTTCAAACGAACTTCGCATTGACCATAAACTGGTCAACGCAGAAAGTCAAACAAAGTTTGACTTTCGGACTCGAAAAGCAATAAAAGAACGAAAGAATACTTACGAAGGGTCCCCGAATGCTAATCTAGATCAAAATAACTCAGGTATGAAACAATGGTTCCAACTTAGAGTCTTTTTGATCAGATTCTTGTGAGGAATGAGTGAAAATGTGATGGGTATTTATAGGATTTCCCGAACCGTTAGGATCGTTTCTTGGAAAATGTGATCGAATCTCGTGCGTACATTTGTTGGAAAGTTGTGGTAACTAAAAATGGCCTCTCATGAGCTGAAAGGGCAAGTGTGAGTGTGTGGATGAGGTTTAATCAGCTGAAATCTGCTGACTAATCAGTCTTATCTGTTCTGGGAGTCTGATGCGGGCCGCGTAAAGATGCACATAAAACTTACGCGGGCCGCATGGCCATGTCTGATCAGAACTAACTTTCAGAAATGACAGTTTTGGTCCCTGCACGTGTTTAAGGCCATTTCCGACACTTCTAAGGCCCGTAAAGCCAACTTTAAGGCCCTAAAATGATGCCTAAACATTGTGGACATGAAACATGCTCAAAAATATGTCGGATGTTGGTTCGTTTGGTCGTACGAACGCGATGTTCGCTTAATTACGACGGAATGCGCACAAGCGCGAAAAACGATCCAAATGACGCGACGAATGGATTTTTCTTATGCCAAACACTAAAATAAAATATTTTAGTGCTTACATAAATTTTTGGATGTCCGGATGTATTCAGAACGTAAGTTATGCGCGAAAGTGCAAACTTGTGCACTTTTTGACGCTTTTAGTCCCTGAATGACCCAAAAGTTTATTTTAGCACACCGAACACCTCAAAGCCTATTTCTAAGCTATGTAGAGGATATTTATGGTATGTTTAACTTATGCTCATGTTTCGGAATGTTCGTTACAGTTCAAATTGGCATACTTTCGCAGTTTGTCAAGTTTAGTCCCTGTAAGCGAATTAACTTGTTTTTGCCATACCAAAGCCTTTAAAACTTATTTCTAAGTTATGTAGAGGTTATTTAAGGTATGTTAAGTGTTGAAGTTCCGGAGTATTTGTCGCATTAAACTGATTACGTTTACGCACCAGTTTGCGTATAAACCTCCAGAAAGCGATGCAGAGTTTGAAATTACATAAAAGTCAAAACATGAAAAATGTAAAACACAACCAAAAAAACATTGGGATCAAATAACATTGTTTTATTGATAATTGAACTGTTCACAATGATAATAAGCACAGATGTTACATAGAGGGTGTGCGGCCCAACTGTTTCGGGTCAGTCAAGACCGGGTGGTCTCGTGTCGAGACCTTGCAGTCTCGGTTCTCACATACATACATACATACATACATATATATATATAAGGTCAGGATTTAGAGAAATGGTAGAAAGTGTGAGAACGGTGAGAACGCTTATTGATCGTCCGATCAAAACAATCTATGGACTAGATTGGCGCGGTGGCATTTTGGTAAATAACATCATTTTTATTATGTGGACGCGCTTCATTAAGGGTAAAAAAGGTAAAACACCATTTCTCACATAAACGCCATTGAAAAATAAAATGCCAAATAAATACAAAACGCCAATTTTATCACTGCGTAATTTTTCCTGGGTTTTTATTTAAGCTCTCTGGCTACAAAAACGCCACAAATATGAAACGCCATAATATATAATGCCAAACCTTACATACGAATAAATGTTAATTACATTTTTTGTTATAAAAATAACATCCCGCCTAAACTACGCGCCAAAAAAAAAATTCTATAAATAGAAACGTCTCACCACCTTCCGTTTATCACACCAAAAAAACACAAAAAAAAAACACAGTGGTTGCTAAAAAATACAACTCAATGTAAAACGCCAAAAAATACAACGACGGCAAAACATCTTTTCTTTGATACTCAGTAATGTTCTGCATGAAGTTTCGCTGAATGATTTGTTACGTGAATGTAGAAAGATTTTGCTGCATGAGATGGACAAAATTGAAAAAAGAGGGACTGATGACACCCAAATGTCATTCTGTCATCTTTGTTCTTGAAGAAGGTTTGGATGATAAGAAGAGACCTATAACAGTGTAAATGCTACTTTGGCCTCCATGATTATAATGAAGACGACGGGCAGATAGCATCCACCCACAAACGGTTGATCTATATCTCCAACATCCACAAAGACACTTCAACACATGAACAAAGAAAATAAACAACGCCAAACCCAAAACGCCATTTATTTGTCACAGTTCTTGTAGTTTCAAAAGACAAAAGAGACTGATGACACTGAAGATTTAAATCATAATTTGCTTCTACTTTGTTTTTTTTTATTTTCTTTATCTGTTGTTTGTTTTGTAATTTCAGTTAATAAACAACAAAAGTATTTTAATAGTATATAATAAAACGCCAAAATGAGCAAATGCTTGTAAAACGCCACAATGCCATAAAAACGCCTCCAAAAAACTACCAAACTATAATAAAATTACTTTGAACAACTACTATTATTAAAAAAATAAATAAATAAATAAGCATGAAACAATGTGCAAAGAATATAAAACAAAAAAGTCCAATCGTTATCTAACCGCCATTGGAAAACAAAACACCATAATTACAGCCGTCAAAAGATTTGACATGTTACACCATAAAACACAGTTGAGTCTGAAAATAAAACACGGTAAAACTGCAAAAAACAGTAAAATGAAACGACGGAAAACATAATTACTAACATTTATAATATTAAAAGCCAAATTCATGGGAAATTAAATTTATTTAACTTTTTCAAAACGCCATAATTACCTGTCATGCGCGGGAAAAAAAGCCAATATAAAAGAAGACCAAGAGAACACAAGATCAAACACGCCAAAAAATTTGACTAAAACGCCACATATTATCCAAAACGCCAAAAACTTTTAAAATGACTAAAGTTATTGCATGGAGGTTTGAAAGAAAATAGAAATGATTCATCATAAAGTTCTCTAATAGGAGAAGGGTAAAGGTAAGGACAATCAAAGCAATGCTTGGAATGAATGAAAAGGTTCAGAAGGATATCCTAGCCCTTGGGGTTCCGATGGACAACGATTGTGAAAGAACCAGAACTGTAATAAAAAGACTGAAGAGAAAATTTCAGGCAGAAGATGATGAAGATGATGATGATATTGACGACACTCCTATACCAAAACTTAGCAGTTGGGTATTGCATGAGGAAGAATGAACGCTTGAAGTTACTTATAAAAATGGGGTGCAATATTCAAGGCCAATGGAAGAAATGTTGAAGACAGGGTTGCTATCTATCATTGAACAACTCTGTGATTTAGCACCTTCAAACGATCCATAATCCAAAGATGCAGTGATATTCAAGAATAGGCTGCAGCAAAGAAGAGAGGAGCTAATGGCGTTATACGCAAATATGAAATTTGATGATGAAGAATCTGAAGAAAGTGATGAACAAAGCGATGGGTACATCTCTGATGTAATCCCACCTACGGAAGACTATTAGTTAATTTTGATTCCGTATTATTGTAATTTTATAAAATATTAATATATGGTAATCAATTATTAACAAAAAGATACAAAACGCCAAAAAATGACATGGAAAAAGTCATAACGCCAAAAAAATTAACTATGTGACACAAAAAGAATTAATTCAACGAGAAGAAATCTGAGAAAAATAGTAAAACGCCAAATAATTAATAATTCTAGATAACGCCAAAATTATCTTGCACGCAAAAAATAAAGCAACATGTCAAACACGAAAATCGAGAAAGGAGAAGAATACTAAAAAGACAAAAAAACCCCTCGGACTCTGATCATGCCACCCGCGACCACGTGTTGGGCCAGGATGCGTTCTCACCGTTCTCACACTTTTGAGCGTTTTCTCCTGAACCCGTTTCTCTCTCTCTCTCTATATATATATATATATATATAGTAAATAATAATGCACACAATCACAATAAGAAGATCACATAATGCACAACAATAAACAACAGGTTCTCATTTAATATCATATATATATATATAACGGCAATACACAATGCGGTCGGTTGGGAAAACCCGAAGTGTCACATTATCCCCAAGTTTTAAGAACTTTCGTCCCGAAAGTTAAAGCGTAGCCACTGACAAGCTAGTGAGTTACCATGTTTCCGCGGGGTGTCACATCATCCCCCTGTTAGTTTGGAATTTCGTCCCGAAATTCCGTTGTAGCTTAAGTGCTGGGAGTTTCGTTTGCAAACAACTGGGGATACTTGCGCTTCATCTGGTCTTCCCATTCCCAGGTAAACTCTGGGCCACGGCGTGAGTTCCAACGAACTCGTACGATAGTTATCTTGCTACGCTTGAGGGTCTTGGTTTCTCAACGAAGCGTAACTAATCGCCAATAGTGAGTTCCTTAAAAGGAACAATGAGTGTTTCATCTGACAGACACTTCTTCAGATTAGACACGTGGAAGACATTGTGTACCGCACTCAGCTCTTCAGGCAGGTTCAATCTGTAAGCAACCTTACCGATCCTCTCGGTAATTTCGAATGGTCTGACGTATCGCGGATTAAGCTTGCCCCGTTTACCAAAACGAACCACACCCTTCTAGGGTAAGGCTTTAAGTAGAACCCGGTCCCCGACCTGGAATTCTAGAGGTTTCCTACGCTTATCAGCGTAGCTTTTTTGACAGTCATAAGCTGCCGCCATGCGTTGTCTCATCTGGGCAATCTTATTCGGCGTGTCAAGTACGAGTTCTAGGCCGGTAATCTGGCTGTTGCCAACTTCTGCCCAACACAAAGGTGATCGGCACTTTCGTCCGTACAGCGCCTCAAACGGTGCTGCCTGAATGCTTGTGTGGTAGCTGTTGTTGTAAGAGAATTCTACCAGCGGTAGATGTCGTTCCCACCCATTTCCAAAATCAATGACACATGCTCTCAGCATGTCTTCCAGCGTTTGGATGGCACGTTCCGTCTGACCATCCATTTGTAGGTGGTAGGCAGTGCTCATGTCCAACTGCGAGGCAAAAGACTTGTGCATAGCCTGCCATAGTTCGGAGGTGAAGCGCGGGTCACGATCAGAGATAATGGATGTTGGCACTCTGTGCCTAGCGACTACTTCCTTCAAGTAGATAGCAGCAAGTTTCAAAAACTTGTCAGTTTCTTTGATCGCGAGGAAGTGAGCAGACTTGGTTAAGCGGTCCACGATCACCCAAATGGTATCATTTCTGTCTTGGGACCTTAGTAAGCCTGTAACAAAATCCATGGAAATTTGCTCCCATTTCCATGTTGGCAACTCTGGCTACTGTAGTAAGCCCGACGGCTTCTGGTATTCGATCTTGACTCGAGCGCAAGTCAAGCATTTGCTAACATATCGTCCAATGATAGCCTTCATGCTAGGCCACCAATACAGAGTTTTGAGGTCGTGATACATCTTATAAGAACCAGGATGTATCGAGTAACGAGACTTGTGTGCTTCGTCCATCACAAGTTCTCGAAGATTTCCATAAGATGGAATCCAGATACGGCCCGCAAAGTAGTGAATACCGTCATCCTTGAGTTCAAGTTGTTTCTCCATGCCCCATAGGGATTCAGCTAGGAGATTTTCTGCCTTCAATGCTTCAGTCTGAGCATTGCGGATCTGACTAGGAAGGTTCGAGTGGATAGTAAGCTGTAAAGCACAGACACGCCTAGGTTTGGTTTCCTTCTGGCTAAGGGCATCGGCTACAACATTAGCCTTGCCTGGATGATACTTGATCGCGCATTCGTAGTCGTTAAGGAGTTCAACCCACCTACGCTGCCGCATGTTCAACTCTTTCTGGTACAGAATATGCTGGAGACTCTTGTGATCGGTGTAAATCGTGCACTTGGTACCGTACAAGTAATGTCTCCAAATTTTGAATGCAAAGATGATTGCTCCGAGTTCCAAATCATGCGTCGTGTAGTTCCGTTCGTGAATCTTGAGCTCTCGAGAAGCCTAGGCGATAACTTTCTCGCGTTGCATCAACACGCAACCGAGCCCATGAATAGACGCGTCGCAGTAGACGACAAAGTCGTCAGTACCTTCCGGTAAGGAAAGTATAGGTGCACAATAGAGGTTCTCCTTCAGCTTCTGAAAAGCAGTCTCCTGAGCATCATTCCACTTGTAAGCAATACCCTTTTGGGTGAGAGTCGTGAGAGGTTGAGCGATCTTTGAAAATCCCTTGATGAACGTATGATAGTACCCTGCCAATCCCGCGTATTTCGGTCGGAGTCTTTGGCGTAGGCCAATTCTTAATGGAGTCAATCTTAGCTGGGTCGACGTGAATCCCGTCCTAATTGACTACATGCCCAAGGAAATGGATTTCTCGAAGCCAGAAGTTGCATTTTGAGAATTTGGCGTACAGTTGCTCGTTGAGAAGAAGTTCAAGAATGAGACGTAGGTGTTGTTCATGCTCTTCTTGGCTCTTCGAGTAGATCAGGATGTCATCAATGAAAACGATCACAAACTTGTCGAGGTAGGGTTTGCACACTCGGTTCATGAGATCCATGAAGATCGCAGGTGCGTTGGTCATTCCAAAAGGCATGACAAGGAACTCGTAGTGACCATAACGAGTCCTGAACGCAGTCTTGGAGATGTCCTCGTCGCGGACTCTCAACTGATGGTAACCTGATCGCAGGTCAATCTTGGAGTAGTAACTCGACCCTTGCAACTAGTCAAACAGATCGTCGATACGTGGGAGTGGGTAACGGTTCTTGATGGTAACCTTGTTCAGCTCACGATAGTCGATACATATACGGAAGGTGCCATCCTTCTTCTTGACAAAGAGCACTGGTGCTCCCCAGGGTGACGAACTAGGACGGATAAAATCTTTATCCAACAGTTCTTGCAGTTGCATAGAAAGTTCCTTCAGTTCAACTGGGGCTAGCCGATAAGGTGAACGAGCTATGGGTGCCGCTCCGGGAGTTAGCTTGATTTAGAATTCGACTTGACGGTGAGGAGGGAGTCCAGGTAATTCCTCAGGGAATACCTCGGGATAGTCGCGTACGATAGGAAAATCTTCAATCCTCTTTTCCTTTTCCTGGGTATCGGTAACGAGGGCTAGAATAGCGGTACGCCCTTTTCGCAAACACCTTTGGGCCTTTAAGAACGAGATGATGCCTATGACAGCTCCACACTTTTCACCTTGCATGATGAGGGGTTCACCAAAAGGACGGGGAATACGAATGACTTTTTATTGGCAGAGGATTTCAGCTTGATGTTTGGATAACCAATCCATACCACTAACGACGTCGAAGCTTCCAAGAACGATGGGAAAGAGATCGATGGAAAAGGTCTGGCCAAATAGCATGAGTTTACAGTTACTAATGACGTGTGAGGCCTCGACGTTTCTACCGTTAGCTAGTTCGACAACGTGCTTAGAGTTTAACGGCGTAGGCGTAGAATTAAGCTTCTTAGTAATACGTAGGGATACATAGCTAGCATCGGCTCCAGAATCAAACAATACAGAAACATAACTGTCATCGAGTAGGAACTTACCCGCTACGACGTTGGGATCATTCCTGGCTTCTTCAGCTCCAATCACAAAGACCCTTCCTCTTGCGCCATTCCCGCCATTGTTGTTATTGGTGTTCCTAGCACCCTGAGTGTTGTTGTTTTGATTCAGTTGAGGGAAATTGTTCCTGATATGCCCCTCCGCCCCACATTGGTAGCACCCTCGGTTATTTGCTTGTTGCTGCTGTCGTGGTCGGTTCTGCCTTGCTGGGTACTAGCTCCTGCATTCCCTAGCTTCATGCCCTAGCTTGTTGTATCACTGGCAGTGGTTCTTCTCACACGGCCCGCTGTGATGGTGACCACACTTGTTACACTTGGGATGATTTCCTTGGTAACCACCCTGTTGTTGAGGGCCCTTGTTATTTTCAGTCTTCCTTTGCTGAGCTGGGGCCTGAGTGGGGTTGGCGTCCTTGCCTGATTTCCATCCCACTTACGCTTGTTATCACCTGAAGCTTCAGTAGTAGCGCTGATCCTTTTGGGCAGCTTGCCCTGTTCCACGGCCTGATCAGTGAGTCGGTGAGCTAGAAGAATGACTGGCTGAATCATGGTGAGATTGGCTGAAGTGACCAAGCTCTGGATTTCTGGGACCAAACCCTTGATGTACAACTCTATCCTCCGATAAGCAGGCTGAGACATGTTTGGACAGAGAGCAGCGTAGTCATTGGACAGCTTGTGTAGGTCTCAATTTCTGATCCAACATCTTGAGCTCATAGTACTCATTTTCGAGCTTGTGGATGTCGTCCCTGTGGAAATACTCCTCCTTGATCATGTTCTTGAAGTCTTCCCAAGCAGTGGTGTTGGCAGTCTCCAACCCAAGCATCTGCATTTGCGCCTTCCACCACGAAAGTGTGTTTCCTTCAAAAGTTCCAGTAGCAAACTTCACCCAACTAGCAGTGGGACACTCACAAACAGCAAACACAGATTCAGCCTCTCAATCCAGTGCAGAAGCCTATGGCACCCTTAGTACCATTGAAAGGGAGAGGCTTGCAATCCATGAAGGTTTTGAAGGTGCAGACACGTGGTTGCACAGGTGCAGGTTGACCTGTCATGGAAAACGAAGTGAACAGATTTAGGAACGACAAGACGATGTGGGGGGGGGGGGGTAGGATCTAAACATCCAAGAAGGACGAGTTTACCTCCACGGTGGGCTGCGAAAGCTACAGCCACAGTGTTGATCAGGTTAGTGAACTGATCCTGAGTCATGTTAACGTTTCCTCTTCTGCGTCTGCTCATTGTCTTCATAACCAGAAAACACAGTATGAGTGCGACGTCGTAGTGTAGCCAGAATGAGAAGGAAGAGGGATGTATATACGTCTAACTAGGCACACTAGTACGTATAATACCACATAAACACCAAACAAGTAATCAATAAAAACAAGTCCGAGCCAGGGGTCTAGTATGTTGAGCCTTGCGCTTGGAGCGTAGTGTCGTCGCGAGTCACGGGTTATAGTCTGTTTTTTCTCAAAAAGGCTTTCTTTTTAAAACCAAGTTCACTATAACCAATCGCTCTGATACCAATTTATTACACCCTCAAAATCCACATGTGGAGTACTACCACGAGGCGTGTGACTGACCAGGATCCAGCCACCAATCATACTGAACAATTAATATAATAATAAAGTTCGCCAACCATAAGGGTTAGCGATTACCATAATTAAAGTCCAAAAGTCTTTAGGTTTTCAAAACAACAGTTTTAAACAAGTTGTGGAAGCATAGTGAAATAGTTCAACAAAAGTTCAAGTTTCAAGATTATTAAAGAACCCAACACACGGGTATTGATGACCACTACACGTCCCCAAGCTGCTAGCTCCAAAGTCACTGAGTACCTGCACAGCATGCAGTAGGGTGCCAACACAAAGTTGGCGAGTTAACGAGTTTGTCCAGTTTTAATTCCAAAAACTTGTTTCAGTAGTTAATTTACTCATTTATACCATGCCATGGGGAGCTACCCCATATGTAAGCTACTAAACTCCATAAGCATACCGAAACTATCGCACTTCAGTTGTTGTTGCCCCGTTTGTCAATGTCTATCATCATTGACGATTGTCGAGGACTATTAGTTCACGCCCGTCCACTCAAGGCATGGTGTGAGGTTAGTGAGAGCTAAATAGCGCTATTTATCTAATATCCCGTTCGCCTGGCCCTGGCGACTAATCGGTATAGTAAAGTAGGGACTTATGATAGAAAGTCATTTAGTACGCTTGTTGCATCTAATATAAACAATAATTAACTAAGCGTCCCGTACAAGGGGAGAAGAGAATGTTTGTACCCCACACAAGGAGGTAGCGTTGTTTGTATACCGCACAAGGAGATAGCGTTGTTTGTTCCATTTCCCAACCACCGGGAACACATGCTTTTAGAAAAGTTGTGAACTCACCTCGGTTGGCTCGGCAGACGGTTTACTTGGTCAAGTGAGCTAGTCAACCACGTCCTAATATGGTTACCAGTATAGGTCACGTTTGGGTACAAATAAGTCACGTATATCCTACACGTTTCTAACACGTAACATGCATGTCATACTAACGTTATTGGGCCTGTCGTATCATACAAACAGTTATACAGTAGCAGCATCACATAGTCCAGTTTAAACAGTAGCAGGAACACACAGCCCAAAACATGTCATCACTTAATGTGGCCCAAAAACTCAATCAAGTAGCCCAGTCGAGACCAGGTGGTCTCGACTCGAGAACACGAGGTCTCGAGTTGCAACCAGAAGGTCTCGAGTAGTGCACATTTTGAGTCGCAAGCTTGGAGGTCTCGAGTCCAGTCTCGAGTCGAGATCAGGAGAGCTCGAGTCGCAACCGTGCTTGTAACGAACCGCGTTTCGAAGTCAAAGTCAAAGTACAAGTCAAAGTTAAAGTCAAGTCAAAGGAAGAAAAGATTGCTAATTGGAATCTGTAATTCCTTGATTAATCATTAATTGTACTCTTTGACAGATAATCGACACTCTAATTTAAGTTACTTTAGTTGTATTATGTGGAGTATATGCTATAAATCGCTATTTAATCGCACTCTAATCGCTAATCGACTTATCGCTAATCGCATCGCTATCGCATCGCAACTCGAATTACAGGTTGTGGATATTGTTTTACGTGTGTGTGCTATTATGTGTTACTTGTGCATGTTATGTTTATGTTGAGGTAATTTAATCGCAAACGCAATCGCAACTCTATCACAACGCAATCTCCTCGCAAACTCAAGATTTAAGGATTATATTATGATGTTTATTAGTTAGGTTATATGTGTAATTAATGGGTAATACTATCGCATCGCTTACTCGCAATGCTCAACGCACGAAACGAAACGCCGAAAACCAACTCGCCAAACTCATCCGATCGAATGACCATCCGATCGGATGGCCATCCGATCGAACCGCCATTCGATCCATCGCTGCACACCACCTCTTCACCTCTCTTGCCTATAAATAACACCTATCACATCATTGTTCATGTGATGTGACAGCTCCCCCTCCGACCATCACGTTTCAACCCTATTTTCTCTCGATTCCTCGCGATTCTTGTAAGTTTCTACCTCAAATCTTGTACTTCTATGATCTACACACACTTCTTCATCATTTCCACCATCAAATCTTAACTTTTCATCGTGAAATCGGTGGATTTGGGGTGTTCTAGGGTGATGTCATCATGAGTTCTCATGAACTTCAAAGTATGATATCATTCCACCAAGAACAACTCAGATCTAAAGGATTTCAACATGATTAAGCACTGATTTCATCCTAAATCTAAACATAATCGAAGTGTTTCAAACTTTTCTTCAATAATCTCAACTTTTCACATAAAACTGATAGAATCTGAGCTTGTTCAGGCCTTCTACTCCTTCACATGTAAAGTGATGGTCCAAGAACGGATTTCTATCAACGAGACAACCGATTTACGGGTTGAACATGAATAGCCGTCAAGAACAGTTAACTGATCAAGCGGTGTGATTCCCATCCGATCGGATGACTTGGACTTGATAGGGTTCCGTTGTTTAACACGTTGCCATACCATCTCGGTCCAATCGCAAACTTTCCGAACTTAACGAATTTTTACAAGTTCTCAAACTAGCAGGTTAACTGAACGGATCATCGTCCGATCGGATAGCCATCCGATCGAACGGAAATCTGATCGGATGACCCATGATATTCAATGCTTAAATAATTTCAACCAAATTCAAATATACACCCTTCACTCGGATCGCTATCCGAGCGGATGGCCATCCGTCCGGATGACCATCCGGCTGGATGACCTGTATGGTAGAAACACTTCTTTATTTTGAAAATGCTACAACGAAAACTTCAAAGTCACATCATACACAAACACATCCATCCCAAACGAATGACAAACCGACCGAATGGCCATCCGACTGGATGACCATCCGTCCGGATTGTTATCCGATCGGATGACCCTTCGTCACTCAGTCACTCGCACCGTTTAACGCACCGCTCATCGCTTATGCTATCGTTATGTAATCAGGCTTACTCTAGCGCTCCCTTCAATCCAATCACATATTGTGTTTAATAGTTACCATCTCTGTGAGTATACTCGATCCCTTTTTGCTTTAAGCACTTTTGGGTGTTAGATACGTTACTTATATTCAAATCACAATCGACACACAACGCAGACACTTTTATACGCTAACTGCTCTGCATGTTATACGTGTTATTCGATGAATGCTAGTATGTTATGTTTGCCCAGTGATTGTTGCCTGACACCTTAGCAACGATAGTACTATAGTTTGGACTCAGCACCTGTCGTGGACAGGGGCTTTTCTTCAAGTGTCACAGTGGTGATATGCGTTGCGCATTCTACAACTCGTAGTCACGTCTGTGCATATTTCATTGTCGATAACCTACTTGCTTCGCATTATACATGTTACATGCTGGTTATGCGTAGACTCGCTTTCGCTACTATTATACTATTAAGATTGTATGCTCACCTTTACACTATGTGTATTGACCTTTATTTTAACGTGTATGACAGGTGTTTGAGATGCTAGGATGCTTGCTATGTGGAACCAAGTTAGGAAGAGTCTAGAAACAAACTTAATAAAAATCCGAGTTGTCAAAACATTTTATTTGCCTTTGAGATACAATGTCTGTAATAATTATTTTGCTGGATATATTATGGTATGGGACTTAATGTTAAATATTTGGTAATATTAGTTGTTATGGATTTCTCTTGGACAATCTGTTTCGCTCAGTGCTGCACCCCGATGTTTCCGCCATCGGTTAGGGTGTGACAGATTGGTATCAGAGCCATAACTATAGGGAATTAGGAAAGACTCGACCTAGTTCGGGTCGAAGTCTTTGAAATGACCTAGTCTATAGTCTAAGAACCAACAGACCGACTTGTGCATGCCCGGTAGGGGTTATGCACGAGCTTACTTGATGCTCTCGCTCGAATCGCTGAACACTACACTCTTACGCGAACATCGCATCTACCGTTCCGAGCAGGATCAGCCTTTCCTAAGGATGGCAACACACACAAACGAACGATCTGGTTGAGATTAGGTATGAATGCCGCAAACTCTCGATCAAATCACTCATTCGACACTCATTTTCCTTATAAACACGAGAATTTGCATTGAATCAGGAGTGAAATCCAAACTTCGACGCAGTTCTCTCTGTCTATCTCGTGATTCTATCACACAAGAAGGAATGTAGTCACTAAGTTAGGGGTGAAACCCAAACCTTGATGACTTATTCCGCTCTACATTTTGGTTTTACAAAACTCTTACCAAAGTCTCGATGGATTCCAATGACTCGAGTTACGCGAATAACCGAACGGATGCGTGCCGTTCACCGTATGTCGGTGAGAGAGCACAGTCTATTAGGCCAAAGCATGTGCTCGAAGTCCTCTAGAATAGTTGAATCACTTTGGGTAGTCGACGTCTGTCAAGCCAAGACAATCTCTTCTCGATTTAATATGTTTCGATTCTGGATTTCGCCGCCGCTGACTCTGTAATTTTTCGCTTTCATGTGGGTTTTTATGTGTTTTATGTGGTGTTATATGTTATGTGTCTTGATTTTTGGTGATTTATATGATTTTCACTGTTCGCTTTGATCAACACACACAACCCGTACTGCACATTTACCTCAAAACGCCAACAAATCACTTATGACACTCGCAAATTGCTACTTGCACTCGCAACTCTCGATCACTTACGCGGCTTTGAAAGATAGATGAATACGTGCAATATATGTAGGTGAATACGTGCAAAATCTAGTGGAAGATGTGCTTACATAGACAATGTGCTTCTGTGCTTACGTGCTTCTGTGGATTATGTGCCTACGTGATTATGTGATTGAACGTGTTCCTGTGCTTTATAAAGTAGACTTGGGTGAATTCGCTAGGCTATACTAGATTAATCGACTTGTGTCTGAGCCTCATGGCGATGTCTGTTGCAGTCAATGTCGTCATTCAGATCTCACACTACTCGCTCTGTCCCCTGAAACCATGAGGACAAACACATCGCTGCTCTAGTCGCAAAGCAGATGGCGAAAGTCATTCCGCAAATTGTCAGAAAGCTTAATGAAAACGCAGTCCTCTGAGGAATCAAGGACTGATTCCCCGAAAGCTACTTTTAGCTTCAAGCAGTTTAAAGCCTGCAGTCCCAAGGAATTCACCGGAGAAGACGGGCCTACGCCCAAGTTTCAACGGTTCGATTCAATTGAAGTCACCCTGCGCCAAAGCAGCTGTCCCGAAAACCTTCGCACTGTTAACGCCACCGGCGTTTTCCAGTCCAGGGCTCTGGACTGGTGGACTGCCGAGAGAAACAAGCGAGGGAATGATGCAACCTATGGGCTTACGTGGGATGAGTTGAAGGACATCATGATGAAAGAGTTCTGCCCTCCCCACGAGCTTCAGAAGCTGGAGGACGAGTTCTGGAACATCAAGCTGGAGGGTGGCGACAACGCTAGTTTAACTGCCCGCTTTAAGCAGCTGAGTATCATTTATCCAGGCCAAGTTATCACTCCCGAGGTTACCATCAAGAAATACATCCGTGCTTTACCGGATTGTGTTGCTGACTTTGTGCAAGCCGCCAAGACGACAACTATCAAAGAGACTTACCTACTCGCTGCCGAGATCAATGACAAGCGAGTTAGGGCTGGTTACTTTGATAAAACCACTAAAAGTCTTCACCAAGTTACCGCTGCTCCCACCGCTGAAACCGCAGCCGCACCGCAAGCTTCCAAGTGTTCTGGTCGCAAGCTTAAGAACAACAACTCCAGCAACAAGAACTGTGCGGTAACCGCCGCTCCACTCCAAGCTGTACCTACCCAACCGCAACCCCAGAACCGCCAAGTAGCAGCGCCAGTGACCAATGCACCTCCGGCCAAGCGTGCGTATACTGGTCCATACCCGCTCTGCCCTACTTGTACTTATCATCGCCCGGTTGGAATCGCATGCCGGTTTTGTGTTCACTGCAACCTGTACGACCACTTTACTGCTAAGTGCCGTACTGGTCCTCGCCAAGCCCCAGCTCAAGTTCAAGCTCCTGCTCTACCAGCTTCGCAGGGCCAGCAGGCAGCTCCTGCTCCCGCTGCTTACGCAAGAGCCTGCTTTGTGTGTGGTGATCCCAACCACTTCACAAATGTCTGCCCAAACAGGGTGCTGAAGCAAGAGCCACAGCAGCAGCAACAGCCAGCTCAACAAGCAGCTCAAGGGCGAGTCTTCAACATCAACTCCCGTCAGGCTTAGGCAGACAACAACGTGGTTAATGGTACGCTTCTCGTAAATGGTATATATGCTTCGTGTTTGTTTGATACTGGAGCCGAACTGTTTTGTATCGTTCAAATACGAAAGGCTCCTAAACCGTAAATGCGTTAATCTCCCATCAACATTCGACGTAGAAGTTGCCACTGGAAGAACTGTCACTATTAGTTCCGTTCTACGTGATTGTACTCTTGATCTCAACGGTCACGTTTTTCCGATCAATCTTATCCCGATGCAACTTGGTAGCTTTGATGTCATAGTAGGTATGGATTTCCTTCGGGAGAATCATGCTGAAATTTATTTCTTCGATAAAATGATTCGCTTCTCTCTCGCAAACGGCGATCACTTGTGTGTTTATGGCGAAGTCGATTCGAAGAAGTTACAACTCATGTCGTGTGTCCAAGCTAGCAAGTATCTCCGCAAGGAATACCAAGCTTACTTGGCGCACATCGTAGTAGCAAAGGAAAAGGAAGTTAAGGCAATAGACAAGGTACCTGTGGTTCGTGATTTTCCTCGTGTATTTCCCAATAATTTACCTGGTTTACCTCCCACTCGTGATATCGATTTTCGAATCGATCTCATTCCTGGAGAAAATCCTGTTCCTAGAGCGCCTTATCGTCTCGCTCCTTCAGAATTGCGCAAACTCTCAAGTCAGCTCCAGGAACTGCTTGATAAAGGCTTCATTCGCCCTAGCACTTCTCCATGGGGCGCGCCTGTCCTTTTCGTTAAAAAGAAGGATGGATCGTTCCGGATGTGCATCGATTATAGGGAATTGAATAAGCTTACCATCAAGAATCGTTATCCCTTGCCTCGAATCGATGATTTGTTTGATCAACTACAAGGTGCTATGTGTTTCTCGAAGATCGATCTACGCTCAGGCTATCATCAGTTACGTATCCAGGAGGAAGATATACCTAAAACCGCTTTTCGAACCCGATCCGGTTACTATGAGTTTGTTGTTATGCCCTTTGGTTTGACCAACGCTCCCGCAGTCTTTATGGATCTAATGAATCGCGTGTGAAAACCCTTTCTCGATCGCTTCGTCATCGTGTTCATCGATTATATCCTGATTAATTCCAAGACAAAAACCGAACACGCGCAACATCTCCGTTTGGTTCTTGAACTACTCCAGGGAAATTGCCTCTACGCCAAGTTATCCAAGTGTGAATTCTGGCTTGAGGAGGTTCAATTCCCCGGTCACATCGTCAATAGTCAAGGAATTCATGTCGATCCTGCGAAGATCGAAGCTGTCAAGAGTTGGGTTACACCAAAGAACCCGTCCGAAGTTCGTTCTTTTCTCAGATTGGCGGGTTACTATCGCCGATTCATCGCTGATTTCTCAAAAATCGCTGTTCCTCTAACCACGCTTATGCACAAGGACAAACCTTTTGTTTGGGGAACCGAACAAGAGGAGCCCTTTCAAACTCTCAAAGCTATGCTTTGTAATGCTCCCGTGCTCTCACTACCGGACAGAAACGATGACTTCGTAGTCTACTGCGATGCCTCTAACCTCGGTCTCGGTTGTGTTCTCATGCAACGGGACAAGGTTATCGCGTACTCCTCTCGACAGCTCAAGATCCACGAGAAGAACTATACAACCCACGATCTCGAGCTTGGTGCAGTTGTTTTTGTGTTGAAGATTTGGCGACACTACCTTTACGGTACCAAGTGTACGGTCTTCATCGACCACAAGAGCTTACAACACATCTTTAACCAGAAAGAGCTGCATATGCACCAATGCTGATGGGTTGAACTCCTCAATGATAACGACTGAGAGATTCGTTACCATCCAGGCAAAGCAAACGTCGTTGCCGATGCTCTTAGTTGACGAAGCTATTTGCATAGCGTTCGTAATACTCAAGCCCAGCACAATCTCGAAGCTCTCATCCGTGACGGCCAACATGCTTGTTTTACCGAACGCACTCTGAAGAAGGAAAGGATCATCAATAACGGCGAAAAACTGGTGAATAAATCGAATGGTATATTCCGTTATCTAGACCGAATTTGGATTCCCAAGCGCACCAACTTACGACAAATTCTGCTTGACGAAGCCCACAAATCTCGATATTCCATTCATCCCGGTGCCGATAAGATGTACCAGGACCTGCGCTACAAGTACTGGTGGCCGGGCATGAAGAGAGATATCGCTATCTACGTTTCGAAATGCCTGACTTGTTCGAAAGTCAAGGCTGAGCATCAACGCCCCTCTGGCTTACTTGTCCAACCCGAAATCCCTATGTAGAAATAGGAGAGTATAGCTATGGATTTTATAACAAAACTTCCACGCACGCCATCAGGTCCCAACAGCATCTGGGTTAAAGTTGACCGTCTCACCAAATCTACTCACTTTCTACCAATACGGGAAGACTACAAGGTAGAACGATTAGCACGGATCTACACCGACGAAGTCATTTGTCGACACGGAACACCTCGTGACATCATCTCTGACCGCGATGGCTGATTCACTTCGCGCGTATGGGAAACCTTTCAATCTGCTCTCGGTACTACCCTCAATCTTAGTACCGCATTCCATCCCCAGACCGATGGTCAGACTGAACGCACAATTCGTACCCTCGAAGACATGCTTCGCTCGTGTGTGATAGATTTCGGTGGTAATTGGGATTCGCATTTACCTTTAGTCGAATTCTCGTACAATAACAGTTATCACTCTAGCATTCAAATGATACCATTTAAGGCATTATACAGAAGAAAATGTCGATCATCTATTGTATGGCACGAGATCGGGGATGCGTAAATTACCGGTCCTGAGCTGTTGCAAGAAATGACTGACAAAATCCTCCAAATTTGAGACAATCTCCTGAAAGCTCGGAGTCGAAAAAATTGTTACGCCGATAGACGCCGCAAGCCCCTTGAATTGATCACGTACTCCTAAAGGTCGCACCTTGGAAGGGGGTGATCAGATTCAGCAAGAAAGGAAAGCTCGCGCCTCAATATGTTGGACACATTAAAATCCTGGAACGGATTGGCAAGGTGGCCTACAGACTCGAACTACCGGAGGAACTTAGTAACGTCCACCCGACTTTCCACATTTCGAACCTCAAAAAGTGTCTAGCCGACCCGGATTTACATGTCCCCCTTGAGAATCTACAAGTGGACGAAACATTACACTTCATGGAAAAGCCCGTCGAGATCATGGACCGAGAAACCAAGGTACTCCGACGCTCACGCATTCCTATTGTGAAGGTTCACTGGGAAGGCAAACGCGGTGCCGAGTTCACCTAGGAACTCGAAAGTGTGAAGGCTAAGTATCCACCACTGTTTGTAATGCCTGCACCTTAAATTTCGGGACGAAATTTCCTAAAGTAGGGGAGTCTGTAACAACCCGCGTTTCAAAGTCAAAGTCAAAGTACAAGTCAAAGTCAAAGTCAAGTCAAAGGAAGAAAATATTGCTAATTGGAATCTATCATTCCTTGATTAATCATTGATTGTACTCTTTGACTGATAATCGACACTCTAATTTAAGTTACTTTAGTTGTATTATGTGGAGTATATGTTATAATTCGCTATTTAATCGCAGTTTAATCGCTAATCGACTTATCGCTAATCGCACCGCTATCGCATCACAACTCGAATTACAGGTTATGGATATTGTTTTACGTGTGTGTGCTATTATGTGTTACTTGTGCATGTTATGTTTATGCTGAGGTAATTTAATCACAAACGCAATCGCAACTCTATCACAACGCAATCTCATCGCAAACTCGAGATTTAAGGATTATATTTATGATGTTTATTAGTTAGGTTATTTGTGTAATTAATGGGTAATACTAACGCATCGCTTACTCGCAACGCTCAACGCACGAAACGAAACGCTGAAAACCAACTCGCCATACCCATCTGATCGAACCGCTATTCGATCCATCGCTGCACCACCTCTTCTCCTCTCTTGCCTATAAATAGCACCTGTCACATCACTGTTCATGTGATGTGACAACTCCCCTTCCCACCAGCACGTTCCAGCCCTATTTTCTCTCAATTCCTCGTGATTCTTGTAAGTTTCTACCTCAAATCTTGTACTTCTATGATCTACACACACTTCTTCACCGTGAAATCGGTGGATTTAGGGTGTTCTAGGGTGATGTCATCATGAGTTCTCATGAACTTCAAAGTATGATATCATTCCACCAAGAACAACTCATATCAAAGAGATTTCAACATGATTAAGCACTGATTTCATCCTAAATCTAAACATAATCGAAGTGTTTCAAAATTTTCTTCAATAATCTCAACTTTTCACATAAAACTGATAGAATCTGAGCTTGTTCAGGCCTTCTATCCCTTCACATGTAAAGTGACGGTCCAAGAACGGATTTCTATCAACGAGACAACCGATTTACGGGTTGAACATGAATAGCCGTCAAGAACAGTTAACTGATCGGGCGGGGTGATTCCCATCTGATCGGATGACATGGACTTGATAGGGTTCCGTTGTTTAACACGTTGTCACACCGTCTCGGTGCAATCGCAAACTTTCCGAACTTAACGAATTTTTACAAGTTCTCAAACTAGTAGGTTAACTGAACGGATTACCGTCCGATCGGATAGCCATCCAATCGAACGGTAATCCGATCGGATGACCCATGATATTCAATTCTTAAACAATTTCAACCAAATTCAAATATACACCCTCCACTCGGATGGCCATCCGCTCGGATGACCATCCCGCCGGGTGACCTGTATGGTACAAACACTTCTTTATTTTGAAAATGCTACAACGAAAACTTCAAAGTCACATCATACACAAGCACATCCATCCCAAACGAATGACAAACCGACCGAATGGCCATCCGACCGGATGACCATCCGTCCGGATTGTCATCCGATCGGATGAGCCTTCGTCACTTAGTCACTCGCATCGTTTAACGCATCGCTCATCGCTTATGCTATCATTCTGTAATCAGGCTTACTCTAGCGCTCCCTTCAATCCAATCACAGATTGTGTTTAGTAGCTACCATCTCTGTGAGTATACTCGATCCCTTTTTGCTTTAAGCACTTTTGGGTGTTACATACGTTACTTATATTTAAATCACAATCGACACACAGCGTAAACACTTTTATACGCTAACCGCTCTGCATGTTATACGTGTTATTCGATGAATGCTAGTATGTTATGTTTACCCAGTGATTGTTGCCAGACACCTTAGCAACGATAGTACTATAGTTTGGACTCAGCACCTGTCGTGGATAGGGGCTTTTCTTCAAGGGTCACAGTGGTGATATGCGTTGCGCATTCTACAACTCGTAGTCACGTCTGTGCATATTTCATTGTCGATAACCTACTTGCTTCGCATTATACATGTTACATGCTGGTTATGCGTAGACTCGCTTTCGCTACTATTATACTATTAAGATTGTATGCTCACCTTTACACTATGTGTATTGACCTTTATTTTAACGTGTATGACAGGTGTTTGAGATGCTAGGATGCTTGCTATGTGGAACCAAGTTAGGAAGAGTCTAGAAACGAACTTAATAAAAATCTGAGTTGTCAAAACATTTTATTTGCCTTTGAGATACAATGTCTGTAATAATTATTTTGCTGGATATATTATGGTATGGGACTTAATGTTAAATATTTGGTAATATTAGTTGTTATGGATTTCTCTTGGACAATCTGTTTCGCTCAGTGCTGCGCCCCGATGTTTCCGCCATCGGTTTGGGTGTGACAGATTGGTATCACAGCCATAACTATAGGGAATTAAGCAAGACTCGACCTAGTCTGGGTTGAAGTCTTAGAAACAACCTAGTCTATAGTCTAAGCACCAACAGAACGACTTATGCATGCCCGGTAGGGGTTATGCACGAGCTTACTTGATGCTCTCGCTCGAATTCGATGAACACTACACTCTTACGCGAACATCGCATACTACTGTTCCACGCTGGATCAGCCTTTCCTAAGGATGGAAACACACATAAACAAATGATCTGGTTGAGATTAGGTATGAAAGCCGCAAACTCTCGATCAAATCACTCGTTCGACACTCATTTTCACTATAAACACGAAAATTTGCATTGAATCAGGATTGAAATCCATACTTCGACGCAGTTCTCTCTGTCTATCTTGTGATTCTATCACACAAGAAGGAATGTAGTCGCTAAGTTAGGGGTGAAACCCAAACCTTGATGACTTATTCTGCTCTACATTTTGGTTTTACAAAACTCTTACCAAAGTCTCGATGGATTCCAATGACTCGAGTTGCGTGAATAAACGAACGGATGCGTGCCGTTCACCGTATGTCGGTGAGAGAGCACAGTTTATTAGGCCAAAGCGTGTGCTCGAAGTCCTCGAGAATAGTCGAATCACTTTGGGTAGTCTACGTCTGTCAAGCCAAGACAATCTCTTCTCGATTTAATATGTTTCGATTCGGGATTTCGCCGCCGCTGACTCTGTAATTTATCGCTTTCATGTGGGTTTTTATGTGTTTTATGTGTTTTATGTGGTGTTATATGTTATGTGTCTCGATTTTTGGTGATTTATATGATTTTCACTGTTCGCTTTGATCAACACACACAACCCGCACTGCACATTTACCTCAAAATGCCAACAGATCGCTTATGACACTCGCAAATTGCTACTCGCACTCGCAAATCTCGATCACTTATGCGGCTTTGAAAGATTGATGAATACGTGCAATATATGTAGGTGAATACGTGCAAAATATAGTGGAAGATGTGCTTACATGGACAATGTGCTTCTGTGCTTACGTGCTTCTGTTGATTATGTGCCTACGTGATTATGTGATTGAACGTGTTCCTGTGCTTTATAAAGTAGACTTGGGTGAATCCGCTAGGCTATACTAGATTAATCGACTTGTGTCTGAGCCTTATGGCGATGTCTGTTGCAGACAATGTCGTCATTCAGATCTCACACTGCTCGCTCCGCCTGCCGAAACCATGAGACAAACGCATTGCTGCTCTAGTCGCAAAGCAGATGGCGAAAGTCATTCTGCAAATTATCAGCGAGCTTAATGAAAACGCTAGCAAGTCCTCTGAGAAATCAAGGACTGATTCTCCGAAAGCTACTTTTATCTTCAAGCAGTTTAATGCCTACGGTCCCAAGGAATTCACCGGAGAAGACGGGCCTACGACCATGTTTCAATGGTTCGATTCAATTAAGACTGAAGCTACGGAATTTCGGGACGAAATTCCAGATCAACGGGGGGAGGATGTGACATCCCAGGAAAACCAGGAAAACCAGGAAAACCATACAACTTAACTAGCTTCCTCAGTGAGTACGTGCTAAATTTCGGGACGAAATTTCTTTCAACTTGGGGATAGTGTGACAACTCGTATTTCCGAACCTATTTTTGTACTTTGATGTAACGTATGTGAACGCAATGTGATTTTATGAAAGTGATTGATTAAATGAATGCTATGATTTATGTGTTTATGTGAATGTATGTATGATGTAGTCGCACAACACAACTCAACCGCACAAGTCATTCGGGCTACATAACTTGTACTCGATTCTATAGGGCAGCCCAAGTTTGGGTTCGGCCCATCCCCATTAGTTCGATTAACACATAGGGTGTTAGTACCCATCTCACACTTTACCAAAAACACACAAATTGCAAACCCTAGCTTCTCTCATTCTCTCTCAAACTTGACGGCAAACACACACCCTCCCTATCGAAGATCATAGTGTTCGGATCACTCTCTTATTCAGATCAATCCTTGTCCCATCTCTAACCGGTTAGTGATCTATGATGTTGTTGTTAACTGATATTATGAATGTCATGATATAGTGTGTATGAATGATGATGATTTGAGAATCGGATATGTATGATATTGTTAATCGGTTATCATGTTTTGTTTTCGGATTGATTGTATGATAAGTTTGGTGTTCAAATAATCGGATGTGATTTCTTGTTATGCTGATTTGATTGTTATGTGAATTCATGTTTATGTTTATCAAGATCTGATTGCTAATGATTTTGAATATGTGTCATCATTGATTAACATGGGTGTCTATAGGATCCTAGGGATTGTTGCAAGCATATCGATTCTAGAAATAATGATTGTAACACCGATTGTTTTCTGAGGTTGCACATGCTATCATAATGACACATGATTGTAATATAAGGCTTGCATGTGGCTAGTGGGATTCTTTAGTCAAACCGTAGGTTAGTGGCATTTATGTGTATCAACCCATCAAGCAATCGGTCCAATAACCTTTTGAGATGATTAAACAGTTGTCGGCCATTGTTGTTTATTTCGATGATGATCATGTGTGTTGCTATGTAATATGTTAGTGAATCGAGATCCATGTTTATGAGTTGATAGGTTGTTGTTCATAATTATGATGTTAGGGATTATGTGAAACAATTGTTAAAAATAATGATTTGATCGATTATTATTTGATATGAAAACTGTTGGAATTGTTAATTGATATGTTCACAAAAGGAAATAATATAACTGCTTTGCATGAAATCCGGACATTTAATCTGAGTCGCACAAGATAATCTGTGTCGCACAAGAATGAGTGAATAGCACAAGATGTTGTTTTGTTTAATAGTTGGGCCGGTTGTGTATAGTGGGCCGGGCTAGTTCGGATCGCACAAGGAATATTGGATCGCACAAGAGGTCCATGTTTAAACTATTTGGGCTGATTGATTACTGAACTGTTATGTTAATTGGGCCGGGTTTTGTGAATCGCATAATAGGTTGGGCCGTTATTATGTTGGGCGTCACTTCGTGAATCGCACAAGTCGGTTATGTTATGACTGTTGAATGTGATGTTGCGTGTTTGCCATGATCCGTATGTGTTTCTTATATGCTATCTCACGTGATACTTATGTGCACTACTTGAAACCAAAACCTGACTTGTATTGGTAACCATGTTAGGACGTGGTTGACCACTAGCTGCTAGACTTGACCTTTTTGTGTATCTGCCGAGCAAACCAAGGTGAGTTCACACTAGCCAAGGCATGGGATTCCCAGGGGTTGGGAATAGGATTAAATAACTACTCGTACAACTATACTATTAAACAAATTTTTACTGTCCTCGGTTGAAGGGCACGTACGTAAAACCTACGTACAGTTATACTTACTACTGTCCTCGGATTGAAGGGCACGTACGTAAAGCCTACGTACACGATCTTATGACCATCACCTCTATCAAAGGAAGTCCCTCAATTATCGACTTAATCGCCGAGGCCTAGGGCGAGCGGGTCATTAGTTAATAGCGCTATTAGGTTTAACAAACCTCACACCGTGCCAGTCGGACGGGCGTGTACTAATGGACTATGGGCAAAGGGTCAATGCTGATAGACATTGACTTAGGGCACCTCTTACATTTTTGTAGCAGTCGATACGCGTGGTCTTGTAATACATGGGGTAGCCCCCACGGCCGAAATGCCAGATAACTATCATGGGGTAGCCCCCACGGCTGGATTGCCAGAATTAATGGGTTAAACAACTTATGTTTTCAAATATGGGGTAACCCCCACGGCAGGGATGCCAGTTAAAGGAACTATTTTGGAACAACTAAAACCAACATCCAACTGTGAACTCGCTCAACTTTGTTGTTGATTCGTTGCTACATGCCTTGCAGGTCATTAGGCACTCTTGGAGCTTGCACAGAGAGGAGCAGTCGTTGTGGGATATGGCAGTGTGTGCCATACAATGAACATTACTTTATTTTGTATCTAATACTGATAATGGGTTTTACAATTATGCTTCCGCTAAACATTTAACTATGCTTTGGTTTTTGAACACCTTTCATATTGTTTGGTTGAATTACATTTACTTATATGTTTGTTCAATATGATTGGTGGCTTGATCCTGGTCAGTCACGCCTCCAAGCGGTGATACCCCGCGAGTGGATTTTGGGGGTGTGACTGATTGGTATCAGAGCCATTGGTTATAGAGAACTTGGTTTTAATAAGGGAAAATGTTTTTGTTAAAACCAGACTATAACTTGTACAGTGCTCTACGATCCACAATGACGCTTCACTCCACGTGCAAGACTCGACATTCTAGGTGATATGGTTTACGTTATATTACCTACATGATAGATTACGTAGAACTTTGCTCATGATATGCTTAGTTAGTATAGCTACTGTTGCTTGAACACGTATGTGCTTACTCTCTCCTGTCATCGCACTTTCGCGAACCCTTCTCACTCATGTTTCTCTTGAAATGAAGATCATGTCTGGACGCATTAACATGACACAAGCCCAGTTGACGGCTCTGATTAACGAACAGGTTGCTGCGGCACTTTCAGCCGCACAAGCAGGAGGTATACCCTGCAGTTTAAACTCGTTATAGGATTTTTAAGTCCTACTCTCGTGAACCTACCTTTGTGTTAACCTTTGTCCTTTCTTACACCCACAACAGGTCAGCATGCTCAGCCACCTGTTTGCACCTTCAAAACTTTTATGGACTGCCGACCCACTACTTTTAGTGGCACTGAAGGAGCAGTAGGACTCCTCCATTGGTTTGAGAAACTAGAATTTGTGTTCGAAATGTGTGAATGCCCTGAGGCACGAAGTGTAACAACTGTGTTTGTAATCACTATGAACAGTTCTATTATCAATAAAACAATGTTATTTGATCCCAACGTTTGTTTGGTTGTGTTGTACATTTTTCATGTTTTGACTTTTATGTAATTTCAAACTCTACATCGCTTTCTGGAGAGTTATACGCAAACTGGTGCGTAAACGTACTCAGTTTAACGCGAAAAATACTCCGGAACATCAACATATACTCAACATACCTTAAATAACCTCTACATAACTTAGAAATAAGTTTTAAAGGCTTTGGTATGGCAAAAACAAGTTAATTCACTTACAGGGACTAAACTTGAAAAACTGCGAAAGTATGCCAATTTGAACTGTAACGAACATTCCGGAACATGACCATAAGTTAAACATACCATAAATATCCTTTACATAGCTTAGAAATAGGCTTTGAGGGGTTCGGTATGCTAAAACAAACTTTTGGGTCATTCAGGGACTAAAAGTGTCAAAAAGTGCACAAGTTTGCACTTTCGAGCACAATTCATGTTCTGAATACATCCGGACATCCAAAAATTCATGCAAGCATGACTATATTATATTTTAGTGTTCGCCATAAGAAAAATCCATTCGTCGCGTCATTTGGATCGTTTTTCGCGCTTGTGCGCATTCCGTCGAAATTAAGCGAACATCGCGATCGTACGGCCAAACGAACCGACATCCTAGATATTTTTGAGCATATTTTGAGTTCCCTATACTTTAACTTCATTTTAGATCCTTAAAATGAGGTTAACGGAGTTCAAACGCATCGAAAATCGCTTAAACAAGGTGCAGGGACCATTTCTGTAAAATCTGCCAAAACAGGGGCCTAGCGTGACGCGAGGGGCCTTAGCGTCACGCGAGCCCCCTTCTGGACCAGATTAAGTGTATTTAACAGCTGTTTGCAGCTGTTTTGCACTCCCTAACCCCTTGCCAAGTGTTGATTCCTTATGGTGGTGAGCATTTTGAGGCACCACAACTTCCCGACAAGTGTACGGCCTTGATCGTGCCCTCCTTTCCATGAAATGATCTTAACGGTGGACCTTTTACTATAAATACCCCACCCCCCCATGCTTCATAATCACTAGAATTTTGATCTTAGAAACTCTAAGTTGAAACCATTGTTTCATACCTGAGATTCTCGGATCGAAATTAGCATTCGGGGACCCTTCGTAAGTATTCTTTCGTTCTTTTCCTTATTTTATTGCTTTTCGAGTCAGAAAGTCAAACTTTGTTTGACTTTCAGCGTTGACCAATAATGGTCAATGCGAAGTTCGTTTGAACTTCGCAACGTGATTGTAATCACGATGGTCATAGTCCCTTGGGACTATGCCTACTGATTACCACGTTGTCTAGGGTCGTAGGGTAAGCGATCTAATAAATCGCTTATACCTCGAACCCGACCCATTTGGTTGATCATTAGGATCCGACTAAACACATTAGGTGACCATAGTAGGTAGGGAATAACCTTCCGAGGTTATACCCTATGGTCACATCGTTTAAGTAGTTGTATGATAGGTAGTTTATATGCCTTAGGTAAATTACCAGAATACCCTTTTCATGTATAATTAGTAATTAAGCATATGTAACCTAAACTTTTGTCACATAACTGATAATGTAACATGTTTAGGCATATAACACTTGTCATAGGACTAGTTAGGCGGTCCGAACGCGTTTCACGCGAACGACGCGTTAAAGTAGCATAAGCTACCTAAACGGGTCGTAATGGGTCGTAAACAATTATGTTAGGTTTCAATTAGTATGTAGGCTTTGTTGAACCATACTACACGAGTCTCCATACTCGTTTGGTTTACAAACCCTCATGCTACCCGATCTTCCGATTTAGGTCCGGTTTATTAACATAGTTACCTATATTAGGTGCCGTTTGATTCCGAGATCTATAGCATTACTTGGTGGTTATCTTTAGACAACTGAGCAATCTCAAGTGAGTACATAGACCCCTCTTTTACTGTTTTCCAAACTGTTTTGGGGTGGAACACATGTGCCTACTTGTTACTTTCATGCTTTCCTGTTTTCACATCATATACATGCTATGTTCGTTAGTACATTATAGTACATGATTTCATTACATCTTATGCTAGGTGTGCCCATTGTGTGCATTACTTAGTACATTGTTTTACATTACATTTCATGCTAGGTGTGCCCATTGTGTGCATTACTTAGTACATCGTTTTTCATTACATTTCACGCTACGTATGTTCATTTGATTACATACTTAGTGCATCGTTTTCATATGCTTACATTTTGGTTATGACATTTGGTTTGTTTAACATGGAACAATACATTCATTAACATTGATCACGCCATTCGTTAGTAGGTAGTGGTACCATAGGAATTGACGACTCCCGTTCCTGAAATCCTGGGTTTGATTGGATTGGAAGGAATGACCGAATTCGATATACATAACTTAGATAAACCTTTAATTTGTTTAAGGGTTTATCGCCACAGTCTCAAGGCTTGGATGTATGCATTTTAACAATACCGCATAAATGTTTGTATCAGTATAGCATGCATTTGTTACACAAAACATAACTTTGATTTTGTTGGATCGTGTACGTGACCCTGAAAGTCAGTTAAGGTAGTTCAACATCAATTACTAAGGCGGAATCAAAGTAAACGACGTCCAAAACAGCTTGTATTCTTTAATCTTTCTTTCTATTATCAACCGTGTGCTTTATACAACGTTTTCTGATGAAAATCCGACAGCACTTCGTGACTTGTACAATGACCTCCTACCGTTCCATTTGAAATGTGACACTCACACTCCTATTTATAGACCTATGACCCTTCCGTTTGAACATAAACATAATGTTTCAAACGATGAACTCAAACGGAACCCTATGTTCAAACAATGGTTTCAAACGGAACCATCATTTCAAACGGAACCCTCATTCAAACTTTGATTTCAAACGGAACCCTCTAAAACACTTCTTAAAATCATAACTAAAACCCTAATTTGACATATAAGATCCAATTATGACTTTCATGAACTAAAACTTGATGAAGATGCAGTCAACAGACATTCTTGTGCATCAACAGATTTAAACTATGTTTTACTTCAATACCTTGTTTTTGTGCATTTTTACATATGGTTTAGTTGATATATTTCACTTACCATACATGACATTTTGGTTACACATTACATGATCTGCATGGAACATAAACATTTTGACATTGATATACACTTTTGGTAGTTTACATTAGACATAGACATTTTGATATGGTTTACACAATAACACTTGACAATTGATTTGTACATGAATAAGTTACATTGGTGGTTGTTTGGGTAAGTGATTTGAGTAACGATGCGTGTGTAATATGATACAAACATGGTGGATACGCCGCTGGTACTTCCTATATATAAGTGTTTGTATAATATTACATAGCGTAACGTTATTTAAATCATTTCAGTATAGACATATTACATTTTATACAAATAACATACTTTTCTCAAGACATTGTTTTACAAAACAGTTTATTTTATACAACTCATTTTAAATGGTTATTCATTTAACCTTACATTTATTTATACATATCAACTGAACTTATCGTTTTTCAAATGATTTACAAGACAAAGCAAAGTACGGGGTTCATGTTTAAACATTTTCTTAAACTCAAGTCATGAATCCTATTTTCACAAAACCTATGTATCTCACAGGCATTTTTATGCTGACGTACCTATTTTCACATGTGTTTTCAGGTGCTTTTCCATAGGATGACGATCATGACACTAGGGCGGACCTGTGCCTTAGAGACTAAAAACGATGATAGACTTTGTTTAATTATGTTATAAACTTTGTATTTCCTGTTTAAGACAATGTAACACTCTTGCTTAAGAAATAAATTACAACTTTGAATGCCATGGTTATGAAACAATTAATTCTGTTACAACACTCCCCGATGTTTCCGCCACGTTTTGTATGCTATACGTGGTCGGGGTGTGACACGAAGGGTGAAGTTTGCTACTGGCACTCTCGAGGGTTTAGCCCTCACATGGTGGAACGCTCAGGTCCAAATGCTGGGGTTGGTTGCTGCTAACGCCACCCCATGGAACAATTTCAAAGAGATGATCAAGGAGGAATACTGCAGTCGTGACGACATTCATAAGCTGGAAGTTGAGTTCTTCAACCTCAAGATGACGGGGTCAGAAATTGAGGCGTATATGAAGAGATCGAATGAGCTTGCATTACTGTGTCCTACCATGGTGGACCCTCCGATTAAGCGTATTGAACTTTTTCTCAAGGGATTAGTGCCAGAAATCCAAAGTCACGTGACTTCAGCAAACCTCGCCACCATCCAGCAGGTTGTTCAGTTGGCTCACCGTCTCACTGATCAGGCGGTGGAGCAGAACAGGTTACCAAAACGTATTAGTGCTACAGCTACCTCTGAAACTCCCAGTGACAACAAACGTAAATGGGATGGAGCTTCTAGCAGAGGTTCGACTTCTGTTCAGTCCCAGTCGCAACAAAGAAGAACTGAAGATTTTAAGAGCCCTGGTCAGCAATCTTCTGGTAGCCAAAGGCAAAGTGGTTATCGAGGGAACCTTCCAAAGTGCAGCAGATGCAACAAACACCACAGTGGTCAGTGCAACAAGAATCGTTGCTAGAGGTGTCTGAAGTTGGGTCACGAAGCTAAGGATTGTAGGAGCTTACGACCTGCAAATCAGAACCAGCGACAACAGCCACCAGCTCCACAAGATCAACAACAGCAACAACGAGACAACAAAGGGTGCTTTCAGTGTGGAGCTGAAGGTCACTTCAAGAGAGATTGTCCCCAGCTGAACAGGAACCCTAACAACAACAACAACAATCACAACAATCAGGGGAATGGAAACAACGGGGGTAACCACGGAAATGGTGCAAGGGGTCGTGCGTTCGTTATTGGCAATGGAGAAGCGAGGAATGATCCCAATGTTGTGACGGGTAAGTTCCTTCTCGTCGACTTTTACGTTACTGTCTTATTTGATTCGGGTGCTGATACTAGTTATGTGTCCCCAAAAGTTAGTCAAATGCTTAAGCGTACCCCAACACCTTTGAGCCCCAAACACCCTGTAGAGTTAGCTAATGGTAAAAGTATAAAGGTCACACACGTTGTCAAAGGTTGTAATCTTGCTCTTGCTGATCACACATTCTCGATCGACCTCCTTCCTATCACTCTGGGTAGTTTTGACGTTGTCATTGGGATGGACTGGTTGTCCCAACATCAAGCAGAGATTCTTTGCAATGAAAAGATTGTTCGTATTCCTCGCCCAGGTGATGAACCTCTTATGATTCGTGGCGACAAGAGTGGTGCTGTTGTGAGCATCATTTCTTCCCTTAAGGTCCAAAAGTGTTTGCGTAAGGGCCACACTGCCTTTCTGGCTCTCGTTACTGACACCTCGAAGAAAGAGAAAAAGATAGAAGACTTTCCGATTGTATGCGACTATCCTGAAGTATTTCCTGAGGAACTACCTGGCCTCCCGCCTCATCGCCAGGTCGAGTTCCAAATCGAGCTAGCTTCTGGAGCGGCACCCATAGCAACTGCAAGAACTCTTAGATAAGGGTTTTATTCGTCCTAGCTCTTCGCCCTGGGGAGCTCCAGTTCTATTCGTGAAGAAGAAAGACGGTACGTTCAGAATGTGCATCGACTACCGTGAACTGAACAAGGTGACTGTGAAAAATCGCTATCCTCTTCCACGCATTGACGACTTGTTCGACCAGCTGCAAGGGTCGAGCTACTATTCAAAGATTGATTTGAGATCAGGATATCACCAGCTGTGAGTCCGAGAAGAGGATGTCTCTAAAACAGCTTTTAGGACCCGTTATGGACATTATGAGTTTTTAGTCATGCCTTTTGGGCTGACAAACGCACCTGCGGTCTTCATGGACTTGATGAATCGAGTGTGCAAGCCGTACCTAGACAAGTTCGTCATTGTATTCATCGACGACATCCTGATTTATTCGAAGAGTCAGGAGGAACACGAGCAGCATCTACGACTTATTTTGGAACTCCTTCGAACAGAACAACTGTATGCCAAGTTTTCAAAATGTGACTTCTGGCTTCGTGAAGTCCATTTCTTAGGCCATGTAGTGAACAAGGATGGAATTCACGTTGATCCATCCAAGGTAGAGTCGATCAAGAGCTGGCCTGCACCTCGTACGCCAACGGAAATTCGCCAATTTTTGGGCTTGGCAGGTTACTACAGGAGGTTTATTAAGGATTTTTCCAAGATTGCACAGCCTCTCACCTCACTAACACAGAAAGGCGTTGTTTATCGTTGGGGAAATGCACAGGAGTTAGCGTTTCAACACTTAAAGGATAGACTTTGCAGTGCACCTATCCTTTCACTGCCGAAGGGCACAGACGACTTCGTGGTTTACTGCGACGCATCCATTCAGGGTCTTGGTTGCGTATTGATGCAGCGGGATAAAGTTATAGCCTACGCCTCACGCCAACTCAAGGTTCATGAAAAGAACTACACCACACACGATTTAGAGCTGGGAGCTGTCGTTTTTGCACTTAAGATATGGAGACACTACCTGTATAATGCGCTATCTACACTGATCACAGGAGCCTCGAGCATATCTTCAAATAGAAGGAACTCAATATGCGACAGCGACGATGGGTCGAGCTACTGAATGACAACGAATGCTCGATCAGGTACCACCCGGGCAAAGCCAATGTTGTGGCTGATGCCCTCAGTCGAAAGGACACTGCGCCTAAGCGCGTACGAGCTCTACAACTCACAATACAGTCTAGTCTTCCCTCTCAAATACGAGATGCTCAGGTAGAAGCATTGAAACCAGAGAACGTCAGGGCTGAAGCCCTACGCGGCTCAAGGCAACGCTTAGAACAGAAGGAAGACGGTGCTTACTATGTAACAGGATGCATATGGATCCCACTTTATGGCAACCTACGAGAGCTTGTGATGGATGAGGCACACAAGTCTCGTTACTCAGTACATCCTGGTTCAGATAAGATGTACCACGATATCAAAACTACGTATTGGGGGCCTAGCATGAAAGCTCACATAGCGACGTACGTTAGCAAGTGCTTGACTTGTGCGAGAGTCAAGTCGGAATATCAGAAACCTTCAGGCCTACTCCAACAACCAGAAATACCACAATGGAAATGGGAACAAATCTCCATGGATTTTGTTACTGGCCTGCCTAGATCTCAACGTGGTAACGATACTATTTGGGTGATCGTGGATCGACTCACAAAGTCTGCCCACTTCTTGGCTATCAAGGAAACGAATAAGTTCTCCACCCTAGCAGACATATATCTTAAGGAAGTCGTCTCGAGGCACGGAGTGCCCACCTCTATTATCTCGGATCGAGACACACGTTTTACATCAGAACTATGGCAAGCAATGCACAAGTCCTTTGGCTCACGATTAGATATGAGCACAGCTTATCACCCGCAAACAGATGGGCAATCCGAACGCACCATCCAGACCCTCGAAGACATGCTTAGGGCATGCGTAATTGACTTTGGCAACGGCTGGGAAAAGCATCTGCCACTTGTGGAATTTTCGTACAATAATAGCTACCACACCAGCATTAAAGCTGCTCCGTTTGAGGCATTGTACGGGCGTAAATGCCGGTCACCTCTTTGTTGGGTAGAGGTGGGGGATAGTCAGATTACTGGTCCAGAAATTGTGGTAGACACAACAGAACGAATTGCGCAGATACGACAACGAATGGCGGCAGCTCGTGACCGTCAGAAAGTCTACGCCGATAAGGGCAGAAAACCATTAGAGCTCCAGGTTGGGGAGCGTGTACTACTCAAAGTTTCACCCTGGAAGGGTGTGGTTCGTTTTGGGAAACGGGGCAAACTTAACCCACGATACGTTGGACCTTTCGAAGTCATTGAGAAAATAGGCAAGGTGGCCTATAGACTGAACTTACCAGCAGAACTCAGTGCAGTTCACAATGTTTTCCACGTGTCAAATCTGAAGAAGTGTCTGTCAGATGAGACCCACATATTTCCTTTGAAGGAGCTCACTATCGACGAGCAGTTACGATTCGTCGAGGAACCAGTTGAAATCACGGACCGGGATGTTAAGGTCCTCAAGCGTACTAGAATACCTCTCGTTCGAGTTCGTTGGAACTCACGTCGCGGCCCAGAGTTCACCTGGGAACGCGAAGATCAGATGAAACAAAAGTATCCCCAACTGTTCGCAAACGGTACAACCACTACTGAGACTGAAGCTACGGAATTTCGGGATGAAATTCCAGATCAACGGGGGGAGGATGTGACACCCCAGGAAAACCAGGAAAACCATACAACTTAACTAGCTTCCTCAGTGAGTACGTGCTAAATTTCGGAACGAAATTTCTTTCAACTTGGGGATAATGTGACAACTCGTATTTCCGAACCTATTTTTGTACTTTGATGTAACGTATGTGAACGCAATGTGATTTTATGAAAGTGATTGATTAAATGAATGCTATGATTTATGTGTTTATGTGAATGTATGTATGATGTAGTCGCACAACACAACTCAACCGCACAAGTCATTCGGGCTACATAACTTGTACTCGATTCTATAGGGCAGCCCAAGTTTGGGTTCGGCCCATCCCCATTAGTTCGATTAACACATAGGGTGTTAGTACCCATCTCACACTTTACCAAAAACACACAAATTGCAAACCCTAGCTTCTCTCATTCTCTCTCAAACTTGACGGCAAACACACACCCTCCCTATCGAAGATCATAGTGTTCGGATCACTCTCTTATTCAGATCAATCCTTGTCCCATCTCTAACCGGTTAGTGATCTATGATGTTGTTGTTAACTGATATTATGAATGTCATGATATAGTGTGTATGAATGATGATGATTTGAGAATCGGATATGTATGATATTGTTAATCGGTTATCATGTTTTGTTTTCGGATTGATTGTATGATAAGTTTGGTGTTCAAATAATCGGATGTGATTTCTTGTTATGCTGATTTGATTGTTATGTGAATTCATGTTTATGTTTATCAAGATCTGATTGCTAATGATTTTGAATATGTGTCATCATTGATTAACATGGGCGTCTATAGGATCCTAGGGATTGTTGCAAGCATATCGATTCTAGAAATAATGATTGTAACACCGATTGTTTTCTGAGGTTGCACATGCTATCATAATGACACATGATTGTAATATAAGGCTTGCATGTGGCTAGTGGGATTCTTTAGTCAAACCGTAGGTTAGTGGCATTTATGTGTATTAACCCATCAAGCAATCGGTCCAATAACCTTTTGAGATGATTAAACAGTTGTCGGCCATTGTTGTTTATTTCGATGATGATCATGTGTGTTGCTATGTAATATGTTAGTGAATCGAGATCCATGTTTATGAGTTGATAGGTTGTTGTTCATAATTATGATGTTAGGGATTATGTGAAACAATTGTTAAAAATAATGATTTGATCGATTATTATTTGATATGAAAACTGTTGGAATTGTTAATTGATATGTTCACAAAAGGAAATAATATAACTGCTTTGCATGAAATCCGGACATTTAATCTGAGTCGCACAAGATAATCTGTGTCGCACAAGAATGAGTGAATCGCACAAGATGTTGTTTTGTTTAATAGTTGGGCCGGTTGTGTATAGTGGGCCGGGCTAGTTCGGATCGCACAAGGAATATTGGATCGCACAAGAGGTCCATGTTTAAACTATTTGGGCTGATTGATTACTGAACTGTTATGTTAATTGGGCCGGGTTTTGTGAATCGCACAATAGGTTGGGTCGTTATTATGTTGGGCTTCACTTCGTGAATCGCACAAGTCGGTTATGTTATGACTGTTGAATGTGATGTTGCGTGTTTGCCATGATCCGTATGTGTTTCTTATATGCTATCTCACGTGATACTTATGTGCACTACTTGAAACCAAAACCTGACTTGTATTGGTAACCATGTTAGGACGTGGTTGACCACTAGCTGCTAGACTTGACCTTTCTGTGTATCTGCCAAGCAAACCAAGGTGAGTTCACACTAGCCAAGGCATGGGATTCCCAGGGGTTGGGAATTGGATTGAATAACTACTCGTACAACTATACTATTAAACAAATTTTTACTGTCCTCGGTTGAAGGGCACGTACGTAAAACCTACGTACAGTTATACTTACTACTGTCCTCGGATTGAAGGGCACGTACGTAAAGCCTACGTACACGATCTTAAGACCATCACCTCTATCAAAAGAAGTCCCTCAATTATCGACTTAATCGCCGAGGCCTAGGGCGAGCGGGTCATTAGTTAATAGCGCTATTAGGTTTAACAAACCTCATACCGTGCCAGTCGGACGGGCGTGTACTAATGGACTATGGGCAAAGGGTCAATGCTGATAGACATTGACTTAGGGCACCTCTTACATTTTCGTAGCAGTCGATACGCGTGGTCTTGTAATACATGGGGTAGCCCCCTCGGCCGAAATGCCCGATAACTATCATGGGGTAGCCCCCACGGCTGGATTTCCAGAATTAATGGGTTAAACAACTTATGTTTTCAAATATGGGGTAACCCCCACGGCAGGGATGCCAGTTAAAGGAACTATTTTGGAACAACTAAAACCAACATCCAACTGTGAACTCGCTCAACTTTGTTGTTGATTCGTTGCTACATGCCTTGCAGGTCATTAGATACTCTTGGAGCTTGCACAGGGAGGAGCAGTCGTTGTGGGATATGGCAGTGTGTGCCATACAATGAACATTACTTTATTTCATATCTAATACTGACAATGGGTTTTACAATTATGCTTCCGCTAAACATTTAACTATGCTTTGATTTTTGAACACCTTTCATATTGTTTGGTTGAATTACATTTACTTATATGTTTGTTCAATATGATTGGTGGCTTGATCCTGGTCAGTCACGCCTCCAAGCGGTGATACCCCGCGAGTGGATTTTGGGGGTGTGACAGATTGGTATCAGAGCCATTGGTTATAGAGAACTTGGTTTTAATAAGGGAAAATGTTTTTGTTAAAACCAGACTATAACCTGTACAGTGCTCTACGATCCACAACGACGCTTCACTCCACGTGCAAGACTCGACATTCTAGGTGATATGGTTTACGTTATATTACCTACATGATAGATTACGTAGAACTTTGCTCATGATATGCTTAGTTAGTATAGCTACTGTTGCTTGAACACGTATGTGCTTACTCTCTCCTGTCATCGCACTTTCGCGAACCCTTCTCACTCATGTTTCTCTTGAAATGAAGATCATGTATGGACGCATTAACATGACACAAGCCCAGTTGACGGCTCTGATTAACGAACAGGTTGCTGCGGCACTTGCAGCCGCACAAGCAGGAGGTATACCCTGCAGTTTAAACTCGTTATAGGATTTTTAAGTCCTACTCTCGTGAACCTACCTTTGTGTTAAACTTTGTCCTTTCTTACACCCACAACAGGTCAGCATGCTCAGCCACCTGTTTGCACCTTCAAAACTTTTATGGACTGCCGACCCACTACTTTTAGTGGCACTGAAGGAGCAGTAGGACTCCTCCATTGGTTTGAGAAACTAGAATCTGTGTTCGAAATGTGTGAATGCCCTGAGGCACGAAGGGTGAAGTATGCTACTGGCACTCTCGAGGGTTTAGCCCTCACATGGTGGAACGCTCAGGTCCAAATGCTGGGGTTGGTTGCTGCTAACGCCACCCCATGGAACAATTTCAAAGAGATGATCAAGGAGGAATACTGCAGTCGTGACGACATTCCTAAGCTGGAAGTTGAGTTCTTCAACCTCAAGATGACGGGGTCAGAAATTGAGGCGTATATGAAGAGATCGAATGAGCTTGCATTACTGTGTCCTACCATGGTGGACCCTCCGATTAAGCTTATTGAACTTTTTCTCAAGGGATTAGTGCCAGAAATCCAAAGTCACGTGACTTCAGCAAACCTCGCCACCATCCAGCAGGTTGTTCAGTTGGCTCACCGTCTCACTGATCAGGCGGTGGAGTAGAACAGGTTACCAAAACGTATTAGTGCTACAGCTACCTCTGAAACTCCCAGTGACAACAAACGTAAATGGGATGGAGCTTCTAGCAGAGGTTCGACTTCTGTTCAGTCCCAGTCGCAACAAAGAAGAACTGAAGATTTTAAGAGCCCTGGTCAGCAATCTTCTGGTAGCCAAAGGCAAAGTGGTTATCGAGGGAACCTTCCAAAGTGCAGCAGATGCAACAAACACCACAGTGGTCAGTGCAACAAGAATCGTTGCTAGAGGTGTCTGAAGTTGGGTCACGAAGCTAAGGATTGTAGGAGCTTATGACCTGCAAATCAGAACCAGCGACAACAGCCACCAGCTCCACAAGATCAACAACAGCAACAACGAGACAACAAAGGGTGCTTTCAGTGTGGAGCTGAAGGTCACTTCTAGAGAGATTGTCCCCAGCTGAACAGGAACCCTAACAACAACAACAACAATCACAACAATTAGGGGAATGGAAACAACGGGGGTAACAACGGCAATGGTGCAAGGGGTCGTGCGTTCGTTATTGGCAATGGAGAAGTGAGGAATGATCCCAATGTTGTGACGGGTAAGTTCCTTCTCGACGACTTTTACGTTACTGTCTTATTTGATTCGGGTGCTGATACTAGTTATGTGTCCCTAAAAGTTAGTCAACTGCTTAAGCGTACCCCAACACCTTTGAGCCCCAAACACGCTGTAGAGTTAGCTAATGGTAAAAGTATAAAGGTCACACACGTTGTCAAAGGTTGTAATCTTGTTCTTGCTGATCACACATTCTCGATCGACCTCCTTCCTATCACTCTGGGTAGTTTCGACGTTGTCATTGGGATGGACTGGTTGTCCCAACATCAAGCAGAGATTCTTTGCAACGAAAAGATTGTTCGTATTCCTCGCCCAGGTGATGAACCTCTTATGATTCGTGGCGACAAGAGTGGTGCTGTTGTGAGCATCATTTCTTCCCTTAAGGCCCAAAAGTGTTTGCGTAAGGGCCACACTGCCTTTCTGGCTCTCGTTACTGACACCTCGAAGAAAGAGAAAAAGATAGAAGGCTTTCCGATTGTATGCGACTATCCTGAAGTATTTCCTGAGGAACTACCTGGCCTCCCGCCTCATCGCCAGGTCGAGTTCCAAATCGAGCTAGCTCCTGGAGCGGCACCCATAGCTCGTGCACCGTATCGTTTAGCTCCATCAGAGTTGAAAGAGCTATCTACGCAACTGCAAGAACTCTTAGATAAGGGTTTTATTCGTCCTAGCTCTTCGCCCTGGGGAGCTCCAGTGCTATTCGTGAAGAAGAAAGACGGTACGTTCAGAATGTGCATCGACTACCGTGAACTGAACAAGGCGACTGTGAAAAATCGCTATCCTCTTCCACGCATTGACGACTTGTTCAACCAGCTGCAAGGGTCGAGCTACTATTCAAAGATTGATTTGAGATCAGGATATCACCAGCTAAGAGTCCGAGAAGAGGATGTCTCTAAAACAGCTTTTAGGACCCGTTATGGACATTATGAGTTTTTAGTCATGCCTTTTGGGCTGACAAAAGTACCTGCGGTCTTCATGGACTTGATGAATCGAGTGTGCAAGCCGTACCTAGACAAGTTCGTCATTGTATTCATCGACGACATCCTGATTTATTCGAAGAGTCAGGAGGAACACGAGCAGCATCTACGACTTATTTTGGAACTCCTTCGAACAGAACAACTGTACGCCAAGTTTTCAAATTGTGACTTCTGGCTTCGTGAAGTCCATTTCTTAGGCCATGTAGTGAACAAGGATGGAATTCACGTTGATCCATCCAAGGTAGAGTCGATCAAGAGCTGGCCTGCACCTCGTACGCCAACGGAAATTCGCCAATTTTTGGGCTTGGCAGGTTACTACAGGAGGTTTATTAAGGATTTTTCCAAGATTGCACAGCCTCTCACCTCACTAACACAGAAAGGCGTTGTTTATCGTTGGGGAAATGCACAGGAGTTAGCGTTTCAACACTTAAAGGATAGACTTTGCAGTGCACCTATCCTTTCACTGCCGGAGGGCACAGACGACTTCGTGGTTTACTGCGACGCATCCATTCAGGGTCTTGGTTTCGTATTGATGCAGCGGGATATAGTTATAGCCTACGCCTCACGCCAACTCAAGGTTCATGAAAAGAACTACACCACACACGATTTAGAGCTGGGAGCTGTCGTTTTTGCACTTAAGATATGGAGACACTACCTGTATAATGCGCTATCTACACTGATCACAGGAGCCTCGAGCATATCTTCAAACAGAAGGAACTCAATATGCGACAGCGACGATGGGTCGAGCTACTAAATGACTAGGAATGCTCGATCAGGTACCACCCGGGCAAAGCCAATGTTGTGGCTGACGCCCTCAGTCGAAAGGACACTGCGCCTAAGCGCGTACGAGCTCTACAACTCACAATACAGTCTAGTCTTCCCTCTCAAATACGAGATGCTCAGGTAGAAGCATTGAAACCAGAGAACGTCAGGGCTGAAGCCCTACGCGGCTCAAGGCAACGCTTAGAACAGAAGGAAGACGGTGCTTACTATGTAACAGGATGCATATGGATCCCACTTTATGGCAACCTACGAGAGCTTGTGATGGATGAGGCACACAAGTCTCGCTACTCAGTACATCCTGGTTCAGATAAGATGTACCACGATATCAAAACTACGTATTGGTGGCCTAGCATGAATGCTCACATAGCGATGTACGTTAGCAAGTGCTTGACTTGTGCGAGAGTCAAGTCGGAATATCAGAAACCTTCAGGCCTACTCCAACAACCAGAAATACCACAATGGAAATGGGAACAAATCTCCATGGATTTTGTTACTGGCCAGCCTAGATCTCAACGTGGTAACGATACTATTTGGGTGATCGTGGATCGACTCACAAAGTCTGCCCACGTCTTGGCTATCAAGGAAACGGATAAGTTCTCCACCCTAGCAGACATATATCTTAAGGAAGTCGTCTCGAGGCACGAAGTGCCCACCTCTATTATCTCGGATCGAGACACACGTTTTACATCAGAACTATGGCAAGCAATGCACAAGTCCTTTGGCTCACGATTAGATATGAGCACAGCTTATCACCCGCAAACGGATGGGCAATCCGAACGCACCATCCAGACCCTCGAAGACATGCTTAGGGCATGCGTAATTGACTTTGGCAACGGCTGGGAAAAGCATCTGCCACTTGTGGAATTTTCGTACAATAATAGCTACCACACCAGCATTAAAGCTGCTCCGTTTGAGGCATTGTACGGGCGTAAATTCCGGTCACCTCTTTGTTGGGCAGAGGTGGGGGATAGTCAGATTACTGGTCCAGAACTTGTGGTAGACACAACAGAATGAATTACGCAGATACGACAACGAATGGCGGCATCTCGTGACCGTCAGAAAGTCTACGCCGATAAGGGCAGAAAACCATTAGAGCTCCAGGTTGGGGAGCGTGTACTACTCAAAGTTTCACCCTGGAAGGGTGTGGTTCGTTTTGGGAAACGGGGCAAACTTAACCCACGATACGTTGGACCTTTCGAAGTCATTGAGAAAATAGGCAAGGTGGCCTATAGACTGAACTTACCAGCAGAACTCAATGCAGTTCACAATGTTTTCCACGTGTCAAATCTGAAGAAGTGTCTGTCAGATGAGACCCACATAGTTCCTTTGAAGGAGCTCACTATCGACGAGCAGTTATGATTCGTTGAGGAACCAGTTGAAATCACGGACCGGGATGTTAAGGTCCTCAAGCGTACTAGAATACCTCTCGTTCGAGTTCGTTGGAACTCACGTCGCGGCCCAGAGTTCACCTGGGAACGCGAAGATCAGATGAAACAAAAGTATCCCCAACTGTTCGCAAACGGTACAACCACTACTGAGACTGAAGCTACGGAATTTCGGGACGAAATTCCAGATCAACGGGGGGAGGATGTGACACCCCAGGAAAACCAGGAAAACCATACAACTTAACTAGCTTCCTCAGTGAGTACGTGCTAAATTTCGGGACGAAATTTCTTTCAACTTGGGGATAATGTGACAACTCGTATTTCCGAACCTATTTTTGTACTTTGATGTAACGTATGTGAACGCAATGTGATTTTATGAAAGTGATTGATTAAATGAATGCTATGATTTATGTGTTTATGTGAATGTATGTATGATGTAGTCGCACAACACAACTCAACCGCACAAGTCATTCGGGCTACATAACTTGTACTCGATTCTATAGGGCAGCCCAAGTTTGGGTTCGGCCCATCCCCATTAGTTCGATTAACACATAGGGTGTTAGTACCCATCTCACACTTTACCAAAAACACACAAATTGCAAATCCTAGCTTCTCTCATTCTCTCTCAAACTTGACGGCAAACACACACCCTCCCTATCGAAGATCATAGTGTTCGGATCACTCTCTTATTCAGATCAATCCTTGTCCCATCTCTAACCGGTTAGTGATCTATGATGTTGTTGTTAACTGATATTATGAATGTCATGATATAGTGTGTATGAATGATGATGATTTGAGAATCGGATATGTATGATATTGTTAATCGGTTATCATGTTTTGTTTTCGGATTGATTGTATGATAAGTTTGGTGTTCAAATAATCGGATGTGATTTCTTGTTATGCTGATTTGATTGTTATGTGAATTCATGTTTATGTTTATCAAGATCTGATTGCTAATGATTTTGAATATGTGTCATCATTGATTAACATGGGTGTCTATAGGATCCTAGGGATTGTTGCAAGCATATCGATTCTAGAAATAATGATTGTAACACCGATTGTTTTCTGAGGTTGCACATGCTATCATAATGACACATGATTGTAATATAAGGCTTGCATGTGGCTAGTGGGATTCTTTAGTCAAACCGTAGGTTTGTGGCATTTATGTGTATCAACCCATCAAGCAATCGGTCCAATAACCTTTTGAGATGATTAAACAGTTGTCGGCCATTGTTGTTTATTTCGATGATGATCATGTGTGTTGCTATGTAATATGTTAGTGAATCGAGATCCATGTTTATGAGTTGATAGGTTGTTGTTCATAATTATGATGTTAGGGATTATGTGAAACAATTGTTAAAAATAATGATTTGATCGATTATTATTTGATATGAAAACTGTTGGAATTGTTAATTGATATGTTCACAAAAGGAAATAATATAACTGCTTTGCATGAAATCCGGACATTTAATCTGAGTCGCACAAGATAATCTGTGTGGCACAAGAATGAGTGAATCGCACAAGATGTTTTGTTTAATAGTTGGGCCGGTTGTGTATAGTGGGCCGGGCTAGTTCGGATCGCACAAGGAATATTGGATCGCACAAGAGGTCCATGTTTAAACTATTTGGGCTGATTGATTACTGAACTGTTATGTTAATTGGGCCGGGTTTTGTGAATCGCATAATAGGTTGGGCCGTTATTATGTTGGGCGTCACTTCGTGAATCGCACAAGTCGGTTATGTTATGACTGTTGAATGTGATGTTGCGTGTTTGCCATGATCCGTATGTGTTTCTTATATGCTATCTCACGTGATACTTATGTGCACTACTTGAAACCAAAACCTGACTTGTATTGGTAACCATGTTAGGACGTGGTTGACCACTAGCTGCTAGACTTGACCTTTCTGTGTATCTGCCGAGCAAACCAAGGTGAGTTCACACTAGCCAAGGCATGGGATTCCCAGGGGTTGGGAATGGGATTGAATAACTACTTGTACAACTATACTATTAAACAAATTTTTACTGTCCTCGGTTGAAGGGCACGTACGTAAAACCTACATACAGTTATACTTACTACTGTCCTCGGATTGAAGGGCACGTACGTAAAGCCTACGTACACGATCTTATGACCATCACCTCTATCAAAGGAAGTCCCTCAATTATCGACTTAATCACCGAGGCCTAGGGCGAGCGGGTCATTAGTTAATAGCGCTATTAGGTTTAACAAACCTCACACCGTGCCAGTCGGACGGGCGTGTACTAATGGACTATGGGCAAAGGGTCAATGCTGATAGACATTGACTTAGGGCACCTCTTACATTTTCGTAGCAGTCGATACGCGTGGTCTTGTAATACATGGGGTAGCCCCCACGGCCGAAATGCCAGATAGCTATCATGGGGTAGCCCCCACGGCTGGATTTCCAGAATTAATGGGTTAAACAACTTATGTTTTCAAATATGGGGTAACCCCCACGGCAGGGATGCCAGTTAAAGGAACTATTTTGGAACAACTAAAACCAACATCCAACTGTGAACTCGCTCAACTTTGTTGTTGATTCGTTGCTACATGCCTTGCAGGTCATTAGGCACTCTTGGAGCTTGCACAGAGAGGAGCAGTCGTTGTGGGATATGGCAGTGTGTGCCATACAATGAACATTACTTTATTTCGTATCTAATACTGACAATGGGTTTTACAATTATGCTTCCGCTAAACATTTAACTATGCTTTGGTTTTTGAACACCTTTCATATTGTTTGGTTGAATTACATTTACTTATATGTTTGTTCAATATGATTGGTGGCTTGATCCTGGTCAGTCACGCCTCCAAGCGGTGATACCCCGCGAGTGGATTTTGGGGGTGTGACAGGATGAGTTGAAGGACATCATGATGAAAGAGTTCTGCCCTTCCCACGAGCTTCAGAAGCTGGAGGACGAGTTCTGGCACATCAAGCAGGAGGGTGGCAACAACGCTGGTTTAACTGCCCGCTTTAAGCAGCTGAGTATCATTTGTCCGGGCCAAGTTACTGATGCGTGTGTGGTGGTATATGGAATTAAGTATATTCCAAGCCCTTTTTACACGTTAGTCAAGTTTTAAATTTATAAAACACGATATTTTACTAACACCAAACACACATATGGGCAAGTGCACCCATCGTGAGCGTAGTATAGTGTTGGCAAGATACCGAGGTCGTCCAAGGACACAAGAGCTTTTAGTACCGGTTTATCCTCAACGTCTAATCAAATCAAAAGTATAGAAAAAGGTTTTAAACTAGAAAAATAAAAACTAACTAAAATGCTGAAAAATAAAATAAAAGAAAAACAGATAGACAAGATGAATCACTTGGCTTCGACTCGTGTTTAGTGTAACCTTTGATTATTTCCGCACTTTTGCACTTTTTAAGAGATTATCTTAGTTATTGTAGTAGGCCCCTCTTTTGAAGGTGACGTTACCCTCAACCCAGTAGTTTGAGTCAGCAAGGATACAATCCTAAAGGGTCGGATTATTGAAATATAATTAATTAAGTTATTAATGCATATTGTGGTAGGCCCCTCTTTTGAAGGTGACGTTACCCTCGGCTAAGTAGTCTGAGTCAGCAGGGATACAGTCCTAAGTAGCCGGGTTAAAGTATTAATAGTAGCTTACATATGAGAGGATCAAAGAGTTTGGACCCCCGCCATCCAATACCGGTGGGTATTGAAGGAGGTCCTATTAAATTTGACCCAGGTCCTTGCAGGATCTATACACTGAACAAGGCAAGACTCTTACCAAACTGTTCCCTTAACCCCCGACCAGGTAGCCAACATACCTCCATATAGACCGTGGAGATATGAATGGTGAAAATCTTTTATTTTATATAGACAGTAAAATAATGCCAAGACACCACGGACAAACGATAAGGAATAATCACCTTCAAGATAAGAAACTAGTTATTAAAGTCATTAATACATAACCAAGTAAAAAGTGCGAAAAGATTAAAAATAAAAAGTACTACACTAGACACTTGTCTTCACCAAGTGATGTAAGAGACTTAGGCAAACATGGCCTTTGATTGTCAAGAGCTCTTATGATCAATCTTGGATCCCGAGACGACTCACACACTCTATGATGGACAATGGATGATGGTGGTGGATGATGGTGTTGTGATGGTGGTGGGTGGTGAGTGAAGTGTGAGAGAGGTGGTGTGCCAAGGGATGGTTTGCAAATGAGCCAAGAACCCCTATTTATAGCCTGAACAGTAGCTCGGGCAAGGCCCCGTGTCCATCCTCTTCTCTGTCTTCAATAATTGCAGTTTGTCTGCCTTAGTTGACCACGCCCCCGTGTCCGCTGGGCACGACCCCGTGTGCAGAAGCGTATCTGTACTATCAAGATTTGCCTGGATTCTGCGAATCTTATAGTTGACCACGGCCCCGTGTCCGCTGAGCACGACCCCATGGTGGGCAATAGAAGCTTCTACAGCTTTGTCTTTTATGCTGACACTTGGGCACGCCCCCGTGTTCACTGAGCACGGGGCGTGTTCAGTCTTCTGTCTTCTTGTTTTGCTTGGGGAGATGCTGTCGGTGAGGTCGGGCATGCCACGTTTGTTCGTTTTCTTGTATTTGTGTTAGATTTAGCTGCCTTTTTGCTTCTTTTGTTAATTTGAGCTCATTTAATCCTGAAAATACAAAAGGAAGACAAAAACAAACTTTTTCCAACATTAGTACTAAAAAAGGGTTAGTTTTATGCCACAATTGATGTAATTTATATGTTGCATTTTGCGCACATCAAATACCCCCACACTTGAATCTTTGCTTGTCCTCAAGCAAAAATCTTTATAATGTGGCTTTACACTCCCAAATGGAATGGGTAGAAGAGAAGGTTTTTGGGTTTGTCATAGAGTGTCGGGATTTCCAAGATTCTTTATTAAGTTTTATTTTTATTTATTTACAATCCTATTCGTCACGATTTATTTAAAACTTTTCATAAGATAAATTACTTATTAGGGCATAACATGCCTCTTTAAAATTCCATTTATACACAAGTTCACATAACTCACGGGGGATCACTCAACACTCGGCCGAAGATGTATTTTAGTGGATCACTCGAGAGCGGCATGGAACTTACTCCTACCATAGGCTTGCCAAGCAATCAATCCTCCTCCTTTTTAACTATAAACCTTTGTAAATATCAAGAGGACTTTTGGGTGAAGGGTTAGGCTTGGGTTAAAGGTAGGTGGTTGGGTTAGTGGTTAGTAGAAAAGGGCGAAAAGCGTAAAAAGCATCGGTTTTCGTAAGATTTTTTTGCAACTTTTATTTGGATGAAGCATTTATTCAAACAAAGTTATTTTTGATGAACTTGCTTGTTTATTTCTTTTGCTTCATCATCAACAATTTTTTTTGAAGAGTCATACGAAAAACCGAGCTTGTTACTAAAACAAAGTGTTAAAAATAAAAAGGTTTTGGTGGGTGAAAGGGTGTTTGGGTTAAGAAATGAAAAGGTTTAGGCTCAAAGGGGTTAACTAGGGGGATTTAGGGTAGGTGGTAAAAAAATAATAATAATGGTGTAGAAATGAAAAAGGGGTTAGTCCTAATGCCTCCATCATTTACTTACTCGGGTTTAAGTTGGTAAGGACCGAGAATGTATCGTCGTGGCAAGTTTTAGAGTTGTAAGAACCAAACGGCTATTCACACAAGAAACGAAAAATGAGCATTTAGTTTAAAGATATGTATTTGTATGCTCAATAAAGGCTCAAAACTCACTTTTGTGGGAATGGGTTTTTATGTGATCAAATATATATAATCAAATTTTAACTAAACTTGTCATGCCTTTTCATAATCTTCTTATGTTGGTTATTTTTATCATGACGCTATTGGTTGTAAATTTGTAAAAATATAACCTTTATAGAATTTGAAATTCCCAAATTAAACCTAGACAAGTAAAAAAAAATGAAAAATTTTTGAAAAAAATTGGGGTGGTTAGCGGTTCCAATAGAGTTTTGTGTAAGGCTTGTATTTAGGACTTGCAAGATTCAAGGTTTTAGCATCCCCCCCACACTTAAATTACACATTGTCCTCAATGTGTCCCAAAAATAAGTTTTTAGGTTGATTGAATGTGTAAAAAGGTGTGAAAAAAGCAAAATTTTATGTTACTGGGCGTCTGGACACGGCCCCGTGGTGTCCGGGCACGGCCCCGTGTTCTGTCGCCAGTAACAAAAGTTGTAAAAAAGAAACAGAAGCCTGGAAACGGGGGCGTGTTGGGTGAACACAACCCGTGTCCAGTTTACCTGAACTGGGCATTTTATGCAGATTGTGCAGCACGGGGCCGTGTTGGGTGGGCACGGCCCGTGCTGAACTTGCTGTAATGAAGAAAATTTCGTCGGATGGCCCTGTTTTCGTGCATGGGGTGCTGGTCCAAGTTTCCCTTGTTATCCTTCACCATCCCGAGTGTGTTTTATTCCTGAAAATTAAAACTAAACTAGAAGACATAAAAAAAACTAATCTAAACTAAACTAAGGATAGTTCCGCGGAATGCCTCCGTGGTGCGCCACGTTTATAAGGGTCCTTGGCTAGACCCAAATCCTGGTCATATGTTACCCAAGTGGGATGTTTTGCATCCCATGTTACACCGTCGGAGAGCGTCATCCAAGCTTGAGTCTATGACCTTCATGTAGTTGACCGGGTCTTCGTCTTCTACTCTTTTTCCGACTCCAAACTTTACTTCCTCGTCCCCAAACTTCAATGTTAGTGTTCCGTCATTCATGTCTACCACTGCTTGGGTAGTGGCTAGAAATGGCCTCCCTAGGATGAGAGGGACTTCGGTGTCTTCTTCCATGTCTAGTATGACAAAGTCGGTCGGGAAGACGAAATTGTCGACTTTGACCAATAGATTTTCAGCGACGCCTTGTGGATATTTGACGGATCTATCGGCAAGTTGTATGCTCATCTTTGTAGGGCTCGTTTTTCCTAGGCCGAGTCGTTTGAACATTGATGCGGGCATGAGGTTGATGCTAGCCCCAAGATCGGCTAGTGCATTGCGAATGGGGGATTCCCCAATCGAGCAAGGAATCGTGAAGCTTCCAGGATCAATCTTCTTTTGTGGGAGTTTGTTGAGTAGTAAGGCGGAGCATTCTTCGCCTAAGTTAACTAATTGCAATGATTTAATTTCCCTTTTATGAGTGAGGAAGTCCCTCATGAATTTTGAATATTTAGGCATTTGGGTTAGGACTTCGATAAATGGAATATTAACATGCAATTGTTTTAGTAAATTTTCGAACTTTGCGAATTGCTCATTGGTCTTTTGACGAATTAACTAACCGGGGTATGGAACCGGATGAGTCTTAGTAGGCTCTTGAATTGGTGAAGAAGCCTTCTCTTGTTAGGGCACGGGTGGAGTTGTGTTTTGGCTAGATTGGCTTCTTTCAGTTGGTGGAAGTGGAGCCTCTTCGGGACCCAAGGTACGGTTTCTCAATGTTATGAGATGTACTTGCGCCTTTGGGTTGGTCTCGGTATTACTTGGTAACGCGCCTTGTGGTCTCTCGGTGAAATTTTGAGCTATTTGATTTAATTGTTTTTCAATGTTTTGAATGCTAGCTTGTTGATTTCTAAAATTCGATTCCAATTGCTGAAATCGATCCGAGTTTTTCTTTTCGGTGTCGGAGATGGGGCGAGATACAGTATCTTCAAGTCTTTCTCGTCCACCTTGTTGTTGAGAAAAAAATTGTGTTTGTTGAAAGTTAGTTCGTTGGTTTTGTTGGTTACTACCATTGCCGGGATCTCTCCAACCAAGATTGGGGTGGTTACGCCATCCTTGGTTGTAGGTACCCGTTGGAGGACCCGACGGCCTAGGTCTATTATCAATGTAGTTTACCGTTTCCGTTTGATCATCAACTTCTTTCATACAACTCCAATTTTCATGTGGCCCACCACACCCCTTACAAGCCATAACCGAGGCCGTTTTTGCCATTTCTAACTTTTTGATTTTTGAAGAAAGGGCCTCGATTTGGGCTTGTAAAGAAGTGATTTCATCAACCTTATGGGCGCCCGGGGCAATAGATTTATTGCCTCGGGGAGTGTGCCACTGAAAATTTGTTTGAGAAATTTCCTCAATTTGATTGTATATTCCATTTGGGCGACGATTACCTAGAAGTCCCCCGGAGCTAGAATCAAGCGTTTGTCTTGTGTGTGGCAACAACCCATTGTAGAAAGTGGATATTTGTTGCCATACCGCAAGACCGTGATGAGGACACTTTCTTAGTAGCTCCTTGAACCTTTCCCAAGTTTCATATAAGGATTCCCCATCTTCTTGTGAATATGTATTAATTTCAGTCATTAATTTAGCCGTTTTAGCAGGAGGGAAATACTTATATAGAAACTTTTGGGCTAGTTCATCCCAGGTGTTTACCGAGCCAACTGGGAGGGTATTTAGCCAAGCCTTAGCTCGGTCTTTTAGTGAAAATGGAAACATCCGAAGGCGGATGGTGTCGTTTGATGCTCCATTGATCCGAAAGGTATCACATATTTCTAAGAAATTAGTAATATGTAGATGGGGATCCTTGTCCGCAAGCCCATGGAAGGTTGCGGAGTTTTGAAGCATTTGTATCAAATGTGGCCGAAGTTCGAAATTATTGGCTTCGACATTCGGTGCATTGATAGCGGCACCGAGATTACCTACGGTGGGTCGTAGGTAATCCATGAGGGTACGTTGGTCCGCCATTGGAAGTGGGTCCCCCGAAACTTTCTCTTGGTTTTTAGCTTTAAGCCTTTTTCTGAGAAAGCGTTCGGGTTCTTCTAGAGGTTCTTTTATGTCCCTACTAGAACTGGAGCTCATACACTACGTAGGAAGTTCGAATGTGGCGCCAGGGTTCCAAGTCCTGCAATAAAAACAAAAAAGAACGTTGGTCAGAAAGTTCACCACGGCCCCGTGCTCAGGTGAACACGGCCCGTGTTCGGAGATACAGTGATTGTTTTCCGGGTCCCTGTTACTGGGGAGTTGGACACGGCCCCGTGTTGCACCGACACGGCCCCGTGCTCAGCTCTCTGTAACTCGGAAAATAAAAACTGCCAGTAACAATGCTGGGCACGGCCCGTGTCCGACCAGGCACGGCCCGTGCTGAGCGTCTGCAGAAACTGAAAAACTACGAAAAAAAAAAAACAGAAAAATTAGAAAAAACGATTAGGCCGCTGATTCCTAACTTTCTTAAAATCCTTGTCTCCCCGGCAACGGCGCCAAAAACTTGATGCGTGTGTGGTGGTATATGGAATTAAGTATATTTTAAGCCCTTTTTACACGTTAGTCAAGTTTTAAATTTTAAAACACGATATTTTACTAACACCAAACACACATATGGGCAAGTGCACCCATCGTGAGCGTAGTATAGTTTTGGCAAGATACCGAGGTCGTCCAAGGACACAAGAGCTTTTAGTACCGGTTTATCCTCAACGTCTAATCAAATCAAAAGTATAGAAAAAGGTTTTAAACTAGAAAAATAAAAACTAACTAAAATGCTGAAAAATAAAATAAAAGAAAAACAGATAGACAAGATGAATCACTTGGCTTCGACTCGTGTTTAGTGTAACCTTTGATTATTTCCGCACTTTTGCACTTTTTAAGAGATTATCTTAGTTATTGTAGTAGGCCCCTCTTTTGAAGGTGACGTTACCCTCAACCCAGTAGTTTGAGTCAGCAAGGATACAATCCTAAAGGGTCGGATTATTGAAATATAATTAATTAAGTTATTAATGCATATTGTGGTAGGCCCCTCTTTTGAAGGTGACGTTACCCTCGGCTAAGTAGTCTGAGTCAGCAGGGATACACTCCTAAGTAGCCGGGTTAAAGTATTAATAGTAGCTTACAAATGAGGGAATCAAAGAGTTTGGACCCCCGCCATCCAATACCGGTGGGTATTGAAGGAGGTCCTACTAAATTTGACCTAGGTCCTTGCAGGATCTATACACTGAACAAGGCAAGATTCTTACCAAACCGTTCCCTTAACCCCCGACCAGGTAGCCAACATACCTCCATATAGACCGTGGAGATATGAATGGTGAAAATATTTTATTTTATATAGACAGTAAAATAATGCCAAGACACCACAGACAAACGATAAGGAAGAATCACCTTCAACATAAGAAACTAGTTATTAAAGTCATTAATACATAACCAAGTAAAAAGTGCGAAAAGATTAAAAATAAAAAGTATTACACTAGACACTTGTCTTCACCAAGTGATGTAAGAGACTTAGGCAAACATGGCCTTTGATTGTCAAGAGCTCTTACGATCAATCTTGGATCCCGAGACGACTCACACACTTTATGATGGACAATGGATGATGGTGGTGGATGATGGTGTTGTGATGGTGGTGGGTGGTGAGTGAAGTGTGAGAGAGGTGGTGTGCCAAGGGATGGTTTGCAAATGAGCAAAGCACCCCTATTTATAGCCTGAACAGTAGCTCGGGCACGGCCCCGTGTGCATCCTCTTCTCTGTCTTCAATAATTGCAGTTTGTCTGCATTAGTTGACCACGCCCCCGTGTCCGCTGGGCACGACCCCGTGTGCAGAAGCGTATCTGTACTATCAATATTTGCCTGGATTCTGCGAATCTTTTAGTTGACCACGGCCCCGTGTCCGCTGAGCATGGCCCCGTGGTGGGTAATAGAAGCTTCTACAGCTTTGTCTTTTATGCTGACACTTGGGCACGCCCCCGTGTTCACTCAGCACGGGGCGTGTTCAGTCTTCTGTCTTCTTGTTTTGCTTGGGGAGATGCTGTCGGTGAGGTCGGGCATGCCACGTTTGTTCCTTTTCTTGTATTTATGTTAGATTTAGCTGCCTTTTTGCTTCTTTTGTTATTTTGAGCTCATTTAATCCTGAAAATACAAAAGGAAGACAAAAACACACTTTTTCCAACATTAGTACTAAAAAAGGGTTAGTTTTATGCCACAATTGATGTAATTTATATGTTGCATTTTGCGCACATCAGTTACCACTCCCGAGATTACCATCAAGAAATACATCCGTGCTTTACCGGATTGTGTTGCTGACTTTGTGCAAGCCGCCAAGACGATAACTATCGAAGAGACTTACCTACTCGCTGCCGAGATCAATGACAAGCGAGTTAGGGCTAGTTACTTTGATAAAACCACCAAAAGTCTTCACCAAGTTACCGCTGCTCCCACCCCTGAAACCGTCGCCGCACCGCAAGCTTCCAAGTCTTCTCATCGCAAGCGTATGAACAACAACTCCAGCAACAAGAACTGTGCGGTAACCGCCGCTCCACTCCAAGCTGTACCTGCCCAACCACAACCCCAGAACCGCCAAGTAGCGGCGCCAGTGACCAATGCACCGCTGACCAAGCGTGCGTATACTGGTCCACACCCGCTCTGCCCTACTTGTACTTATCATCACCCGGTTGGAATCACATGCCGGTTTTGTGTTCACTGCAACCTGTACGACCACTTTACTGCTCACGCAAGATCCTGCTTTGCGTGTGGTGATCCCAACCACTTCGCAAATGTCTGCCCAAACAGGGTGGTGAAGCAAGAGCCACAACAGCAGTAGCAGCCAGCACCGTAACAACACCAACAGCAGCAGCAGCAGCCAGCTCAGCAAGCAGCTCAAGGGCGAGTCTTCAACATCAACGCCCGTCAGGCTCAAGCAGACAACAACGTGGTTAATGGTACGTTTCTCGTAAATGGTATATATGCTTCGTGTTTGTTTGATACTGGAGCCGAACTGTTTTGTATCGTTCAAATTCGAAAGGCACCTAAACCATAAATGCGTTAATCTCCCATCAACATTCGACGTAGAAGTTGCTACTGGAACAATAGTCAGTGTTAGTTCCGTTCTACGTGATTGTACTCTTGATCTCAACGGTCACGTTTTTCCGATCAATCTTATCCCGATGCAACTTGGTAGCTTTGATGTCATAGTAGGTATGGATTTCCTTCGGGAGAATCATGCTGAAATTGTTTGCTTCGATAAAATGATTCGCGTCTCTCTCGCAAACGGCGATCAATTGTGTGTTTATGGCGAAGTCACTTCGAATAAGTTACAACTCATGTCGTGTGTCCAAGCTAGCAAGTATCTCCGCAAGGAATACCAAGCTTACTTGGCGCACATCGTAGTAGCGGAGGAAAAGGAAGTTAAGGTAATAGACAAGGTGCCTGTGGTTCGTGATTTTCCTCGTGTATTTCCTGAAAATTTACCTGGTTTACCTCCCACTCGTGATATCGATTTTCGAATTGATCTCATTCCTGGAGCAAATCCTGTTGTTAGAACGCCTTATCGTCTCGCTCCTTCTGAAATGCAGGAACTCTCGAGTCAGATCCAGGAACTGCTTGATAAAGGCTTCATTCGCCCTAGCACTTCTCCTTGGGGCGCGCCTGTCCTTTTCGTTAAAAAGAAGGATGGATCGTTCCGGATGTGTATCGATTATAGGGAATTGAATAAGCTTACCATCAAGAATCGTTATCCCTTGCCTCGAATCGATGATTTGTTTGATCAACTACAAGGTGCTACGTGTTTCTCGAAGATCGATCTACGCTCAGGCTATCATCAGTTACGTATCCAGGAGGAAGATATACCTAAAACCGCTTTCCGAACCCGATATGGTCACTACGAGTTTGTTGTTATGCCCTTTGGTTTGACCAACGCTCCCGCAGTCTTTATGGATCTAATGAATCACGTGTGTAAACCCTTTCTTGACCACTTCGTCATCGTGTTCATCGATGATATCCTGATCTATTCCAAGACAAAAACCGAACACGCGCAACATCTCCGTTTGGTTCTTGAACTACTCCAGGGAAACCGCCTCTACGCCAAGTTCTCCAAGTGTGAATTCTGGCTTGAGGAGGTTCAATTCCTCGGTCACATCATCAATAGTTAAGGAAATCATGTCGATCCTGTGAAGATCGAAGCTGTCAAGAGTTGGGTTACACCAAATAACCCGTCCGAAGTTCGTTCTTTTCTTGGATTGGCGGGTTAGTATCACTGATTTCTCGAAAATCGTTGTTCCTCTTACCACGCTTACGCACAAGGACAAACCTTTTGTTTGGGGAACCGAACAAAAGGAGGCCTTTCAAACTCTCAAAGCTATGCTTTGTAACGCTCCCGTGCTCTCGCTACCCGACGGAAACGACGACTTCGTAGTCTACTGCGATGCCTCTAACCTCGGTCTCGGTTGTGTTCTCATGCAACGGGACAAAGTTATCGCGTACGCCTCTCGACAGCTCAAGATCCACGAGAATAACTATACAACCCATGATCTCGAGCTTGGTGCGGTTGTTTTTGCGTTGAAGATTTGGTGACACTATCTTTACGGTACCAAGTGTACGGTCTTCACCGACCACAAAAGCCTACAACACATCTTTAACCAGAAAGAGCTGAACATGCGCCAATGCCGATAGGTTGAACTCCTCAATGATTACGACTGTGAGATTCGTTACCATCCAGGCAAAGCAAACGTCGTTGATGATTCTCTCAGTCGACGAAGCTATTTGCATTGCATTCGTAATACTCAAGCCCATCACAATCTCGAAGCTCCTATCCGTGACGCCCAACATGCTTGTTTTACCGAACGCACTCTGAAGAAGGAAAGGATCATCAATAACGGCGAAAAACTGGTGAATAAATCGAATGGTATATTCCGTTATCTAGATCGAATTTGGATTCCCAAGCGCACCAACTTACGACAAATTCTGCTAGATGAAGCCTACAAATCTCGATATTCCATTCATCCCGGTGCCGATAAGATGTACCAGGACCTACGCTACAAGTACTGGTGGTCGGGCATGAAGAGAGATATCGCTATCTACGTTTAGAAATGTCTGACTTGTTCGAAAGTCAAGGCTGAGCATCAACGCCCCTCTGGCTTACTTGTCCAACCTGAAATCCCTATGTGGAAATGGGAGAGTATAGCTATGGAATTTATAACAAAACTTCCGCGCACGCCATCAGGTCATGACAACATCTGTGTTATAGTTGACCGTCTCACCAAATCTGCTCACTTTCTACCAATACGGGAAGACTACAAGGTAGAACAATTAGCACGGATCTACACCGACGAAGTCATATGTCGACACAGGACACCTCGTGAAATCATCTCTGACCAGGATGGCCGATTCACTTCGTGCATCTAGGAAACGTTTCAATCTGCTCTCGGTACTACCCTCAATCTTAGTACCGCATTCCAACCCTAGACCGACTGTCAGACTGAACGCACGATCGTACCCTCGAAGACATGCTTCGCTCGTGTGTGATAGATTTTGGTGTTAATTGGGATTCGCATTTAGCTTTAGTCAAATTCTCGTACAATAACAGTTATTACTCTAGCATTCAAATGGCACCATTTGAGGCATTATACGGAAGAAAATGCTGATCGTCTATTGTATGGCACGAGATCGGGGATGCACAAATTACCGGTCCAGAGCTGTTGCAAGAAACGACTGACAAAATCCTCCAAATTCGAGACAATCTCCTGAAAGCTCGAAGTCGACAAAAGAGTTACGCCGATAGACGCCACAAGCCCCTTGAATTTGACGTTGGCAATCACGTACTCCTAAAGGTCACACCTTGGAAGGGGGTGATCAGATTTGGCAAGAAAGGAAAGCTCGCGCCTCGATATGTTGGACACATTAAAATCCTGGAAAGGATTGGCAAGGTGGCCTACAGACTCGAACTACCAGAGGAACTTAGTAACGTCCACCCGACTTTCCACGTTTCGAACCTCAAAAAGTTTCTAGCCGACCAGGATTTACATGTCCCCCTTGAGGATCTACAAGTGAACAAAACATTACACTTCATGGAAAAGCCCGTCGAGATCATGGGCCGAGAAACCAAGGTACTTTGACGCTCACGCATTCCCATTGTGAAGGTTCGCTGGGAAGGCAAACGCGGCGCCGAGTTCACCTGGGAACTCGAAAGTGGCATGAAGGCTAAGTATCCACCACTGTTTGTTATGCCCGCGCCTTAAATTTCGGGACGAAATTTCCTAAAGTAGGGGAGGCTGTAACAACCCGTGTTTTGAAGTCAAAGTCAAAGTACAAGTCAAAGTCAAAGTTAAGTCAAAGGAAGAAAAGATTGCTAATTGGAATCTGTCATTCCTTGATTAATCATTGATTGTACTCTTTGACTGATAATCGACACTCTAATTTAAGTTACTTTAGTTGTATTATGTGGAGTATATGCTATAAATCGCTATTTAATCGCAGTCTAATCGCTAATCGACTTATCGTTAATCGCACTGTGACACCCTGACCGGAGGCGGAAACGTCGAGGGCATCACGAAACTTGATAGAATGCATATGAGCACATGGTGATTAAATTAAAGTTGAATTATAATTAAGTTGATTGATAGGATTGCATTCACATCCAAACTAGTACAATACAACACATTGTTCACAAAAAGGTCCTTGTTTTTATTTAAAGCTAAGGCACTTGTCTTGAGCAATCCTATGTGATCCATAAGCAAAGCTAACTTCAAACAATCAACACCTGAAACATATGTTAAAATAAACGGGTCAACAAACGGTTGAGTGAGTTCATAGGTTTTGGTTAGTTTGGTAATAAACAAATAATGTGATAATGAAATAAAATGTTTAACAATGTGGCATTTGATATGTTTTAAACAATTGATTGAAACAAGTCCCGCTTGGTTAACATTCAAAGTATACTGTTCAATATCATTAACATAAAAATTTCATAAAATAATTCTAAAATTTCGAATTAATATAATTATTTTAAGTCAGAACAGTTTCTAATTAAAATAAAATAGAAATATAAAAATTTTACAAACTTTTATATTTTTAATAAATACACTAATATGTCAGGAATATAAGATAAAAATTTCGGATTTTATATCATAAATATCGAATTTATATAAATACTTTTGTAAACTGATTAAAATAAAAAATTAAAATACAAAAATAAATCATCATCTTCCCCAATTGATAGTCAACAGAAGTCAAACCCGATCAATTACCCTATCAAACAGTGTTTATACAGAAATTAAATTAACAGGAACGTTGTGTGGAAGGTATAATACCGAATGATCGAACAAAAAGGCTCCGGTATGGTCGGAATCGCTCCGTCGACTAACTCCGGCGTGGGTAACTCCGGCGAAGTTACAGAGGTGAAACAGTGGGCTTTTCGGAGGTTTTTGTGTGTTTTGAAAGGTTCAGTGGGTTCGTGAAGGTTGCAGAAATGTTATAACGACTTCAATTGATCCTCAAACAACCGAATAGATCCAATTCAGATTCCCACTTAATTTTTATAAAATTTCTGATTACCGGGAACAACATTGCATGTTTAGGTGGAATTGAGGTGTTTGGACAGTTCAAGATGTCGAGAAGAATAAGCAGGTGGGTACATTGATCAGTGAGTTTTGTTGGTTTGCGATTTGGATCGTTTCCGGCGATACACACGGTGTAAACCGGTTTGAATTTGAAGTTATAAGATCAGTCCCTGGTGTTTCAGAGTTAGTCAAAACAGGTCCCTCACTAATTAACCAAAATGCCTAACTAGGTTAGTGTTTAAAACAGGATTCCTTAATAACAAGTCTAACTGAGTTATTAAATCCGGTTAAAATCACTTTGAAATTCGACAAGTATGGTCCCTGGACTTGTTAACTAAACTAGTTAACTGAGTTAGTGTTTAAACTTGAATTCCTTTTATAAATTTTAACCCGGTTAGGGTTTTTAACTGAAAATTAGTTTCAAAAATGACAGGAATAGTCCCTAGACTACAAGTTTGATAAAATGACCGAATGGTCCTTGGACCTTAATATCAAAAATATATATGTTTATTTGTTTTATATAATACTAGTGGGAATGCCCGCGCGTTGCCGCGGGTATTTATGTTTTTTTCCGCCCGTTGCGTGTCGGGTTTCACGTATTTTGTTTATTAAAATAATTTACTTTGGTGATTTTCGAAGTTGATCCAAGAATCATGCAAGTTAAATGGGCAGTCGTATTGGGCTCTAAATAGTTTATAGGCTTCTGTATTGACGTCGGTGTCGCTTGAACCGCTTGCTCTTTCATGATTGTTCTATGGAGTCACTTGACACAGTAGCCTATACATTCCATCCATCTATTCCTACCATGACGATAGTACAAAACTCATCTGTATGATGATATTTTGCAATTTAAAGTTTGTAATTTTTTATCATCGACATATACATATCCTTATACTTATATACATGTTTACACCGACTTAATGTGTATATGTGATTGTGTGTAATGTTTTGTGGACTCTTTATAGTATTATTTTCTTTTACTAAAAATAGTAAATGTATAGCCAAAAGCAAACGGACTGCAAACACCAGCTGAGCTGCACTGAATCACATCCGGATTGCGCTTCAGTCGGTTGCAGGTGTCCGGGTGATAGTAGGAGCACCATAAAGGCAACCATGTCTCAAACATGCCCCCGTCCCAAGACTGCTGCCGCAGGCTCAGGGGCCAGCAAGCTTGTCTTTGCCGCGAAATAAGGGACCCGAGATTTGGTGGCTATCTTAGACATCCCGGTGCCAGGAGGGTAGCCACCGCATGTGGTGTAACATTCCCTAGATGTAACTGATCGAGTTCGTGACAGACGGTGGTATATTATGGCAATTATGTGTTATGTGCGTGTAACACTGGGATACTACTTTTGTTGTTTCTTTGTTGTCATGCCTATGTAATTGTTTCCCTCCTGTTGCCTGGTTTTGTACGTCTTGTATTGATATGGTGATTTGACATGTACACTTGCTGTTGTAATTGTTTCCCTCCTATTAAACACTTTATTATTTCTCCGTTTCCACATAATCCAGAGAGTCTTTTAAAACACATCATAAATGACCCGTTTCATCTTAGTTGATCTGCTAACATTATGGGCATGGTCGAGCAACGTCTTCACAGTTTCGAAGATGGTCAGCTGACACATCATAAATGACCCGTTTCATCTTAGTTTAACCCAAACGCACATCATCCACTAAACTGCTTTTGGCAGTGATACAACTGGCTAATAGATGATCAGCCGTCTCGTCCGCCACACCGCACATAGGCCATTTACCTTCCCCATACACCACGCTTCTAGCTGCTAATTCCATGGCAGCCAGAATCTTCCCGCTAATGGCTCTCCTAACAAAGCATTTTACCTTCGGCACTGCTAACTTGCTCCTGAAAAAGCTATTTTGACCCGTGTTTGGAACCAATCATGCGTTGATCTCATTTCTACCTTGCTTGGCCGTAAAATCCGTCACCACACCCTTTGTCATTCATCGACATACACATATCCTTATACTTATATACATGTTTACACCGACTTAATGTGTATATGTGATTGTGTGTAATGTTTTGTGGACTCTTTATAGTATTATTTTCTTTTACTAAAAATAGTAAATGTATAGCCAAAAGCAAACCCATTAACATCATGATATTGTTAAAACCTAAGCTTGATGATCATGGAACCTAAAACATATCCATATAAGACATCAAAAGTAAAGTCTTGTTTTATCATAAATAAGAATTTATTTATAATCTAATCATTGTCTTCAATGAAATAAGAACGTAGAATTAATAAGGATGTTAGTTCACTTGAAAATAGCCCTCTCAAAATTTACTCAGTAATAAACGAGTCGAGCTGAGGGCCCGGGCTGACTCAGTTTGTATGAGCCAATCTCAAACCAAGGTAAGCTTTCTTGTTTGCTCACTCGTTTGCTCGTTCAAGCTAAACCCAAGTTTTAATGCTTTTAACTTATAACTCAATTCCATTTAAAGAAAAAGTTTCACATAATATGGTCCTAGAAACAACACAAATATCGGTTTTACCATTGCAGATTACATCAAACATGTTACCTTATCAAGTGGTCCAGAATTCGCTTTTTTATTTGGGGTAATAATATGAATTCCTGTGTTTAACCAGTCATGATAGTAATCTGCAACATCAGTGCTTGATGTACAGTCTACTAATACTGTATTGGGGATAAAATGATTCCCGTGAACATGATGAACAAACTTTTCCAGATCGGCTTTTTCTCCTTTCTCATTATGAAGTTCTTTCCAGTTAGAAAGATCAATACCCCTACAACAGGTAAAAAAACAATATCAAAACTTTTCCTCAGTAGCATTTTCTTCTATCCAAGACACAAACTTACGTGTCGCTCAGTAGCATTTTCTTCGATCCAATGATACCCATAACGCGTAAATAAGTTTTAGACTTTTCCTTCAGTACTTCTAATACATACAGTAATCAACCATGCGGCTTTAGTTCGAACCTGTGCTAGTACGGATCTTATCCCTAGTACCAAATATTAAGAACTACATCATAAATTATTCAAACCCACTCATAAACATATAAGTTTTTAAGAACCGCCAAAGTATAAAACGCACTTCTTTTATAACATGTAACTTTCTTAGTAATAAAATTCAAACGATAAAGCCGCATCCAAGTCACAATATATACCGATTGCCAAACAGTCTAACAAAAGCATTGTAGAGAACCAAAATCTTATAATTTACAACCAGCTTTAGTAAAGACAACAGATGAAGATGCTTGCCTCTTATATGAAATCTGAACCATTGAAGTGCTCAAGATCAGGATGTGTTCCGCCAGGCATCCTACGCGGGTTTCTGTAAACGACGTTAAATGAGATTAACTCTGCAATTTGTCTAACTTCAATAATAGATTTAGAGATGTTAACTTACCTTGCAAACCGGTTAGGTTCAAATCCAGGAACATCTGGTGGACCAAAAGGATCGAACCGAGCACCAGGTGGAACACCCCTGTTTCATTGCATTCACAGAGTCAAAATCCAACAGTAAAAATGGCAGATTGGGCGGAGCAGGTTGGTAGTTTACCGATCAATACGGGTCAGATTAAGCATAAGAAATATATATTTTTTTATAAATGGCGTGTACGTATGTTGAGTATGGTTACATAAAATACAAAGTATACCTTTTGGCCAACTTTTGACATGTTTTCTTTTTAGTAAAATATTATATTTTCCACCGATTGACTGGTATAGATAAAACATAAACCAAGCCTACAACAATTTACTACTAAATGGACCAAAATTGCCATTTACTTATCAACAATAAAGCAAATATTGTTATAGAAAAGCACTTACGACTGGCCTCCTGGAAACCCCATTCTTCCTCCAACGCCACCACCAAAAAATCTGGGATCGCTTGGTCCTGCATTGACATTGAAATAATAATGGTAAATCAATCTTAAAACATAATGCAAGAATTAAAATAGAAAAAAAAAAAGAAACAAATAGAACAACATACCAACAAGCATTCCATCGTCACCAAAACCACCCCTGTATATTAAATATTGACAAGTAGTTAAATGATATAGCTGATGAAAAGAACAAGAATAATGAAAAAAATACGAAATAAAAGATGAAGATAGATCATGGATGAACCTGGTAGGGTACATTCCTGCAGGGGGCTGAGGATAGAGATCACCCCAACCGATGTTAGGATAAACCGGAGGCTTATATAGTATGTTTCGCAATGCCAACGAAAACGAGAGAAATTTCTGAATATGTATTTTGGTGTAATGTAATGATATGAGCTGTTAATATATTTTGAAGTATCATTGTAACGATTTTCGGTTTCAATTCTTCCAATAATGGCATTGAAGACAGTCGATTTATTTGGTTTTTCTTTTTGTCGGTTACAACAGATTCATGCTTTCAGATAGTTGCAACAATGAAGAAAGTGATTAATTCAACATTTCATCTTACACCTCTAAGTTTCGTATTCTTGCACCTTCACAAATAAACCATCTATATCATCTTATTGTTTTATAACTATACTATTCTTTTATATAGGATTCATATTGTAAAGGCCCAATAAGAATGTCCACACTATGTAGGTTTTTTTTTTGCCAATTTAGTAGATATAGTATCGGTTGAATTATTATACAAATCAAACAATATAAATGTCTAAATGTTTGGAGTTCTTGTTATTAATTGAAAAAAAGCATAATCTCAACTCTTAATAAATTTAATCAATTAACCTAGACTCTTCATATGTCATATTAATATTATCTTAATATTATAGTTACACATGTGCCAAAATCCCTAAAATGCCCCTAAAGTGTCTTAAATTTTTGAAGAATGGGCAAGTTTACCCCCTCTAAAATAGCTTGGTTTACTTGTACATGTTGCTTGAAGATGTGTATACAATGGAAAATTACCAAAAGGATAGAAATCCTAGTTCTCTTAATATAGTAGTATAGATAAGTTTCTAAAATTACATTTTAAACCCTAAACTTTTAAAACTTTTAAAAACTTATATTTTTTATTTATAAAACAAGTTTCAAAAATGTCATAAAGGACCCTAAACTTAATGTTTTACAAATTTTACGTTTTTAACCCGAACTTTCAAGTTTCAAAAATTACAACTTAGTCCCCGAGCTTTATATTTTGTAAAATAGTGACGGTTTTATCTACGGATTTAAAATCAGAGTTTTCAAGCAAGTTTCAAGGAATGACAATTTGGTCCCTCAACTTATACTTTCACAAAGTGACACGTTTGGCCCTTGTAGTTAGTGCGGCCTTGTTTACAAGTACAAAACTAAGATAAATTGTAAGTATTCACGTGTTTGGGCCGGCAAAGCATGCAGCGACGATAAAACTAAACATGTATCAAACAAATTGCATCTCAAAATATGATGTGTATCAAACAAGTACATGTTTGAAAATCAAGGTTGTTACAGTCTCCCCTACTTTAGAAAATTTCGTCCCGAAATTTATTCGAAAGAGACAGTAGAATGTAATTGCAATGATAATCAAGTCATTGTTTGGTGCTGCAAATTCCGAGGAATTTACGAGGATCATTGTATGGATAGTGTTTTGCATGGCACTAAGCTATGCTGTATATATGTAATGTAAATATTATGCAAACAAATGTGTGTACAAATAAGCAAGTAATGGATAATTCATTTCCCAGTGGATATTTCTTCAGAAGGGAAAATGAATGGGTAATTCATTTTCCAACGGATACTTCGTCAGAAACGGAAATGAAGGATTTGAACAAACGGATATTCATTTCCCAATGGATATCTCTTTCAGAAGCGAAAAATGAGTAGCTAGTTCATTTTTCCAACGGATACTTCATCAGGGACGGAAATGAATATTTATGAAAAGCTTTTGATTATTGTTTAAGTTAACCTCAAATGGGTCTGGGATAACATAAAATCCTCAAGTGACTTGGATAACGCCACGACAAATAATACAATAAGAACACTTATATATAGGAAGTACCAACGGCGTATCCACCATGTTCTTATGATATTACAATCGCCTCGTTATCTAGTCACTCTAGATTTTATGCCATCACACTTAACGGGATTCACTATGGTTTCCATGCATCGAATCTCATAATTATGTGTGCACCCATAATTACTTGACTCGTTGCACAGTCTGCATAACTTATCTTGCCAAGTGTTAAATTATGGACATGGTCAAAGAAAGATGCTTTGTTTCAACAATTGAAATGGTACGTGTGTAAAAACTCCAAGCATGAAATAAGAGCGTAAACATAGTATAAGTTTAAGTTAAATAAGCATCAATATAACACAACATCAATTGAGTAAAAACATTGATAGCGTTGTTTGAAGGTCTATTATGCAAATTACATTTAGAACATGTCATGAAATGGATCAATTTCAGGCTCAAAACTATCATGTAGTGGAGGTAGTGGATCCAGTTGCATACGAGCAGATAACATACTTTCCAACCGTTGATTTCTTTCTGTCAACCATTGTACTTGCCGTAGTAATTCTTGGTTCTGATTGTTTAGCCTAGCCATTTCAAATACCATTTGATCTGGATGTAGATCCATTTGAGGCACCGTACTTGGGCCTGCTATATCAGTTGGTGGTAGTTGTTCCACTTCGTTCACCAGTGACAGAAAGGACTGTGGCAGTAACGGTGATTGCAAAAATGATTCCAATCCTAATTGATCTTGCATCGTCATGCTTTCATTAAACAATTCATCTTGCGTCGTTGGATCCTCCTCGAAAACTATCGGTGAGCAGTTTTGTAAGAAGTTTGAGGTTGATGGTTGGGATAAGTTTGTTGTAATATGTTCTGGTATGTATGGCAGTGGTGGTTGTATATCAAACCGATAAAAAGATTGTTGAGGAAATTGAAAAAATGATTGTTGTAAATTTTGTGGGAAGGTATTCTCTAAGGTAACTGGAGCTCCTTCCAATTGTGATGATTGTGTTAGTGTATTAATATGGACAGGGGTTAGTATCATGGTGTAAGGATTTACAATCCCAGGTGCCTTTGGTGGAGATAGTCCCCGGATAATCTGATCACTTAAGACACCTAATGATTGTGCTATTTTTGTAATATAAGCCCCTCCCATGAGACTTTTCAGAGGATGTGATTGTTGATTAGAAAAATATACAGCAAGCTCGTGGGCAATATTACAAGGAATTTGCTTAAAAATACTGTACAGATAGAAAAGTTCAGTTGTTCTAACCCTTTGAAGATGCCTGCGCCCCGTGATAGTGTTGGCTACCACACGGTGCATATATTTATAACAAGGTTCTATGAAGTCCGCAGCATTATTGTAGCTACAGCATTCTTTTGATGAATGGCTTTGCCAAAAATCTACCAAATCCGCGGAGGAATAAGTGGTTGTTGCTTCCGTAAAAATGGGTTGATTAACTTCTTCATCTGTATATATGCCCAGATGAACTGCGAATTCGGTTAAGGACATAATATGGGTTTGCCCACAAAGTTGAAAATGGATGGATTTATTGGTAAAATTTGCATTATTTTTGTAATAGAAAGTAGACAAGAACTCATACACCAGTTCATCGTATGATGGTTCTAGGATGTCGAAGAAACGTCGCCAAGGCGTATTAGGTAGTAGTAATCTTGCTAGTAAATCACTGGAATCAATCATTCCTATTTGTTGCCAATCAATACCGCTAATAGTAAGACCTTTATGCTGCTTGAGTTTTTGATACCTCTCTTGGTGGCGTAAATTAGCAAACTGAAGGAAGGGATGTATTTTTGCCGCATTTGAAGATTCCGCATATGCTGCTGGGAGATTTTCCATTGGGATATGAGGTTTTGTTGAACTAAGAAAAGTTTGGGTATGGGGTATTGAATTATATCAGAAATTGTAGTTCTTGAGTAGATTAGTTCGAGTAGTGAGTTTCTTATATAGATAAGGAGATTCCGGATTACACTATAGGATTGGTTAGAGCTTCCATGCTACGTTCTGCAACTAGTTCGAAAATTTGCATCTAAAATGTATGGTCTCGAGAAAATTTTAAAACTCGGAAAAAGAGGGAATTGTATTGTATAAAATTAACGTAGGTCGATTAAAACTTGGATTGTTCTGGAAAGGAGAAAAGAAAGAAATCCTTTCGAATTAGGGTAACATGCCTTGTGCCTATAGGTATTCTGTACACTCATCAGTAGTTCCCAGGTAGGCAATCGTGTGTCTCGTCGTAGAGGCATCTTCCAAAAGAAAGATCAGAAGCCGGAAAGAAAATTGGTGATGTTAAGTTTTGAAAAAGGAGACGGTGATTGCTGTCAAGTTTAGGTGAAAATTTTAAAAGATTTAACGAAATAAAACTATAAAAAGGATAGGTTGTCTCCATATAGCTTATATAAAGAAAAATTATAGATGGTCATTCGGGTGGTAGTGTGTTTCAGAAATGTTTTAAACTTTTGAAGTTTTCATTGTTTATACGTTTTAAAAATAGTTTATCGTGGCCGGTTTGAAATTTTGAATTTAAACAGGTATGATCCGAAAATAATTTAAATTTGGAAGGAGTTTTGGTAAAACGATTTATATTATTTATAAAACCTTGTAGTTATGTGATAAAAGTTGGTTAGGTTTCTGCTTGGTAGTGAATATCTTTAGTAAAATGATGTAGTGTGATTTGTGTTTTAATGGCTAGGAAAAATCATGGGCAAGAGAGTCATTGGACTAGCTACGTGTCTACAAGCAGTAGGGGAAAACATAAGATCATAGGAATCGGAATGAAATGTTTTTGGTGGAAAAGTTTCATAAAATCAATGAAGACGAGAGAAAATACACAACAAGATGGACATCGTTTATTTGGCGAATAAACAACATCAGTGACTAATCAAAGTAGTCGGGTTCTTATAACTTAATGAAGTGTAACATCCGCGAATTTTATATGCTATAGGATTAACGACCCGCCCGTAAACTTGAGGTAATGTCATGAGCCTGTTGCGTTTCCTTGGTTTGATATGTTAGACACATGCCATATTTATTGTTTATCTTGAATCACATGCTTGCTATAAGGAATTGTTCAAAACTTATCTTTTGCTATGTACGTACCAAACTTGTATACTCGCCATTGCTTTTGCATTGAATTGTATTTTAAACATGTTACAGGTTGATGATGACGATGATATGAAAAGAAGTAGCATTGATGCCTAGATACACATATAGACGTTTAGGTTTAATATGTTGTATCAATTTTGCTTATATTGTCATGTATTTCTTTTGAACTTGTTGTTATTTGAGTTTATGTAACGTTGACAATTTGAAGTTATGAAATGAAATGGGAATTATTTAATTATCGTCACAAATAGCGTTACGATGTCTCTAGCAATCTTCACACTTCGTCTCATCCCGATGTTTCCGCCATTGGTTGGGGTGTGACAGATTGGTATCAGAGCCATAACTATAGGGAATTAGGAAAATTGCCATGCTTTTGACCTAGTCTATAGTTAAGCACCAACTTCGACCATACTTGCTTCACATGCTGCTTTTACGAAACATCGTTATGTGCTATTTTTGAAACGCCTCTTATGTGTTAATACTTGACGTGATATTCTTACGTGTTAATACTTGTCTTATCACGTGTCGATACTTGATTTATTGATCTATTTTTTGTGTGCTATTCTCGACATGCCTTTTATGTGCTTATACATGTTCGTTATTTCCTTTAACATACGCCTTTTTCCAAGGCATTTTACTCGATTTTTTTTATTTTATTTTATTAAACTCGAAAACACTCATATTACACAAACGAGACGAGTTCACCAAAATATGCGTGAAACCCACAATTTGGTGAATGACTCTCAATCCTTCTACTTTTCTTTTCTTACACGAAATTTACCACCAAGTTAGGAGTGAAATCCTCACCTTGATGGAGAATTTCAAAATTTCAAATTCTCGTGGACCCTCGTCAACAAGTCGAAATTAAATTTTGACCCGATGAGTACCAACCACATTTAGGGTACGAAATCGTCAAGTTAGGGGTGAAACCCGCACCTTGTCGACTAGTTCCGCTCCTTGATTTTCAAAAGTCCCGCCAAGTCTCGAATTTTCGATAGATTTGGGAACATGTAGTAACTGGAAGGGTGAGTACCGTTAGCCGAGGTATCGGCGAGGGTATTCCACCTATTAGGCCAAAGCATGTTTCTCAATTTCAAAAGATCTTTCGACTACTTTGGTTAGTCAATGTTCCGTTTGGAACCATCTAAGTTTTACGCGAGTTAAGCTTTATTATTTTCGATCTTTTGTCAATTCAGGACAATTTTTTTTTCGAGATTTCATTTTTGCGCACACATCATATTCTTACTTTTCATACGATTATACATTATTAGCATGCATGACTTCACGTAATTTTATTTACACTTTTTAACAACGAGTGGAGACATATCATCAAGATAGGAGTGATTTCCTTACCTTGACGATTAACTCCGCTTCTTTTCTCATCTTACAACGACCTCACCAACGGATTTGGGGTGATTCCCTTACCTAGGTGATCGTTACCAACACTTTCTTTTAATAGACTATATTATGTAAACACGATCATGTTTATACCTAAATCGTTTATCATGTATTTCAAAATGCTTCATTTATTTAAATGTACCTCTTATTCTATAATCTATTTTCACATCACTCGCATACACAAAAATTTTAAATGTTACCATAAACGCGTGTTCCTCGATTTTCAAAATTTCACGAAATACTACTGGTCAGCCTAGTCGGTTTAATAAATCCGTTGCCCACAAATTCACCAATCAACGTAAACATTGAAACACGCTCCGCTCACACCATTAAACTAGAGGTTGTTATTCTCAATTGAGAATTAAACTAGAGGTTGTTATTCTCAATTGAGAATCAAATCAACTTTTTTCGCACACACCTATAATCGGGTCAACTAAACATTGAACCATTCGTTACATGAATTTGTTCACTCAAATAACAACCTCTGAAAGCAAATTCAAATCAGAATCCAACTTGAATTTAAAACTGGAATTTTAACCCAAATAATACTCAAAATGAATCGAACTGAACGGAAATTGAATCGAAAACTTCAAAACAAAAGCTTAATCAACTAACCTGAACCGGAACGGGACTCGGACCTGTGACGGAGCGTGTTTAATGGTGTGAGCGGAGCGTGTTTCAATTGAGAATAACAACCTCTAGTTTAATGGTGTGTGCGGAGCGTGTTTCAATGTTTACGTTGATTGGTGAATTTGTGGGCAACGGATTTATTAAACCGACTAGGCTGACCAGTAGTATTTCGTGAAATTTTGAAAATCGAGGAACACGCGTTTATGGTAACATTTAAAATTTTTGTGTATGCGAGTGATGTGAAAATAGATTATAGAATAAGAGGTACATTTAAATAAATGAAGCATTTTGAAATACATGATAAACGATTTAGGTATAAACATGATCGTGTTTACATAATATAGTCTATTAAAAGAAAGTGTTGGTAACGATCACCTAGGTAAGGGAATCACCCCAAATCCGTTGGTGAGGTCGTTGTAAGATGAGAAAAGAAGCGGAGTTAATCGTCAAGGTAAGGAAATCACTCCTATCTTGATGATATGTCTCCACTCGTTGTTAAAAAGTGTAAATAAAATTACGTGAAGTCATGCATGCTAATAATGTATAATCGTATGAAAAGTAAGAATATGATGTGTGCGCAAAAATGAAATCTCGAAAAAAAAATTGTCCTGAATTGACAAAAGATCGAAAATAATAAAGCTTAACTCGCGTAAAACTTAGATGGTTCCAAACGGAACATTGACTAACCAAAGTAGTCGAAAGATCTTTTGAAATTGAGAAACATGCTTTGGCCTAATAGGTGGAATACCCTCGCCGATACCTCGGCTAACGGTACTCACCCTTCCAGTTACTACATGTTCCCAAATCTATCGAAAATTCGAGACTTGGCGGGACTTTTGAAAATCAAGGAGCGGAACTAGTCGACAAGGTGCGGGTTTCACCCCTAACTTGACGATTTCGTACCCTAAATGTGGTTGGTACTCATCGGGTCAAAATTTAATTTCGACTTGTTGACGAGGGTCCACGAGAATTTGAAATTTTGAAATTCTCCATCAAGGTGAGGATTTCACTCCTAACTTGGTGGTAAATTTCGTGTAAGAAAAGAAAAGTAGAAGGATTGAGAGTCATTCACCAAATTGTGGGTTTCACGCATATTTTGGTGAACTCGTCTCGTTTGTGTAATATGAGTGTTTTCGAGTTTAATAAAATAAAATAAAAAAAATCGAGTAAAATGCCTTGGAAAAAGGCGTATGTTAAAGGAAATAACGAACATGTATAAGCACATAAAAGGCATGTCGAGAATAGCACACAAAAAATAGATCAATAAATCAAGTATCGACACGTGATAAGACAAGTATTAACACGTAAGAATATCACGTCAAGTATTAACACATAAGAGGCGTTTCAAAAATAGCACATAACGATGTTTCGTAAAAGCAGCATGTGAAGCAAGTATGGTCGAAGTTGGTGCTTAACTATAGACTAGGTCAAAAGCATGGCAATTTTCCTAATTCCCTATAGTTATGGCTCTGATACCAATCTGTCACACCCCAACCAATGGCGGAAACATCGGGATGAGACGAAGTGTGAAGATTGCTAGAGACATCGTAACGCTATTTGTGACGATAATTAAATAATTCCCATTTCATTTCATAACTTCAAATTGTCAACGTTACATAAACTCAAATAACAACAAGTTCAAAAGAAATACATGACAATATAAGCAAAATTGATACATCATATTAAACCTAAACGTCTATATGTGTATCTAGGCATCAATGCTACTTCTTTTCATATCATCGTCATCATCAACCTGTAACATGTTTAAAATACAATTCAATGCAAAAGCAATGGCGAGTATACAAGTTTGGTACGTACATAGCAAAAGATAAGTTTTGAACAATTCCTTATAGCAAGCATGTGATTCAAGATAAACAATAAATATGGCATGTGTCTAACATATCAAACCAAGGAAACGCAACAGGCTCATGACATTACCTCAAGTTTACGGGCGGGTCGTTAATCCTATAGCGCTACATATGTCACGGTTTGGCTCGTACGAAGTTAATGATAAGTTCAACACATAAGAATCACCCAAGTTTAAAGTATCAAGCCATCACGTATACAAGCATGTTAATAGGAATGTTCTTGTGTTTAAGCAAAATGTTCATGTGTAAGTTGTTGATAAGTAAAACATGTTACACCCCAAAAGTGGTAAAAGTAAAAGGGGAATACGAGTATACTCACATAATTGCTAAGTCTTCCGATTATCCAAGTGTTGACGAGTGTATAAGTTCAGGAGGATGAAACACCGAGGTCACCCTATATGGGTAAACGATGGTGCATGAGTAACGGAATTATGACGGAGGATTCGAAGTGGGATTTAAAGTATAGCTAGCCGATGGATAAGTATATATATACTTTTACATGTATAAGTTATGCATAGTTTAAATAATAAAGATTTTAATTTAGGTTTATCAAAAGTATTATAGTAGTTTTGTCAAAATAAATATACATTTATATATATTTTATAGAAATTTTACTAAATCCATTAGGCTCCGTTTTATAAAATTAATGTGTTTCGTTCCACGAAATTTTACGAAAAACGGGCAGAGTTTCCCCTGTTTTTGGACGATCCCGACAACACAAGTTGTCGATATATTTGACAAAACTCAACAATCAATGAAACACCAAATATTTATACGAGTTATATAATGAAAATGAGCGTTTTTACACAAGTTTCCAAAGCACGATTAGTGAACAAATTCATGTAACGAATGGTTCGCGATTAAACAGTAACTATATATAAAATCGTTAATAATAAAAATAAGTTGTGTCGTTTAAGATTTTACCAAGTCTTGGTTCGACAGTTGACCAGCAGTTGACCGGTTGACTTTCGTTGACCGAGTTGACTGCTGTTGACTTGTGTTGACCGAACCCGAGCCGAGGCCTAAAACAGAACCGACGTGAGCTGAACCGAGAACCAAAACTGAGCCGAACTAACCCGTTGACGAAACCGGAACTAAGACTCGACTTGAAACTGAAACCCGACCTGGAACTAGACTGAATCGGGTTAAAATGAATCTGAAAGCAAATTCAAATCAGAATCCAACTTGAATTTAAAACTGGAATTTTAACCCAAATAATACTCAAAATGAATCGAACTGAACGGAAATTGAATCGAAAACTTCAAAACAAAAGCTTAATCAACTAACCTGAACCGGAACGGGACTCGGACCTGTGAACGGAAGCTGAACCGAAGCCAAATCCAGACTCGATCCCGAGTCGCCCGAGCCAACTAAACTGTCACGGTCGTCGGTCGACTGGAGTGCCGTCGACGACTGTCGCCGCCGCCCCAGACGTACGCCGCCGCTGCTGTTATGTCGTCGCCACCACGGGGAGGTGGTCGGCCGATCCGTCTCTCCACCGCTCTCTCTCTCTTCCTCGTCGCACTCTCTCCTTCTGCTTCGTGGTGCCATCGCCTCCGCCACCAGCAGTGGTGGTGGTCGGCCGTCCAGTGGCTCGAAGGAAGAAGGGGGTGTGGTAAATGATGTGAGATTAGGGTTTTCAAATAATGGAACGAGGGAGATGAAGTCTGGTGCTGGCAGTAGAGATCGAGAGGAAGTGTATGTGTGATAGATGGGTAAGTTGAATTTCATAAGTGTGTGTGTGTGTTCTAGAGTTGCAGACAAAATGATAAGAGGAAACACACAAAAATGAAAAGGGTAGCGGCTGATGATGTGTGAAAGGATAGATCTAGGGTTTGATTTCCTCATATAGGTAGGTTTAATCTAGTGGGCTTGGGCCCAAGGCCCACAAGCCCATCTCGTATGTTTAGGAGGCCCGTAGTTCCTATGAGCTCGTTTTCGAAACCCGATCGTTGTAGAATGCCGTATAATATTATTTTAAGGTTTAAGTACGTGAAATAATGTCGGTGTTCGATATTAGTCGCGTTCGCTTGTCGTTTGCGTTAAAAGTGCGTAAAATGTGTCGTTTGTCATTTCTGACTCAGATTTCGACTGCGATTCAAATTTAAATACATAAATAAATAAAATCGACCATGTATTTCCTAAAAAATATAAATGTGAAAATACGAGGCGTTACATGAAGTCATGCTTTAGCCTATAAGTGGACACTCATCCCAAGAATTCCCAGGTAAGCACAACTGGTCTCGCGTCTGATGAGATTTATACGAAGTGCTTGCCTAGACAGAAAACTCAGAATACAGGCACCCACCCTTCCAGATTGCACGAGTTCGTTATTAAAGCCCAAGACTTTGACGAGAGTAAAAATCAGAGGAGATTTTGAAAAATTTTAAATCACCTGAGGACAGATGATGAGTAATTTGTATAGCCTAAAAGTTAAACGAGAGAAATCCACCGTGACGAGGCTAGGGTTTCAAGAGTAAGAATAGAGGTAGAGACAAAGAAGCGGACAGAGTATCTAGTGGATAGGGGTCCTAGGTAAGTTATAGTCTAGGTCAAAAGAAATTTCTAATAACCTAATTCCCTATAACCATGGCTCTGATACCAACCTGTGACACCCTGACCGGAGGCGGAAACGTCGAGGGCATCACGAAACTTGATAGAATGCATATGAGCACATGGTGATTAAATTAAAGTTGAATTATAATTAAGTTGATTGATAGAATTGCATTCACATCCAAACTAGTACAATACAACACATTGTTCACAAAAAGGTCCTTGTTTTTATTTAAAGCTAAGGCACTTGTCTTGAGCAATCCTATGTGATCCATAAGCAAAGCTAACTTCAAACAATCAACACCTGAAACATATGTTAAAATAAACGGGTCAACAAACGGTTGAGTGAGTTCATAGGTTTTGGTTAGTTTGGTAATAAACAAATAATGTGATAATGAAATAAAATGTTTAACAATGTGGCATTTGATATGTTTTAAACAATTGATTGAAACAAGTCCTGCTTGGTTAACATTCAAACCTTTGTTGCATGACACGGCATTGATCACCCAGACTTCGTATAATGACTAACATGACTATCAACAACAACAACAACAACAATTGACCATGAAGTCGGGTGAGGCGTTCCCCCTATAGCGCTATAATGTACCGCTCGGCTTGATCGGAGTTAATGAATGTAGGTTAAGCATCAAGTAATCAACAATTGCAAGAAATAATCACAATAGCCACCAATTATGCAAAAAGATTTGTAACACAATAGAACATATGTTTCACCCCGAAAACAGTGTAAAAAGGGGGACTATGAACTCACCTTGCTTGTGAATCAAATTCCAAACAAGTATATAGGTAAGAGTTTTGCAGGAACAAGTCTTTCCACGCTACTCTATAAACATGCATGAAACAACACATATGGAACATAGCATTAACAAGGGCAACACTGTGATTTTGTATAAACGTGTGACAAGATTTTGTGTTTGTACGGTTTGACAATCTGTTTGGGGAATACTTGGTGATTTGATAAATTTGAGAAGTGTTTATATAATTATTAGATTATACAAATAACAAGTAAAATATTATTATTTGTATATTTAAACAAATAATATATACATATAAATAAATAATTATACCTTAAGTTTATTTATATATGTATATATATATATATATATATCTTATAAAAATTATGTAAACAGTTTGTATAATTTAAGGGTTTAAAACATAACTCAAAAGTCCAAGTTTAATTACAGAATTTATAAATTATATTCAGTATTATCAAAACATACGTATTTTCAGAATAATGTGATAATTATACAAATTAATTATCAAATAATTTATTTAGGGCAGAATAATTAAAAATGATATTTTAATTATATAACAAGTATAAATCAGATTAAAAATAATTATCAAGGCAGAAAATAAATATGTTTTAAATAAACAGTTTAATTATTTGTTGAAAATGAAATAACTGAATTATTGTGTAAATAATTACCTAAATAATTATTTAAAACAGAAAATTTTGAAATAATATTTTTAAATAATAACATGCAATAATACAGATTTAAAATAAATATTATGGCCTTTAATTAATTTTACATAATATTCTGGAATTTAAAAGAGTAATTGCACAAAACTGAATTTATAAAGTTTATTATCTAAAAATAACATGCAGGGTAATTAAACATGGTTTCTGATTTTTTTATAATCTCAATATAACATGCATAATAATATAAAAATAGTTTTGGAAATAATTTACAACTCAGAATAATTAAATTAATACAATTAATTCTATAAAACATAAGATTTAACTGTTTTAATTATAAAAATATCGAAACAGTTTCAAATATTTTATAAAAATTTATTTTTACAAATTATACTGTTCAATATCATTAACATAAAAATTTCATAAATTAATTCTAAAATTTCGAATTAATATAATTATTTTAAGTCAGAACAGTTTCTAATTAAAATAAAATAGAAATATAAAAATTTTACAAACTTTTATATTTTTAATAAATACACTAATATGTCAGGAATATAAGATAAAAATTTCGGATTTTATATCATAAATATCGAATTTATATAAATACTTTTGTAAACTGATTAAAATAAAAAATTAAAATACAAAAATAAATCATCATCTTCCCCAATTGATAGTCAACAGAAGTCAAACCCGATCAATTACCCTATCAAACAGTGTTTATACAGAAATTAAATTAACAGGAACGTTGTGTGGAAGGTATAATACCGAATGATCGAACAAAAAGGCTCCGGTATGGTCGGAATCGCTCCGTCGACTAACTCCGGCGTGGGTAACTCCGGCGAAGTTATAGAGGTGAAACAGTGGGCTTTTCGGAGGTTTTTGTGTGTTTTGAAAGGTTCAGTGGGTTCGTGAAGTTTGCAGAAATGTTATAACGACTTCAATTGATCCTCAAACAACCGAATAGATCCAATTCAGATTCCCACTTAATTTTTATAAAATTTCTGATTACCGGGAACAACATTGCATGTTTAGGTGGAATTGAGGTGTTTGGACGGTTCAAGATGTCGAGAAGAATAAGCAGGTGGGTACATTGATCAGTGAGTTTTGTTGGTTTGCGATTTGGATCGTTTCCGGCGATACACACGGTGTAAACCGGTTTGAATTTGAAGTTATAAGATCAGTCCCTGGTGTTTCAGAGTTAGTCAAAACAGGTCCCTCACTAATTAACCAAAATGCCTAACTAGGTTAGTGTTTAAAACAGGATTCCTTAATAACAAGTCTAACTGAGTTATTAAATCCGGTTAAAATCACTTTGAAATTCGACAAGTATGGTCCCTGGACTTGTTAACTAAACTAGTTAACTGAGTTAGTGTTTAAACTTGAATTCCTTTTATAAATTTTAACCCGGTTAGGGTTTTTAACTGAAAATTAGTTTCAAAAATGACAGGAATAGTCCCTAGACTACAAGTTTGATAAAATGACCGAATGGTCCTTGGACCTTAATATCAAAAATATATATGTTTATTTGTTTTATATAATATAAGTTTCTAAAATTACATTTTAAACCCTAAACTTTTAAAACTTTTAAAAACTTATATTTTTTATTTATAAAACAAGTTTCAAAAATGTCATAAAGGACCCTAAACTTAATGTTTTACAAATTTTACGTTTTTAACCCGAACTTTCAAGTTTCAAAAATTACAACTTAGTCCCCGAGCTTTATATTTTGTAAAATAGTGACGGTTTTATCTACGGATTTAAAATCAGAGTTTTCAAGCAAGTTTCAAGGAATGACAATTTGGTCCCTCAACTTATACTTTCACAAAGTGACACGTTTGGCCCTTGTAGTTAGTGCGACCTTGTTTACAAGTACAAAACTAAGATAAATTGTAAGTATTCACGTGTTTGGGCCGGCAAAGCATGCAGCGACGATAAAACTAAACATGTATCAAACAAATTGCATCTCAAAATATGATGTGTATCAAACAAGTACATGTTTGAAAATCAAGGTTGTTACACGCACCGTTATCGCATCGCAACTTGAATTATAGGTTATGGATATTGTTTTACGTGTGTGTGCTATTATGTGTTACTTGTGCATGTTATGTTTATGTTGAGGTAATTTAATCGCAAACACAATCTCAACTCTATCACAACGCAATCTCATCGCAAACTCGAGATTTAAGGATTATATTTATGATGTTTATTAGTTAGGTTATTTGTGTAATTAATGGGTAATACTATCGCATCGCTTACTCGCAACGCATCGCAACACTCAACGCACGAAACGAAATGCCGAAAACCAGCTCGCCAAACCCATCCGATCGAATGACTATTCGATCGAATGGTTATCCGTCCGGATGACCATCTGATCGGATGGCCATCTGATCGAACCGCCATTCGATCCATTGCTGCATACCACCTCTTCTCCTCTCTTGCCTATAAATAGCACCTGTCACATCACTGTTCATGTGATGTGACAGCTCCCCCTCCGACCAGCACGTTCCAGCCCTATTTTCTCTTGATTTCTCGCGATTCTTGTAAGTTTCTACCTCAAATCTTGTACTTCTATGATCTACACACACTTCTTCATCATTTCCACCATTAAATCTTAACTTTTTACCGTGAAATCGGTGGATTTGGGGTGTTCTAGGGTGATGTCATCATGAGTTCTCATGAACTTCAAAGTATGATATCATTCCACCAAGAACAACTCAGATCAAAGAGATTTCAACATGATTAAGCACCGATTTCATCCTAAATCTAAACATAATCGATGTGTTTCAAACTTTTCTTCAATAATCTCAACTTTTGACATAAAACTGATAGAATCTGAGCTTGTTCAGGCCTTCTACTCCTTCACATGTAAAGTGACGGTCCAAGAACGGATTTCTATCAACGAGACAACCGATTTACGGGTTGAACATGAATAGCCGTCAAGAACAGTTAACTGATCGGATGGGGTGATTCCCATCCGATCGGATGACTTGGACTTGATAGGGTTCCGTTGTTTAACACGTTTTCATACCGTCTCGGTGCAATTGCAAACTTTCCAAACTTAACGAATTTTTACAAGTTCTCAAACTAGCAGGTTAACTGAACGGATCACCATCCGATCGGATAGCCATCCGATCGAACGGCAATCCGATCGGATGACCCAAGATATTCAATGCTTAAACAATTTCAACCAAATTCAAATATACACCTTCCACTCGGATCACCATCCTAGCGGATGGCCATCCGTCCGGATGCCCATCCGGCCGGATGACCTGTATGGTAGAAACACTTCTTTATTTTGAAAATGCTACAACGAAAACTTCAAAGTCACATCATACACAAACACATCCATCCCAAACGAATGACAAACCGACCGAATGGCCATCCGACCGGATGACCATCCGTCCGGATTGTCATCCGATCGGATGACCCTTCGTCACTCAGTCACTCGCACCGTTTAACACACCGCTCATCGCTTATGCTATTGTTCTGTAATCAGGCTTACTCTAGGGCTCCCTTCAATCCAATCACAGATTGTGTTTAGTAGCTACCATCTCTGTGAGTATACTTGTAACACCTGTGCCTCCACGGCCATCAAAAAAATGCCAAACCAATGAAATATTGTATTTCATACTTGGGATTTGTAAAAATATGTGTATCGTTTACACATATCAACTCTTGTTCGATTTCAAACTCTAAATCGCTTTCTGGAAGGTTATACGCGCACCGATGCGTAAATATAACCAGTTTAATGCAACGAACACTCCGGAATAGTGAAATAGGCTTAACATACCTTAAATAACCTTTACATAACTTAGAAATAAGTTTTGAAGGCTTTGGTATGGCAAAAACAAGCTAATTCGCTTACAGGGACTAAACTTAACAAACTGCGAAAGTATGCCAATTTGAACTGTAACAGACATTCCAGAGCATGACCATAAGTGAAACATACCATAAATATCCTTCACATAGCTTAGAAATAGGCTTTGAGGTGTTCGGTATGCTAAAATAAACTTTTGTGTCATTCAGGGACTAAAAGTGTCAAAAAGTGCACAAGTTTGCATTTTCGCGCATAACTTACGTTCTGAATACATCCGGACATCCAAAAATTTATGTAAGCACTAAAATATTTTATTTTAGTGTTCGGCATAAGAAAAATCCATTCGTTGCGTCATTTGGATCGTTTTTCGTGCTTATGCGCATTCCGTCGTAATTAAGCGAACATCGCGTTCGTACGACCAAACGAACCAACACCCGACATATTTTTGAGCATGTTTCATGTCCACAATGTTTAGGCATCATTTTAGGGCCTTAAAGTTGGCTTTACGGACCTTAGAAGTGCCGAAAATGGGCTTAAACACGTGCAGGGACCAAAACTGTAATTTCTGAAACTTGTTTTCTGATCAGAAGGGCCAGGCGGCCCGCCTCAGTTTCTGTACATCCCCATGCGGGCCGCGTCCGACTTCTGGACCAGATAAACTGCATTTAACAGCAGATTCCAGCTGTTTGATCCACAACCACACACTCACACATGCTTAGTCAGCTGATAAGAATCATTTTTAGCCACCATAAGGTTCCGACACTTGTACGGATGCGATTAAGGCACGATATTCGACAAACGATCTTAACGGTTCTCCGAATACTATAAATACCCCATCACCCCAACTTCAAAAATCACTAGAATCTGATCTAAGTGACTCTAAGTTGGAACCATTGTTTCATACCTGAGTTATTAAGATCTAGATTAGCATTCGGGGACCCTTCGTAAGTATTATTTCGTTCTTTTACTGCTTTTCGAGTCTTTCGAGTCTGAAAGTCAAACTTTGTTTGACTTTCTGCGTTGACCAGTTATGGTCAATGCGAAGTTCGTTTGAACTTCGCAACGTGAGTGTAATCACGTTGGTTATAGTCCCTTGGGACTATGCCTACTGATTACCACGTTGTCTAGGGTCGTAGGGTAAGCGATCTAATAAATCGCTTATACCTTCGAACCCGACCCAGTTTGGTCGATCATTAGGATCCGACCAAATACATTAGGTGACCATAGTGTATAGGGAATAACCTTCCGAGGTTATACCTTATGGTCACATCGTTTAAGTAGTTGTATGATAGGTAGTTTATATGCCTTAGGTAAATTACCAGAACACCCTTTTCATGTATAATTGGTAATTAAGCATATGTAACCGAAACTTTTGTCACATAACTGATTATGTAACATGTTTAGGCATATAACACTTGTCATAGGGCTAGTTAGGCGGTCCGAACGCGTTTCACGCGAACGACGCGTTAAAGTAGCATAAGCTACCTAAACGGGTCGTAATGGGTCGTAAGCATTTATGTTAGGTTTCATTTAGTATGTAGGCTTTGTTAAACCAAATGACACGATTCTCTACACTCGTTTGGTTTACGAACCCTCATTCTATCTAAATCCTCCGATTTAGGTCCGATTTATTAACATAGTTACCTATATTAGGTGCCGTTTGATATCCGAGATCTCTAGCATTGTTTGGTTGTTACTCAAGGACTACTAAGCAATCTCAAGTGAGTACATAGACCCCTCTTTTACTGTTTTCCAAACTGTTTTGGGGTGAAACACATGTGCCTACTTGTTACTTTCGTGCTTTCCTGTTTTCACATCATATACTTGTTATGTTCATTAGTACACTATTAGTACATGATTTACATTACATTTCTGCTAGGTATGTTGACTGATAGCATGCTAGCACATTGATTTACATGACTTTTCTACTTTGTATGTTAACTTAGCATACTTAGTACATCATTTTACATTGCATCTCTGTTGCATATGTTCCAGTAACATATGGACACATTGTTTTACAGCTCTACCTTGTATGTTTACTCTAGCATACTAGGTACATTATCTTCATCACATGCTTACATTTTGGTATGACATTTGGTTTGTTTAAATGAGACAATGTACATTCATTAACACCGATCATGCCGCTCGGTAGTAGGTAGTGGTACCATAGGACTTGACAAATCCCATTCCTGAAATCTCGGGTTTGTTTGGACGTAAGGAATGACCGAATCCGAATACATATTCTTTTGATAACTCACTTTTACATAGTTATCCGACTGTCTCAAGGCTTGGATGTATGAATTTTCACAATACCGCATAAATGTTCATATTCAGTATAGCATGCATATATTTTACAAAACATAACTTTGATTTAAACCAAGTTTTACTTCAATACTTTGTTTTGTACATTTTTACTTATGGTTTAAGTAGTCTTAATTTTACTTACCATACATATCATTTTGGTTATACATTACTCGACTACTTTTGGATTATAAACATTTGACATGGTTTATACAAGGACTTTTGACTATTGGTTTAAACATAGACTTATTACATTGTTGTTTTGGTTTGAGTAAGTGATTAAGTAACGAGGCGTGTGTAATATGATACAAGCATGGTGGATACGCCGTTGGTACTTCCTATATATAAGTGTTTGTATGGTATTACATATCGTAGCGTTATTTGGATCATTTCATTTTATGACATATAACATTTTATACAAATAACATACTTTTCACAATACATTGTTTTACAATCAACTTAACTTATACAAACTCATTTTACATGGTTATTCATTTAACCATGCATTATTCTCTTATTTATACGTATCATCTGAACTTATTGTTTTTCAAATGATTTACAAAGACAAAGCAAATTACAAGGTTCATGACTAAACATTTTCTTAAACACAAGTCATGAATCTTATTTTCACAAAACCTATGTATCTCACAGGCATTTTTATGCTGACGTACCTATTTCCACATGTGTTTTCAGGAGATGATGCATAGGACTTATCAAGACATACTTAGGCGGACTTGTGCCTTAGTGACTTAAAACGAGACAAGAACTAGTTAATTTTTGTTGTATACTCTTTACTTCTTGTTTAAAGACAATGTAACTCGCTTGTTTGATGAATAAAACGAAACTTTAATATCCATGGTTGTGAAACATTAATTCTGTTACAACACTCCCCGATGTTTCCGCCACGTTTTGTATGTTCTACGTGGTCGGGGTGTGACAATACTCGATCCCTTTTTGCTTTAAGCACTTTTGGGTGTTACATACGTTACTTATATTCAAATCACAATCGACACACAACACAAACACTTTTATACGCTAACCGCTCTGCATGTTATACGTGTTATTCGATGAATGCTAGTATGTTATGTTTAAACAGTGATTGTTACCTGACACCTTAGCAACGATAGTTCTATAGTTTGGATTCAGCACATGTCGTGGACAGGGGTTGTTAAGGGCTTTTCTTCACGTGTCACAGTAGTGATATGTGTTGCGCATTCTACAACTCGCAGTCACGTCTGTGCATATTTCATTGTCGATAACCTACTTGCTTCGCATTATACATGTTACATGTTGGTTATGCGTAGACTCACTTTCGCTACTATTATACTATTAAACTTGTATGCTCACCTTTACACTATGTGTATTGACCTTTATTTTAACGTATGTGACAGGTGTTTGAGATGCTAGGATGCTTGCTATGTGGAACCAAGTTAGGAAGAGTCTAGAAACGAACTTAATAAAAATCTGAGATGTCGAAACATTTTATTTGCCTTTGAGATACAATGTCTGTAATAATTATTTTGCTGGATATATTATGGTATGGGACTTAAAATTAAATATTCGGTAATGTTAGTTGTTATGGATTTCTCTTGGACAATCTGTTTCGCTCAGTGCCGTGCCCCGATGTTTCCGCCTTCGGTTGGGGTGTGACAGTGCTGGTCTCGAGTCTCCTGATATGTGACTTGGTCTCGAGTTGTAGATCGATGGTCTCGAGTCGCAACCTCGGGGTCTCGACTTGTAACCACTGATGCAGGCACTACTGGCATTCCTTCTAGAATATTTACCAACTTTTGTACGAACCAATGAGATTTCATGTGTATGTACTGTCCAATCACAATTCCCTTACATGTTTCTACTATTCTACCCTAACCAAAATGGATCAAACACAGCATATTTCAAATGTTCATATCATATTCAACCAGTTCATCAGATTCATCATCATCAAAAATAACTTTTCATCAAAACATATCAACACACTAAAAAACATCACAGTAATGCCTATCATGAATATTATCGAATCATCATTAATAACAGAATCATGTGCTCACATTCTTCCCAAGGAATTATACATAATCATTTTATGAAGAACATCACCCACCATCATCTAACCATTTTAACACACTTAATCATACAGAATCATGCAAGAAACATTGTTCATCATCTTTAGGCATTCAAACTAAGCATGTATATCATTCATCAAACAAGCACCTTTATTATACATTGTCATTTATTTGTAAGGAAACACTAACCGGTTTGAGTGTGGGTATAAAGGTGTAGTGTAGTGAACAATGAAGCTCCAATCGATGTCCGTCGGCTGTGTTCTTCGGTGTTGATGCTGCTGCTGTCGAGGTCTAAGAGAAAGAAGGAGGGTTTGTGAACTTTTAGGGTTTTCAAGAGAGAGAGAGGATGGGATGAGAGAGAATATGGATAGGGGGAATGTTTGGGTTTTGATGTAATTGATAGCTGCCAAAAATGGCAATGTCGGCCATCAACATGGGTTTTACACCCTTTCACAGGCCGAGCACCCTAAGGGATTCCGAGTGGACATAGAGGGTGTGCGCCCCAACTGTTTCGGGTCAGTCAAGACTGGGTGGTCTCGAGTCGAGACCTTGCAGTCTCGGTTCTCACATACGTATACTTATATATATATATATATATATATATATATATATAATGACAATACACAATGCGGTCGCTTGGGAAAACCCGAAGTGTCACAGTCTTCATCATAAAGAATGTTCCATCAACCCCATTATCTCGTTCCTCAGCGTGTTCCATGTTCGCCTCATTATTTTTAATCGATTTTAACACCTTGAAACAAAGTGCCCATATTTGTCACACCGGTAACATGTAATTCCCGATAAATCATGCTTTTTATCCATTTGCTTTTCGTTGTCTCGGGTTTTATTATCTTCTTTTTTTCCGCGATTTTAGGTGTTATCCCGACCACGACCATGCCCTCGCGACGAGTGGGATCCTTGACCTTGACCCCTACCAATTTCACGTCCATGGTTAGAAGAAGATTCAGATTGAGAAAACATTAACTTATCTAAATAATCGTTTACATCTTCTTCAACTTTGATCCTTTCTTCATAGGCTTTTAGTCTACTAACCACATCTTCATACCCGACCGTCTTCAAGTCCAAAACTTGTTTAAGCGAGGCTACAATTTGACTAAAACGCCTTGGCAGACTAGTAAGGAATTTCTTGAAAAGTTTTCGCCTCAATCTTTTCTCCCAATGTCGTCGCCTTAGAAGCAATAGACGATAAATTTGAGGCATACTCATCAATCATTCCGGTATCCCTCGTCTTTAAACCGTCGAATTCATTTATTAAGGTTTGAAGTCTTGCTTCTTTCACATGTTCTGCATCGAGATTTCTTGACTTAATTTGTGACAACCCGAACCTTCCCTTCACGTTCCATTATACGTTGTAATTATGTGAAAATAATAATTGTGATTATTAATTTAAATGGGTTATATAAATGAATGTTATGTGTAGATGATAGGGGCAATATTATTATTCCTCTTACTAGCCGCACACTATATCTATATACATGAAGGTTATGTGTTTGATATTGAATATATAGGTACGTAATTATATATTATAATGTGCAGCCGCACACCCCAGTCATCCCGCACACATTCCCCTCGGCCGCACACTCCTGTATCGGGTATTATCAGCCCAAGTCCACACTGGCACTCATGGTGATTGGGCCACAAATGGCCGCACACTTCATTAAATTGGACGACCGCACACCTGAACCGCACAGGTGTGTGCAGAATCTTTTTGGCAGTGTATATATGTCTACAATCATTTAACGGCAACAACCTTCAAGAAATATCCTCTCCTTTTCACAAAAATTCTCCTTTTTTTAGAAACTGTAGAACATTCCTCTTTCTTCTTGGAATTTGGCAGCGACATCATCTCTCCATTATCTCAACAACAGCTTACAATCATACTCTTAGAGCTTCATTTCCCTTTTTCTTTTATTTCACAATCTCTTGCATCTTAAACCTCCGGTTAGTATGACAACACCCTTTGATGCTTTTGTACATGATAATGTCTATGCTTGTTTGATCGCTTATCAATATGGCATGATTTATAACGATGATTCAAGTAGTGATAAAGAACATGCTTGACATTTGTTGTGAATGTGTGAAAGATGATTGATTTAAACTAGGGTGTTTGATGTTAATGTGTTAATGGTTTGATATGAGAGTCATAAATATGATTTTATGCTTCATGATAATGTGTTTGGCGATTAGACAAAGATCTAGGGTTTATGCTAGAATCATGATTCAATATTCTTTTGATTGTAAAAAATGCACAAATAGATTTTGTAGGATTAAAGGATGTTATGTACAAGAAGGATTCGTGATGAATGTTGATAATGTATAAGTCTAGATCCGTTTTGGGTGATTGTCTGATGATTTTCGTAGGCATAAATCTGCAATGATGATTGATGGAGTAGATCCAAGGATTTGTTCGTGTCATAGTGTGAATAAATATTGATGTTAATGATTTATTCACGATTGATGTTCATGTTAAATTTGCATTTGGTATATTTGATAGTATAAACCCGAATGTTTACTGTTTGGATAAATTGATATCGTACATTGATGTGCGCAAAATGCAACATATAAATTAAATCGAACAAGGCATAAAATCAACCCTTTTTCGGTACTAATGTTGGAAAAAGCATGTTACTTTGTTTACTTTTAATTTATAGGATCAAAAGAGCTTAAACGGATAAAAGGAACAAATTAACAGCATAAACCAACACACATACAAAGAAGGAGGATTGATACGACCTGCTGAACCCCCATCCACATCCAAAACAAAAAAAATAACAAAGACAGAAGCTTAAGCACGGGGCCATGCCCACCAGGCATGGGGCCGTGCCCAGTCAAGATTCCCTGCAGAAAAAGACAACAACAAAAGATAAACTAACACGGGTCTGTGCCAAGTCAACATGGGCTGTGGTCAACTCTAGGATTCGCAGAATCTGAGATAGTACAACAAGTACACTCACCATGGGGCCGTGCGTTGTCACCACGGGGAATGTTAGTGTGACAACTGGCATAAAACCGGTAATTTCCGTACACTTTAATTAATACTTAATGACTGAAATTATGTGCTTAAGTGTCAACATTATCTGATTATATGCTATACATGTGAATTCATGCACGTTTTATACTACAAGAAATTGCTTTATGCATTAATGATAGCGTTGCGTCAGAAATACTAGTAAACTCACCGGTAAGACACATTGTGTCAACAATTCTGCAGAAAGCAGTCAGACAATAGAATTGGAGCTTAGGTGTAGGTCCAACGTCAAAAATACATTAAAACCCAAGAGTATATACAAGGGTTAACATATAGACTTTCCGGAAGCTAAAATATGCACTAGAAAGCACCCGAAACGCACTTTAAATGCATAATTCTGCACAAATCAGCTATAATCAGCTTTTAACTTATAAATATAATGCAAAATTCATGTTTTATTATCCAGAATACCCTCCTAAGTGTTGGGAATTAAAAGGGTCACAAAAGGATACATAAAGGACACTAAACGGTGCAATTTAGCACTTTAACAAACCGGTATCTAACCGAACAACCAGACATTACCCGAAACATCAAAATATTACTAGAAGCATTGTTTTAATGTTTCTGAACTAGTTATGGTCCCCGAACACCATAACACCCCTTATAACATAATAACACAACAAGTCCCTAAAAATTACACATGAAAGCTAACTTGTTTATAAATTAGAGTTTGGAATTTACACATTACCCCCTTCCCTTTCATATATACGGTCATAAAGGGGTGGTCCCACCAAATATTTGCCAATATCTTGCAAAATCCCAATTGATATTCCTTGGATTCTATTTGATTTTATAAAGATCTTTTGAGATATGAAGTGATTATAAGTATGGTTCTTGGATTTAAAGATCATTTCATATCTTCACACTTCACCACTCCATCTCCCTCATACTCTCTCTCTCCCTCTCGGCCCTAGTAAGTGCCGCCACCACCTCCACCATATTGAACCACCATTTCATCCACCATTCATCCAAAATCAAGATCATTCCAAGGTGATAGAAGGTGTTGTATGAAGCTTGAAGCTTGTAGAACTTGAAGAAACTCCATAGCTTGCTTTCACCCATCATTTTCATCATCTTTTTTCTCTAGTGATCTTCCCTAGCTTTTGAGCTAGTTGTAAGCTTCTTGTTACTAGTTTTTATTTCTTATTTTGTTGGTTAAAAAGATGTATATTGTTGAGAATCACAAGAACACTAAAAGAACATAAACAAGAATCATAAGCATAAGCTCACATATAATGATTTATGGATGAAATGAGGTTGTTAAATACATGCATGACACTAGATTGTTATTTACTTGAAATTATGATGTTGATCATCATGAGGAGCTTGCTAGATTGTGATTAAACACATGATTTAGCAAGTTAGTGGATGATTATGTGTTAACCCAAGAAGATCATCCTCACTTATAAACATGAACTTGAAAATAAAATTATTTCTTGAAAAATAGTAAATAAAATGAGCTAGTAATTTTATGAACCTAAGATTCATGAACGATTTTCCAAGAAAACCAAGTTCAAAATATGATTTTTAGTAGAACTTGATTCTTACATAAATGTACATTGTTTTTGGTGATAAAATAAGTGTAAGAACACTTTGTTTACAAGAAGAGTTCAAAAGAATAATTTTTGTAGAATATGTTTACAAGTTGTAAACATCTAAAATTTTCAAGAAGGAAGTTTATTAAGAAATAAACACACTTTAAGGGGTAACTAAGTCTACTAAACATGCTACCAAGTTACTACAAGTTTTTAATATAAGTTCAAGTTCATGTTGTTATATACATTGTATAATTTTTACACTTGGGAAGTGTAGTTTGATTATTGATTGTTGTGATGATTTTAAAAGAAAATAAACACATGTTTTAAAAACATGGGAACCCTCCATTTTTAGGGGAAACCATGTTAAAATTTCTATAAATTTTGACACTTAGAAAAATATAAGTTTTGGTGAAACTTATTCCCTAAAAATTCACCCAAAAATATTTACCAAGGTTTCCCTAATTTTTTATGTAAACTTCAAGTTAAGAAATGATGATTGCTTCAAGATAAAAATGGATATTAAGTATGTATATTTTTTAGGGAAGATATATATATTTATTGGTCACCAAATTTTGTGCTAAGTGTATGTAATATGTATTGTGTGTAATAGTGTGTTAAGACTTGAAAATACACTAAATACTCATAAGGAGTAAAATATACAAGATACACATACAACATGCTTAGACAAATACAAGAGAATATATTTATGAAAATATATTTCTTAATAGATTAAATAACTTGGACAAGTTATGAACATAAAATGAAGTTTTGGACAAAATACATAATTCGGGTGAAAAATACAAGATACTTATATTTATTTGTGAGAAAATAATATAACTAAGATACATAGTTAAAAATATAAATTATTTTTAACACAAGAACAAATACATAAAAGATGGTGACTTGTACTTGTGCGATACAAGTCTAGTGACTAACATCAATAAAACACGTATAGGTCACGACGCTATTTAAGCAAACGCGATGAAGTTTACGGCGCAAGAAACACAAAGTTGTGAGTTCATGCTCCCCCTTTTCTTTTAACTGTTTTCAGTTTTATAACTTCGGGGGTGAAATACATGTTACAAATGTTACAATGTTTACAAATGGTATGATGGATACAAAAACAAGAAGCACTCTTGGTGATAACTAGTACCAAGTATGATGCGTTTTGAGGAATGATACGAGAAATCGTGTCACGAATAGGGTACCATAAGCACCATTAATCGTGTACATACTAAGACCGCAGAGCAAAAGGTTAGATCTAATGGGTTTTCGGGCAGCCACACTCTTGGTGAAAACTAGTATAGAGCAGTGCTTTTGTGTCTCCGTCGTGAATCGACAACTAGAAAAATGCCTATGGTTTGGTTTGCTTTGCTTCCTATGTCGTGTCACATGTTAATGGCCTGCAACCCATTAACAACTTGATACATACAGAAATACTTGATTTATACAAGATACATACCATGTTTTTCATACAAAGTATACAAATGTTCAATACAAGAACTGCATGAATTCACACCAACATTATGTTGACGTTTTTCCAAAAACTCACATGTATTTCAGGTAACTAAAGTGGATGTGCGCGCGGTCATACTCTTGCTCATGGATGTTGTTTATGTTTACCTTTGAATAAAGTTATAAACTCTTCAGACAAAATGTTGTCTTGTGATGTAAACACTTAAATTATGTTTTCAGTTATGTAATGTCATTGGTATTTGAAGTTATTTTTACGAGCATGTAGTATGTTTACCATTCGTATGCAATGAGAACCTTTCATGATCACACCTCGTGCTTCTGCCTTAGAAAGGGGTGTGACAGATTGGTATCAGAGCTGCGATTGTAGTGAACCAGGATTCCTTCTCGAGTCTAGTCTACAATCTCTAGGATTCTTTCACGAAAACAATTTTCAAAGAGTTTTCATTGCATAAAAATTTCCGCGACATCCACTACCTGAAACTGTTTACAAAGAGTCAAGAAAAGACATTACGAGACTTAGGGTGCACTGGAGTAGCACTTGTCTTGACTAGAAATTACTTGCAACTATGTGTGATAATTGATATATACATATGCTAGAAATAGAATATCTCAGGTACTCGTGACCTTACCTGAAAATAAATGGCCTACCTGAAAGAAGTGATACGAGGATGAAACGAACTGTGCGGACTATGCAAGGACTTATGTAATTATGGATGCATACATAATTATGGAATTCAGTGCACAGAAATCACAGCAAGTCTTGTCACGTATCATAAGAGATTCCTTCAATACAAGAAAAGGTCAAACATGAACACCCCTCCCCCAGCCTGTTAAATACTCTTCTGGAGTAATGATTTAGGGTATAAAGACATGAACCGCCTATGTGAAGTAAGATATTTGTCCTTTACATATATTAAACTTGCACTATGTGGTGATGTAACCCTTATGCATTTTGTTTATTTTGCAAACAATAATGTAACAAGTTGTCCTGATATGTGTAAAGACATCGGTGAATATCTTATGACACAACAGTATTTATCTATTTATGCATGCTTGTTGCTGTATGAATTGATACGTTTGGCGGATTGTTTGGTGTCACTTATGTGGTATATGCCTGTATATATATATATATATACTACTACTGTCTCGCATGACGATATCAAACAAATATCTAACCCTATTGTGTTGTGTTCTGTCAGAACATGGCACCCAGAAGAGCTGTGAACGCTCATGATCAACCTCCTCCTCCCCCACTGCCAAGAACTGCTGAAGAGCTAAACGCCCAACTGGAAGAAAGGATCTCCACAGCTATCGCCCAGTACGAGGCGAATCGTACTGAACAAAGTGGAGGACCAAGCAATGCTAAACGCAATGGGAATGGAGATTCATCTGGAGGCAACGCAGCTCAGGGCTGCACTTTCAAGCAGTTTCTCGACTGCAAACCACTAAACTACGATGGCACTGGAGGTGCAGTGGCGTTTGTACGCTAGATGGAGAAGACCGATGCCACTATCCACATGAGCAAGTGTACCGCAGATCAACAAGTCACTTTTGCTACTGGGTTGTTTGTTGATGAAGCTTTGACTTGTTGGAATTTGCAAGTCCAGACTCTGGGTGATGATGCTGCGTACGACATGACGTGGGATGCGCTAAAGGAACGTATGAGAGAAAAGTATTGCTCTCGGGCTGAACTCCAAAGGTTGGAGACTTTAACACCTCGAAAATTCACGTCCTATAATGTGTTGACACGTGTCATATGATTAAACGCGTGAAAGAATGTTATCGAAGGACTAAAGTTGACAAACATGAAAAGTATGTGAATATACGAGTTCTAAATGTCAACAGTGAATAAATACATTGTACATTAACCCTACATGATGCTCATACCTTCAAACGATTAAATCATGGATCATACGAAGCTAAAAGTGAGAGATTACAAACTACAGGGGTTAAATGTGTCAACATGTTTAAGTTATACCTCTGAGTGACCTTTTGACAAACCCGAAGCTTTGTAACGGTTAATTATGCTCACTAGAATGCACGATATAAATTTCATAAAGTATCGTTATCGTATGAGAAAGTTATGATCAAATTCGTATGCGAGGGGTTCAAAGCGTCAACGATGAAGTTTAGGACTTTTCGGGTGACAATAAAGTTAACCGAGGACTAAACAAAATGGGTATATGTCTTAAAGCCCCTATAAATCAATTTGGAGGGTTCAAGATGCAAGAAAATGAAGTCTAAACAAAGTTTGAAGAGCCAAGGATCAAAACGCAATAAATCAAAAATCTGATTTGATCAGACAAGGCCTCGCGCCACGCGAAGCCCTAGGGGGGGGGTCTACGCGTGCCGCGAAGGACTACCGGTTCCGCAAAAGTTGGGTTTTTGCCTGCTAAGTGCTTTCTACTCGACTTTTATCCGATTTTCCACATAATGGGCGACCCCTAAGTGACTCCTAGACATTTAGGGACACTTGTTAGTGATCAAACATCAGTTGTAGCATTGTGTGTCAATGATCCATGTGTTCTTGATCACTATATAAAGCTCCTAAGTTGCAAACATTCTTCACACCTTCATTCTTGTATTCCTGATCATTTCTGGAGCTCAAGACTTCTCTCAAGTGATCTCTGGTCGTTCATAGGACTCTTGTAAGTTTGCTTGTCCTTCCTTAGTTAAGTTTTTGCTTAGTTTAGCTTAAAAGTCAAACCGTCGTAATTAACGGTTGACTTCAAGATTAATCACTAATGGTCCAGTGATTAGTCGAATTGAAAGTAGTTATAAGTTGGTAATTATGTGGGTAATAAACCCTTAAAAGGGTTCCCCCTGATTCCCACTCTAACTAGGTCAAACTTGTTATTAAAAAGTCAACAGAATGCTTATTTTCTAATCTATGCATAATTAGCAATGTAGAACCCCTACAATCTGTTTGATCAATAATATAACTTGGTAATTAGTGTAAGAACATGTCTAAACATGTTCAACCCGACAATTTACTGTTTAGACCCAGTTCGGAACCGAAAGTCGCAAAGCTTTGACTTTTGCTTTGATTTCAGTTCTGACCCGTTTTGGTATGATTTAGAAATACCTAAGAGCTTCATTTGGACCAGGTTACATGCTAGTATAACCCTCTGTGATTATACACCATGGTTCATTAGTTAACCAATTAATACGCATGATTCTGTTAATTGCTCATATGTTGACCATTATGCCCTTTTCACCTTAAAACGTGATTTGTGAAAATGTAAAAGTGTAGAAACCTTAGTTACTGATATATAAACTTGTATGCAAAGTTTGACATCAGTTTGAGGTGTAGTTTGAGAGTTATGCTCATTAGCGTAAATTGAAAGCTTTATGTTAATTAAACGACATAATTGGCGTATGGCCTATCTAAGCCTACTTTTTGATATCAAACTTATTACCCACTGATGTAATATATTATTTTGGGATTTTTGAAGATTTTTAATTAATTTTAGGCTGAGCATAACTTATAGTCGTAGGCTTAATCCGGTAATTGTCGGTTTTGCCCTTACGGGCTATAAAATGAGTTTTACATATCTAATTGACTCCAAACCTTTTGCTACTGATTACATACGATAAATAAATTATTTTAAGCTTTCCGGAATAATAAAAATATCAGCTTTATGTATAGAACCCGGAAATGGCTTCTAATCGCCTAATTAAGCGTTTTTAACGCATAGTATGTACTAGAACTATTTTAAACATACAAGGGTTGATACCTACTGATATTTTAGGTAAATTATAATATTTTAACAGTAAGCGAAAGTTGTTAAACTCAGACTTCTGTTTTGAGCTTTTCGGCTTATGTGAAATTACCAAAATGCCCCTACGGTGCATAGTTTGGTTATAATTGATAAAATTCACATATACACTTTACCATACTGTTATAACTTAGTAAACTAAGTATTTTTGCTGATTATAGCAGACCTGTAACTCAGGTTAATACTTAGACTATTTTATAACCTTGAAAATGACCAAACTACCCCTACGGGGCATAGTTTGTGTTTAAGTTCGTTTCGGGCATAATAAAAGACATATTACTGATGTCACAACATATTTGAAGCATATTAACTTAGGAAATCTGTATATGGCTCTTACTTTCACCCGTTACGCTTATTACGCGTTCGGTTCGGTTTATGTAACTAGTTTACATAAATTAGCCGAAACGGGTCAAACCTTATCAGTTTTATCTAAAAATCCAGAACGTGTATGAAATACCCATATTAAGCAAGTCTCCGAACTTGTCGGGTCTAAATCACATTCTATCCGGTCTTCGCTTAATCGTGCGTACGAACCGTATCTTTGAAACTAACTGGTCTAAGCTTAAGCTTAATTAAAGACGTTAGGATTCTAATAGGTTATTATAAACCTTCGTTCCAGATTAGGAGGACCACTAAAAGCTACTTGCATTTGCTTATTGTGATTATTACGTTGCTCAGGTAAATACTTTTAACTTATTTTCCCTATACGGGCTTGGGTTACGGTATATAAAATACCGCTTGGTCGGGCATCAAATCTTCCATCGTTTGGTGGTTAATTGAATAATTTGATCGGCCCGTTTAAATAGTTTTGTTTGCTTAAAGCCTTTGGGGGGTTAATGACCATGTCCCGGATATCCCTGGCATCATTTTACGAAATGGCCACGACTTAAGCGCGGGGTGTAGGCGTACACCCGTCAGTGTATAAAAGAATAATGTGGTGTGTCTATTGATCTTTAACCCTGACACGATCCGGGCTACTGAACGCATAAGGAACATGTAATTCATTTACAAGATTATATATTTAAATAATTCTCCCAAGTTATAAAATGTTTATGCCACGTGCATCCAAATCAATTTTTAATCATTTTTCCAAAATGAGTCAGTTGATTGTATTTACCAGTGTAAACTGACGTATTTTCCCAAAAAGATTAAATGCAGGTACTAAGCGTAATTGGCTGGGATTTCTCCTTAGCATCAATAGAAGTCTCGCAAGCTTAAGATGCCTAAAGTCTGCTGAACTACTATTTATTTTCGATCCGTCTGTGGATAAACAATCGACTGTTGTGATACACGATATTACAATATTATATTCGGTTGAATTATATTTTTCATTTGCTTCCGCTGTGCATATTAAATATTGTGTTGTTTGACTATTATGTTGCCAACCACGTCACGATACTCCCCACCGGGCCCACCGGTGACACGTAGAAATCGGGGTGTGACAGGTTGGTATCAGAGCCAACACTGAGTGAATTAAACACTAGCCTTTTGTGTTTAATCTCAGATACACAATTGCACATTTCAAAAAACTTTCGAGTCTAGACAAATAACATAGGACAAATTCTACTTTGTATGATTTTGTTGTCCTTTATTTTATTTTATATATTCTTGTCGTTATCTTATGTTTCATTGACAGGATTAATTATGCCGCCAAGATTCTTTAGACGTAGAGGACGAGGCAAGGTGCCAATCACCGCCCCCAATGACGACGAGGGAGGACCTTCGCGTATGCGAGCTCCTTCTACCACCGAGAGTGACGATCCTCGACAGAACCGGAGGAATCTTTTTGAACCTGCAAGGCGATCTGTTTCGCATAGTTCGACGCCTCCAGTTCATAACTCTTATGGGCCACATTCGGAAAATGAGCCCAACAACCCACAACCATCCTACATACCTTTACAGCGATCTTTATCGCGCCATTCTTTTGGTGACCCTACACCTGTTTTTAGGGGCCGGTTTAACCCGGCTAATTATATACAAGAACCAGTGGGTTTTAACCCATTGGAACCGGAGGACCACTTCTCGGGAGACAACGCTATGGATATGGACGAGGACACGGATCCCGTTGAACCTGCCAGTGGTACACTGAACCATCCCATTGAGATCTCGGATGGATCTTCTTTTCACGGATCACCCTACGGTGGTCCAGACAGCTTCCAGGCGAGGTTTACTCAGCACGAGTGGTACTTCACACCCTCGCATCATTCGTCGCCTCATCAACAGCAGCAGCAGCAGGATCCCTCTGTGGATTCACGGTTTGTGGCAGTCACGCCACCGCCACCAGTTCAGCCGGCGCCTCCGCAACCGCCAAGGCGTATGAGAACCGGAGCGCGGATGTCCGCGCGAGGAGGAGATTTTCATTTCAGCTCTCCTCCACAATCAAGTGGCTGCCATTATCCGCCACTTCAAGAAGATCCACAAATGGGTGGACCTTCGAACCCCGTTGCACAGCAACCACCACCGATGGGTTTTGATAACCCGATACCAGCATACACGGGTTCTATGATGTACAACCCGTTTGGGCCGCCGACTCACACCAACTACGGTTACGCTGAGGCCGACCCATACATGGTAGCGTCCAATTACAACGCCATTAACCCTGAAGGACCGTATGGAGCTCCTTGGGGAGCAGGGTACCCAACCCAGGGGTACCAGATACCTGCCAGACCTATTATACGGACGCAATCGCAGCCGCCATGGTTTTCTCCCCCAGAACGGTAGGAAATTCTTCAGAGGCTAGACCAGGTTGAGCAAGACTTTCACCGCGATCGCAGGGAGCGACAGACTTTCTTCCAAGGATTGACAAGCCTAATAAAAGGGAAGAGCAAGAAGGACCATTGAATCCTTCCACTGTGGTTGTAATTTCCTTATATCATTTGAGCCCCTGCGTGGGCCTGTCTTGCTGTATTAGCCCCTGCGTGGGTATGTATGTATGTTTGTTTGTTTTGACCCCTGCGTGGGTCTATCTTTCTATTAACCCCTACGAGGGTATGATGTTTGTTTAAGTCCCTGCGTGGACTAGTATGTTGTTTGACCCCTGCGTGGGTATGTTGCTTTGTTAAAAAGTCCCGTTTAGGGCGAGATGTAACCTATTAATAATTAATGGGATGTTAAATTTATAGATTTCATTCTTGCCATTATATGCATAAATATTATATATGAAATAAATAAATCAAAATCATTCCTTTTAATAAAAATCTGCCTAATAATTATTTAATAAGAATCTTAAGAGTGAAACCTAGCCTGAGTGTCATTTTGAAGACCTGGCCATGATGGTAAGACCTGTTTAAAAGATTCAAATCCCTGTTAACATCTGTAAACGTGTTAACACTCCTGGCAGATGTGATCCGTTAAAATCACACACGTCATTCTTATATAAGGCTTCTTTAAAAGATTCCTAACCCAACTAAATGATCTCTGAATCATGGGTTTCAATCATCAATTAAGATGATCATATTTTGACCGTACGTGGTAATATAGCGCCTACGGGCCCTGCTCATTTCCATATGAGCCAAAAGACAGTGGTAGCGATGACTCCCTGTCAGATAAAGGTAATGAACTAGGTTCAAACCGTCATGCTTTGATTCTCTGAAATCATAGCTTATAAATTTATAAATGTCCTTGTGACTAGGCCTGTTGTGCCAGTATACCCTCATGCTTTGATTCTCTGAAATCATAGCTTATAATTTATAAATGTCCTTGTGACTAGGCCTGTTGTGCCAGTATACCTTCATGCCTTGATTCTCTGAAATCATAGCGTATAATTTATAAATGTCCTTGTGACTAGGCCTTTTGTGCTATTAATAAAACTGTTATTGTTTTACAATTAGGATAAATTATAATAGAAATCCTAAATAAATGTGATTAATAAATTAACCAAATATGGTATCTGTTACCATGGTTAATGAATTGCCATAAAAGACAATTCCATAATAAACTCCTAAATAAACTATTGTCCTTGTTTTATGTAACAGTTCAATTAAAATGGCTAATTCGGACGAAATTAATAGCCATCCAGTGGAGAATAACGATAACGCCCGAATTAATTTAACGGGTGCTGAATTAAAAGCGTTGGTAGACGACGCAGTTACAAAGGCCTTGGAGCGGCAGTACGAAGAGTATAGTGGGACTCGAAGTAGGACCCTATCTACTCCGCATTCGAAGCCACCTTCCAAGAAGGACGAACCGAAGAAAGATGATGATCGACACTCCTCAAACCACCACAGTGCTCCATCTCAACAGGTTGTACTAAATCAAGAACCCCGTAGTAAGGGTTGCTCCTATAAATACTTTGTTTCATGCAAGCCCAGAGATTTCACTGGGGAAAAGGGAGCCATTGACTGCATGACGTGGTTAGATGAGATGGATACGGTAGTGGATATCAGCGGGTGCGCTGAGAGGGATATAGTCAAGTTTGTGTCGCAATCTTTTAAGGGTGAAGCTTTAGCCTGGTGGAGATCACTGATTCAAGCCACTGGGAAAATCCCATTGTACAACATGTCTTGGGAACAATTAGTTGCCCTCATCAGGGAAAATTAGTGCCCCCAGCATGAGGTTGAGAAGATAGAGTCTGCTTTTCTATCGTTGGTAATGACAAACCTTGACTGTCAAGCTTACCTCACGTGCTTCAACACAATGTCCCGGTTGGTTCCGTATCTGGTGACCCCGGAACCAAAGAGAATAGCTCGTTTTATCGGTGGTTTAGCCCCCGAGATAAAGGCAAGCGTGAAGGCCTCTCGACCAGCTACTTTTAGATCTGTAGCTGACATATCATTGTCCCTCACTCTGGATGCGGTCAGGCAAAGATCGCTGAGGAACAAAGATGCTGAGAAGAGAAAACATGAAGATGATAATTCACGGAGGTCGAGCAAGAAGCACCATGGAAACGGTGACAACAAGAAGGGGTCTGAGTCAAGGAAAGATGGGCATCAGTCTAGTGAGAAGCCCAAGTGCAAGATTTGCAAGAAACAGCACTTTGGAAAGTGCAGACTCGATTCGAACTCGCAAAGAACTTTTGCTTGCGGGATATGCAAGTCCAAGGAACACAAGACCTTGGATTGCAAAAAGCTGAAGGATGCAACTTGCTACAGCTGTAATGAGAAAGGGCACATTAAAACCAACTGCCCTAAATACGCCAAGAAGCTTGAAGGGCCAAGAAGACCAATACTAGGGTCTTTAGAATGGATGCAAGGGAAGCGGTTCTAGACGACAACGTAATTACAGGTACTTTCTGTGACACCTGTGTCACTTCAACCATCAAACAAATGCCAAACCAGTGAAATATTGTATTTCATACTTGGGATTTGTAAAACTATGTGTATCATTTACACATATCAATTCTTGTTCGATTTCAAACTCTATATCGCTTTCTGGAAGGTTATACGCGCACTGATGCGTAAATATAACCAGTTTAATGCAACGAACACTCCGGAATAGTGACATATACTTAACATACCTTAAATAACCTTTACATAACTTAGAAATAAGTTTTGAGGGCTTTGGTATTGCAAAAACAAGTTAAATCACTTACAGGGACTAAAGTTGACAAACTGCGAAAGTATGCCAATTTGAACTGTAACAGACATTCCGGAACATGACCATAAGTTAAACATACCATAAATATCCTTTACATAGCTTAGAAATAGGCTTTGAGGGGTTAGGTGTGCTAAAATAAACTTTTGTGTCATTCAGGGACTAAAAGCGTCAAAAAGTGCACAAGTTTGCACTTTCGCGCATAACTTACGTTCTGAATACATCCGGACATCCAAAAATTTATGTAAGCACTAAAATATTTTATTTTAGTGTTTGGCATGAGAAAAATTCATTCGTCGTGTCATTTGGATCGTTTTTCGCGCTTGTGCGCATTCCGTCGTAATTAACCGAACATCACGATCGTACGACCAAACGAACCGACATCCGACATATTTTTTGAGCACATTTTAAGTTCCCTATACTTTAACTTCATTTTTGAGCTTTGAAATGGGGTTAACGGGGCTTAAACGTGTCAAAAATGCATCGAAAACCAAGTTTAGGGGCTGCAGGGACCAAAACTGTAATTCTGCCAAACTTTTGCCCTACGATGCGTATGAGTTTTTGCCCTACGGTGCGTATGGGTTCTGCAGATCAGATTAGATTAAACAGTCAGCAGATTTCCAGCTGTTTAATCCTCAACCACAAATCCACACTTGACCTTTCAGCACATTAAGGATCATTTTCAGTAACCATAACATTTTGACAAATGTACGCACAAGATTTAGGCACGATATTCGACAAACGATCTTAACGGTTCTCCGAATACTATAAATACCCAACCCATTCCATAGCCAAAACCACTAGAATCTGATTAAAAAGACTCTAAGTTGAAACCATTGTTTCATACCTGAGTTATTTTGATCTAGATTAGCATTCGGGGACCCTTCGTAAGTATTCTTTCGTTCTTTTATTGCTTTTCGAGTCCGAAAGTCAAACTTTGTTTGACTTTCTGCATTGACCAGTTTATGGTCGATGCGAAGTTCATTTGAACTTCATAACGTGAGCGTGATCACGATGGTTATAATCCCTAGTGACTATACCTACTGATTACCACGTTATCTAGGCTCAGTGACGAGCCGTAGTTTCGGTCAGAATACGTATTCTTGCGTATTTTGTAACCAAACTAATTATGGGTATCAAAACCGTTTGTTTTGATACCAAACCTGTTTTCTAAACTTAGTTAAGCATGTTTTAACATGCTTAGCTCGTCACTTTAGTTTAGTGCTTATATAGGGTCGTAAGGTAAGCGATCTAAACAATCGCTTATACTTTCGAACCTGACCCATTTGGTCGATCTTTAGGATCCGACCAAACACGTTAGGTGACCATAGTATATATGGAATAACCTTCCGAGGTTATACCTTATGGTCACGACGTTTAGTTAGTTGTATGATAGGTAGTTTATATGCCTTAGGTAAACTACCAAAATACCCCTTTGATGCCAAAATTCATTTTAAACATATATAACATAACTTTTGACATCTAAACTGACTTGACAACCATATTAGACATGTTAAGGCATATATTACTTGTCATAGGACTAGTTAGGCGGTCCGAACGCGTTTCACGCGAACGATGCGATAAAGTAGCATAAGCTACCTAAACGGGTCGTAATGGGTCACAAGCACTTAGGTTAGGTTTCATTTAGTATGTAGGCTTTAACAAACCATACTACATGAGTTCCCATACTCATTTGGTTTACGAGCCCTCATTCTATCCGATCTTCCGATTTAGGTCCGGTTTATTAATGTAGTTACCTATATTAGGTGCCGTTTGATATTCCGTGATCTCTAGCATTGCTTGGTGGTTATCTTAGGACTTCTGAGCAATCTCAAGTGAGTACATAGACCCCTCTTTTACTGTTTTCCAAACGTTTTGGGGTGGAACACATGTGCCTACTTGTTACTTTCGTGCTTTCCTGTTTTCACATCATATACCTGCTATGTTCGTTAGTACATTATAGTACATGATTTTCATTACATTTCATACTAGGTGTGCCCATTGTGTGCATTACTTAGTACATCGTTTTACATTACATTTCATGCTAGGTGTGCCCATTGTGTGCATTACTTAGTACATCATTTTACATTACATTTCACGCTACGTATGTTCATTTGATTACATACTTAGTGCATCGTTTTCACATGCTTACATTTTGGATACATATTACATGATTTTCATTGATCATGCATTTCCACAGGACATAACTTTGATTTAAACCAAGTTTTACTTCAATATTATGTTCTTGTGCATATGGTTTAGTTGATGCATTTCACTAGCCATACATATCATTTTGGTTACATATTACATGGTTTACATTTGACACATAAACACTTTTGACATTGGTTATACATTATATGATTTACATCTTAACATAAACATTTTAACATATTGTTTCAATACATTTGGAAGTTGGTTTAAACATAGACATCTTACATTGTTTGGTTTGGTTTGAGTTAGTGATTAAGTAACGAGGCATGTGTAATATGATACAAGCATGGTGGATACGCCGCTGGTACTTCCTATATATAAGTGTTTGTATGGTATTACATATCGTAGCGTTATTTGAATCATTTCAATTTGAGACATAGAACATTTTATACAAATAACATACTTTTCACAAGACAATGATTTACAAACAACTTATCTTATACAAACTCATTTTACATGGTTATTCATTTAACCTTACATTTATTTATACATATCATCTGATCTTATCGTTTTTCAAATGATTTACAAACAAAGCAAATTACAAGGTTCATGACTAAACATTTTCTCAAACATAAGTCATGAAACCTATTTTCACAAAACCTATGTATCTCACAGGCATTTTTATGCTGACGTACCTCTTTTCACATGTGTTTTCAGGTGATGATGTATAGGACTTATCAAGACATACTTAGACGGACCCGTGCCTTAGCAACTTAAAACGAGACAATAACTAGTTAATTTATGTTATGTACCCTTTGTTTCTTGTTTAAACAATGTAAACTCTCATGTTTGATTAATAAAACAAAACTTTAATTGCCATGGATTTGAAACGATTAATTCTGTTACAACACTCCCCGACGTTTCCGCCACGTTTTGTATGTTCTACGTGGTCGGGGTGTGACAGAAAAGATGGTATCAGAGCCAATGGTTATAGGGAATTAGGTTATTAGTAATGCTTTGACCTAGTCTATAACCTTCTTAGGACCCTAACGCGAGTTTACTTGCGTTTAGTCATAAAACAATACCGTCACCTATCCTTAGGCGACTACCACAACAAGAACATAATTTTCAAAACCGCTTTGAAAACTAATCATCTGTTCTAGGATGATTTATTACAAGGTTTTGAACCCTCTATTGTAAGGTTTTAAACCCTCTGTTATATGGTTTTGAACCCCTTTGAATTTTCAAAATCTCGTCAAGGTTTTGGGTTTTAAATAATGTGAACACGTGCAAACTGGAAGGGTGAATGCCTGTATTCTGGGTTTTCTGTCTAGGCAAGCACTTCGTATACATCTCATCAGACGCGAGACCAGTTGTGCTTACCTGGGAATCCTTGGGATGAGTGTTCACTTATAGGCGAGCATGTCTTCGCGATACATTATTTTTGACCTATTTACTTTGATTAATCATCGAGGTCGTTTGTTGCTTTGTAGTAACAAACAAATGACCACTATCCTTTCTTTCATCAGATTTGTTTCATCACATTCTTTTCGTCTAAATTCACTCACTCGTTTCCTTTCATGTTTCCTCTTTTAGAATGCCTCCACGACGCGAAAATCCGGTATCTATTGACGATCTGGCAGCTGTCATTACACAGCAAATAACTGCTGCAATTCCGACCATCGTTGCCCAATGTCACCAAGCTATCAACAACAATAATGCCCTCTGCAACTTCAAGACGTTCAACTCGGCTAAGCCATCAAAGTTTTCTGGGACTCAAGGAGCGACTGCACTTCTGCAATGGTTCGAGAGTCTAGAGAGCACCTTCAGGCATGTTCAATGTCCAAACGAGCGAAAGGTAGATTTCGCATCTAGTGTATTTGAGAAACGAGCTTTGACGTGGTGGAACGGTGTGGTGAGAGATAGGGGTGCCGAAGTGGCACTGGCCCAAACTTGGGAAGAACTTCGAGCACTGATGATGAAGGAATTCTGTCCTCGTCATGAGATCAGGGCATTGGAAAGGGAATTCGATGATCTTAAGCAAGACAGCGGTGAACATCGAGCATACACCGATAGATATGAGGAGCTGAGCCTGTTGTGTCCTACCATGGTTACGCCTTTGGATAAGGCGATCGAAAAATACATTGATGGTCTCCCTGACTCAGTTCAGGACATTGTTACTGGTAGTAACCCCACTACGGTTAGGCAGGCCATTGAGCTATCTGCAACCTTGACTGAATCTCAGATCAGGAAACGTAAGCTTTTCCGAAAGGGTGACAAGAAACCGGTCGAGGAATCGAAGCCAATCGAGGAATCAAAGACCATGGATGAACAGTCTGGATCCCTTGAGCGGTCAAAGAAGCGAAAGGCTTCTCAAAACTTTGCCATGGTTACTCACAATGATCAAGCCGTCCCCAACCAACCAGCTCAACCCCGTACTAGGAAGCCATACAATGGAACTTCACCCTTGTGCAACCAATGTGGCCTACATCATCATGCCAATCTGAAGTGCCGCGAATGCCAAATTTGTGGACGTAAAGGTCATACAACAAAAGTTTGCGTAGCAGCAGTTGCACCAAATCAAGCTAACAACAATCCTGCTCAAGCTCGTTTTCCACCAGGTTCTTGCTACAAGTGTGGCGAGATGGGACATTTCCGAAGAAATTGCCCAAAGCTTGCTAATGCTAATCCAGCACAGAGATGAGCATCTGACCGACTAGAAGACAACACTCTTTAGAAATAATCACATCTTATGTATTATTTTCTTTTGTTGTCAAGGTCCATGAAACAGTCGTTAACATTGTTTATAAATAAATCTTTTATTTACATTGCAATGTATTTATGTGGTTGTATGCATAAACAACATATCCCTTACAATACAGACAATCAAGGAATCGTATTCCTTGAAAAACCAAACTACCCCCAAAAATTCTTCCATTTTACATTCTCTTGCGTTTTCCACAAAGGTCCTAAGTACCCGTCTCTTGCAAAGAAACGAAGTACAAGGTGCAAGTTATAATTCTGTACGAATACCCCAAGTACCACTATAAATTCTTAATAGGGTACCCAAGGGTATTTCCGTATGTCCTAAATTATTGTGTACCTTAATTCGAATATTGCGTTTTCCTGAAAACGAAAATCGAATTTTTGGTAGATCATCCTATCTTCATGGATGGATTCTTGAAATAATTAAAGTGCCAAATGAAATCCACGAATTGGATTCCTGGTGTACTTTAAGTATCCACGTCCAAAGATAACAAATTAATAACCAAGTTAAACAACTATGTGATTATGTGCTTATGTGTTTCCTTTTATGTTTTTGGTGTAATCCAAGTTTTGTTATCCAAATCCTCGTAGAATCTTCCATATCTTTGTATAAGGAAATTCATAGTAGGATATCCAAAGGTACTATATTAAATCCTCAATGGGCTTTTACGTAATAGTAAAGACCCTCGGATTATATTGTACTATTCCATAATTAGACCCCTGAGTGGTCTAGTTAAACAGATTGATCCAAAAATCTGGTTAGGAATATCATGTGATGAGATAGCTAAAAGGACTCCTTGGTGGCCTAATTAAAAAGATCAATTGTCGATCTAATTAAAAGGACCCTATGGTAGTCTAGTCACACTCATCACATGTTTGATTTTCCTCCCCTAAAACATTTCAAGACAAACTGTGCGGACTATGCAAGGAGTTACGTAATTATGGATGCATACATAATTATGGAATTCAGTGCACAGAAACCACAACAAGTTTTGTCATGTATCTGGAGTTAACCATGTTCATTTTTGTTTCTGAAGAAATGGTGAAAAATGACTCATTCTGTTCATTTTTGTTTCTGAAGAAATGGTGAAAAATGACTCATTCTGTTCATTTTTGTTTCTGAAGATGTTGTGAAAAATGACTCATTCTGTTCATTTTTGTTTCTGAAGATGTTGTGAAAAATGACTCATTCTGTTCATTTTTGTTTCTGAAGAAATTGTGAAAAATGACTCATTCTGTTCATTTTTGTTTCTAAAGAAATGGTGAAAAATGACTCATTCTGTTCATTTTTGTTTCTGAAGAAATTGTGAAAAATGACTCATTCTGTTCATTTTTGTTTCTGAAGAAATTGTGAAAAATGACTCATTCTGTTCATTTTTGTTTCTGAAGATGTTGTGAAAAATGACTCATTCTGTTCATTTTTGTTTCTGAAGATGTTGTGAAAAATGACTCATTCTGTTCATTTTTGTTTCTGAAGATGTTGTGAAAAATGACTCATTCTGTTCATTTTTGTTTCTGAAGAAATTGTGAAAAATGACTCATTCTGTTCATTTTTGTTTCTAAAGAAATGGTGAAAAATGACTCATTCTGTTCATTTTTGTTTCTGAAGAAATTGTGAAAAATGACTCATTCTGTTCATTTTTGTTTCTGAAGATGTTGTGAAAAATGGCTCATTCTGTTCATTTTTGTTTCTGAAGAAATGGTGAAAAATGACTCGTCTGTTCATTTTTGTTTCTGAAGATGTAGTGAAAAATGACTCATTCTGTTCATTTTTGTTTCTAAAAATGTTGTGAAAAATGACTTATTCCGTTCATTTTTGTTTATGAAGATGTTGTGGAAAATGACTCATTCTGTTCATTTTCGTTTCTAAAGAAATCGTGGAAAATGACTCGTTTCGTTCATTTTCATTAACTCATTTCCGTTCATTTTCGTTGCTGAAGAATATCCATCGAGGGAAATGAATATCCTTGTTTCTTCCTTCATGTTCCATTTTCTAAAGAATGCCTGTTGAAAATAACTCCGTTCATTTTTCCTTTCTGAAAAATTTCCGTTAAAGAGAAATTACAGGATTATGCCTTACCTATCTCTGGTGGTTATTTGACACAAAGTCACAAATGGGCTCCTACGAATTAATTTCGGGATGAAATTTCCTAAAGTAGGGGAGACTGTGACACCTGTGTCACTTCAACCATCAAACAAATGCCAAACCAATGAAATATTGTATTTCATACTTGGGATTTGTAAAAATATGTGTATCATTTACACATATAAATTCTTGTTCGATTTCAAACTCTATATCGCTTTCTGGAAGGTTATACGCGCACTGATGCGTAAATATAACCAGTTTAATGCAACGAACACTCTAGAATAGTGACATATACTTAACATACCTTAAATAACCTTTACATAACTTAGAAATAAGTTTTGAGGGCTTTGGTATTGCAAAAACAAGTTAAATCACTTACAGGGACTAAAGTTGACAAACTGCGAAAGTATGCCAATTTGAACTGTAACAGACATTCCGGAACATGACCATAAGTTAAACATACCATAAATATCCTTTACATAGCTTAGAAATAGGCTTTGAGGGGTTAGGTGTGCTAAAATAAACTTTTGTGTCATTCAGGGACTAAAAGCGTCAAAAAGTGCACAAGTTTGCACTTTCGCGCATAACTTACGTTCTGAATACATCCGGACATCCAGAAATTTATGTAAGCACTAAAATATTTTATTTTAGTGTTTGGCATGAGAAAAATTCATTCGTCGTGTCATTTGGATCGTTTTTCGCGCTTGTGCGCATTCCGTCGTAATTAACCGAACATCGCGATCGTACGACCAAACGAACCGACATCCGACATATTTTTTGAGCACATTTTAAGTTCCCTATACTTTAACTTCATTTTTGAGCTTTGAAATGGGGTTAACGGGGCTTAAACGTGTCAAAAATGCATCGAAAACCAAGTTTAGGGGCTGCAGGGACCAAAACTGTAATTCTGCCAAACTTTTGCCCTACGATGCGTATGAGTTTTTGCCCTACGGTGCGTATGGGTTCTGCAGATCAGATTAGATTAAACCGTCAGCAGATTTCCAGCTGTTTAATCCTCAACCACAAATCCACACTTGACCTTTCAGCACATTAAGGATCATTTTCAGTAACCATAACATTTTGACAAATGTACGCACAAGATTTAGGCACGATATTCGACAAACGATCTTAACGGTTCTCCGAATACTATAAATACCCAACCCATTCCATAGCCAAAACCACTAGAATCTGATTAAAAAGACTCTAAGTTGAAACCATTGTTTCATACCTGAGTTATTTTGATCTAGATTAGCATTCGGGGACCCTTCGTAAGTATTCTTTCGTTCTTTTATTGCTTTTCGAGTCCGAAAGTCAAACTTTGTTTGACTTTCTGCATTGACCAGTTTATGGTCGATGCGAAGTTCGTTTGAACTTCATAACGTGAGAGTGATCACGATGGTTATAATCCCTAGTGACTATACCTACTGATTACCACGTTATCTAGGCTCAGTGACGAGCCGTAGTTTCGGTCAGAATACGTATTCTTGCGTATTTTGTAACCAAACTAATTATGGGTATCAAAACCGTTTGTTTTGATACCAAACCTGTTTTCTAAACATAGTTAAGCATGTTTTAACATGCTTAGCTCGTCACTTTAGTTTAGTGCTTATATAGGGTCGTAAGGTAAGCGATCTAAACAATCGCTTATACTTTCGAACCTGACCCATTTGGTCGATCTTTAGGATCCGACCAAACACGTTAGGTGACCATAGTATATATGGAATAACCTTCCGAGGTTATACCTTATGGTCACGAGTTTAGTTAGTTGTATGATAGGTAGTTTATATGCCTTAGGTAAACTACCAAAATACCCCTTTGATGCCAAAATTCATTTTAAACATATATAACATAACTTTTGACATCTAAACTGATTTGACAACCATATTAGACATCTTAAGGCATATATTACTTGTCATAGGACTAGTTAGGCGGTCCGAACGCGTTTCACGCGAACGATGCGATAAAGTAGCATAAGCTACCTAAACGGGTCGTAATGGGTCACAAGCACTTAGGTTAGGTTTCATTTAGTATGTAGGCTTTAACAAACCATACTACATGAGTTCCCATACTCATGTGGTTTACGAGCCCTCATTCTATCCGATCTTCCGATTTAGGTCCGGTTTATTAATGTAGTTACCTATATTAGGTGCCGTTTGATATTCCGTGATCTCTAGCATTGCTTGGTGGTTATCTTAGGACTTCTGAGCAATCTCAAGTGAGTACATAGACCCCTCTTTTACTGTTTTCCAAACGTTTTGGGGTGGAACACATGTGCCTACTTGTTACTTTCGTGCTTTCCTGTTTTCACATCATATACCTGCTATGTTCGTTAGTACATTATAGTACATGATTTTCATTACATTTCATACTAGGTGTGCCCATTGTGTGCATTACTTAGTACATCGTTTTACATTACATTTCATGCTAGGTGTGCCCATTGTGTGCATTACTTAGTACATCATTTTACATTACATTTCACGCTACGTATGTTCATTTGATTACATACTTAGTGCATCGTTTTCACATGCTTACATTTTGGATATATATTACATGATTTACATTGATCATGCATTTCCACAGGACATAACTTTGATTTAAACCAAGTTTTACTTCAATATTATGTTCTTGTGCATATGGTTTAGTTGATGCATTTCACTAGCCATACATATCATTTTGGTTACATATTACATGGTTTACATTTGACACATAAACACTTTTGACATTGGTTATACATTATATGATTTACATCTTAACATAAACATTTTAACATATTGTTTCAATACATTTGGAAGTTGGTTTAAACATAGACATCTTACATTGTTTGGTTTGGTTTGAGTTAGTGATTAAGTAACGAGGCGTGTGTAATATGATACAAGCATGGTGGATACGCCGCTGGTACTTCCTATATATAAGTGTTTGTATGGTATTACATATCGTAGCGTTATTTGAATCATTTCAATTTGAGACATAGAACATTTTATACAAATAACATACTTTTCACAAGACAATGATTTACAAACAACTTATCTTATACAAACTCATTTTACATGGTTATTCATTTAACCTTACATTTATTTATACATATCATCTGATCTTATCGTTTTTAAAATGATTTACAAACAAAGCAAATTACAAGGTTCATGACTAAACATTTTCTCAAACATAAGTCATGAAACCTATTTTCACAAAACCTATGTATCTCACAGGCATTTTTATGCTGACGTACCTATTTTCACATGTGTTTTCAGGTGATGATGTATAGGACTTATCAAGACATACTTAGACGGACCCGTGCCTTAGCAACTTAAAACGAGACAATAACTAGTTAATTTATGTTATGTACCCTTTGTTTCTTGTTTAAACAATGTAAACTCTCATGTTTGATTAATAAAACAAAACTTTAATTGCCATGGATTTGAAACGATTAATTCTGTTACAACACTCCCCGACGTTTCCGCCACGTTTTGTATGTTCTACGTGGTCGGGGTGTGACACTTTCCTTGTAAATGATGTCTATGCAAGAGTACTTTTTGATTCAGGCGCTGATAAGTCTTTCGTTGATAATAAGTTTTGTGAATTGCTGAAATTACCTGTCAAAACCTTAAGTGTGAATTATGAGGTGGAGTTAGCAGATGGCACCCTAGAAACCGTCTCTACTGTGTTAGATGGATGTGTTATATCCATTAAGAACCACTCTTTTCCTCTATCCCTACTTCCATTTAAGTTAGCCGGTTTTGACATAGTTTTGGGTATGGACTGGTTATCTCATAACCAGGCCCAAATTGTCAGCAACAAGAAACAAGTGGTGATAAAGACTCCGTCTGGTGAATCACTTACCATTCGGGGAGATACCCAGTATGGGCTGCCTGAGCAAGTGAGTATGCTCAAAGCTTCAAAGTGTTTAAAGAGGGGTTGTGTCATCTACATGGCACAGGTGATTATTGATGAGCCTAAACCGAAGATTGAAGACATCCCCATCATTTCTGAATACCCCGAAGTTTTTCCGGAAGAACTACCTGGTTTGCCACCAGATAGGCAAGTGGAATTCAGGATTGATATCATCCCTGGAGCAGCACCTGTTGCTAGAGCACCTTATAGGTTGGCGCCCACAGAGATGAAGGAATTGAGAACGCAATTAGATGAATTGCTAGCTAAAGGTTTCATTAAACCTAGTTCGTCTCCATGGGGAGCACCATTCTTGTTTGTCAAGAAGAAGGATGGATCGATGCGTCTGTGCATCGATTATCGTGAGCTTAATAAGGTCACAATAAAGAATAGATATCCTTTGCCCAGAATCGACGATTTGTTCGATCAATTGCAAGGGGCAAGTTACTTCTCCAAGATTGACTTAAGGTCAGGCTACCACCAACTGAAGGTTAGAGATGAAGACGTACACAAAACTGCATTTAGGACTCGTTATGGTCATTACGAGTTCCTAGTGATGCCTTTTGGGCTCACTAATGCACCTGCCGCATTCATGGATCTCATGAATCGCATTTGCAAGCCTTACTTAGACAAGTTCGTCATCGTTTTCATTGAAGACATTCTTATCTACTCGAAGAACCAAGCTGACCATGAGAAACACCTTCGATGTATTCTCAAACTCCTACATCATGAGAAACTCTATGCCAAATTCTCTAAGTGTGAATTCTAGCTTCGAGAAGTCCAATTCCTTGGACACGTGGTTAGCGAGCGTGGTATCCAAGTGGATCCCGCTAAGGTTGAAGCAGTTATGAACTGGAAAGAGCCAAAGACGCCTACAGAGATTCGTAGCTTCCTGGGATTGGCAGGATATTATAGGCGTTTCATTGAAAATTTTTCGATGATTGCTGCACCCCTAACTTCCTTGACTAAGAAGAAGGTTAAGTTTGATTGGGGCCCTAAGCAGCAAGAATCCTTTGATATCCTAAAGCAAAAGTTGAGCAACGCTCCTGTATTGACATTGCCTGAAGGTACCGAAGAATTCGTAGTTTACTGCGATGCATCACACACTGGCATGGGGTGTGTGCTTATGCAGAAAGGCAAAGTTATTGCCTATGCTTCAAGACAGTTAAAGGTGCACGAAAAGAATTACACCACCCATGACTTGGAGTTGGGTGCCATTGTATTTGCACTAAAACTGTGGAGACATTATTTGCATGGTATCAAGTGTGTGATCTATTCTGATCACAAGAGCCTTCAACATCTGTTTAATCAGAAGGATTTAAACATGAGGCAGCGCCGTTGGATGGAGACTTTAAATGATTATGATTGTGAAATCAGATATCATCCCGGCAAGGCGAATGTAGTCGCTGACGCCTTGAGTCGAAAGGAAAGGATGAAACCCATCCGAATCAATGCCAAGAGCATTGAAATAAAGAACAGTTTGAGTGAAAGGTTGTTAGCTGCACAGAAGGAAGCTGTGTTGGAAGCTAACTATCCTAATGAAAAGCTGGGAGTCACTGAAGAGCAATTATCTCAGGGCAAGGACGGAATCCTGAGGTTAAATGGAAGAATATGGGTTCCAATTTATGGAGGACTTCGGGATGTTATCCTCCAGGAAGCCCATAGTTCTAAATATTCCGTTCATCCTGGAGCTGATAAGATGTACCAGGATCTAAGGGCAAACTATTGGTGGATAGGCTTGAAGAAGTCTGTAGCCACTTATGTAGCTAAATGCTTGACGTGTGCGCAAGTCAAGGCAGAACATCAAAAGCCGTCAGGTTTGCTACAACAGCCCGAACTTCCTACGTGGAAGTGGGAAATGGTAACTATGGATTTTATCACCAAGTTACCAAAGACAAGGAAAGGAAATGATACAATATGGGTTATAGTTGATAGACTGACTAAGTCAGCACATTTCTTACCCATCAAGGAGACTTATAGCTCCGACATGTTGGCCCAGTTGTACGTGGATAAGATTGTAGCCTTACATGGCATACCTGTGTCTATTATCTCTGACAGGGATACTAGATACACGTCACATTTTTGGAAAAGTTTCCAGCAATCTTTGGGCACGCGTTTGAATTTTAGTACGGCTTACCATCCTCAGACAGACGGTCAGAGTGAGCGTACTATTCAAACTTTGGAAGACATGCTACGTGCATGTGTGATCGATTTGGGTGGTAGTTGGGATAACCACCTACCACTAATTAAGTTCTCCTACAACAATAGCTACCACACCAGCATAAAGGCTGCGCCTTTCGAGGCCTTATACGGTAGAAAGTGTAGAACGCCCGTTTGTTGGGCGGAAGTTGGAGATGTCCAATTATCAGGACCAGAGATAGTCTTTGAAACGACGGACAAGATTGTCCAGATTCGTGACCGTCTCAAAGCTGCCCGGGATAGGCAGAAGAGTTACGCAGATCCAAAGCGTAAAGCTTTTCACTTCGAAGTAGGTGACAAAGTGTTGCTTAAAGTATCACCCTGGAAGGGAGTGATGCGATTTGGTAAGAAAGGCAAGTTAAGCCCGAGATACATAGGACCTTTCGAGGTTATCGAACGTTTCGGGTCAGTTGCCTATAAGCTAAACTTACCTGAAGAGCTCAGTGGTATTCATAATGTATTCCACATCTGCAATCTGAAGAAGTGTTTCGCTGACGAATCACTGGTCGAGATTTATTTTAAGGGGGTGAGGATGTAACACCTCGAAAATTCACGTCCTATAATGTGTTGACACGTGTCATATGATTAAACGCGTGAAAGAATGTTATCGAAGGACTAAAGTTGACAAACATGAAAAGTATGTGAATATACGAGTTCTAAATGTCAACAGTGAATAAATACATTGTACATTAACCCTACATGATGCTCATACCTTCAAACGATTAAATCATGGATCATACGAAGCTAAAAGTGAGAGATTACAAACTACAGGGGTTAAATGTGTCAACATGTTTAAGTTATACCTCTGAGTGACCTTTTGACAAACCCGAAGCTTTGTAACGGTTAATTATGCTCACTAGAATGCACGATATAAATTTCATAAAGTTTCGTTATCGTATGAGAAAGTTATGATCAAATTCGTATGCGAGGGGTTGAAAGCGTCAACGATGAAGTTTAGGACTTTTCGGGTGACAATAAAGTTAACCGAGGACTAAACAAAATGGGTATATGTCTTAAAGCCCCTATAAATCAATTTGGAGGGTTCAAGATGCAAGAAAATGAAGTCTAAACAAAGTTTGAAGAGCCAAGGATCAAAACGCAATAAATCAAAAATCTGATTTGATCAGACAAGGCCTCGCGCCACGCGAAGCCCCAGGGGGGGTCTACGCGTGCCGCGAGGGACTATCGGTTCCGCAAAAGTTGGGTTTTTGCATGCTAAGTGCTTTCTACTCGACTTTTATCCGATTTTCCACATAATGGGCGACCCCTAAGTGACTCCTAGACATTTAGGGACACTTGTTAGTGATCAAACATCAGTTGTAGCATTGTGTGTCAATGATCCATGTGTTCTTGATCACTATATAAAGCTCCTAAGTTGCAAACATTCTTCACACCTTCATTCTTGCATTCCTGATCATTTCTGGAGGTCAAGACTTCTCTCAAGTGATCTCTGGTCGTTCATAGGACTCTTGTAAGTTTGCTTGTCCTTCCTTAGTTAAGTTTTTGCTTAGTTTAGCTTAAAAGTCAAACCGTCGTAATTAACGGTTGACTTTAAGATTAATCACTAATGGTCCAGTGATTAGTCGAATTGAAAGTAGTTATAAGTTGGTAATTATGTGGGTAATAAACCCTTAAAAGGGTTCCCCCTGATTCCCACTCTAACTAGGTCAAATGTCGGGTCAAACTTGTTATTAAAAAGTCAACATAATGCTTATTTTCTAATCTATGCATAATTAGCAATGTAGAACCCCTACAATCTGTTTGATCAATAATATAACTTGGTAATTAGTGTAAGAACATGTCTAAACATGTTCAACCCGACAATTTACTGTTTAGACCCAGTTCGGAACCGAAAGTCGCAAAGCTTTGACTTTTGCTTTGATTTCAGTTCTGACCCGTTTTGGTATGATTTAGAAATACCTAAGAGCTTCATTTGGACCAGGTTAGATGCTAGTATAACCCTCTGTGATTATACACCATGGTTCATTAGTTAACCAATTAATACGCATGATTCTGTTAATTGCTCATATGTTGACCATATGCCCTTTTCACCTTAAAACATGATTTGTGAAAATGTAAAAGTGTAGAAACCTTAGTTACTGATATATAAACTTGTATGCAAAGTTTGACATCAGTTTGAGGTGTAGTTTGAGAGTTATGCTCATTAGCGTAAATTGAAAGCTTTTTGTTAATTAAACGACATAATTAGCGTATGGCCTATCTAAGCCTACTTTTTGATATCAAACTTATTACCCACTGATGTAATATATTATTTTGGGATTTTTTAAGATTTTTAATTAATTTTAGGCTGAGCATAACTTATAGTCGTAGGCTTAATCCGGTAATTGTCGGTTTTGCCCTTACGGGCTATAAAATGAGTTTTACATATTTAATTGACTCCAAACCTTTTGCTACTGATTAAATATGATAAATAAATTATTTTAAGCTTTCCGGAATAATAAAAATATCAGCTTTATGTATAGAACCCGGAAACGGCTTCTAATCGCCTAATTAAGCGTTTTTAACGCATAGTATGTACTAGAACTATTTTAAACATACAAGGGTTGATACCTACTGATATTTTAGGTAAATTACAATATTTGAACAGTAAGTGAAAGTTGTTAAACTCAGACTTCTGTTTTGAGCTTTTCGGCTTATGTGAAATTACCAAAATGCCCCTACGGTGCATAGTTTGGTTATAATTGATAAAATTCACATATATACTTTACCATACTGTTATAACTTAGTAAACTAAGTATTTTTTCTGATTATAGCAGACCTGTAACTCAGGTTAATACTTAGACTCTTTTATAACCTTGAAAATGACCAAACTACCCCTACGGGGCATAGTTTGTGTTTAAGTTCGTTTCGGGCATAATAAAAGACATCTTACTGATGTCACAACATATTTGAAGCATATTAACTTAGGAAATCTGTATATGGCTCTTACGTTCACCCGTTACGCTTATTACGCGTTCGGTTCGGTTTATGTAACTAGTTTACATAAATTAGCCGAAACGGGTCAAACCTTATCTGTTTTATCTCAAAATCCAGAATGTGTATGAAATACCCATATTAAGCAAGTCTCCGAACTTGTCGGGTCTAAATCACATTCTATCCGGTCTTCGCTTAATCGTGCGTACGAACCGTATCTTTGAAACTAACCGGTCTAAGCTTAAGCTTAATTAAAGACCCGTTAGGATTCTAATAGGTTATTATAAACCTTCGTTCCAGATTAGGAGGACCAGTAAAAGCTACTTGCATTTTCTTATTGTGATTATTACATTGCTCAGGTAAATACTTTTAACTTATTTTCCCTATACGGGCTTGGGTTACGGTATATAAAATACCGCTTGGTCGGGCATCAAATCTTCCATCGTTTGGTGGTTAATTGAATAATTTGATCGGCCCGTTTAAATAGTTTTGTTTGCTTAAAGCCTTTGGGGGGTTAATGACCATGTCCCGGATATCCCTGGCATCATTTTACGAAATGGCCACGACTTAAGCGCGGGGTGTAGGCGTACACCCGTCAGTGCATAAAAGAATAATGTGGTGTGTCTATTGATCTTTAACCCGGACACGATCCGGGCTACTGAACGCATAAGGAACATGTAATTCATTTACAAGATTATATATTTAAATAATTCTCCCAAGTTATAAAATGTTTATGCCACGTGCATCCAAATCAATTTTTAATCATTTTTCCAAAATGAGTCAGTTGATTGTATTTACTAGTGTAAACTGACGTATTTTCCCAAAAAGATTAAATGCAGGTACTAAGCGTAATTGGCTGGGATTTCTCCTTAGCATCAATAGAAGTCTCGCAAGCTTAAGATGCCTAAAGTCTGTTGAACTACTATTTATTTTCGATCCGTCTGTGGATAAACAATCGACGGTTGTGATACACGATATTACAATATCATATTCGGTTGAATTATATTTTTCATTTGCTTCCGCTGTGCATATTAAATATTGTGTTGTTTGACTATTATATTGCCAACCACGTCACGATACTCCCCACCGGGCCCACCGGTGACACGTGGAAATCGGGGTGTGACAGAGACTAAGTTTTGGCACTTGACCATGGAAGGTGCCGACATTACTGGTTATACTCGAAGGTTCCACAATTTGTCGAGAGTGATCCCCTACATGGTGACTCCCGAATTTAAACGCATTGAACGCTACATTTGGGGACTGGCCTCAGAATTTCGTAGCATGGTAACTTCAGCCAAACCTCAAACGATCACTGAGGCTGTAACTCTGGCTGTCAGCCTTACTGAAGATGTTGTTCGTATGAAGAAGTTATCATTGAACCCAACAGAAAAGACCGAGACGCATGCTGAGTCATCTGGTGACAAGAAAAGGAAGCATGCGAACCTGAATCAAGCGACACGAAACAACAAGGGTTCCAACAACAAGAAACGAAACTCCAACCCGCCTCAGGAGGCGAAAACTCTTGCAACCATGAATGACGCTCCTACCAAAAGGTACTTGGGCACTCTGCCCACCTGCAACCAGTGCAAACGTCATCATGAAGGAGTTTGTTGCGTTCCAAAATGTGACAAGTGTGGTAAACTGGGTCACCATACTGAGGATTGTTGGGGTAAAGGAAGGAACGTGAATGAAAACCGCAACGGTGCTGGTAATAGAAACAATGGTGGAAATGGAAATGGCAGTGGTAACCGAAATGGTAATGGAGCGGGGCAAAACCAAGGATGCTTTAGTTGTGGAAGCAGGGATCATTTCATAAAAGATTGCCCAAGGAGGAACAATGCTCAGGCTCGGGAATTTGTGATTGGAGCAAAGAACGCACGCGAGGACCCTAATGTGGTCACCGGTACGTTTCTCGTTAACAACCACTTTGCATCCATACTATTTGACACTGGTGCCGATTATAGCTTCATGTCTGTGGAATTTAAACGTATGCTTGGAATAGAATCTAGTAGATTAGATATTCCTTACTCCATAGAACTAGCCAATGGTAAACTTATTGAATCAAGCGAAGTCGTTAGAGGTTGCACATTAGAACTTGGTGGACAAAGATTTAGCATCGATCTTTTACCTATTCAATTGGGTAGCTTCGATGTAGTGGTCGGAATGGACTGGTTGTCCAAGAACAAAGCTGAAGTTGTCTGTCACGAGAAAATCATTCGCATCCCTCTGACGAATGATGAAACTCTCATCGTACATGGAGAAAAACAAAACACGCCTCTGCGAATCATGTAGGATCGAATTGCGACCTAAATGAGTCGTTCAGAAGAGATTTTATCAGTTTCAGATGCGGAAAATAAGAAACTAACTTCGAAACAGCTTGGTTATCACTTTAAACACTGATTTGATTGATATAATAGCAATTACAATCAGTCTTCACACCGGCAGCACCTCGGTATGGAATTCACAAACTGTTACAAATGAATAAGCAACTAGCCTATTTATAGCCATCATGTTTCGCTTGAAGTTACAAACATACATGTTCAAGCGAAACCCACATAATAACTTTTAAGCGAATCCATGCAATCTGTTTCAAGCGAAACCTACAAACTAGTATTAACTGTTTTGTCTCTTGTGTAATGATGCCATTGATGATGTCATATTGATGATGTCATCATTGCATAAGATGATGTCACACTTGATCAGATCTGCAACGTAACCAAGACTCAATATAAGACGAATTCGACAGATGAATGCACTAACAGACTCCCCCTCAGATGTTGACGAGTCTTAAGTGTCGAGTCTTCGCATCTTCAGTCTTTATCAGTCCTTTCGAACTCTTTGAAATATCTCACAGTGTAAGCATCCTCAAACTTTATCTCCTTCTCCTTTTCAGCATCAACAGACTCCCCACGAACAATCTCTACTCGGATGTCTTCAGACTCCCCCTTTCGATATACTGGGATCGCAGTCTTGAATTAGTTATCACCTTGAGATCAAATCCTGGCTTTAAATCTGTTTAAGCTCATCACCTACACAATTCTCATCAAAACATAAGTTTTTACTTAAATCAATAAGAAAAACTTATTAGAAATAGTTCCATCAAGTTCAAATTAATGACCCTGGTTAACTAATCTCAACTTCTTTCTCAAATCAAAAATTTTCAATTCAATACACACACTCCCAAACCAGTTCATCATGTTCAGCACTCGGAATTTTGAAAATCAGCTCTCCAACATCAGTTGTCGAAAATCTTTTTGTATTTTTCAAAATTTATGCTAAAACACTCCGAAAATCTTTTTGGATTTTTTTATAACAAATGAATGCAGAAAAGAAATATTTACATACAATATTTTTGTGAGTTTGCGAAAGAGGATCATATCAGATTTTGAGACACATCACAAGCACCATTAAGCTTTTAATCGTTTTAAGTTCTAAACGATTCACATAGATTGACGATATTTTTGTCCACTTAAACTCAATCTAAAAACTTTCAAAATGCTTACCGATACGTTAAGGTATATTAATTTTGCACTAAGTTCTTATGGACCCCACGATCTCAGCATATCCCCTCATCATGCAATACACTATCTCAAGTAATGCCTTTAAACTTTTATCAACTGTGACTTGTGCGAAAATAAAGCAGAATGTTTAAACATTAACAATCAGGTCGATACTTCCGTATACGCAGAGAAAGTCCAATGTTTAAACAAAATAAGAAAATAAAAATAAGTTGAAGTTGTTTAGGCTTTAACCACCAGGTCGATACTTCCGTATACGCAGAGGAGGTCCAAAGCTTAAACGAAACACCAAAGAAAATAAAGCAGAACGTTTAGGCAATAACATCCAGGTCGATACTCACGTATACGCAGAGGATGTCCAATGCTTAAACAAAATAAAGAAATAAGACAAGTTTAAATCTTTGCAAAATGAAATGCACAATCACATCGACTTTTTAGCAAAGTTGTGAAAGTTCACAAACTTAACCAGTTTTATGTCTTTCGACAATCAGCGATTACTGAGTAGGCACACAATCAAGAAGGACAAAACTAAGTACTATGCTTTCAACCATGTTTCCCACTAGAACTAGGCTTTTTCATTTAGGTTTGTATCGTTATCGCAAATCTACTAGTCTAGCTGAGCCTATCGTCACATCTTTAGTAAGATCGTTTATCACATTTTATCTCTCCATTTCTTTAGCATGCTGTAACAGTCTAACTGATCTACTATCATTTCCTCTTTTTACAACAAAACTCATTTTTGCATTTTTCAATGTTTTTGTAATTTTCAAATTTTATAATTTTTTTTTTAAATTTTTCTCCCCCTAAAATCAAAATATATTCCAATTTTGATTTTCTGGGAAAATTTGAAATCAAACTGTACAAAGTTGACAACTTGATGAGAATTACTTCAATTCTCCATCCTTTTGGCGTAAACAATCAGAACTCCCCCTTACAACAAACTATTTTCCCATTATGATTTCAAAACACTTAAGTTTGTTTTAATCAAAATGGTTTTTTAGGAAAAAATTAATTTGCTTACCAACTTGTAGGTTTGGGGACATTTCATCACCTTGTTTTTTATCACATGTGAGAAATCAAGTACAACTTAATGTCCTTGATTAACCACTTTTTGATCGAAATATCACCGAGGTGAATTTCTCAAGAAATGTGCCGATTCCTGTTCCACGCTTACCAACCTGGGAACTCTGGCAAGTCAGGTTTTTCATTTAAACAAATTCACCCAAGCCTGGCGGTCCTTGGGTGATTTCGAATTCTTGCTCAACAATGGTGGAAAATTTGCATCATCCATTGTTAAACCAGAATTCTCAACTTTTACCTCAACACAAGGCTCTTCTGGTTTTACCATACCAGAATCATTGCCTGAATGTGGCTTGTCGGACTTTAAAGAGTCAGATTCATCGCCAACAACTGGCTCCTTTGTTTCCGGAGAAACAAATTCATCACCAGCAACTTTCTTTTTCTTTACTCTCTTCTCTGTCCTCAGATTTGTATCTGATGAATTCGTTTTGCTTGATTTGTCATTCTTTGGCGAGCAAGACGATTTATCAGAACTTTTATCTGTTTTACCAGTTGTATCCGAGGACAAAATCTTCTCCAGATACTCTCTGGCCTTCTTCCTCTTCTTCCTCAGTCTGTCTTTTTGTCCCTGAGAAAGTTTCACTTTCTTTTCTTGAACTTTAGGTTTTTGAACCTTCTGTTCTTTGGGCTTGACATTGACTGGTTTCTTCACCTGCTTCTGAGATTCAGCCCTCGATCTTCTCATTGATCTCATTGAGCAATCTCTAGCAATATGGCCAATCATGTCGCAGTTAAAGCATCTCCTTGACTAAAACCTCCAACTCTGGCAGTTAACAGCAATGTGTCCTTGATAGCCGCATCTGTAACACACTCTGTTATCGTACCAATCACCATTTTCAGCCCAAACATTCAGATCATAACACTGTTTGGCTTGGTGATAATCTCCTCTTCTCTTGTTTGCTGGATTTGGCTTTTGAGCACTGTGGTCCGACCTGCACCACTCATTACCAACAATTTTTGAATTTTGAATTTTTACTTTTTGTAATTTTTGATTGCGATTGGATGATTGATCTGATGAACTTTTATTTTCTTTTTGAACATTTTTCAAAATTTTCTCTTTTTGTTTTTGTTCCACTTTCTTCTTTAAAGGTTTTTGCTTAGAGCATTCTCCCTTTTCAGTTGATTGTGAAACAGTTTCTTGAAATTTTTCTTTTAATTTCAAAAACAAATTCTTTTTTTCAATTTTTTCGTTTTCATCATCAGATTTTTCATCGCAAACTTCAACTATGACTTTATCATAGTTTGTGACATCGTCACTTATTGGAACTGAATTAACTGGTTTTGGGCAGGGAATAGCTGAAGTATTTACAAAAACCTTCAACTTTTCTTCCCATTCCCTAATTTTACCTTCTAACTCTTTGATTTTCTTTCGAGCACATTCAGCTTCTTTTTCAAGTCGAATAATTGTCTGAAGATGAGAATTTATCATTTTTTGCTTTTCAATGTTATTCTTGCTAAAAACAGATCTCCCATCTTCAAGAATTTTTATTTGACTTTGAAATTCTTTTTCAATTTTTGATTTTTCATTTCCAAAACTTTTAATTTTATCTTTAAAAATTTTTCCATTTTCTTTCAACTTCTTGTTTTCTGATGTCAAACTGTTCAAGTCATTTAACAGTTTAACATTTTCAGATTTTTGCTTCTCACAAATTTCCTACAAAATAAAAATCTGTTTAACATCAGTTTGCTTCTCATCCTTCAACTTTTTGACTTCCAATGTCAAATTTTCCACATCTTTCAAGAGTTTGCCATTGTCAGCTTCAAGTTTATCACATTTAGAGCACACTGATGCAGATCTTGAAGATTCATTCTTCACAAATTCTTCATTTTTTGAAACTTCCTTGTTCTTGTCTTGAATGATCCTTCACAAAAAAATTTAACGAAATTAAGAGGATTTGCATTCTCATCAATATAACAACCCCTCTTGTTATCGTATTTCATAACATATTTTGCCCTAACACATTCAACAATCCTTTTGTTCATTTCGTCAATCACGTCTAAACTCATATCCACCAAATGTGTTTCCAAGACTTTTATCAATTCTTTCCTTTTCTTTTCACTTTCATAATCATGAGTTTTAAGTTTGCTGATGAATCCTTTTAGATGTAATTATCACGGCCCCCGAGCCACCCTGGACGGAATCGGGTGCCGCGAACAGCCCAGTGGTACTGGTGATTATTTTGATAAATATTGCAGCGGAAATTTCATCAGGACCGTGAGTTAGGAAAATATCAGAGTTTAGAAAACACCGGATTTTATTTAATAAATAGATGGGGTAAACCCATGTTTTACAAAGGTAGCTTTAATAAAGATAAATTTTATTATATAAAACAATATTTCTTAATTTGATTTAATTAATAAAATAAGCCACTTCTTGATGCCTTTCAGTGCCGTATCCATCTTTTACTCCAATCTATTGCAATTACCTGAAACATGTTTGAAAAAGGTTTTGTCAGCGGGAAATACTGAGTGGGTTCATTCATTTTGCTAAAACGACACGTTTGTTATAATTTACAGTATTAAGAGCGATTACAATGTTTTTATATCAACCAACTACCCACAGTATTTGTCACTCGACTCGTTTCGGTGACTGTGGTCATATCACTATTGAGTCCGTTCACTTAATAATGACGTATATCATTATTAGGGCTTATTTGCCTAACCTGTGTTAGGGCTTATTAGCCTAACCCCGTGAGAAATTAATATTGTGCACAATACCCCACATAGCGGCTGTAATTTGGTGATTACAAAGACTTAATCCCTGTAATTATAACCTTGAAAATAAACATGCTTTTGGAAAGTAATTTGATAAAAAGAGAATGACTCACATTATAAGCATGCAGATTCATACGGGCAAAGTTTAATCTACAGATAAGCCTTGATATATTGCAGATTTATACAGGTAGAGCTTAGCCTATTGATTAGTCTTGTAACCTAGTGCACACGAACTAGGTAAGTAACTAATACAGCATTTACGATAACTCACGAGATTAAAACCCTCACAACGAATGACAAAGTGCAATCACTTAAACATCCATCGGATTCACAACGAATGACAGAGTATTCCCCGAGTTCAAGTGGTACTCAAACATCCTGTCGGAATCACGACGAATGACAAAGGATAGTACTAAAACATCCATCGAATAGTTTCAATCGATCGGACATTGAATCGTAGCAGCGATCGAGTTAATACCCGGTATCGTAGCAGCACCCCGCTATACTAATTAGTGATTTTGAGATTGTTTCTACTATAAGTCAACGTACAAATGGAATTTGATCGTCGAACGAACGCCTGAAATCAAGTCCCAATGCCTGCTATTTATACACAAATTTGACATCGCTTACGGACCGTAAGCCTAATCCCTTACGGTCCGTAAGGGACACATTTTCACTATAGGGTAGCCACGTGTTGGTGTAGGCTTGCTGAGTTGACGGAATATTAAAATTCGAATTTGACAACGAGATATAAAGAAAATCGTCAAGTAGGAAATACCCCCCTTGAGTTTTAGGGGCCCTGATCCTGATTCTGATTGTTCTGAAAATTTTAGGGTTTGTGCAGAATCACTTGGGTGTCACAATTAGGGTTTCCTATTGGATAAAATAATAAAATAAATAGGTCTTTGAATGAGGGTTGTTAAATTCTCCCCACCTTAATAAAAATCTCGTCCTCTAGATTTGGGTTATGATACTTATGTCATATATTAGTCAATAAAAACAATATTTTTAAGGTAAATGACACAGAATTAAAATATCAAATTTTGTGAATATTAGTTGTACCATAAGTAGGATTCAAAGGTTTAACTGAATTAGTTCAAGAAATCGATGACAAACAAATGAAATAAAATGATATAATTTCCAAAGTGACTAGGTTCAAGTCAAAAGATATATGATCAATAGATATTTAAAATGAATGTGAAGGATTTTTAGAATCAATAAAATTCTTTGTCAAAAGAAAGCTTACTTTGATTGGTAACTGAGGAAGACTTAGAATTGTCAGGTTCCAAATGAAATGATTTGTCAAATATTAAATTATGATATGAGAAAATCAATGTGCTGAGATGAGTGAATTGCAAAGATACACCAAAAGACAATAGAGTTAGTGTATCATTATTTAAAGTTCCAAGTTGTTTTAATTGTGAAACAATGTGATAGTACACTATTAGTGACCATATTTTTCATACTATGTCCTAGAGATCGAAATATAATAAGAACAAGTTGTTTTGGCATGACCAATTTATATTATATTTGAAAAGCAAATGTAATATATATTATTTGTGTACTTGTCTGAACCGTATCTTATATATCAAATATAAATACTATGTAATATATATTATTTATTACGCATTTTTATTATATGTAAATGGTCACCACTTTTAAATAAATGTTATTTTAGTATTTTATTATACTATGTATAATAACTTATATTTACTATGTAATATATATTACAAAACACCGCAATGAAGTTATTACATTACAAAATATTTTAGTATAATTATTTTGTAAAAGAAATCACTATTATTTATAATGTTAAATGAAAATTAAAGGTGAAAAAAATATTTATTATACAAAAAGTATTTGTAAAATAATTTGTAAATATATATCACTTAATGAGTCGATTCTATGTGATTACTTATTTTTATTTTAAACCATATAACGTTGTGAATGTATTTACAAATGTTGTAAATAAGTGAAAACAGCGACTATTCTTATATAGTACAATGTTTCCCTAACCCACTTAGTTTGATGACTACCATATTATTCTTATATGGTTATTTTCTTGCCAGAGCGTTACTGTAAATAGTTATCACAAAATATGTGATATATAATTATTTATATAATTTTATTTGTCCCTCAAATTCTTGTATTTGTTTTATGAAAATATGTCTTCTCCTTACAGTACAAAGTAAAATATTTTTATATATAATTAAAATTTTCTAAATAAGTATGATGACTTAATTTATATATATTAACTAGTCATTATCATGGTTGGATATTGGTTAGTGCTGCCTTGTTTAAGCATAGGTGGCCAGTCCATGCCTAACTAAGGCTAGGTTACCCAATATCTTCCCTTGACAATAACCCTAGTATTTTAAAATAATACTAACACTATTACTATTAATATTTTCTTACTAATAATAAAATTAATATTAGTAATAAATAACTAAACATACACTTAAATGAGAGTATAATTCAAACATTATTTTTTATACATATATATAAAAATATAATTTCTTCACCTCAATGGTTTAATAAGAATATAGTAATACTATTTTGTAAATTAGGTAATCACTTATATAAGTTTCCATATATAATTAATTTTATATAATGTTTTTCGATTGAAGATTTGTTAAAGCAATAATTATCATGAAAGGCTCAATTGATGTTGTAAGAATCAATAAGAGATAAACTGAAATATGACAAGAATTTGTGTATCATTATCTTAGCACATGATTTGTGTTAAGATGGCTTTTATCAACAAAGCAATTTAATATATAATTAAATAAATAATTAAATCCGTATTATGATATATATAAATGAGATCAGTGCAAGCTTTAAATTTTGTGAAAATGTCAGTACAAGGTGATCATGATCAAAGAAATGATTCAATGAAGTCGAAGACTAAACAAGCCTATTATGGTTCAAAACAAATGAAGTGCTTGTTGGGACTATTTTGAATATGATAGCTTCCATCCATTATATGGAATCTTGAAATGAATATGTAATGTGAGCAAGTCAAATAATTTGAACTTGATTTAAACAAAACAAGTTTTAATAAGAAAGTTCGGACATGGTCACAATAGAAACTATGTATGCCAAAGAAAATTAAATTCATTGACTCGATATCAAGGAGTCATTGTTTTGCAATAATGCGGTTCACAGTACAAAAAGCGGAATGATATTTGAGTTTTGATAAAATAACAAATCGGAATGAAGCCTTCCAGTGGTCTTTATAAATCAAATGAACCAAATGCATAACCAACAATGCATGTGTAACGTGTGGATTTACCAAGAAATGAAATAGATCAATATTCGCTATTATGAAAGAAATCCTCATGGTATGATGACTATTAGGGAAAGTAGAAACACGAAAGTTAATTTATTATATGCAAAAGTCAGAATTTCAACGAAAGAAATATAAGAACTTTTATCTTGAATTTAGTGTGATAACTGTTGTTAAGTGACATTACCAGGAAATGTCGAATAAAATGAAATGAAATAGGGAATTTGCAAAGGTATGTGACTCCTTTTGCAATGATAATAATTATGACTCTGATTAGACTGTGCACCGATGATTGTGAAATCTTGTTACAACGTACCTCAGCGAGATTTATGTCGGTTGTAGGATCATATGGCAAAGTAGTTCTTCTACTGACGGAATTAATATTGGTGTCATCGTGCCCAATTTATATTTTCCAAAGGTCTTGCCTCGAAAGTTGTGTGTGATATAATTCAACTTCTGTGGACTTATAATTAAATTTTCATGTGTTTTCTTGTACATTATCACAACTTTGCATGCTTCTTACTTGCGTTAATAGTTTATGATAATGCTTTAGAAATTCTTTATACTTTTGTTAGCGTCCCATCTTAAAGGGTTCTTATTGTATAAGTTACGAGGTAAATGATCAAACGAAATAATGTTTGATATCGGAAAAGAGATTCCAAATAAAGAAATCTAGACACATATACTTGTGCTTTATTCCTATTTGGCTTTTGGAATTCCTTATAGATATATATATCTATATAATCATATATTTCACATGCTGAAATACACATACCATCTATCAGGTCAATGTATTTAACAGATATATATTTCCAAAAACCAGTCAAATATCTGGTCATAATACTATTTAGGGAAATCTTGTCACTCGTTTGACATATTACATACCCTGTCTTATCCGGTTCGCGCCGGAGAGGTAACCTCAGTATATCCGGACAAACTGGAGAGTCTGCTACACCATACCCAGTCTTGCCGGAGAAAATTTCCCATAAATAGTATTTTTTTTTAAAGTGCCTCTTTTATTAGGCTTTTATCCAGAATTAAGGAAATTGGTATTCCCGTAACATATCTTATTCTAGACCAAGTAATATCAATAAGCAAGGATTAATAGCAATTAAATGTTATTGCTTATTTATCGTATCTTGCAATATTCTAATTACCATTCTTATGGCATACAAAACCCATCATAATTTATTCACATATGTACTTAGCTTATCTTGAAGTTTATACTAAGGCATCTTTTCTTAAGTTCAAGTCTAAAAGCTATCATGTGTGCTACTAGTTAATAGCAATCTCCTAACTCTTTTATATGAACTTAGGTATTATTATTACAACACCTAAAGGTTTAAAGCAGTGGCTCTGATACCACCTTCTGTCACGGCCCCCGACCCACCCTGGACGGAATCGGGTGCCGCGAACAGCCCAGTGGTACCGGTGATTATTTTGAAAAATATTGCAGCGGAAATTTCATCAGGACCGTGAGTTAGGAAAATATCAGAGTTTAGAAAACACCGGATTTTATTTATTAAATAGATGGGGTAAACCCATGTTTTACAAAGGTAGCTTTAATAAAGATAAATTTTATTATATAAAACAATATTTCTTAATTTGATTTAATTAATAAAATAAGCCACTTCTTGATGCCTTTCAGTGCCGTATCCATCTTTTACTCCAATCTATTGCAATTACCTGAAACATGTTTGAAAAAGGTTTTGTCAGCGGGAAATACTGAGTGAGTTCATTCATTTTGCTAAAACGACACGTTTGTTATAATTTACAGTATTAAGAGCGATTACAATGTTTTTATATCAACCAACTACCCACAGTATTTGTCACTCGACTCGTTTCGGTGACTGTGGTCATATCACTATTGAGTCCGTTCACTTAATAATGACGTATATCACTATTAGGGCTTATTTGCCTAACCTGTGTTAGGGCTTATTAGCCTAACCCTGTGATAATTCACTGTTAGGGCTTATTTGCCTAACCTGTGTTAGGGCTTATTAGCCTAACCCCGTGAGAAATTAATATTGTGCACAATACCCCACATACCGGCTGTAATTTGGTGATTACAAAGACTTAATCCCTGTAATTATAACCTTGAAAATAAACATGCTTTTGGAAAGTAATTTGATAAAAAGAGAATAACTCACATTATAAGCATGCAGATTCATACGGGCAAAGTTTAATCTACAGATAAGCCTTGATATATTGCAGATTTATACAGGTAGAGCTTAGCCTATTGATTAGTCTTGTAACCTAGTGCACACGAACTAGGTAAGTAACTAATACAGCATTTACGATAACTCACAAGATTAAAACCCTCACAACGAATGACAAAGTGCAATCACTTAAATATCCGTCGGATTCACAACGAATGACAGAGTATTCCCCGAGTTCAGGTGGTACTCAAACATCCTGTCGGAATCACGATGAATGACAAAGGATAGTACTAAAACATCCATCGAATAGTTTCAATCGATCGGACATTGAATCGTAGCAGCGATCGAGTTAATACCAGGTATCGTAGCAGCACCCCGCTATACTAATTAGTGATTTTGAGACTGTTTCTACTATAACTCAACATACAAATGGAATTTGATCGTCGAACGAACGCCTGAAATCAAGTCCCAATGCCTGCTATTTATACACAAATTTGACATCGCTTACGGACCGTAAGCCTAATCCCTTACGGTCCGTAAGGGACACATTTTCACTATAGGGTAGCCACGTGTTGGTGTAGGCTTGCTGAGTCGACGGAATATTAAAATTCGAATTTGACAACGAGATATAAAGATAATCGTCAAGTAGGAAATACCCCCTTGAGTTTTAGGGGCCCTGATCCTGATTCTGATTGTTCTGAAAATTTTAGGGTTTGTGCAGAATCACTTGGGTGTCACAATTAGGGTTTCCTATTGGATAAAATAATAAAATAAATAGGACTTTTAATGAGGGTTGTTACAGTAATTTTGAAAATTTTGAATGCTTTCTTAAATTTTTCAAACATTCACTCCATTCAATAGGTAATGCATCTGCAAACTTTGCTATTTTTTCAGCATCTGTCAAGAATATCTCATGATCTTTTAGATAACCAAGTAAAACATTATATCGGTTTACTAGATCATCCAAGGTTTCATTTTTCAAACACACAAAATATTTAAACCTTTTGACCCAACCATCCTTTTTCACATCTCTATAACTATCATCTATAAACCCTCGATTCCAATTGTTAAATCTTTCAAAATAATAATTTTCATTCTCATCAAACATCTTGTCCAAAACAATCTGTTCAAACACTTAAATCTGATTGGGCCTTCACTGATTGGGTCGATGATAATGAAACTTGGGCCTTTGATCGATGAATATAACAAGCCGACAACACACTTCACTTTGCCGATAACATCAGCTTTTACTTAAATCTGATTGGACCCCAATGTATGTAGTGGACTGATGTAATATAACTTGGAATCACGTGAACTGATATTACTTCTACACCTGGGATTTCACATTGGATGTATCAAATGACTAACAAAGTTGATAAAATCGGTATAGGGGGCTGACACTTATGCATGGGCCGACAACAAATAGTATCGAGATGATACGATTGGGCCGATTATATTTAGTGGACTGTCACCTTTTTTTTATTTTATGTTCACATACATTCCAATATCACAATTAAAGCATCACATGGATCAGACACAAACACTTAGTAGACGACAACAATGCATGTCAGACAATCACTCTTCACAATTTGATCTTTAGCCAACAACAAACAAAAAATTGCACTAAAAATGGGTGGCCGACAAACTTTATCTTTGAATCACATGCAAGACTTGAACAAAGCACTCATGCTACCAACTTACACACCTTTACCAACTTTCACATGCAAAAACTGATGACTATGATCAAACCGATGCAACCAGAACTTCAATTTTCAAGACCCGAAATGATAATATCACATGAATTTGACACAAAAACACGCCAATTCACACAACACGATGCACTTTCAAGCACTTTCAAGCGGTGTGTCAGTTTCAAGCGGACTCAGGTTGATTTGGTTTTCAAGCGAAACCTGAACTTTTCAAGCGAAAGACCTGATGACATCAGCAAAAGTCGAACAAATTTCAAGCGAAACCATGATTTTAACCAGTTTTAAGTCGAATTTAATGCTGAAACTTTCCAGGATTTGTTAATACATGATTACGCGCAATATGTGTGAATTTGAGCCGATTTTAACCGTGAAAAATTTTTAATTTTGAAAAAGAATGGTGTAGAAATCAGAAAAAGTGACGAAAACAAGCTGTTTTGGCAAGATCTCTTCCTCCTGAGCTCTGATACCACTTGTAGGATCGAATTGAGTCGTTCAGAAGAGATTTTATCAGTTTCAGATGCGGAAAATAAGAAACTGACTTCGAAACAGCTTGGTTATCACTTTAAACACTGATTTGATTGATATAATAGCAATTACAATCAGTCTTCACACCGACAGCACCTCGGTATGGAATTCACGAACTGTTACAAATGAATAAGCAACTAGCCTATTTATAGCCATCATGTTTCGCTTGAAGTTACACACATACATGTTCAAGCGAAACTCACATAATAACTTTCAAGCAAATCCATGCAATCTGTTTCAAGCGAAACCTACAAACTAGTATTAACTGTTTTGTCTCTTGTGTAATGATGCCATTGATGATGTCATATTGATGATGTCATCATTGCATAAGATGATGTCACACTTGATCAGATCTGCAATGTAACCAAGACTCAATATAAGACGAAGTCGACAGATGAATGCGCTAACAAATCATCAGTTGTATGAAGGCACAGAAGTGCTTGAGGAAAGGATGTGTTGCTTTCCTAGCGCTCGTTGTAGATAAGAAGGCTGAGGAACCGAAACTCGAAGACATTCCTGTGGTGAAGGAATTCCCTGATGTTTTTCCCGAAGATCTGCCAGGACTACCTCCGCAACGACAAGTCGAATTCCGCATAGACTTGGTTCCAGGAGCTGCTCCTGTAGCTAAGGCACCCTATCGGCTTGCACCATCCGAAATGCAAGAATTATCTACACAACTTCAGGAGTTGTTGGATAAAGGATTCATAAGGCCAAGCTTCTCGCCTTGGGGAGCTCCAGTATTGTTCGTGAAGAAGAATGATGGAACACTGCGGATGTGTATCGATTACAGAGAACTGAACAAGCTCACAATCAAGAATCGGTACCCACTACCGACGATTGATGACTTATTTGATCAGTTGCAAGGATCGAGCTACTATTCCAAGATCGACCTTCGATCTGGATACCATCAGTTAAGGATTCAAGAAGAAAGCGTACCAAAGACTGCATTCAGAACACGCTATGGGCATTATGAGTTCCTTGTGATGCCATTCGGACTGACGAACGCGCCAGCAGTATTTATGGATCTGATGAACCGCGTTTGTAAACCATATCTTGATAAATTCATGATTGTATTTATCGATGATATCCTGATTTACTCGCGAACGAGAGAAGAACACGAGCAACACCTCAGGACCATTTTGGAACTACTGAAGAAAGAGAAACTTTATGCAAAGTTTTCAAACTGCGAATTTTGGATTCGCGAAGTACAGTTTCTTGGTCACGTTGTGAATGAGAAGGGCATTCATGTGGACCCATCCAAGATAGAAGCCATCAAGAATTGGGAAGCCCCCAAAACCCCGACTGAAGTTCGACAATTTTTGGGCTTATGTCACGGCCCCCGACCCACCCTGGACGGAATCGGGTGCCGCGAACAGCCTAGTGGTACCGGTGATTATTTTGAAAAATATTGCAGCGGAAATTTCATCAGGACCGTGAGTTAGGAAAATATCAGAGTTTAGAAAACACCGGATTTTATTTATTAAATAGATGAGATAAACCCATGTTTTACAAAGGTAGCTTTAATAAAGATAAATTTTATTACATAAAACAATATTTCTTAATTTGATTTAATTAATAAAATAAGCCACTTCTTGATGCCTTTCAGTGCCGTATCCATCTTTTACTCCAATCTATTGTAATTACCTGAAACATGTTTGAAAAAGGTTTTGTCAGCGGGAAATACTGAGTGAGTTCATTCATTTTACTAAAACGACACGTTTGTTATAATTTACAGTATTAAGGGTGATTACATTGTTTCTATATCAACCAACTACCCACAGCATTTGTCACTCGACCGGATCTGTGACTATGGTCATATCACCATTGGCTGCCCCAATGATGACGTATATCACTGTTAGGGCTTATTTGCCTAACCTATGTTAGGGCTTATTAGCCTAACCCTGTGATAATTCACTGTTGGGGCTTATTTGCCTAACCTGTGTTAGGGCTTATTAGCCTAACCCCGTGAGAAATTAGTATTGTGCACAATACCCCACATACCGGCTGTAAATTGGTGATTACAAAGACTTAATCCCTGTAATTATAACCTTGAAAATAAACATGCTTTTTGAAAGTAATTTGATAAAAAGAGAATGACTCACATTATAAGCATGCAGATTCATACGGGCAAAGTTTAGTCTACAGATAAGCCTTGATATATTGCAGATACAGGCAGAGCTTAGCCTATTGATTAGTCTTGTAACCTAGTGCACACGAACTAGGTAAGTAACTAATACAACATTTACGATAACTCACGAGATTAAAACCCTCAAAACGAATGACAAAGTGTAATCACTTAAACATCCATTGGATTCACAACGAATGACAAAGTACAATCACTTAAACATCCATCGGGAATGACAGCGTATTCCCCGAGTTCAGGTGGTACTCAAACATCCTGTCGGAATCACGACGAATGATAAAGGATAGTACTAAAACATCCATCGAATAGTTTCAATCGATCGGACATTGAATCGTAGCAGCGATCGAGTTAATACCCGGTATCATAGCAGCACCCCGCTATACTAATTAGTGATTTTGAGACTGTTTCTACTATAACTCAACGTACAAATGGAATTTGATCGTCGAACGAACGCCTGAAATCAAGTCCCAATGCCTGCTATTTTTACACAAATTTGACATCGCTTACGGACCGTAAGCCTAATCCCTTACGGTCCGTAAGGGACACATTTTCACTATAGGGTAGCCACGTGTTGGTGTAGGCTTGCTGAGTCGACGGAATATTAAAATTCGAATTTGACAACGAGATATAAAGATAATCGTCAAGTAGGAAATACCCCCCTTGAGTTTTAGGGGCCCTGATCCTGATTCTGATTGTTCTGAAAATTTTAGGGTTTGTGCAGAATCACTTGGGTGTCACAATTAGGGTTTCCTATTGGATAAAATAATAAAATAAATAGGACTTTTAATGAGGGTTGTTACATTCTCCCCACCTTAATAAAAATCTCGTCCTCGAGATTTGGGTTATGATACTTATGTCATATATTAGTCAATAAAAACAATATTTTTAAGGTAAATGACACAGAATTAAAATTTCAAATTTTGTGAATATTAGTTGTACCATAAGTAGGATTCAAAGGTTTAACTGAATTAGTTCAAGAAATCGATGACAAACAAATGAAATAAAATGATATAATTTCCAAAGTGACTAGGTTCAAGTCAAAAGATATATGATCAATAGATATTTAAAATGAATGTGAAGGATTTTTAGAATCAATAAAATTCTTTGTTAAAAGAAAGCTTACTTTGATTGGTAACTGAGGAAGACTTAGAATTGACAGGTTCGAAATGAAATGATTTGTCAAATATTAAATTATGATATGAGAAAATCAATGTGCTGAGATGAGTGAATTGCAAAGATACCCCAAAAGACAATAGAGTTAGTGTATCATTATTTAAAGTTCCAAGTTGTTTTAATTGTGAAACAATGTGATAGTACACTATTAGTGACCATATTTTTCATACTATGTCCTAGAGATCGAAATATAATAAGAACAAGTTGTTTTGGCATGACCAATTTATATTATATTTGAAAAGCAAATGTAATATATATTATTTGTGTACTTGTCTGAACCGTATCTTATATATCAAATATAAATACTATGTAATATATATTATTTATTACGTATTTTTGTTATATGTAAATGGTCACAACTTTTAAATAAATGTTATTTTAGTATTTTACTATACTATGTATAATAACTTATATTTACTATGTAATATATATTACAAAACACCGCAATGAAGTTATTACATTACAAAATATTTTAGTATTATTATTTTGTAAAAGAAATCACTTTTATTTATAACGTTAAATAAAGGTGTAAAAATATTTATTGTACAAAAGTATTTGTAAAATATTTTGTAAATATTTAACACTTAATGGGTCGATTCTATTTGATTACTTATTTTCATTTTGAAACCATATAACGTTGTGAATGTATTTACAAATGTTGTAAATAAGTGAAAACAGCGACTATTCTTATATAGTACAATGTTTCCCTAACCCAACTTAGTTGATGACTACCATATTATTCTTATATGGTCATTTTCTTGCCAGAGCATTATTGTACATAGTTACCACAAAATATGTGATAGACTATTATTTATATAGTTTTATTTGTCCCTTTTATTTTATGAAAATATGTCTTCTCCAAAGTATATATATTTTCATATATAATTAAAATTTACTAAATAAGTATGATGACTTAATTTATATATATTAACTAGTCATTATCATGGTGGATATTGGTTAGTGTTGCCTTGTTTAAGCATAGGTGGCCAGTCCATACCTAACTAAGGCTAGGCTATCCAATACCTGCCCCTGATAATAACCCTAGTATTTTAAAATAATACTAACACTATTACTATTAATATTTTATTACTAATAATAAAATTAATATTAGTAATAAATAACTAAACATACACTTAAATGAGAGTATAATTCAAACATAATTTTTTTATACATATATATAAAAAATATAATTTCTTCACCTCAATGGTTTAATAAGAATATAGTAATACTATTTTGTAAATTAGGTAATCACTTATATAAGTTTCCATATATAATTAATTTTATATAATGTTTTTCGATTGAAGATTTGTTAAAGCAATAATTATCATGAAAGGCTCAATTGATGTTGTAAGAATCATTAAGAGATAAACTGAAATATGACAAGAATTTGTGTATCATTATCTTAGCACATGATTTGTGTTAAGATGGCTTTTATCAACAAAGCAATTTAATATATAATTAAATAAATAATTAAATCCGTATTATGATATATATAAACGAGATTAGTGCAAGATTTAAATTTTGTGAAAAGGTCAGTACAAGGTGATCATGATCAAAGAAATGATTCAATGAAGTCGAAGATTTAAACAAGCCTATTATGGTTCAAAACAAATGAAGTGCTTGTTGGGACTATTTTGAATATGATAGCTTCCATCCATTATATGGAATTTTAAAATGAATATGTAATGTGAGCAAGTCAAATAATTTGAACTTGATTTAAACAAAACAAGTTTTAATAAGAAAGTTCGGACATGGTCACAATAGAAACTATGTATGTCATAGAAAATTCAATTTTTCAAGAAATTCATTGACTCGATATCAAGGAGTTATTGTTTTGCAATAATGCGGTTCACAGTACAAAAAGCGGAATGATATTTGAGTTTGGATAAAATAACAAATCGGAATGAAGCCCTCCAGTGGTCTTTATAAATCAAATGAACCAAATGCATAACAAACAATGCATGTGTAACGTGTGAATTTACCAGGAAATAAAATAGATCAATATTCGCTACTATGAAAGAAATCCTCATGGTATGATGACTATTAGGGGAAGTAGAAACACGAAAGTTAATTTATTATATGCAATAGTCAGAATTTCAACGAAAGAAATACAAGAACTTTTATCTGGAATTTCGTGTGATAACCGTTGTTAAGTGAAATCACCAGGGAATGTCGAATAAAAATAAAATAGGGAATTTGCAAAGGTATATGACTCCTTTTGCAGTGATAATAATTATGACTCTGATTAGACTGTGCACCGATGATTATGAAATCTTGTTATAACGTACCTCAGTGAGATTTATGTCGGTTGTAGGATCATATGGCAAAGTGCTTCTTTTTGAGTAGTAGTTCTTCCACTGACGGAATTAGCATTGATGTCATCGTGCCAAATTTATATTTTCCAAAGGTCTTTGCCTTGTAAGTCGTGTGTGATATACTTTAAAGTCTGTGGACGTAAAATTTTAAGTTTCATGTGTTTTCTTGTATACTAGCACAACTTTACATGCTTCTTATTTGCGTTAATAATCTATGGTAACGCATTGGAAATTCTTATACTTTTAATGGCGTCCCAATTTAAAGGGTTCTTATTGTATAAGTTACGAGGTAAATGATCAAATGAAATAATGTTTGATATCGGAAAAGAGATTCCAAATAAAGAAATCTAGACACATATACTTGTGCTTTATTCCTATTTGGCTTTTGGAATTCCTTATAGATATATATATCTATATAATCATATATTTCACATGCTGAAAAACATACCATCTATCAGGTCAATGTATTTAACAGATATATATTTCCAAAAACCAGTCAAATATCTAGTCATAATACTATTTAGGGAAATCTTGTCACTCGTTTGACATATTACATACCCTGTCTTAACCGGTTCGCGCCGGAGAGGTAACCTCAGTATATCTGGACAAACTGGAGAGTCTGCTATACCATACCCAGTCTTGCCGGAGAAAATTTCCCATAAATAGTATTTTTTTAAAGGGCCTCTTTTATTAGGCTTTTATCCAGAATTAAGGAAATTGGTATTCCCGTAACATATCTTATTCTAGACCAAGTAATATCAATAAGCAAGAATTAATAGCAATTAAATGTTATTGCTTATTTATCGTATCTTGCAATATTCTAATTACCATTCTTATGGCATACAAAACCCATCATAATTTATTCACATAAGTACTTAGCTTATCTTGAAGTTTATACTAAGGCATCTTTTCTTAAGTTCAAGTCTAAATGCTATCATGTGTGCTACCAGTTAATAGCAATCTCCTAACTCTTTTATATGAACTTAGGTATTATTATTACAACACCTAAAGGCTTAAAGCAGTGGCTCTGATACCACCTTCTGTCACGGCCCCCGACCCACCCTGGACGGAATCGGGTGCCGCGAACAGCCCAGTGGTACCGGTGATTATTTTGAAAAATATTCCAGCAGAAATTTCATCAGGACCGTGAGTTAGGAAAATATCAGAGTTTAGAAAACACCGGATTTTATTTATTAAATAGATGGGATAAACCCATGTTTTACAAAGGTAGCTTTAATAAAGATAAATTTTATTACATAAAACAATATTTCTTAATTTGATTTAATTAATAAAATAAGCCACTTCTTGATGCCTTTCAGTGCCGTATCCATCTTTTACTCCAATCTATTGTAATTACCTGAAACATGTTTGAAAAAGGTTTTGTCAGCGGGAAATACTGAGTGAGTTCATTCATTTTACTAAAACGACACGTTTGTTATAATTTACAGTATTAAGGGTGATTACATTGTTTCTATATCAACCAACTACCCACAGTATTTGTCACTCGATCGGATCTGTGACTATGGTCATATCACCATTGGCTGCCCCAATGATGACGTATATCACTGTTAGGGCTTATTTGCCTAACCTATGTTAGGGCTTATTAGCCTAACCCTGTGATAATTCACTGTTTGGGCTTATTTGCCTAACCTGTGTTAGGGCTTATTAGCCTAACCCCGTGAGAAATTAATATTGTGCACAATACCCCACATATCGGACAAAATGTATCAAGACTTGAAAAACTACTATTGGTGGCCGAGACTTAAAAGCGATGTTGCTATCTATGTTGGAAAGTGCCTAACCTGTGTTAAGGTTAAGGCTGAATATCAGAAACCGTCTGGCCTACTGCAACAACCAGAGATACCCATGTGGAAGTGGGAGCAAATCTCGATGGACTTCATAACGAAATTACCCAGGACCCCAAGAGGGCACGATATGATATGGGTGATAGTTGATCGATTGACGAAATCCGCGTATTTCCTACCGATCCGAGAGAAGGATAGCACTGGAAAGCTTGCTGAGTTGTACTTAAAAGAAATCGTGGCACGTCATGGAGTGCCTATCTCAATTATTTCAGACAGAGATGGATGTTTTGTCTCAAGGATCTGGCAATCCTTTCAGGAAGCCTTTGGATCTCAACTAGATCTAAGCACGGCCTTCCATCCGCAAACAGACGGCCAGAGCTAACAGACCATACAAACAGTGGAGGATATGCTTCGCGCATGTGTTATGGACCTAGGCGGCAGCTGGGATACTCATCTACCTTTAGTTAAGTTTTCCTACAATAACAGTTATCATACAAGCATAAACGCCACACCGTTCGAAGCTTTGTATGGCCGCAAGTGCCGCTCGCCCTTATGTTGGGCAGACGCTAGAGACAAACGTATGGTTGGTCCTGAACTTGTGCAAGAGACATCCGACAAAATCATACAGATCCAAGAGCGTATTAAGGCGGCTCGAGATCGAAAAAAGAGCTACGCTGATCGAAGACGAAAACCATTAGAATTCGAGGTGGGAGACAAAGTTTTGTTAAAGGTCTCACCTTGGAAGGGCGTAGTAAGATTCGGAAAACGTGGAAAGCTGAATCCACGATACATCGGACCATTCAAGATTTTGGAAAGAATTAGTACCGTGGCTTATAAGTTGGAATTATCGGAAGAGCTTAATGGAGTACATGATATGTTTCATGTATCCAACCTCAAGAAGAGTCCAACCCAAGAGACAGTGATCATCCCTGCGGATGAAGTGCATATTGACGACACCCTCCGATTTACAGAAAAACCCGTTGAGGTTACTGACTGGAAAGTCAACAAGACCAGGAGGAGCACTGTCAAACTTGTCAAAGTACGTTGGGACTCTAAGCACGGACCCGAGTACACGTGGGAACGTGAAGACCAGTTTAAAGAAAAGTACCCCCACTTGTTCAAGAAAACTCCGGCGAGAGATAGATCAGCCCGAATTTCGGGACGAAATTCTTTTAACGGGGGGAGACTGTGACAACTGGCACATAACGGGTAATTTCAGTACAATTTAATTAATACTTAATGACTGAAATTATGTGCTTAAGTGTCAACATTATCTGATTATATGCTATACATGTGAATTCATGCACGTTTTATACTACAAGAAATTGCTTTATGCATTAATGATAGCGTTGCGTCAGAAATACTAGTAAACTCACCGGTAAGACACATTGTGTCAACAATTCTGCAGAAAGCAGTCAGACAATAGAATTGGAGCCTAGGTGTAGGTCCAACGTCAAAAATACATTAAAACCCAAGAGTATATACAAGGGTTAACATATAGACTTTCCAGAAGCTAAAATATGCACTAGAAAGCACCCGAAACGCACTTTAAATGCAGAATTCTGCACAAATAAGCTATAATCAGCTTTTTAACATATAAATATAATGCAGAATTCATGTTTTATTATCCAGAATACCCTCCTAAGTGTTGGGAATTAAAAGGGTCACAAAAGGATACATAAAGGACACTAAACGGTGCAATTTAGCACTTTAACGAACCGGTATCTAACCGAATAACCAGACATTACCCGGAACATCAAAATATTACTAGAAGCATTGTTTTAATATTTCTGAACTAGTTATGGTCCCCGAACACCATAACACCCCTTATAACATAATAACACAACAAGTCCCTAAAAATTACACATGAAAGCTAACTTGTTTATAAATTAGAGTTTGGAATTTACACATTACCCCCCCCCCCTTTTCATATATACGGTCATAAAGGGGTGGCCCCACCAAATATTTGCCAATATCTTGCAAAATCGTAATTGATATTCCTTGGATTCTATTTGATTTTATAAAGATCTTTTGAGATATGAAGTGATTATAAGTATGGTTCTTGGATTTAAAGATCATTTCATATCTTCACACTTCACCACTCCATCTCCCTCATACTCTCTCTCTCCCTCTCAGCCCTAGTAAGTGCCGCCACCACCTCCATGATATTGAACCACCATTTCATCCACCATTCATCCAAAATCAAGATCATTCCAAGGTGATAGAAGGTGTTGTATGAAGCTTGAAGCTTGTAGAACTTGAAGAAACTCCATAGCTTGCTTTCACCCATCATTTTCATCATCTTTTTCTCTAGTGATCTTCCCTAGCTTTTGAGCTAGTTGTAAGCTTCTTGTTACTAGTTTTTATTTCTTATTTTGTTGGTTAAAAAGATGTATATTGTTGAGAATCACAAGAACACTAAAAGAACATAAACAAGAATCATAAGAATAGGCTTACATATGATGATTTATGGATGAAATGAGGTTGTTAAATACATGCATGACACTGGATTGTTATTTGCTTGAAATTATGATGTTGATCATCATGGGGAGCTTGCTAGATTGTGATTAAACACATGATTTAGCAAGTTAGAGGATGATTATGTGTTAACCCAAGAAGATCATCATCACTTATAAACATGAACTTGAAAATAAAATTATTTCTTGAAAAATAGTAAATAAAATGAGCTAGTAATTTTATGAACCTAAGATTCATGAACGATTTTCCAAGAAAACCAAGTTTAAAATATGATTTTTAGTAGAACTTGATTCTTACATAAATGTACATTGTTTTTGGTGATAAAATAAGTGTAAGAACACTTTGTTTACAAGAAGAGTTCAAAAGAATAATTTTTGTAGAATATGTTTACAAGTTGTAAACATCTAAAATTTTCAAAAAGGAAGTTTATTAAGAAATAAACACACTTTAAGGGGTAACTAAGTCTACTAATGTGACAATTGTGTTCTGTAATCGATGTACAATGTAAAACAATGTTGATTATCAATAAAACAATGTGCTTTGGTGTTATTTTATGTGTTTTGGTGTTATCTTATGTGTTTTGGTGTTATTATGTGTGTAATTGTGTTTAGTAATTTTACAATTTGATTCGATTCCGATTTCAAGCTTTAACTCGCTTTCTGGAAGGTTATACGCAAACTGGTGCGTAAACGCAATCAGTATAACACAACAAACACTCCAGAATAGTGACATAGGCTTAACATACCTTAAATAACCTCCATATAACTTAGAAATAAGTTTTGGATGGTTTGGTGTGTTGAAATCAAGTTTGTTCGATCGCAGGGACTAGTTGTGTCAAACTGTGAAACTATATCGAGTTGTATAGTAACGAACATTCCGGAACTTGATCATAAGTTAAAAATACCATAAATATCCTTTACATAGCTTACAAATAGGCTTTGAGGGGTTCGGTATGCTAAAATAAACTTTATTGATCAATAGGGACTAAAAGCGTCAAAAAGTGCACAAGTTTGCATTTTCACGCATATCTTACGTTCTGAATATAACCGGACATCCAAAAATTTATGTAATCATTAAAATATTTTATTTTAGTGATTGGCATGATAAAATTCCATTCGTCGCGTAATTTGGATCGTTTTTGCGTCCGTTACGACTTCCGTCGTACTTAACCGAACAACGCAACCGTACAACCAAACGAGCCACCATCTGAGATATTTTCAAGCATATTTCATGTTCCCTATGTTATAACATCCTTGTAGAGCTTGAAAATGGGCTTGACGGGTGTTAGAAGTGTTGAAACGCGACAAAACAAGGTGCAGGGGCTAAACTGTAAATAAGTGAAAGTGGCTGGTCTGCAGGTCCCTTACGGACCGTATGGACCATAGCTTACGGTCCGTAAGCAGTTTCCAGCAACACAAAAATTAGAAGCTTCCAATTCAGCAGCTGTCCTGGTTTTGAATCCCTGATTTCTCAATGTTGTGGACTTGTTGCTGGTTTTGCTCATTGCCCAATAAATGTTTAACAAGTGTATGGCCAAGATTTGAGCTTCACAACACTTGGAATGATCCTAGAACTCCTTGATTACTATAAATAGCAACCCCCACTTCACTTCATTCTCACACTTGATCTGAAAATCAGCTCTAAGTTGGGGTGTTTACACTTCATACCTAAGCTATTTTAGATCAAACATCCTTCTTGGACCCTTTGTAAGTCTCCTTCATGCTTGTTCATGTATTTTAAGCATGAAAGTCAAACTATGTTTGACTTTCAACTTTGACTAGTCAATGGTCAACACAAAGTTCCATTGAACTTTGCAACGTGAGCGTAATCACGATGGTTATAGTCCCTAGTGACTATACCTACTGATTACCACGTTGACTAGGCGTAGTGACGAGTCGTAGTTTCGGCCAAAATGCGTGTTTATGCGTATTTTGGAACCAAACTACTCTTGGGTATCAAAACCGTTTGTTTTGATATCAAAACCTGTTTTCTAACTTAACTAAACATGTTCTAGCATGTTTAGCTCGTCACTTTTAGTTTAGTGCTTGTGTAGAGTCGTAAGTCAAGCGGACTAAACACCCGCTTAGACTTTCGAACTCGACCCGTTTGGTCGATCATTAGGATCCGACCAAGCATGTTTAGTGACCATAGTTGTATAGGGAATAACCTTCCGAGGTTATACCTTATGGTCACTTAGGTGTAATTAGTTGTATGATAGGTAATTTATATGCCTTAGGTAAATGACCAAAATGCCCTTTTCATGTATAATTGGTAATTAAGCATATGTAACATAAACTTTTGTCACGTAACTGATTATGCAACATATTTAAACATGTTTAGGCATATAATACTTGTCATAGGACTAGTTAGACGTCTCGAATGCGCATTTGCGCGCACGACGCGTTAAAGTAGCGTAAGCTACCTTAATGGGTCGCAACGGGTCGAAAGCACTTAGGTTAGGTTCCGATTTAGGATGTAGGCTTTGTTAAACCATATCACATGAGTTCCAGCACTCATTTGGTTTACAAGACCTCATTCTATCCGATCTTCCGATTTAGGTGTCTATTGTTTGACTAGTGATTCGATTGCTAGGTGCTGCTTGATTTCTCTGGTTTACTTGAGTTTGTTGAAGTTCTATTGATTGAGGATACTTTGCACTTCATGTGAGTACATAGTTCCCCTATTTTACAGTTTTCAATTGTTTTGGGGTGATTCATATGTATTAAACGATTTTCGAAGTTTAAACGATGGTTTCAAAAACGATTAAAATGGTTTATATTAAATTAGTAATGATTTCGATAAAGTGAATAAACTAGTTGGTTGTAGTTACATAACGAATGACATTCATTAGCATTGATCAAGCCGACCAGTATTAGGTTATGGTACCATAGGATCTGACAAATGGGTTAGGTGGGTAATGACTGAATCTGATTGTTAATTTACCCCTTGGTGGTTTATTAATGCGAGAAGTGAGATAGTCGAGTCACGAAGGTTTGAATGTTATTAGCGAGACGACCAAAAGTAGTTTTCACAATTAAAACGGGGAGGATTTAAACGATTTAAACGAGTTAACGATTTGGAAACAATTTGAACAAGATTAAACGAGTTGGATAAACGATTGGTTTTTGGGTAAGTGTTTAGATAACGGGATGGGTGTAATATGGTGAAAACATGGTAGATACGCCGCTGGTACTTCTTATATATAAGTGTTTTCAACATATTACATACCGTGGCGTTATTTAGTTCACTTGGGTAAACGATTTTGAAACGATGTCACATAACGATGTTTTCGAAAGGATATAAACCATACGAGTTTTATTAACGAGTTAATACGAGATGTTTTACAATTTGGTTTACTTAAACAAATGTTTTTGGGTTAAGAATCATGGCTACGAGGTTTTATAAATTATAACCCGCTTGATTTGAGTTGGTTAATTTTCGTTGCAATATTATACTCTTTTCAAAACAAGGTTTTTAATAAGGTATTGCAACATGTAAACTAGCCATGAATCCGACACTCCTATAAAACCTATGTGCTCGCCAACATTTCTTTGCTGACTTTGTTTTTACATATGTTTCAGGTGTTGATGCTTGATGTTGATTGCTAGGATGCATGAGTCACATAGGATCTGGACGAGGCCTTAGTGACATAATAATAGTGATAGTCAATATGTACTTGTTGTTTCATGTTAAAACAATGTAAATTACTTAATGAATCAATAAAACAAAACTTTTTGTATCCATGGTTGTGAAACAATAATTCTGCCACGACACTCCCCGACGTTTCCGCCACGGTTTGTTGTTTTAACGTGGTCGGGGTGTGATAGAAGAGTTGGTATCAGAGCCAATGGTTATAGGGAATTAGGTTATTAGTAATACTTTGACCTAGACTGTAACTTTTAGGACCCTAACGCGAGTTTTTCTTGCGTTTAGATTTTAAAACAATACCGTCACCTATTCTTAGGTGATAACCACAATGAGAACACAAAATTCGAATCTGCTTCGAAAATTAATCATCTGTTCTAGGATGATTGATTACTAGGTTTTGAACCCTTCCAATTTGACTCATTTTTGGCTTAGTGCCTTCTGAGTTTTCAAAATCTCGTCAAAAGTTTGGGTCTAAATAATGTGAACATGTGCAAACTGGAAGAATGAATGCCTGTACCCTGAGTTTTCTGTCTAAGGCTAGAGTGTTCGTACAAATCCACATAATCGGACCAGTCACTCTTGCCTGGGAACTCTTGGGGTGAGTGTTCATTTATAGGCGAGCATGTCTTCGCGATACATTATTTTGATTCATTTACTTTGATTAGTCACTGCGTGTCGTTTGTTTGTTCGAGGTAACGAACAAATGATCGCCTTCCTTGTGTTTTGTCGATGTTTTCAATACCTCTTTTGTTTTTCCAATTGTCGATCTCACTCGATCCCCCTGTTTCCTTGTTAGACCATGCCTCCTCGACGTGATGCTCAATCTTTTACTGCTGAAGAAGTCGCAGCCCTTATCTCTCAGCAAATGGCTGCTGTGCTTCCAGGCGTTGTGACCCAAATCCACGAGTTATACAACAACAACAATAATAACAACAATAATGCACAGTGTAATTTCAAGAATTTCAATTCTGCTAAGCCGCTAAAGTTTCTGGGTCGCAAGGAGCAACTGTGCTCCTGCAGTGGTTCGAAAGTATCGAGAGCACATTCAGACATGTGCAATGTCCGAATGGGCGTAAGGTTGAATTTGCATCAAGTGTGTTTGAGAAGCGTTCTCTTACGTGGTGGAACGGAGTGATGCGCGATAGGGGTGCCGAAGTGGCATTAGCACAAACATGGGAAGAGCTTCGAGCTCTCATGATGAAAGAGTTTTGTCCCCGTCACGAAATTCGAGCTTTGGAATGAGAGTTTGACAATTTAAAGCAAGATGGGGGTGAACACCGTGCGTATACGGATCGTTTTGAGGAACTCAGTCTGTTGTGTCCCACTATGGTTACCCCACTGGAGAAAGCAATCGAGAGGTATATCGATGGTTTACCCGATTCCATACAGGATATTGTGACTGGCATTAATCCTACTACTGTTCGTCATGCGATTGAGTTGTCAGCTACCCTGACTGAGTCTCAAGTTAGGAAGGGTAAACTTACCCGCAAGGGTGATAAGAAGAAGTTGACCGATTCTGTTAAAGGCAAGGATAAGGGTAAGGATAAGAAAGGTGAGTCATCGAAGAAGTCGAGAAAGCGAAAGGGTGCTCAGAATTTTGCAGTAACTGCACAAAATGCTCAGAACCCTCAGAACCTACCGGCTCAATCGCCCGCGAAGAAAGTGTATGCTGGTACCGCACCTCATTGTGCTCGCTGCAACGGTCATCATGTTGCACAGCAAGCTTGTGAGCAATGCACAACGTGTGGTAAACTTGGGCATCTGGCCAACGTCTGTCGTTTGGGTCAGAATCAAGCTACACAGGTTCAAGCTCCAGTTCAGGGGAATGCTGCTAGATTCCCACCGGGTTCCTGTTTTAATTGTGGAGAGTTTGGTCACTTCCGAAACAATTGTCAGAGGTTGGTGAATGCGAATGCGAACGCGAATGTGAATCCCGTCGTGGACGAGCGTACAACTTGAATTCCAACGAAGCGAGGGCTGACAACGAGGTTCTCAATGGTACGTTTCTTGTTAACAATCGACCCGCATCTATTCTTTTTTATTCTGGTGCCGATAGAAGTTTTGTTTCATTATCCTTTGAACCTTTACTTGCGATACCTAGAACTAAACTGAGGAAACCCTTATCTGTCGAAGTTGCTACTGGTAAACCTCTTGTTCTCGATTCTGTTATTCGTGATTGTCAGTTAAACCTTGATAACCATCTTTTTCCTATTGACCTCACACCGATGCAACTTGGGAGCTTCGATATTATCGTGGGGATGGATTGGTTAACCAAACATCATGCTGAGGTGGTTTGTTTCGATAAGATTGTTCGTATTCCTCTTCCGTCTGGCGATGTTCTGGAAGTTCGTGGCGAGAAGCCATCTGATGGTTCGAAACTTATGTCGTGTACAAAGGCCCAAAGTTATTTACGAAAAGGATATGTTGCCTTTCTGGCACATGTCACCGAGGAGAAAGGCAAGAGCAAGAGTATACAGGATATTCCGATTGTTCGGGATTATCCAGAGGTGTTTCCTGATGAACTGCCTGGTTTGCCTCCAGTTCGTCAAGTAGAGTTTCATATTGACCTTGTACCCAATGCCAACCCGATTGCGAAAGCACCTTATCGTCTTGCACCATCGGAGATGCAAGAGTTATCTAAACAGCTTCAAGAGTTATCTGATAAAGGATTCATCCGTCCGAGCTTTTCGCCTTGGGGAGCTCCTGCTCTCTTTGTGAAAAAGAAAGATGGATCTTTTCGAATGTGTATCGATTATCGTGAGCTTAATAAGCTTACCATCAAGAATCGATATCCCCTACCTCGAATTGATGATCTCTTCGACCAGCTACAAGGTGCTTCGTGTTTTTCTAAGATTGATCTGCGTTCTGGGTATCATCAACTTCGTGTTCTCGAAGAAGATATTCCCAAAACTGCTTTCCACACAAGATATGGGCATTACGAGTTCACTGTCATGCCTTTTGGTTTGACAAATGCCCCAGCTATCTTTATGGACTTAATGAATAGGGTCTGTAAACCTTATTTAGACAAGTTCATCATTGTGTTCATCGACGATATTCTCATTTATTCAAAGTCTCGAGCCGATCATGAGCAACACCTTCGCTTAACATTGGAACTCCTTAAGAAGGAACAACTTCTTGCTAAATTCTCCAAGTGTGAATTTTGGCTTAAAGAAGTTCAGTTCTTGGGTCATATAGTCAACGAGCAGGGTATTCATGTAGATCCATCTAAGATTGATGCTATTAAGGACTGGAGTACGCCGACGACACCTACAGAGATTCGATCTTTTCTTGGTCTTGCTGGCTATTATCGTCGATTCATTTCTAATTTCTCGAAGATTGCAGTTCCACTCACTGCTTTGACTCAGAAGAATAAGCCTTTTGAGTGGGGACCCAAGCAAGAAGAAGTGTTCCAAACACTGAAACGGAAGCTCTGTGATACTCCTGTTTTATATCTACCTGAGGGAAACGATGATTTTGTTGTCTATTGTGATGCGTCTAACTTAGGCCTTGGTTGTGTTCTTATGCAACGAGGTCAAGTTATAGCTTATGCGTCTAGACAGTTGAAAGTTCACGAGAAGAACTATACGACTCATGATCTTGAGTTAGGAGCTGTGGTTTTAGCGCTTAAAATCTGGAGACATTATCTTTACGGCACAAAGTGTGTAGTTTTCACAGACCACAAAAGTCTCCAGCATATTCTCAATTAGAAGGAGCTGAACATGAGGCAACGACATTAGGTTGAGCTCCTAAACGATTATGATTGCGAAATTCGCTACCATCCTGGTAAGGCGAATGTCGTAGCCGATGCGCTTAGTCGAAAAGAACGAGTCAAGCTTCATTCTGTTCGCACTCTATCTGATATTCAATCTCGTGTCCTTCAAGCTCAATGATCTTGTATGATCAAAGGCTTATTGAAATATAGGCTACCACTTCAACTCGAACTTAAACTCGAAAGGAAAGACGATGGTTTGCTTTATTTCAAGGATCGTTTATGGATTCCGAAACAAGACGATCTTCGCACTTTAGTGATGGACGAATCTCATAAGTCTCGATATTCTATCCATCTTGGTGCTGATAAAATGTACAAGGATCTCCATACTCAGTACTGGTGGCCTGGTATGAAAAAGGATGTTGCCTTGTATGTATCGAAATGCCTAACTTGTCTCAAAGTTAAGGCTGAACATCAACGACCTTCTGGTTTGCTTGTACAGCCAGAGATACCGGTTTGGAAGTGGGAGAACATTGCTATGGATCTCATCACTAAGTTACCGCGTACATCTAAAGGTCACGATGCTATTTGGGTTGTTATCGATCGTTTAACGAAATCAGCTCATTTTATTCCAATTCGCAAGGATCTATATGCTGATAAACTTGCAAAGATTTATGTTGATGAGATTGTATCACGACATGGTGTTCCTTTGGATATCATTTCCGATCGTGATGCTCGGTTTTCATCTCATTTCTGGAAGACCATGCAATCTGCTTTGGGAACCCAACTAAATCTAAGCACTGCTTATCATCCCCAAACAGATGGTCAATCTGAGAGGACGATTCAAACTTTGGAGGATATGCTTAGAGCATGCGTGATAGACTTTGGTGGTAATTGGGATTCTCATCTTCCATTGATCGAGTTCTCTTACAACAATAGTTATCATGCTAGTATTAATATGGCACCATTCGAAGCTCTCTACGGTCGAAAATGTCGTTCGCCTGTCTGTTGGAATGAGATCGGTGAAGCTCAGCTTACTGGACCTGAGCTCATTCTGGAAACAACAGACAAAATCAAGAAAATTCGTGATAATCTTGTGACTGCTCGAAGCCGTCAAAAGAGTTATGCGGATATGCGACGCAAGCCCTTAGAATTTCAAGTCGGAGACCATGTCCTACTCAAGGTTTCACCTTGGAAGGGAGTCGTGAGATTTGGAAAGAAAGGAAAACTTGCACCTCGATATGTTGGACCATTTAAGATTGTGGAAAGGATTGGGAAGGTTGACTATCGACTAGAGCTACCTCCAGAGCTTGGAAATATTCACCCGACTTTTCACGTGTCCAATTTGCGAAAGTGTTTAGCTGACGCGGATCTTCATATCCCTCTCGAAGAGATTCAAATCGACGAAACGATGCACTTTGTCGAGAAACCTGTGGAGATAGTGGACCGTACATTCAAACAGTTGAAGAACAAACGGATTCGATTGGTCAAGGTTCGCTGGGATTCCAAACGTGGCCCAGAGTTTACTTGGGAACGTGAGGAACAAATGAAGGATAAATATCCGCATTTGTTTTCACAAGCTTCCTCTAGTTAAAATTTCGGGACGAAATTTCCTGAAGTAGAGGAGACTGTGACAACTGTGTTCTATAATCGATGTACAATGTAAAACAATGTTGATTATCAATAAAACAATGTGCTTTGGTGTTATTATATGTGTTTTGGTGTTATTATATGTGTTTTGGTGTTATTATGTGTGTAATTGTGTTCATTAATTTTACAATTTGATTCGATTCCGATTTCAAGCTTTAAATCGCTTTCTGGAAGGTTATACGCAAACTGGTGCGTAAACGCAATCAGTATAACGCAACAAACACTCTAGAATAGTGACATAGGCTTAACATACCTTAAATAACCTCCACATAACTTAGAAATAAGTTTTGGATGGTTTGGTGTGTTGAAATCAAGTTTGTTCTATCGTAGGGACTAGTTGTGTCAAACTGTGAAACTATATCGATTTGTATAGTAACGAACATTCTGGAACTTGATCATAAGTTAAAAATACCCTAAATATCCTTTACATAGCTTAGAAATAGGCTTTGAGGGGTTCGGTATGCTAAAATAAACTTTATTGATCAATAGGGACTAAAAGCGTCAAAAAGTGCACAAGTTTGCATTTTCACGCATATCTTACGTTCTAAATATAACCGAACATCCAAAAATTTATGTAATCATTAAAATATTTTATTTTAGTGATTGACATGATAAAATTCCATTCGTCGCGTAATTCGGATCGATTTTGCGTCCGTTACGACTTCCGTCGTAGTTAACCAAACAACGCAACCGTACGACCAAACGAGCCGACATCCGAGATATTTTCAAGCATATTTCATGTTCCCTATGTTATAACATCCTTGTAGAGCTTGAAAATGGGCTTGGCGGGGTGTTAGAAGTGCTGAAACGCGACAAAACAAGGTGCAGGGGCTAAACTGTAAATAAGTGAAAGTGGCTGGTCTGCAGGTCCCTTACGGACCGTATGGACCATAGCTTACGGTCCGTAAGCAGTTGCCAGCAACACAGAAATCAGAAGCTTCCAATTTAGCAGCTGTCCTGGTTTTGAATCCCTGATTTCTCAATGTTGTGGACTTGTTGCTGGTTTTGCTCTTGCCCAATCAATGTTTAACAAGTGTATGGCCAATATTTGAGCTTCACAACACTTGGAATGATCCTAGAACTCCTTGATTACTATAAATAACAACCCCCACTTCACTTCATTCTCACACTTGATCTGAAAATCAGCTCTAAGTTGGGGTGTTTACACTTCATACCTGAGCTATTTTAGATCAAACATCCTTCTTGGACCCTTTGTAAGTCTCCTTCATGCTTGTTCATGTATTTCAAGCATGAAAGTCAAACTATGTTTGACTTTCAGCTTTGACCAGTCAATGGTCAACACAAAGTTCCGTTGAACTTTGCAACGTGAGCGTAATCACGATGGTTATAGTCCCTAGTGACTATACCTACTTATTACCACATTGACTAGGCGTAGTGACGAGTCGTAGTTTCGGCCAAAATGCGTGTTTATGCGTATTTTGTAACCAAACTACTCTTGGGTATCAAAACCGTTTGTTTTGATATCAAAACCTATTTTCTAACTTAACTAAACATGTTCTAGCATGTTTAGCTCGTCACTTTTAGTTTAGTGCTTGTGTAGAGTCGTAAGTCAAGCGGACTAAACACCCGCTTAGACTTTTGAACTCGACCCGTTTGGTCGATCATTAGGATCCGACCAAGCATGTTTAGTGACCATAGTTGTATAGGGAATAACCTTCCGTGGTTATACCTTATGGTCACTTAGGTTTAATTAGTTGTATGATAGGTAATTTATATGTCTTAGGTAAATGACCAAAATGCCCTTTTCATGTATAATTGGTAATTAAGCATATGTAACATAAACTTTTGTCACGTAACTGATTATGCAACATATTTAAACATGTTTTGGCATATAATACTTGTCATAGGACTAGTTAGACGTCTCGAACGCGCATTTGCGCGCACGACGCGTTAAAGTAGCGTAAGCTACCTTAATGGGTCGCAACGGGTCGAAAGCACTTAGGTTAGGTTCCGATTTAGGATGTAGGCTTTGTTAAACCATATCACATGAGTTCCAACACTCATTTGGTTTACAAGACCTCATTCTATCCGATCTTCCGATTTAAGTGTCTGTTGTTTGACTAGGGATTCGATTGCTAGGTGCTGCTTGATTTCTCTGGTTTACTTGAGTTTGTTGAAGTTCTATTGATTGAGGATACTTTGCACTTCATGTGAGTACATAGTTCCCCTATTTTACTGTTTTCAATTGTTTTGGGGTGATTCATATGTATTAAACAATTTTCGAAGTTTAAACGATGTTTTCAAAAACGATTAAAATGGTTTATATTAAATTAGTAACGATTTTGATAAAGTGAATAAACTAGTTGGTTGTAGTTACATAATGAATGACATTCATTAGCATTGATCAAGCCGACCAGTGTTAGGTTATGGTACCATAGGATCTGACAAATCCCGTTATCGTACTGCACCCATGGTTATGTGTGGGTTAGGTGGGTAATGACTGGATCTGATTGTTAATTTACCCCTTGGTGGTTTATTAATGCGAGAAGTGAGATAGACGAGTCACGAAGGTTTGAATGTTATTAGCGAGACGACCAAAAGTAGTTTTCATAATTAAAACGGGGAGGATTTAAACGATTTAAATGAGTTAATGATTTGGAAACGATTTGAACAAGATTAAACGAGTTGGATAAACGATTGGTTTTTGGGTAAGTGTTTAGATAACGGGATGGGTGTAATATGGTGAAAACAGGGTAGATACGCCGCTGGTACTTCTTATATATAAGTGTTTTCAACATATTACATACCGTGGCGTTATTTAGTTCACTTGGGTAAACGATTTTGAAACGATGTCACATAACGATGTTTTTGAAAGGATATAAACCATACGAGTTTTATTAACGAGTTAATACGAGATGTTTTACAATTTGGTTTACTAAAACATATGTTTTTGGGTTAAGAATCATGGCTACGAGGTTTTATAAATTATAACCCGCTTGATTTGAGTTGGTTAATTTTCGTTGCAATATTATACTCTTTTCAAAACAAGGTTTTTAATAAGGTATTGCAACATGTAAACTAGCCATGAATCCGACATTCCTATAAAACCTATGTGCTCGCCAGCATTTCTTTGCTGACTTTGTTTTTACATATGTTTCAGGTGTTGATGCTTGATGTTGATTGCTAGGATGCATGAGTCACATAGGATCTGGACGAGGCCTTAGTGACATAATAATAGTGTTAGTCAATATGTACTTGTTGTTTCATGTTAAAACAATGTAAATTACTTAATGAATCAATAAAACGAAACTTTTTGTATCCATGGTTGTGAAACAATAATTCTGCCACGACACTCCCCGACGTTTCCCCCACGGTTTGTTGTTTTAACGTGGTCGGGGTGTGACAACTAAACATGCTACCAAGTTACTACAAGTTTTTAATATAAGTTCAAGTTCATGTTGTTATATACATTGTAAAATTTTTACACTTGGGAAGTGTAGTTTGATTATTGATTATTGTGATGATTTTAAAAGAAAATAAACACATGTTTTAAAAACATGGGAAACCTCCATTTTTAGGGGAAACCATGTCAAATTTCTATAAATTTTGACACTTAGAAAAATATAAGTTTTGGTGAAACTTATTCCCTAAAAATTCACCCAAAAATATTTACCAAGGTTTCCCTAATTTTTTATGTAAACTTCAAGTTAAGAAATGATGATTGCTTGAAGATAAAAATGGATATTAAGTATGTATATTTTTTAGGGAAGATATATATATTTATTGGTCACCAAATTTTGTGCTAAGTGTATGTAATATGTATTGTGTGTAATAGTGTGTTAAGACTTGAAAATACACTAAATACTCATAAGGAGTAAAATATACAAGATACACATACAACATGCTTAGACAAATACAAGAGAATATATTTATGAAAATATATTTCTTAATAGATTAAATAACTTGGACAAGTTATGAACATAAAATGAAGTTTTGGACAAAATACATAATTCGGGTGAAAATACAAGATACTTATATTTATTTGTGAGAAAATAATATAAGTAAGATACATAGTTAAAAATATAAATTATTTTTAACACAAGAACAAATACATAAAAGATGGTAACTTGTACTTGTGCGATACAAGTCTAGTGACTAACGTCAATAAAACACGTATAGGTCACGACGCTATTTAAGCAAACCCGGTGAAGTTTCGGCGCAAGAAACACAAAGTTGTGAGTTCATGCTCCCCCTTTTCTTTTAACTGTTTTCAGTTTTATAACTTCGGGGGTGAAATACATGTTACAAATGTTACAATGTTTACAAATGGTATGATGGATACAAAAACAAGAAGCACTCTTGGTGATAACTAGTACCAAGTATGATGCGTTTTGAGGAATGATACGAGAAATCGTGTCACGAATAGGGTACCATAAGCACCATTAATCGTGTACATACTAAGACCGCAGAACAAAAGGTTAGATCTAATGGGTTTTCGGGCAACCACACTCTTGGTGAAAACTAGTACCGAGCAGTGCTTTTGTGTCTCCGTCGTGAATCGACAACTAGAAAAATGCCTATGGTTTGGTTTGCTTCCTATGTCGTGTCACATGTTAATGGCCTTGCAACCCATTAACAACTTGATACATACAGAAATACTTGATTTATACAAGATACATACCATGTTTTTCATACAAAGTATACAAATGTTCAATACAAGAACTGCATGAATTCACACCAACATTATGTTGACGTTTTTCCAAAAACTCACATGTATTTCAGGTAACTAAAGTGGATGTGCGCGCGGTCATACTCTTGCTCATGGATGTTGTTTATGTTTACCTTTGAATAAAGTTATAAACTCTTCAGACAAAATACTGTCTTGTGATGTAAACACTTAAATTATGTTTTCAGTTATGTAATGTCATTGGTATTTGAAGTTATTTTTACGAGCATGTAGTATGTTTACCATTCGTATGCAATGAGAACCTTTCATGATCACACCTCGTGCTTCCGCCTTAGAAAGGGGTGTGACAGTTAGTACAAGATCTGACATCTGCAGTTAATGAAGGGAGAGAAATAGAAGACCACGGGGCCATGCAAGGAGGGCACGGGGCTGTGCCAAACCTCTGTTTTCAACTATAAATAGAGGTGCTTGGTTCAAATGAAAGGCATCCCTTGGCAAACCACTTCTTTCACACTTGCCATCAATCCACCACCACTACAACACCAACACCAACACCAACACCCTCCATCTTTCATCTTTTAGAGTGTGTAGTAGTGTCGGGATCCAAGATCGATTGTTAGAGTTCTTTTCAATCAAAGGCCATGCTTGGCTAAATCTCTTACATCACTTGATGAAGACAAATCTTTTATGTATTACTTTTGATTTCCAATCTTTGGCAACTTTTTAATTGGGTATGTATTAATGACTTTAATAACTAGTTTTTTATATTGAAGGTGAACTTTATTTAATCATTTCTTAAAGTTTTGTTGATTCACTCATTTGTGTCTTTATGGTCTATATAAAGCGCGTTAACTGCCTGGAAGGGGGTTAGAAGGGTGTTTGGGTAAAGTTCTTGCCTCGTTCAGTGTAGGGATGGGCAAATCCCGATCCCGATACCATACCGTCCCGATACCGACAAATCCCGATCCCGAATTTTGTGAAAACTAGGTACTGATACCGAAATACGTCGGTTCGGTACGGTATCGGTACGGTGTCGGTATTTTGACGGTAAAATTCGGTATTATATCGATACCATACCGTACCGATACCGAAAAAACCTAAAAGTGGATACCGAAACCGGTACCGAAACGGCTTCGGTATGGTATTTTCGGGATCGGGATCGGGATGAGATCGGGATGGGATCGATATTTGATACCACTTGCTCATCCCTAGTTCAGTGTATAGATACTGCGAGGACCTGATTCAAGCTTATTAGGACTTCCCTTGAGGTAGATAGCATCAAATCAGGGGAAGTAAGAAAGGCTTGTAATCCCTTATAAATAAACTACTATTAAAACTTTATTTAGCCTTGCGGGACTGTATCCCTGCTGACTCAGACTAATATGGCCGATGGTAACGTCGCCTTCACAAGAGGGGCCTACCACTTTTCGCATTAATAACTTATTTAATTATTTTTCAATAATCCGACCTTGCGGGTCTGTATCCCTGCTGACTCAGACCAATAGTGTTGAGGGTAACGTCACCTTCACAAGAGGGGCCTACCACTATAACTAAGATAATCTCTTAAAAAGCCCAAAGTGCGGAAATTATCAAAGGATACATAAAAGAGGAGTTGGAACCAAGTGATTCCTTCTTGTCTACTTGTTTTTCCTTTCATTCACGTTTTTATTTCTAGTTTATATTTTTAAAACTTTCAAAAACTTTTATCAAATTTGGTTAGATTAGACATTAACGATAAGTCGGTATTAAAAGCTCTTGTGTCATTGGACGACCTCAGTATCTTACCATCACTATACTACGTCTACGATGGGTGCACTTGCCCTAACGTGTGTAAAGTGATAGTATTGTATCGTGTTTTATAAATTTAAATCTTGATCCACGAGTAAAACCGTGCTTAAAATATATCAAAAAAATATACCCACACTCATTCACGTCAAGTTTTTGGCGCCGTTGCCGGGGACACAAGAATTTTGAGAAAGCTTAAAATTAGCGTCCTGATATGTTGTAAAACACACACTTTTATCCTATGTAAATTGTATAATTTTAAATAGTCTAAGAGTTGTTTTTATTAGTTTTATTGTATACTTTCTATTTTATATTGTTACAGGTCGCGATGCAAAATAGAAGAATAAATGAGCTTAAATGATAAATAAACGAGAATCTAGAAAATATGTCATGGAAGTTGAGGGACCTGAATTGCAAACTGTGAAAAGTATGTATAAGACTCCTTATAAATATGTGATGAAAGTTCAAGGGACTAAAGTGCATTTTTCATCAAACTTGAATTAAATCACTTTCATAAAAGACAAAGGAAATTTGCATTCACATGCTTTCATGTTGACTGAGATAGTTACATAGGAGCCCAAGAATTTAATTTGGTGGACCAACCTATTTTTCTGTTGTGTATTGGGCCGATAGAGTGCAAGGGATTGTTGTTGGCTGAATTAATATACTTATTGGGGGAGCCATAAAATCCAAAAAAGAAAACCCTAGTGGTGGCCGAATAAAATAAGAGAAGAAGGGAAGTTGCCATCATTATTTTCATTTGTTGAAGTGGAGTTCGAGAGAAACAAAAGAAAAAGGTAAATTGGATTTAAATAATCCCAACTCACTGTTATTGGCCAATAATAATCCCAACTCATTTAATCAGCAATAATAATCCGAACTATTCACTTTTGTTTGTAAAATACTCCCAGTTAAAAAAACACTAACTAGGTTAAAAATTTGCTGATGTGGCTTGCCACGTCACCTGCCACAGCAGTTGCCACGTAATCGAAAAATGCCACGTAGACTGCCACATCAGCTGCCACGTCATCAAAAATGCCACGTAGACTGCCACATCAGCTGCCACGTCATCAAAAAATGCCACATCAACTGCCACGTCATATGACACATCAGCTAAAAGTGCCACATCAGATGCCACATAAGCAAATTTTTAACTTAGTTAGTGTTTTTTTAACTGGGAGTATTTTACAAACAAAAGTGAATAGTTCGGATTATTATTGGTGATTAAATGAGTTGGGATTATTATTGGCCAATAACAGTGAGTTGGGATTATTTAAATCCAATTTGCCAAAGAAAAAAAAGAGAAACCCTAAAGAGGACGATCAAAAGAAAGAAAAAAAAAGTATTGGTTCTAGGGTTTAAGCCGCGATCAAGATTTATGTTTGGGTTTGCAATTTATTAGTATTCAGTTTTGTCAAGACTTTGTGTTTTATTTAAAAAAAAAAAACTTGATACTATGGATTGTTTATTATTTCAGACTTGTTTCTTTTTCTTGGCTATGTTTCTTGGCTAGTTCTTTTACACTGCCTAGGTTACGATGAACACCATGTTTGACTAATTGTTCTATTAGGTTTATGGATTCTATTTTGTGGATTTAATAATTAAAGTAAAGACTTGGTTTTTATTGTTTGATGTATATGCGTAGTTAATCATATTCATTGAATAATTATTATCCCTCATGTTGCTAGTTGAATGTCTTTCAAATAATAGTTGCATGCTAGGTCGATTACTGTGTGTCTTTTACTATTAGATGGTTTGATAGACGTAGTGATCCATAGGGGTATAATTGTAATTTGGATAGGGTTAAGTATTCTTTCAATCTTGATAGCTGAGAGGTGAGAGGATGTCGGGCTGTCTTTAGTGTTAGATTGCTAGGGTTAGATACTTTGAGAGAATATCCCTTTAGTTTCCCTTTCACTATTTGCTTATCGAGTCTAATCATAAAACCATACTCTTGACTTTTGTACTGAGAGGTAGATTGTCGAATAAGGGTACTTTATTATTACATTAGGAATGCCTGCAAGGGAATCCTCTAAACCGGTATTAGAATAGCTTAATAGGTTGCCATAGGTATCTTCTCGAGAAGGGTCGAGGGTCCTGTTCGGTTATCCTTTAAGTTTAGCATCTTAAGATCCCGGTTTCCACATTGGTTTTGTAACATTCCCAAAATTTTTATATAAAAACTTATGTTATTAAAAGGATACATCATGGGTAAATTGACTGTTAGAATTATGGAAGTATCTAGACGAGCCTAGGAATCGTTTAATAATTTAATTATAAAAATACATTATATTTGAAAATACTCCATTTTTAACGAAACTTGGTTCAAAATGTAGGTACAAATATTCTCGTTCTAATGACATATTCATTGTTTTGTAAAACGTCATATCTTAGAAGTTATAAGCGCTAAATAAAGGAAGTAGTTAAATTAATTATAATAAATAATAATAATAATAATAATAATAATAATATAAATAAGAATTTGTAAAATGAAAGCTTAAATTTCATGTGTACGTGTACATTATATTCAAATATAATAATATAACTAAACTAGTAAAAAGATTGAAATGGGATTGTATATGATTACTTATGGATATGAATGAATTCAATGAATGTGTAGTACGTGTCTAGATAAAAACGTGGCTTCCAAGACTAAACTCCAACTATATATAAGAGTTCATACTTGACATTCAAAAATGCTTGCTGTGTCTCGGCATCTTTCTCATCATAAGATATTTCCATTTTTTCACCTATAATAACTCCAAAACCATGTCCCGTTTTAAGTGTTTTAACCCTTGACCACTGATACCCTGTCCGAGTAACGTAGGGCCCCGTAACATATGTCAAGGCTCTGCCTAAATTCGTTGGGGTTCTGTCTCGTGACGTAGGGATAAAGTGAAATTGGGTTACTATACTTAATGTGAGTACACTATATATTTTATTAAATAACCCAGGAGTTGTACCAAGATATATCAACCCTCCAAAATATTTCTGACACCCCTAATATATTTAAGATACCCCTATATGTTTTTAAATACACCCCGTATGTGAAAACCGAACCCGAAATACAATATAGCATTAAAAATAAATGAAAAACAAGAAATAGTAAGTTGAGGCGGGCCGCGTAGACCCACCCCAACCTTTACGCGGGCGGTATGAAGATTGATACCGGATTCCTTTGATTTTCTTAAGTTCAAGCGGGCCGCGTAAGCTACCTGTTAAGTTAACGCGGGCCGCGAGGGACTAAAAAGGTGGCACAGCCCGGTGCGGCCACGTGGCCCAACACCCGGCTAAGCTAGTTGTCGACTCAGCACAGCTACGCGTTGACCCAGCTTTGACGCGGGCCGCGTAAGCTCTGTGCTTATGTTACGCGGGGCGTGTGAGACTCAGATTTCAGCACTATATAAGAAGGCCTCGGGATTTCACTTTCAATCGTTCATTTCTTTTCTCAGTCTTGACTTTCTGAAGAAATAGGCATAATATTCAAGTATAATACCCCCTAATTAGCAAGGTTCTGCTCCGTTGTAAGTATTATAACCCCAGTTTCGTAATAGATACGCTGCCCGATGGATTTAGGGTTCCGTAACAACTGCCGTGGTTCTGCCCGACGTAGTTGTTGGAATACCATCTCGGGGAGGGTATCATTAATATTTTCAAAGGGTTATAATACTAACCTAGGTACATTTGTGTAAACTATAGATTATTCCTAGGAAACCCTTACGCGAAGTCTAACATAGCAATGTGAGTTAATCCTCTTTTTGTTAACAGTTTTTACAAAACCTTAATTATTTTTACAATGCAAAATAGCAGTGATTGAGTCTTTGTAGTTCTTCAATTACTGTCGGTATGTTGGGGTTTTGTATACAAAATTTACTACACTGTGAGTAGTAAGTCAGGATGACAATACGTTACCATTGGACAATGAGTTAGCCAATGGGTAATATGACCCACAAGTCAGGGTTGACAGTACTAATGGAGTAATTGTGTAGATATAAACAATGTGATCACTCTCAATACTGTTCACTGTGACTTTCTATTTAAACTTGATTAAAACTGGGATTCACTCACCAGTATTTCTTGCTGATAAAATATTTTAAACACGTGTTTCAGGTAACTTAGTGTGAAGCACATAAAAGCCAGCTGGAGAGCACTGAAGGCTTAGAAAAGTGGCTATAAAAGTTACCTAAATAAAGAAGATATTTTATTTCAAATAAAATAAAGTTTATCTCTATAAACAGTTTGTAATAAGAAACTTTGGTTTTCCCCATGTATTTGTATTTATAAAATATGGTGGTTTACTCTGATAATATATTTCCTAACTACGGTCCTGAAGAAAAATTCTGCTGCCAAATTAGACAATACGCGATACCACCGAAACTGGCTCGCGGCCGCCCGTTCCCGGGAATTAGGGATCAGGGGTTGTGACAGAAGGTGGTATCAGAGCCTAGCCACTGGTTCAAGCCAAAGAAGTATTCTGCTGACACTTAAATTTTAAATTCTATGTTAGGAAATAACTTATGTGATTATGTGTTTTATATTATTTGACTATTTGTTAGTCTACAGTATGGGTAAGCAAAAGATTTCGGATATCTATCGTCAATTAGATAGTTCATCAAAAGATAAGGGAACCTCATTTCAACCAAATCCCTCAGGATACTCAGCAGATACTAAGGAAGGAATATTTATTCGTAAGGCACAGTCTGAGAAACCATTCACCATTAAGAAAAGAAGTTGGATTATTAGCAAAAGTTGAGAGAAAATAAAGAAGTCACAACCGAAGGGAGCGATAATCAATCAGGAAATAAATGCACAAACTCAGGAAGCAGACAATAACCCACTAGGGGAAAATGAATTAGATGAACAATGGGTAAATCTCCATATGTTAGCCACTACAGCAGTAAATGCTAACTTATATTAAATAGTCGAATGGCCAAACCAGTACCAGCACCCATGCCGCCTATGAGTTAGAAACTTTAAAGGAACTTTGCCCATTAGATAACAACTTAGTAGAGACAGGAGATAGAATAAACCTTACATAAAAGCATGTTGAGCATAATACTTCTATAACCTAGATAGACTAAAATAAGTTACGGATGCATAATCCCTAGTTTATTTTGAATTCCAGTTATAGTTTGTAATAAATACATATACATATATATATATATATATATATATATATATATATATGAGTCGCAATGTTCGTCGTTTTTAATCAATCCATTTTTATGATTATACCCAAATGTTTGTACTAGAATTTTTTCTATGATAATTAATACCACCTACTCAAATAATATCATAATATGTATACGTTAAAATAGTTAGAAGAATCATGAAATATTTTATTTAGAAATGGGAGTTGATCAGTTAAAATAATTACACGATTTATTATTAATACATGTTTTAATATTGTCATATATATCATTAAGATCTGACATATAAAATGTACAAATGTAATCATTTGTATACCTATAAAAATGTATTTAAATACATTCAATTGTTAATATCATAATCAAACTAAGTTAGTTATTAACAAAGCAGTCATGTTTATGATTCTCTTTTGGAACCAATCATTTACTTTGATTTAAAATACATATTGAAATATACGGTATAAACTTTAAAACTTTGTGGTTTTAATAATAATATTGTTTCAAAATAATTTATATCTAAAAAAATAAAACCAAAGCTATTAAATTAACCAAAGGATTTTAAGAATTAGTAAAAATTTAAAAGATTGCTTTAGTAGATCTAGCCAAAGCAAGTTTTGAAACCCAGGTGTACCAATTTACCACTCCATTTTATTCCTTCTGGTTTATAACCAGTTGACCATAAGACTTCATACTTTCATAATTTTATGAAATAACTGATGTTGGGATTACTTGTAAAAGTTTCTATTGAAATACTTAGAAATAAAATAGATGATTAAATAAATATGATGGGTATTCATGATTTAATAAAATCATTTAAAATTCTTAGAGATTTGGGTTGGTTGGACTACGTAGAAAGGCCTAACTAAAACATTGAAAGCATTTCTACAGATCTTTAATATTAAGGTATGTCCAGAATAGATCTTATGCATGGAGATAGTTAATGTAAGATTTTAAGGTTTACCAGTCATATTAGTTATAGGATTGTGTATCCTAAAGTATAATATATATATATATATATATATATTTGAGTCAGCTGGCTAATGTATAATAGTTAAATGATACAATTCTATTTTTGAAATGTATATACACTATAATACATTTAAATAATATATACGTGTATATAATATAAATATATATATATATATATTCATATATATATTAGGATACATGTAAAATTTATACATTTAAAACTATAAAAAAAGGGGTATGCTCAAAAAGGGTCATTATATATATCATGATAATCATATTTATTCTCTATCATTTAGAATATTATATTTAAGAAGAAGTAATAAATTTTTTATGATATATAATAAAAGGAGAGAAAAGATGGGTTTGATGGTTTGAACAATCGATACATATAAAAGAGATTGGATAATTAAATTTTTTAGAAATAAAGATATTGTAACAATGAAAACATCTTTTCCCACTTAAATCAATAATTTGGTATCTATTTATTTATTCTACCTGGCACGTTAAAATGTTCCTAAACATTCATTTTTCAAACTAGAATTTAAAATAGATGCCCCACATAAAAATATGTGAATCAAATGTGTGTTTAGTACTTTTGTCCTTTATATATAACTTTATTTAAAATTCAGATTACAATCTTAATATTGTAATATCTTTAAATAAATTACTATTAATATTGTATGGAATATACATACATATTTCAATACATGTATATTACTCAAATATATTTAAAAATCAATTTTTGAAACGTCAAACTTTGTATTACTTACTATGTTATGTGTTTTAAGTTTATACTATATATTAATATTTAATCTTATATATATATCCGCTATATTGTTATGAATTACAGAAAGTAATTTATGTATAGTATATATATCTCTTGGTAACCCATAAATACAATGTCATGAGTCACATATGCACATATTCTTCTAAATAATGCCTCTCAATCTTAAATGTATATTATAATTGATTCTTATAAAGGAAAAGATAGGAATGTGATAATTGGAATAGATATATAGATGGTTACTTGAGGAGAAATTATTAAGGTAACATAAATAGTGAGTCTGGTATAGTTTAACTCATTAGTTAAAAATGAAACTGTTCTTATAAGTCCAGAAAATTTATATTTTGAGTAATTTATTTCCCTAAACTTTTAATTCCAAAATATTATATTTGACAGAAATTTATTTCAATATACTACCTTTATAAAATAAAGTTATGGAAATAAGCTTGATGGTTGGTACCATCGAATGTATAGTTATTACTTTATATATGTGTGTATATATTCCGTAAGTTTAATATTAACTAAAGATTTGAAATTTTGTACACATATATGCATATGCCCAATAGAATTTCTTGATGGTATATCCAATATAATATCTTCTGTAAAATAAACATAAGAGAAAATATCATTGGTAATTCATTTGAAAACATCAAGTTATTATAAGAATAAATCATGAAACCTACTATGTTTTAAAATGCCATCTGTCTCAATGAAATATTCCTTGTGATGGAATCTAAGATTATATATGCATAAATAAAGTTAGCTGTAAGTATATTCATTACATCAGTGTCAATGGAGACAATTATATTTTTGTCAAAACTTCATTTTCCAAGCAAAAGAAAACCACAACCATAATAATATCTATGCTTAAATGAAAGAGTTGGGATATTGATATTCACTGGTAACAACCAGGACAGTATTTAGACTTGAATCTAAGAAAAATGCCTTAGTATAAAGCTTCGAGATAAGCTAATTACTTGCATAGATAAAGTGTGATGATTATTGATATTCCGTGAGGATAATGACTAGAACAGTGCCTGTATGATAAATAAGCAATAACACCTGGCCACTGTTATTTCTTGTTTATTAATACTACTCGGTTCTAGAATATGATCCATCATGAGAATACTGATTTCCTTGTTTCTTGATGCAAACCATAATAAACGATGTACCTTTAAAATCACGATTTGAGAAAATCTATTTTTGGGAAATACAGTGATAACTACCTCTCCGGCAAACTGGGTATGGTGTGGTAGACTCTCCAGCTTGTCCGAGTAAGATGGGGGTACCTCTCCGGCGAGACCGGGTGAGATGGGGTATATGTTATGTTAATGAAATTCCCTAAATAGTACCATGACCTGATGTCTGATTATGTTTTTGGAAATATGAATCTATTAAATACACTGACCTTATAAAGGGTATGTATACTACCAGTATGTGAAATATATGATTATATAGACATGTATGTCTATGAGGAAATTCAAAGACCATATTGATTGAAAATTAGGAATAAATCACGAACAAGTGTGTCAATAATAATTTTAGACTTATCAGGAATCTCCCGTATACGTCTATAATTCCAATATCAAACATTATTTCGTTTGATCATCCGTCTCGAAATTCGTGCGACAAGATGAACGACAGAAACTCTTTAAGTTGGAACGCCATCGAAATTATAAGAAATTCCCCTTGTGTTACCTTAAATTATTGACGCATTAGGAAACCTATAACTAAAAATTGTGCTAAGACACAAAACGTCTAAAACATACACTAATAATAAGTTTACCTTCATTAAGAAACTCTTGAGAAGATAAGAGTCTCAAAACATAGAGAATAGTTCTGGTCAAAGTAAAAGTGAAATTCAAAACAAAGACTAGAATATACCTAGAAACTAGACTACCTAAAAATATTTATCCATATTTCAGGGAATCTCGAGGACGAGATTTAAAACAAGGTGGGGAGGATGTAACATTCCCAAAAATTTTATATAAAAACTTATGTTATTAAAAGGATACATCATGGGTAAATTGACTGTTAGAATTATGGAAGTATCTAGACGAGCCTAGGAATCGTTTAATAATTTAATTATAAAAATACATTATATTTGAACATACTCCATTTTTAACGAAACTTGGTTTAAAATGTAGGTACAAATATTCTCGTTCTAATGACATATTCATTGTTTTATAAAACGTCATATCTTAGAAGTTATAAGCGCCAAATAAAGGAAGTAGTTAAATTAATTATAATAAATAATAATAATAATAATAATAATAATAATAATAATAATAATATAAATAAGAATTTGTAAAATGAAAGCTTAAATTTCATGTGTACGTGTACATTATATTCAAATATAATAATATAACTAAACTAATAAAAAGATTGAAATGGGATTGTATATGATTACTTATGGATATGAATGAATTCAATGAATGTGTAGTACGTGTCTAGATAAAAACGTGGCTTCCAAGACTAAACTCCAACTATATATAAGAGTTCATACTTGACATTCAAAAATGCTTGCTGTGTCTCGGCATCTTTCTCATCATAAGATATTTCCATTTTTTTCACCTATAATAACTCCAAAACCATGCCCCGTTTTAAGTGTTTTAACCCTTGACCACTGATACCCTGTCCGAGTAACGTAGGGCCCCGTAACATATGTCAAGGCTCTGCCTAAATTCGTTGGGGTTCTGTCTCGTGACGTAGGGATAAAGTGAAATTGGGTTACTATACTTAATGTGAGTACACTATATATTTTATTAAATAACCCAGGAGTTGTACCAAGATATATCAACCCTCCAGAATATTTCTGACACCCCTAATATATTTAAGATACCCCTATATGTTTTTAAATACACACCGTATGTGAAAACCGAACCCGAAATACAATATAGCATTAAAAATAAATGAAAAACAAGAAATAGTAAGTTGAGGCGGGCCGCGTAGACCCACCCCAACCTTTACGCGGGCGGTATGAAGATTGATACCGGATTCCTTTGATTTTCTTAAGTTCAAGCGGGCCGCGTAAGCTACCCGTTAAGTTAACGCGGGCCGCGAGGGACTAAAAAGGTGGCACAGCCCGGTGCGGCGACGTGGCCCAACACCCGGCTAAGCTAGTTGTCGACTCAGCACAGCTACGCGTTGACCCAGCTTTGACACGGGCCGCGTAAGCTCTGTGCTTATGTTACGCGGGGCGCGTGAGACTCAGATTTCATCACTATATAAGAAGGCCTCGGGATTTCACTTTCAATCGTTCATTTCTTTTCTCAGTCTCGACTTTCTGAAGAAATAGGCATAATATTCAAGTATAATACCCCCTAATTAGCAAGGTTCTGCTCCGTTGTAAGTATTATAACCTCAGTTTCGTAATAGATACGCTGCCCGATGGATTTAGGGTTCCGAAACAACTGTCGTGGTTCTGCCCGACGTAGTTGTTGGAATACCGTCTCGGGGAGGGTATCATTAATATTTTCAAAGGGTTATGATACTAACCTAGGTACATTTGTGTAAACTATAGATTATTCCAGGAAACCCTTACGCGAAGTCTAACATAGCAATGTGAGTTAATCCTCTTTTTGTTAACAGTTTTTAAAAAACCTTAATTATTTTACAATGCAAAATAGCAGTGATTGAGTCTTTGTAGTTCTTTAATTACTGCCGGTATGTTGGGGTTTTGTATACAAAATTTACTACACTGTGAGTAGTAAGTCGGGATGACAATACGTTACCATTGGACAATGAGTTAGCCAATGGGTAATATGACCCACAAGTCAGGGTTGACAGTACTAATGGAGTAATTGTGTAGATATAAACAATGTGATCGCTCTCAATACTGTTCACTGTGACTTTCTATTTAAACTTGATTAAACTGGGATTCACTCACCAGTATTTCTTGCTGATAAAATATTTTAAACACGTGTTTCAGGTAACTTAGTGTGAAGCACATAAAAGCCAGCTGGAGAGCACTGAAGGCTTAGAAAAGTGGCTATAAAAGTTACCTAAATAAAGAAGATATTTTATTTCAAATAAAATAAAGTTTATCTCTATAAACAGTTTGTAATAAGAAACTTGGGTTTTCCCCATGTATTTGTATTTATAAAATATGGTGGTTTACTCTGATAAAATATTTCCTAACTACGGTCCTGAAGAAAAATTCCGCTGCCAAATTAGACAATACGCGATACCACCGAAACTGGCTCGCGGCCGCCCGTTCCTGGGAATTAGGGATCGGGGGTTATGACAAGTTCCATAACCGATAGAACGTGTCAAGCATGTGTTGGATTCTAGCCTAGGTAGTGTGTTTCCCATCATCTGAATTCGTCCTCAGTCTTCGTTTGTGTTCCCTTTAGCTTTAGTTAATTTAGTTAATTTAGTAGTTTGTTAGAAAACCCCCCAAAACAATAAAACAATCAAGTACAATTAGCTTAGAGTCAATCTAGTCAAAGTCTAGTATATGTAGTTAGTAGAGTCTCGTGGGTTCGACACTCGGACTTACTTAGGCTATACTACATTGACCGGTACACTTACCGGTTGTGTGGTCTAGGTTTAGAGAGTCTTAGTTATAAATATAAAACTTAGAGTGTCTAGTTTAGGGTTTAATTTAATTAATTTAATTAGACCACTTTTAGCACATCACGGCCTAATCAAATTCTATATATTTTTCAAAACTACGCGCCCGTTTTCAAAACTTTTTAATTTTTACAGTAAGTCTGCCACGGGGCCGTGGCACTTGGCCATGCCCCCGTGTTGCAAATATCCAGTAAAACTGTTTCAAACGCCCAGATACAGGCTTGCCCACGGGGCCGTGCCAGTACAGCACGAGGCCGTAGTCATTCTTCTGTTAAATTTTATTTTTCTGTATTCTGATCTCGATGCTCGTTAATCTTCTGGGTATCTTCCAATATAATGGATTACTACTCAGAAGATTGCAACTACTACTATATTGAGGATGATTATGAGGAACCATATTATACCATTTGCGGTGAATCATATTCGGTATAACATTGTTACCTTTTTTCAGCCATCACCCTCATATACCACATATGAAGAACCAAGGTTTGAGCTCCCAAAGCCAAGCTTTGACTGGGATACCAATCTGTTTGAAACATACGACACGCCACCAACAATAGTTCCCGAAGCCGAAAGCCTTGTACAAAGTCTCAAGAATTTAGAACTCTTACTTAAGAGATCTCACGCATGAACCAAACCACAAAGAAGGTAAGTCTAAAATGATGATTTCCGTCACACCCTTCTAGTAGCGGAAGCGTATTGTGTGTGACATAAGAAAGGTAATCATTGCATCCAAATGTGTAAACATATAAACTAACAACGATGCCATAGAGATTTTGGTTTCAACAAAAGATTACAAGTTTTCCAACATAGTTTCCAAGTTTCAACAACGTTTACAACGTTAAACATAGCATAGTTATAGGTTATATTACACATCCCGAAATATTGTTTTTGATATAAAACATAGTGAGGTTTTGTCTCTTATATACCCATACGAAGTTGGGATATAAAAGAAAAATCCTCCAAAAGCGGCTATCGTTGTCATTGACTTTCCCGTTTCCCGTAGTGTATCACCGGCTCAAGACTTGTTTCCTGAAATACATGTAGTTTTAAAAAGTCAACAAAATTTGAGCGAGTTCATGCAGTTATTGTTATCATATGAAATCTTTGTATTCTTGTAATGTAATCATGGTATGTTATTAGCATTCATGGAGTTTAAGGATCTATCAGAGTGCCGCGAACACACTGACATTATGTACCATAAGTATGTAACCAAACCGAGACAACTTTGACATTTCTGGGATCACAAAAGCACTCCTATGGCACCAACCAGGAGTGGAGCGTGTCTCAAGCTCTATAGATCTACACCTTTTGCACCTTGGTCACTAAATGATTAATGGTTACTGTGTCATCATCCTACTTACGTACATTGATCATGTTATCATCTAAACCCATAGCTAACATACCCATAGTTTTAACATGTATTTTCCCTCGACTGTTTTAAAACAAAACATTGAAATCATTGAAAGGAGGGACATGAACTCACAATTTTGCGTTCCGTGTATTGTACTACCGTAAGTGAGCGTCCGTACGTGTGAGTAACCTGCATGTGTACTAACTTTATTAGACACTAGGTCTTATCGGACTTCGTACAAGTTGTTCATCTTGAATTCTTATTATGTCTTCACTTGTCTTATTTGGAACAACTTTGTATTTTAGAGTGTTAGTAGTTTGTTCGTTCGATTGTTATATGTATTTATTTCATAAGTGTATACATATATTTTGTATGTATTGAATCATGTGTGAACGGGCTTCGCCCTTCACATGTCCTCGTGCTTCGCACGCGTGTCATTGGGCCAAACCCATGTTATTGGGCTTAACCCACATTTTCATGTCATTGGGCCTTTGCCCATGTCATTGGGCTTAACCCACGTTTTCATGTCATTGGGCCTTTGCCCATGTCATTGGGCTTAACCCACGTATTAATGTTTTTGGGCCATGCCCATGTTTTAATGTTATTGGGCCTTTGCCCATGTTTTTATGTCATTGGGCCTTTGCCCACGTTTTAATGCCAATGGGCCTTTGCCCATGTATTATGGTTATTGGGCCTTGCCCAACATAAGATTTATGAGTCCATAAATTTAATAATCTTGCATTTTTATAAAAATTCACCAAGTATAAGATTTCTAATATGTTATTTTCCTTATAAAATATACTTAGTAATTTTTATATTTTTCAACTTTCCGGGTTTTGGTTATCGGCAATATATATATATATATATATATATATATATATATATATATATATATATATATGTATATGTATTCGTTAAGCGTCTAATAATATGTTATTTTTAGACTCGTCGTCGTAGCAGTTTCCTAGCGATGGCGATACGCCCAATTGTCGTCGTTGAATGTCATGTATTCCTGTTTCGACCGTTTTGTTTATATATCATTATTTTGGGTCGACTGAAATATATTTATTTCTTAGGAATATTTTCTTGTAATTTTTGGTTGCGTCGTCCGAATTGTCCGCTCGTCCGGTTTAATTCGTTTAATTTAGCATTTATTGGTAGATTGAGGATATCGTGTATATGTTTTTATGTGTATTTATACTTGTTATCTTTCAAGTATTTTCTTGGTATCCTTTGTGTATTATTTAGAGTATCCTAACACATCTAAATATATACACATAACACATAATATATACACTCTGATGGATTCTCTAAATATATATATTTTCCCTATATATATATATATATATATATAAGTTTCATTTTTTCTTATAAAAAACCATTATAAATAATTTAGGAACTTACTTGAATGTTTAGTGCTTAAACTTTTCCCATAGAGTTTGTTTAACCATGATTAAAATCCGTAAGTGTGATTAGCCATTTTAATCACACTTTAACCCCTGATTAATCATGATTATGATTTTAGAAAATTTCACCATAGTTTCCCCTAAACTATGACGTTTCCCACGTTTTCAAGACGCGTTTAAATCATCAATCAATTTTTCCAAATCATCATCAATTCATCAAGTTTGTCCAAAAATCATTTTACAAACAAAAATCATATACTTTCACCTTCAAATTCTTATGAGCATATTACTTATACAAGTTTTCCCAAGACTTTAAAATAACCACTTTTCAAGTTCATCTTTTATATAAACTTGATTCTATTTATTTTTCACTCTTAAAAATTCCCATATTTTTGTAAAAATTCTCAAGACCTTTTTATGCTATACTTTGTAAAATAAAATTTCCATAAACTTGCTTTATGTAAAAATCAAGTTCATTAGTGTTTTTAAAAGCTTTGTCAAATGATTATTGTTGGTTTAATCTTTCAAGAATCACTTAATCAAGTTTACATACAAATGCTCATAATCATTGAAGTTGATGATCTTGTGTGATTTAAACATACATATGTTTAAATCACATTTTTAAGTATATCATGGCTAGATTAACACTAATCTAAGATACTACATGAAGCTAATCACAAGATCGTCATAAATATAAACTTTAAACCACTAATCTTAACAAAACTAACATAATCATCAAGATTACATCAACTAACTACACTAATCTACTCAAATAATCACATAAATAATCATGATTAGTAGATTATTAAGTTTGAGATTAGGGTTTTTGATTATGTTTTTCTTGATTTTTAAGATAATCAACTTGTACTTCTTAAATCTATGCATAATAAGAAGCTTAAATATGGTTAGAAAAAGCTTACAACTTTGCACAAGGTGATTAAAGATTTAGAGAAGATTAGGCTCCAAAGAATGTCCTTAGTGCTCCCCCATGCTTAATTCTTGCTTCAATGATCTTGAAATGGCTAGAGTATAGTGAAAATGAGGTGTTATAGTGGTGAAAGATGGTGGTTCAAGGGTGGCTCTTGTTGGCCGAAATATAAGAAGGAAAATGAGGGGTGTTTTGGTTTCAACTTTTGTGAAAATGAAAATGATAGATGATAGTGATGTAGAAATGTTATAATTTTTCCAAGATCTTTCATCTTAATAACTATACTTTCCTTCCATCACACCATACATAAAATCTTCCACCTTTCAACAAAAATCTTGTGGGTGGGACCCACTTTGTTGACTAATTTCAAGATGGGGGGGGGGGTAAGGTGTAACTTTTTTTATAAAAAGTCTTAAAAATCTAGATATTTAGGGGTTTAAATAAAGTATGGTGTTTAGGGGTTTAATTGCACCATTAGGGGGTAATTAGGGATTAGGAATGTTAATCGTCATTAACTAGTTCACTAGACTAGTAGAAATTGTATTTTGGTACTTTAGATGCTTTCGGTTTGGTCGTCGGCTAGTTTACGACACTTTTGCGTCGTACAGACGAAGTTTTGTCGCAAGTTGTTATTCGGCCATCCAACGATGCATGAAGTGATTTCGAATCCCAAAATAAGCTTAACTAGTTCGCCATGTCTTCCATTTGGTTGTTTTGGCGTCAGAATTGTTATTTACCAGCTTGTCAGTTCGAAAACGGACAAGTTGTGGGAGTTGCAACGCAGCACCGAAAGCTTATGTTTCGGACACCCCATTAATATCCTCGTATTGTTTTCATGTATTTGTTATCATTTGTCATCATTACGGAGTCTTGGAAATGCTAAATTATTAGTTCGGACGAGCTAAAATTGTTATATTTTTAACCGAACGGATGATTTTGTGATTAGGGCGTTGTATTGGAAAGTTATATATTTTGCAAGATGTGTTTCCACATTAGTGTTTTCATATATATACGGACTCAGTTATGTTATTCGTATGTCATTTTTCATTGTTTCATTTTGTTTCAGCAACTTTGCTGGCATGAATAGTGTAACCGTGAATAGTGCGCGCAACACTTTCTACCAACACTTTTAGGACATAGTTTAATTGGTTTCGCGACGCGACGAAAACCAACATATCGTATAGTATTGTTCTCTTGTCCTAACACTGTTATGTAATGTACGGTCCAGTTATGTAATTAAATTACGCTAATTGCATGAGATTATATACTAAAAATAATGATTAGACTGTACGGAATTTCCGGTTATTTGCCATTTGTCACAATTTCAAACTAGAACAAAACTTTCAAGAAATTCACATTTTACAACCTTCTTTTGAAAATCATTGTTTGGTACCTTCTCATGCCAAGTTTTTGAAAGAAGTAAACACTACTACTAAAATTGAAAAATGGCTAGCATTAACTTAACAAATGATCAAACTCCACTAATATAAGATGAACACCATGAACTAAACCTAAAACCGGTACCATGTTTTTTTCAAAACATCTTCGTTAGTAATGTGTTAATTGATAAAGATCTTTGTGTTAACATCATGGCAAACTACATTTTCAAAAAATTGGGTAATAGTAAGTTTTCACCTCTTAAAATCCCTATTTTTATCTCTAACCGAAAAATGATAAAAGCCACGGGAATGGTTGAGGATGTCTTAATTCAAACAAACCAAACGGTAATACTAACTGACTTTATCATCTTAGATGATACCCCCCTCGTGTTGGGACAACCGTTCATAAAAACCCATCAATCCTTAGTCAACCGGAAGCAAAACAACCTACCACTTCAATTAGGGGCCGAGAAAAGGTATGTCAATCTTGACCAATCAATGAAATATCTAATTGGCAATGACAACCCCCTAATTGAAGATGAAACAGAGCCATCCGATTCGGAAGAAACAGAGGAACAACTCATCGAAGAGGAAGACGTCATCGAAATGAAGAAGAAAATAAGTGGTCTCTTGAAGACCCACCGTCACTTGAACTCAAGGTCTAGAATACGCATTCTTGGACAAGCATGGTAAGCTCTCCGTCATCATTTCTTCAAAACAAACCCCTTTTAGAAAAGAAAAATTAATAAAACTTTTAAAAAAATATAAAAAAGCAATCGCATGGAAACTTATGGACATCAAAGACATCAGTCCTTCCATGTGCCCACACAAAATTTTAATGGAAGATGACTATAAAACAGCAATACAACCACAAAGAAGAATAAATCCAAATGTACAACAAGTCGTTAAAAATGAAGTCATCAAGCTACTAGATGCCAGACTCATCTACCCTATCTCCGATAGCCCAGGATAAGTCCCGTCCAAGTAGTACAAAAAAAGGAGGTATGACGGTAGTAACAAATTTGAAAAAAATGAACTTATACCAACAAGAACCGTCACCGGATGGAGAGTTTGTATTAACTATCGCAAATTAAACGAGGCAACAAGGAAATACCACTTTTCTTTTACATTCATCGACCAAATGCTAGAAAGACTATCCGGTCATAAATTTTATTGTTTTTAGATGGTTTCTCCGGGTATTATCAAATTCCCATTTGTCACACCTCGACCGCGTAAAACAACGAAACCGCGATGGAAACGTCGGGGAGTGGAGCGACAGAACTATTGTTTCACAACCATGGATTCAAAAGTTTCGTTTTATTTAGTTATTAAACATTAAACATTGTCTTGAAACAGAACAAACAGTTAAACACATTGTCTATCATTGTTATTTTAGTCACTAAGGCCTTGTCCAGTCCTAAGTGAGCGTGCATCCTAGTTGCAATCAACATCATTCAACACCACCTGAAACATATGTAAAAATAAATTCAGCAAAGAAATGCCGGCGAGCACATAGGTTTTGTGAGAGTGTCGGATTCATGGCTCGTTTACATGTTGCAATACCTCGTTTGACTACAAGAGTCGATAATAGAAAACCTTGTTTTGAAAAGAGTTTGGTATTGCAATATGATTAACCAACTCAAAATAAGTTGGTTATAGTTTATAAAATCTCGTTGCCATGATTCTTAACCCAAAACATTTTTTTAAGTAAACCAAATTGCAAATCGTTCTCGTAATAAAACTCGTATGGTTTATATCGTTTAGTAAACATCGTTGCGTGTCTTCATTCAAAAATCGTTCGTCCAAGTGAACTAAATAACGCCATGGAATATAATATGTTAAAAACACTTATATATAAGAAGTACCAACGACGTATCTACCATGCTTTTATCACATTACACCCGTCCCGTTATCTAATCACATACCCAAAAACCAATCGTTCGTTTAATTCGTATAACTTATTTAAATCGTTCAAATCGTTCCAAATCATTCAATCGTTCAAATCGTTCAATCGTTCAAAATCGTTCAATCGTTCAAAATCGTTCAATCATTCAAAATCATTCAATCGTTCAAATCGTTCTCGTTTTAATTTGTGAAAGCTAACTTTTGGTCGTCTCGCTTATAACATTCAAACCTTCGTAACTCGTCCATCATTCAACTCGTATTAACAAACCACCAAAGGGTAAGTTAACAATTAACAGGTTCAGTCGTTACCCATATAACCCCCACACATAACCATGGGTGCAGTCCGATAACGGGATTTTTCAGATCCTATGGTACCATAACCTAATACTGGTCGGCTTGGCCAAAGCTAATGAATGTCATTCGTTATGTAAATACATCCAACAAGTTCGTTCACATTATCGAAATCGTTATTGTTTAATATAAACCATAGTATTCGTTTTTGAAATCATCGTTGAAAGCATCGAAATCGTTTAACACATATGAATCACCCCAAAACAATTGAAAACAGTAAAATAGGGGAACTATGTACTCACTTGAAGTGCAAAGTATCCTCGATCTAATGAACTTAATGAAGCTCGGGCAAACCAAGGAAATCAAGTAGCACCTAGTAATCGGATCGCTAGTTAATAAATCGACGCCTAAAACGGAAGATCGGGTAGAACGAGGTCTTGTAAACTAAATGAGTATTGGAAATCAAGTGATATGGTTTAACAAAGCCTACATTCTAAATCGGAACCTATCCTAAGTGCTTTCGACCCGTTACGACCCATTAAGGTAGCTTACGCTACTTTAACGCGTCGTTCGCGCGAATGCGTGTTCGAGACGCCTAACTAGTCCTATGACAAGTATTATATGCCCTAACATGTTTAAATATGTTGCATAATCAGTTTAAGTGACAAAAATTAAGTTACATATGCTTAAAATCAAATTATGCATGAAAAGGGTATTTTGGTCATTTTTCTAAGGCATATAAACTACCTATCATACAACTAATTAAACTAAGTGACCATAAGGTATAACCTCAGAAGGTTATTCCCTATACAACTATGGTCACAAAATATGCTTGGTCGGATCATAATGATCGACCAAACGGGTCGGGTTCGAAAGTCTAAGCGGTTGTCAAGACCGCTTGACTTACGACCCTAAACAAGCACTAGACTAAAAGTGACGAGTTAAACATGTTAAAACATGTTCAACTAAGTTAGAAAACAAGTTTGATATCAAAACAAAGTGTTTTTTTACCCGAAAATAGCTTCGTTGCAAAATACACGAAACTTTGACTCGTCACTTCGACTAATCAACGTGGTAATCAGTAGGTATAGTCATAAGGGACTATAACCATCGTGATTACGCTCACGTTGCAAAGTTCAGACGAACTTTGTGTTGACCAATTCATGGTCAAAGCAGAAAGTCAAACACTGTTTGACTTTCACGCTTGAAAAGCATAAACAATCATGAAAGAAGCTTACAAAAGGTCCAAGCAAGGAAGAATTGATCTAAAATACTCAGGTATGAAGCCTTAGCTTCAACTTAGAGCAAGTTTGATCAATTTGTGTGAGGAAAGAATGAGAAACCCACTTCTATTTATAGTAAGTTTGGATCAAGGAGATCATTCCATGTGTTAGGAGAATCAATCTTGACCCTAGACTTATGGAACATGGTTTCTAATACAATGGGATGCTCTAAAACAAGTCCATAGTATTGAAAAATTGCATAAAAGACCCTGAAGTTCAAGCCGGTTGCTGAAAACAGACGTTCTGTCAAAAGTAGGTCGTCGCGTGCCGCCACGGGTACCCCCCCCTGCTGTGGCGCGACGCCACACCCTACCTGAGACAAAAACTTTCGAAACTTGGCAAGAATGGTCCCTGCAGCATGTTTAAGCCATTTTCGACGCGTTTAAGCCCCGTTAACCCATTTTCAAGGCTCAAAAATGAAGTTAAAGTATAGGGGACTTGAAACATGCTTGAAATTATCTCGGATGTCGGTTAGTTTAGTCGTACGGTTGCGTTATTCGGTTAATTACGACGAAACACGAACGGACGCGAAAAATGATCCAAATTATACGAAGAATGGTATTTTTGCATTCCAATCACTAAAATAATATATTGTAATGATTTCAAAAATTTTTGGATGTCCGGATATATTCAGAACGTAAGATATGCGCGAAAATGCAAACTTATGCACTTTTTTACGCTTTTAGTCCCTATTGATCAAATAAGCGTATTTTCGCATACCGAACCCCTCAAAGCCTATTTCTAAGCTATGTAAAGGATATTTAGGGTATGTTTAGCTTATGATCAAGTTCCAGAATGTTCGTTACTATACTAATCGGCATAGTTTCGCAGTTCGACACAAATAGTCCCTACGATCGAATAAACTTGATTTCAACACACCAAACCATCCAAAACTTATTTCTAAGTTATGTAAGGGTTATTTAAGGTATGTTAAGCCTATGTCACTGTTCCGGAGTGTTTGTCGTGTTAAACGGATTAAGTTTACGCATCAGTTTGCGTATAACTTTCCAGAAAGTGATTTAAAGCTTGAAATCGAACTAGAATCAAATCGTAAAATTGTCAAACACAAATACACAAATATTAACACCAAAACACATCGTTTTATTGATAATTGAAATTGTTTTACATCGTACATCATTTACAGAGCACAGTTGTCACACCATTGCACCAGAGGACCAAGAAAAAATAACTTTGATATGTCCTTATGGAACCTTTGCTTATTGACGCATGTCTTTTGGTGTATGCAATGCCCCCGCAACATTTCAACGTTGCATGGTGTCTATCTTCCACGACATGATAGAAAAAATCATGGAAGTTTTCATGGACAATTTTTCTATCTTTGGAGATACATTTGACAAATGCCTCGATAATCTTGAACGAATGCTATCCCGATGAGAGAAAACTAACCTCACCCTTAACTCAGTCGTAAAATCTCGAGCGAAGGAATGGAAGTTGATTGGGAAAAATAGATATTGTTTCCCGATTACCTCCCCCATCCTTCGTTTTAGCCATTCGAAGTTTCCTAGGACATGCCAGATTTTATAGGCGATTTATCAAAGACTTTTCAAAAATTTCTAGACCTCTAACAAAACTACTTGAAAAAGATGCCCCATTCATCTTCGACAAGCAGTGCAATATAGCTTTTCTTGCACTAAAAGAAATGCTCGTCAACGCACCAATCATAATAGCGCCCGATTGGAAAGTGCCATTTGAAATCATGTGCGACGCGAGCGACTTTGCAATTGGAGCCGTCTTAAGACAACGGAAAGAAAAATATTTTCACCCAATATACTATGCAAGTAAAACTCTTAACGATGCCCAAGAAAATTATACAACTACCGAAAAAGAGTTACTAGCCGTAGTATTTGCTTTTGATAAATTGTGTTCCTATCTTGTGCTTTCTAAAACAATAGTCTATACAGACCACGCCGCCATTCGATACCTCTTCAAAAAAACAAGATGCAAAACCACGTTTGATCCGATGGATTCTTCTCCTCCAAGAATTCGATATTGAAATAAAAGATAAACGCGGAGCTGAAATGTAACATCCTTGTTAATATTTTACGTTTTTCGCATAGATTAAGTCCATAATCATAAAATTTCAGTTTACAATTTCAATGAAATTACGGGTTGTTAAAAACTTTTACAATTTAAAGTGATACAACATAATGTGATTTAATTCACCGTTTTAGAATAACGACAAAACAACATTGCGAAAGCTTCGTTTAACGTGTGTTCGGTTCTTGCTCGATGCTTGATCTTCACCCGGGACTCTCGACATTCACCTATGATCAAAACCAACTTAAAAGTCAGTTTTGATAATTAAATAACTGGTACTACAAGGAAATTGGGAAAATTCCAACATTGATATCTTGATCCAGAAACAAAAACTTGAAACTGGCCTCCACCGTAACTTACGGTGGGCACCGTAAGTTACGGTGGCCCCATTTTAAAATATCTCCACCGTAAGGCAGGAGATAACTACCGTAATGATTTCAGCCCCCACCGTAACTTACGGTGCCCACCGTAAGTTACGGTGGCCCCTGTATCAGCCCCTTCCATTTTGCCGTTTTTGACACGAAAACTTTCGTATCTTTCAATCCGCTTATCCGTTTGACCTACCGTTTCTTCCTACGTGATTGTAATTTGATTCTCCATCTTATGGAGTTAACACCCGACATCCGGATTGACAAATTTATAGAGTTTTAAGCTTTAGGCTCAAATTAAAATTTACCTATTTTGACACATTCATGTATTTATCAAACAAACTTATTTGTTTGATCCCAAATTCTCGTGAATCTCCTAATTTCTTTATTGTCTATCATATTTGGCTCAAACCACGGGTTTCCGACGCATTTTAAACCCGCTTATACTCAATTGCTTATTTTGACCCGTTAAGGGCATTTATGTCTTTTTTAAGCATAACTTCGCTCATTTACCTTATGCCTCATAATTCCACTCATTCATTTTGGTTAGTCTTCCACCACAACTTTGAACGTAGTGGATTTAATGTAATAGACTATTTATTCGGAGTTTTATCCCTCAAATATGTTATTTTTGCGGTAATACACATTTTAAGGCATTTAAACCTTGATAGTTTATGCCTACGATTTTCATACGCATCCAAAGGTTACAAAAATCATAAGACTATCCGCATCAGTGAAAGGCTATCCTTTCTACAAACAGCCTAATCAGCATGCCACATCAGCTTTTCACTTATTCTTCTCACAAACACTTTTTACCCACAACAATATCACAGATATCCTTCCCACAAACATCTAAATAAAAAAAAAGAAAGGACCCACCATTCCCCCATTCTTCACCATTCTTCCCCAAGAATCCTTAAGAATGAACACCCTCCATGTCATCCTCTACAACACCCACTAATCCATCCCTCTCACAAATGCCCTCCACATAGGCCAAGAATCACCTACAAACATCCTTGATGTGGATAGTCTAATATAAGTTCCTAACCAACTTTTATGGGTCGTTTATCCAATTTACTCCTCAAGGGCGTTTTAGTCAACATTAGCCCCTCACTTACTACGAAGGGCTTTCGCTACAAATTTGGCCATGAAGTATGTTATCCACAACCATATATACACGTACCTGGCTCAGGTCAAGTATTGACCCGTTTACATAACTTTTTGCTTTAAATCTTTCTAGTTAAAGCAACGCACGTTTATGTTGTTTCCTGTGATTACAACACTCAACAAGAAATTGTCAAATGGTGTTAACAACACCATTTGACCCATTTAGCCTAATTGACTATTTATCCGTATGAGATGGTGTTTAGTTACCATTTCATCCCTTTAAACCTATCTCGGTTTTTCCCTTAAACTCGTTTTACTCAAAACCGTTTTTATTTATTAGTCATTACATGACTAATTTACCTTTTTATTCATTCCAACTTGCATTGTATCATGCCGGAACATCGTATTTCAATTACTTAACATTATTCACAATCAATTTTCGCTAGTAAGTGTATAGTAATTAAAAAGGGGTGTATGTTTAACTTACCTTGTATCCAAGTTACGCCTTTTCTTCTTTCTTGTTTTGTTTGACCCGCTTCCTCCCAAGCCTCCATCTAGCTTGTCATGAGTCAAACTATCATCATAATCCGTAAGACGGTTAGTTTAGTCATTATTAGATACGACTATTCCGTCTTACAAATTTTATGTCGAATCTACCATTCGACTTCATCATTGGTTAATTTAACTTTCTAAAAGTTAACTACCGTTATCCATATGACAAATACCATTTAAATTAAATCAACATCATGATTAGAATTCATATTACCCAATATCATACGGGATAAATCGAGTTTGGAAATCACGCATCTCATTTATAATTTCAGCACTTTAGTTTTCATTTAGGCATTTTAACAAACACCTAGTGTGCATAATTTTACATATTTACTAACTAGTTCATAACTAGTTATCTTTACCATGGTTAACATCAATTTGGCAATTTCACATAAATTTTAACATCAACAAATCTGAAATTGCTTTATAGAATTCAAATTACACTAGTACAACTATCATAATCCTAGTGTCTTCATACTTCTACATCACCCACTTAACACCTTCAATGGTGATTATGGAATTCTCAAGTATTGAGCATAATTTCAACAATCTAATGGCTAGGGTTTATTCCTAGACACTATTTCATTCTAATTTCATCCAAACAACATTCATGCATCATCAGATTTCAAGTTCTCTAAATTCATGAGAATTTCAAATAGAGAATTTTTGTCAATTTTTGCATACCTTATGATCTCCTTGCAATGGGGATCATTAATCATTGCTCGGAATTTGATTTGGGACTGAAATTTGCCTTCAATTGATTAAATAGCATGAACTTAGGGTTTGAGAAGTCTGGGTCGCCCCCTTGCTCTGGTCGATCTCCAGCAGACTCCAAATGGAGTGTTTGTGTTTTAACAAAATGTTTTTATTAAAACTAGTTTCAAGTTAAACACTTTTGGTCCCTCTAGTTTCTCTTAGTTTATTTTTAGATCTTTAACTACACACAAGTCATCATCTAACTATGTTAATTATTCCTAGTTACTTTAACGGGTTCGGGAAGTTATAACCCGTTATGTTTTATGTCCCGTTAATTTGGGCTTTTTATATACTTTGTTTTCTCAAAGTATTTATTTTCCTATTTAATTAATATTAGGTTTATTTATTTAAGTCCTAATATTTACCGGGTAAGTTTTACAACTAACTGTATTTTACCCGTCCTTTAGTATTAACGTGGTTTGATTACCAAACCCGTTTTCGGGGTGTTACAAGTCTACCCCCCTTAAAGAGGTTTCGTCCTCGAAACCTTGTTTACATAGTTCCTTTAATTTGGATTTAACGAACTTAGTTTCGTTTTTCAAGGCATTCATTCATTCCTTTTGATCTAACATTTCCATTTATATTGACGTGTAAGTCTTTCGTGTGTAAGGCCTCGCAGGCCGTTACTTTTCAGCTTGTATCCATTATCTTTATTGTTTATTCATTTTGGCGGTTAGACTTGTTACTCACCGGTTACTTCATACCCCATTACCCGGGTATGCTATTTGCCATCTCCGGCCTTATGTGTGTTTAAAATTCTCTAAGTCACCCCGTACCACTTATGTTTTGTTAATATGTTACTTTTGAATAAAACTAAATTCTTAGTTTACGTTTCCTCTTTGTCGTACATCTTTCTCCCGTTTCTAGGAATGTTACTTCCGAGAATCTAGTCCTTTCCGTTATTATTTAATGCGGGGAATTATAACAATTTCCCAATCTTAACCCCTATGACCCGTAGGTTTTTTCCCTTAGCCTCGTAGGCTATTTATTTAGATTTTCACCTTTTTATCCTTTCTAAATTGAGACCTTTACAATTCGTTTCTTTCTATTTGTGACCCGAAGGTCTTTTTGGTCCTGTAGCCTTTAACACTATTTATGATCCCGTAGGTTAGGATGATCCCGTAGATCGTCTTTTATCCATGTCTATATTCAAATGTATATATACGTATATAGCTTCAAAGCACCTTTTATTATGTTTGGAATTGTTTATTTTCGTTTTTGAACTTTAGCTGGCCTTGACCGTAGTCTAAAGCTTCGTTCGTTTACTCTTGGGCTAGTCTTCCGACTTTATGACTCTTTACGTCATTTACACGTCCGTTTGTTCTACGCTCACTGTTTCCCCGGTTCATAATTATACTTCTCTACGACCCGTTACCCGGGTTCTTTATTATTTCGTTCTTCCATTATTCGATTTGCGCTTACTTGCACTACCGAGCTTTTTTTATATTTTATTTATCTCGTTTGATTTATTCGTGTGAGATTTCATTACTCACGAACGTCACACTTCATTCTTTATTCGACCCGTTCAACTTTAGAATAGTTGAACATAGTTATCAAAATTTCTGTTTGCAATTTCTCATCGTCTTTTAGTCATGACTCTTAATCCGAGTCCTTTGACTTTCTATTTCGCGTACCCGTCTCTTGGTTTACGCATGCTTTCAAAATCCTACCCATCTATCGGGTATCTTTACCAAAGTCATCATCTAGTAACCATCCTTATATGGTTTTAGACATCATCTTCATTTATTTGATCATCTTAGTGAAATCCATTGCTTTTATTTAGTCAAGTCTTTTATTCTTTTATTCTACCCCTTTGAATTGTCTGTGTGAATTTTCATCACTTATGACTGTCAAATTTTATCTTTATGCCTTAGCATTCTCATTAGTTGGTCTGTATTTCCTCTTACTTTGATCCTTGTCCCTTCTCTCGGGCTCTTTACTCTAACGTAATACGCTTCTGTCATCCGACTTGCGTCTACGTTTATTATCAAACGTCTTGCTTATTTGGTTTATTTGGGTACCTTTTAAGTTAGTCCCATTCTTCCCGCCCTTACTACATCGGACGTAAATGTGTCTACTACAAGAAGTTCATGGTATCATATGCCACTACTTACTTGGCCAGAGTAAGCGATCAGCACATGACACACATGACCTTTTTATAGCTTTCACATAACCCCCTATGTAAGTAATGCCTCTATTTAGTTCTTACTTCTAATTTCATTTAGTAAAACTTTATTTAATTGCAAAACAACAATCATTAGTTTTACTAGTTTTACATTCGAACATATAAAATGTTTTTCTTTTCTATCGAACTATTATATAATCACATTCGTTAATGTGATCGCTACCTTTCTCAATAGCGTTATATTGAGAGTTTCCCACTTGGATAATTACCCCCCGTCCAAGTTTCCATATGAACTAATCTTATTATTTCCTTGTTATTCATCATCGTGAAGAACACATGTTTCTATTAAACTTTTCTTAGAAACATCATCCTGAATAGATATCCTATTCAGGTTTTATCAGATATATGCAACCGTTATCCCCTACGTGTTAGTTGCATATTACTACTTATGCGATTAATTTAAAAGCGTGCACCTGGTAATGCTTGTCCTAACGGGCTTCTCTTGCCGCTAACTTTGTTCACGATCGTCACGCGATTTAGTTCCTTAATAAGTATGCTCTGCTTGTCATACCTCGGACCGTTCCACTGTCATATCCCTAATTCGTTCAACTCGCGTCATCTTCAGATGCGGTTGTCCTTCAACTAAACATTTACAAAAGTTAGTAATTTCGAAATTAATAAACGCCCGTATTGTAATACAAGGCTTTTTTTTACTGTACGTGTCAACACACGTAATTCATTAACTGTATCTATCATTTATCGATGTGACAGGGGTAACGTGTATTACGCGATAACCCTATAAGTTGATCTCGACACTTTAATCATTCTAAATCATTGACATACTTGTACTTACCGGATTTGCGATCAAGCCTTGAACCGAACACCAATCTTTATCAAGAGCATAAGGTTTAAGTCCAAGCATAGTTTTCCCACCATACTTGAATCACATAAACCAAGGCTCTGATACCAACTTGTAACATCCTTGTTAATATTTTACGTTTTTCGCATAGATTAAGTCCATAATCATAAAATTTCAGTTTACAATTTCAATCAAATTACGGGTTGTTAAAAACTTTTACAATTTAAAGTGATACAACATAATGTGATTTAATTCGCCGTTTTAGAATAACGACAAAACAACATTGCGGAAGCTTCGTTTAACGTGTGTTCGGTTCTTGCTCGACGCTTGATCTTCACCCGGGACTCTCGACATTCACCTATGATCAAAACCAACTTAAAAGTCAGTTTTGATAATTAAATAACTGGTACTACAAGGAAATTGGGAAAATTCCAACATTGATATCTTGATCCAGAAACAAAAACTTGAAACTGGCCTCCACCGTAACTTACGGTGGGCACCGTAAGTTACGGTGGCCCCTATTTTAAAATATCTCCACCGTAAGGCAGGAGATAACTACCGTAATGATTTCAGCCCCCACCGTAACTTACGGTGCCCACCGTAAGTTACGGTGGCCCCTGTATCAGCCCCTTCCATTTTGCCGTTTTTGACACGAAAACTTTCGTATCTTTCAATCCGCTTGTCCGTTTGACCTACCGTTTCTTCCTACGTGATTGTAATTTGATTCTCCATCTTATGGAGTTAACACCTGACATCCGGATTGACAAATTTATAGAGTTTTAAGCTTTAGGCTCAAATTAAAATTTACCTATTTTGACCCATTCATGTATTTATCAAACAAACTTATTTGTTTGATCCCAAATTCTCGTGAATCTCCTAATTTCTATATTGTCTATCATATTTGGTTCAAACCACGGGTTTCCTACGCATTTTAAACCCGCTTATACTCAATTGCTTATTTTGACCCGTTAAGGGCATTTATGTCTTTTTTAAGCATAACTTCGCTCATTTACCTTATGCCTCATAACTCCACTCGTTCATTTTGGTTAGTCTTCCACCACAACTTTGAACGTAGTGGATTTAATGTAATAGACTATTTATTCGGAGTTTTATCCCTCAAATATGTTATTTTTGCGGTAATACACATTTTAAGGAATTTAACCCTTGATAGTTTATGCCTACGATTTTCATACGCATCCAAAGGTTACAAAAATCATAAGAATATCTGCATCAGTGAAAGGCTATCCTTTCTACAAACAGCCTAATCAGCATGCCACATCAGCTTTTCACTTATTCTTCTCACAAACACTTTTTACCCACAACAATAACACATATATCCTTCCCACAAACATCTAAATAAAAAAAAAAGAAAGGACCCACCATTCCCCCATTCTTCACCATTCTTCCCCAAGAATCCTTAAGAATGAACACCCTCCATGTCATCCTCTACAACACCCACTAATCCATCCCTCTCACAAATGCCCTCCACATAGGCCAAGAATCACCTACAAACATCCTTGATGTGGATAGTCTAATATAAGTTCCTAACCAACTTTTATGGGTTGTTTGTCCAATTTACTCCTCAAGGGCGTTTTAGTCAACATTAGCCCCTCACTTACTACGAAGGGCTTTCGCTACAAATTTGGCCATGAAGTATGTTATCCACAACCATATATACACGTACCTGGCTTGGGTCAAGTATTGATCCGTTTACATAACTTTTTGCTTTAAATCTTTCTAGTTAAAGCAACGCACGTTTATGTTGTTTCCTGTGATTACAACACTCAACAAGAAATTGTCAAATGAAGTTGTCAAATGGTGTTAACAACACCATTTGACCCATTTAGCCTAATTGACTATTTATCTGTATGAGATGGTGTTTAGTTACCATTTCATCCCTTTAAACCTATCCCGGTTTTTCCCTTAAACTCGTTTTACTCAAAACCGTTTTTATTTATTAGTCATTACATGACTAATTTACCTTTTTACCCTTTTTACCATAATTCATGATTTCCTACCTTTTTATTCATACCGACTTGCATTGTATCATGCCGGAACATCGTATTTCAATTACTTAACATTATTCACAATCAATTTTCGCTAGTAAGTGTATAGTAATTAAAAAGGGGTGTATGTTTAACTTACCTTGTATCCAAGTTACGCCTTTTCTTCTTTCTTGTTTTGTTTGACCCGCTTCCTCCCAAGCCTCCATCTAGCTTGTCATGAGTCAAACTATCATCATAATCCGTAAGACGGTTAGTTTAGTCATTATTAGATACGACTATTCCGTCTTACAAATTTTATGTCGAATCTACCATTCGACTTCATCATTGGTTAATTTAACTTTCTAAAAGTTAACTACCGTTATCCATATGACAAATACCATTTAAATTAAATCAACATCATGATTAGAATTCATATTACCCAATATCATACGGGATAAATCGAGTTTGGAAATCACGCATCTCATTTATAATTTCAGCACTTTAGTTTTCATTTAGGCATTTTAACAAACACCTAGTGTGCATAATTTTACATATTTACTAACTAGTTCATAACTAGTTATCTTTACCATGGTTAACATCAATTTGGCAATTTCACATAAATTTTAACATCAACAAATCTGAAATTGCTTTATAGAATTCAAATTACACTAGTACAACTATCATAATCCTAGTGTCTTCATACTTCTACATCACCCACTTAACACCTTCAATGGTGATTATGGAATTCTCAAGTATTGAGCATAATTTCAACAATCTAATGGCTAGGGTTTATTCCTAGACACTATTTCATTCTAATTTCATCCAAACAACATTCATGCATCATCAGATTTCAAGTTCTCTAAATTCATGAGAATTTCAAATAGAGAATTTTTGTCAAATTTTGCATACCTTATGATCTCCTTGCAATGGGGATCATCAATCTATGCTCGGAATTTGATTTGGGACTGAAATTTTCCTTCAATTGATCAAATAGCATGAACTTAGGGTTTGAGAAGTCTGGGTCGCCCCCTTGCTCTGGTCGATCTCCAGCAGACTCCAAATGGAGTGTTTGTGTTTTAATAAAATGTTTTTATTAAAACATGTTTCAAGTTAAACACTTTTGGTCCCTCTAGTTTCTCTTAGTTTATTTTTAGATCTTTAACTACACACAAGTCATCATCTAACTAGGTTAATTATTCCTAGTTACTTTAACGGGTTCGGGAAGTTATAACCCGTTATGTTTTATGTCCCGTTAATTTGGGCTTTTTATATACTTTGTTTTCTCAAAGTATTTATTTTCCTATTTAATTAATATTAGGTTTATTTATTTAAGTCCTAATATTTACCGGGTAAGTTTTACAACTAACTGTATTTTACCCGTCCTTTAGTATTAACGTGGTTTGATTACCAAACCCGTTTTCGGGGTGTTACATGAAAACACCGCCGTCGATCACTTATCTCGCTTAGAAGATCCCGCTTTGGAGCTAACTCGGGAAAAGCTCATCAATGAAAAATTCCCCACCGAATCCTTAGAAATGGTCAAATATAAAGAAGAACCATGGTAATCCGACTATGCTAACTACCTCGCTAGTGACATTTTAGTCAAAGGTTGCCGATGTCAAACCATATTTTTGGGAAAATCCATATGTTTTTAGAATATGTGCCGACCAACTTATCCGAAGGTGCGTCCATGGTCAAGAAGCAAGAAAGATGCTTTTCCATTGTCATGAAGGACCATATGGAGGACATCATAGAGCATTGAGCACCACATGTAAGGTATTCGATTCAGGATTTTATTGGCCAACCATCCATAAGGATGTACACAATTTAATTAAAACAAGTAACGCTTGCCAACGAACAGGTAATATCTCATCAAGAAAAGAAATGCCTCAAAATGGCATTCTTATTTGTGAAATCTTTGATGTTTGGGGTATAGATTTTATTGGACCTTTACCACTGTCAAAATGGAACAAATATATTCTTGTGACAGTCGATGACATGTCCAAGTGGGCCGAAGCTGAAGCTTTTGCAACTAACAATGGGGGAGTTGTGGTAAAATTCCTAAAACGATTATTCTCTCGTTTCGGCACTCCAAAAGCGCTCATCAGTGATAAAGGTACCCATTTATGCAATTACCAATTAAACAAAATTCTAATAAAATACGGGGTCTATCACCGTCTTTCAACCGCCTAGCATCCTCAAACCAACGGTCAAGCCGAAGTAACCAATCGAGGGTTAAAAAGAATCTTAGAGAAAACTGTGGGCCAAAATAGAAAAGATTGGGCAGATAAATTAGACGATGCTCTATGGGCCTTCCGAATAACCTATAAAACACCAATAGGCACTACCCTCGTCTATGGAAAAAATTGTCACCTCCCAGTAGAAATTGCACACAAAGCATACTGGGCATTAAAAAATGTAAACCTAGACCAATAAACTTCAGGTAAAAATCTATTTTATCAGTTAAATGAATTAGATGAAATGAGAAATCAAGCATACTCCAACTCTGAAATTTATAAGGAACGGATGAAAAACTTACACGATAAAATAAGCAAACCTCAAGCATTTTAGGAGGGGGATCAAATGCTCTTGTTTAACTCGAGACTTCAGTTGTTACCTTGAAAACTCAAGTATAGGTGGTCAGTGTAACACCCCGACCGCGTAAAACAACAAACCGCGGCGGAAACATCGGGGAGTCACGTTACAGTACTATTGTTTCACGACACATGGTATTTAAAGTTTTGTTTTATTCCGATAATAGATTACATTGTCTTGGAATAATATAAACAAAATAAAAACAAATTGTCTTTCAAGTTTTAAAGTCACGAAAGCCCGCGTCCATCCTACGTGAAGTATGCAATCAAATCATCAAACAATGGCTCCTGAAACATATGTGAAAAGACAGTCAGCATAAAACGCTGGCGAGTACATAGGTTTTGTTTGTGTGTGTCAAATTCATGGCTTTGTATACATATTGCAATACCTTGTCTGACTTCAAGAGTCGACGAGTGTGAACCTTGAAATAAAAAAGTGTTTGATATTGCAATATATTTAACCAACTAAAACAAGTTGGTTTAAGTTTATGAAAACCTTGTAGCAATGAATCTTGACCAAAGCATTTCTTTTTGTAAAACCGAGTAAGAAATCGATTTAACAGAAAACATTGTATGGTTTATTTCTTTAAGTGAAAATCGTTGCGTAACTTGTTTGAAAACATTTGTCCAAGTGATTTGGATAACGCTACGACATGTAATACGATAAAAGAACTTATATATAGGAAGCACCAGCGGCGTATCCAGTTCCTTGATGAAATGGAGCTGATCATCAATCTTGAGTTCTTTGAATGGAACTACGAGTGTGTCATCAGATAAGCACTTCTTCAAATTCAACACGTGAAAAACTTTGTGCACACCACTGAGTTCTTCAGGTAAGTTCATTCTATACGCCACTGTGCCAATTCTTTCAGTGATCTCGAATGGTCCAACATAACGCGGATTGAGCTTGCCTCGTTTACCAAAAAACGAACAACACCATTACAAGGTGAGACTTTTAACAAGAATCTGTCACCAACTTGAAATTCCAACGGCTTCCTACGCTTATCAGCATAGCTTTTCTGACGGTCACGGGCTGCCACTAATCGGTTTCTGATCTGAGCGATCTTCTTCGATGTTTATAGTGCAAGTTCAAGGCCAGTGATTTGGTTGTTTCCAACTTCAGCCCAACAAAGAGGTGATCGTCATTTCTGTCCGTACAAATGCTTCGAACGGTGTAGCCTGAATAATGGTGTGGTAACTATTGTTATAAGAGAATTGCACCAGAGGTAAATGTCTTTCCCAACCGTTACCGAAATCGATGACACATGCTCACAGCATGTCTTCTAGGGTTTGATGTGCGCTCGGTTTGACCATCGGTTTACGGGTGATAGGTTGTGCTCATGTCTAGATGTGAGCCAAATGATTGGTGCATAGCTTGCCACATATCAGACGCAAAACGTGGGTCACGATCATAGATGATGGAGATCGGCACTCCGTGCCTAAAAACTACATCCGTCAAGTATATGTTGGCAAGCTTGGAAAACTTATCGGTTTCTTTGATCGCAAGGAAGTGAGCTGACTTGGTTAGGCGGTCCACGATCACCCAAATGGTGTTGTTCCCGCTTTGAGTTCTGGGTAGACCGGTAATGAAATCCATGGAAATTTTCTCTCATTTCCACATTGGTAGCTCTGGTTGTTGCAGTAACCCTGATGGCTTTTAATATTCTATCTTGACTCTAGCACAGGTCAAGTACTTAGTAACATACTTCTCGATGATCGCTTTTATGTTAGGCCACCAATACAAGGCCTTGGGGTCGTGATACATCTTGTCAGAACCAGGATGTATTGAGTAGCGAGACTTGTGTACTTCGTCCATCACAAGCTGTCGTAGACTTCCGTAGAATGGAACCCATATATGTTCCATGAAGTAGCAAATACCATCAGATTTGATTTCTAGTTGTTTCTCCATGCCCAGCATGGATTCAGCTAGGAGGTTCTCCTCCTTTAGTGCTTCAACTTGAGCATTGCGAATTTGCTCGAGAAGGTACGAATGGATTGTAAGTTGCAATGCGCGAACACGTTTAGGTTTGGTCTCTTTTCGGCTGAGGGCGTCGGCTACAATGCTTGCCTCGCCCAGATAATAGTCGTTCGCACAATAGTAATCGTTTTAGGAGTTCGATCTATCGGTGTTACCGCATGGTCACTCCTTTAGATCGAGGACATGTCGGAGACTCTTTTGATCGGTGTAAATTGGGAACTTGGTACCGTACAAGTAGGGTCTCCTTATCTTGAGTGCAAACGCTACCGTTCCCAGTTCCAGGTCGTGGTAGTGTAATTCTTTTCGCGAAATTCGAGTTGTCAAGTTACGTAGTGTTGATGCATTTATAGTGTCTGTAACTAGTCTTGTACTTAATGATGTATTTTGTACGGTCTTTAACGTTTATCGAGTATGTATTTGATGTCTACCAAGTCGGATATCCTCCTATCTGCTTGTGTATGACTTGTTTGTCTCCTTTTGATATGTAATGTTTAAATGAACAATGCATGTTGCATGACAAGGGTATAATGGTCATTATGTGTTTATATGTTCTATATGTTTGCTGTCTGTTTACAGCAAACAGAACAGCTGATGCAGTCCTCGATGAAACAGGTCTGTTTCGTCGAACACATCATGACGAAACAGACCAACATTCATTAAGTCTGTTTCGCCGACAGTCATGACGAATCACACTTGATTCGTCGTGTAATGGGCTGTTTCAAGCCCAATGTTTGGCCCATTTTCTGTTTCGCCGAGACACCTTGTGTTTCGTCGACTGTTGGGCCCAGGGACTATATAAACCAAGTCTGCTTTCACTTTGAAGGCAGATGAGAGCTTACACTTAAAGAAACTCTGTCAAAATTCTGTTAAACTGTGTTTGTATCAGTTTGTAATCGGTTCTCATCCCGTTTAATCAATCGAGTGTGTATCATTGATTATACCGTGTCGTTATTGATTTATATGTTTGATTTGGCATAGTTACGTGGATTCCGCACATGTAACCGTGTTTGCTATAAACAAGTGATTTGGTTTGTTATCGATCCTCAGATTACGGGACCCACAATTGGTATCAGAGCGTTTGGCTCTAATCCTTGTTTAAAATCAAACATTGTTCGGTTTTTATCAAGTATTTGTGTGTGTTTTTCTGAAAATTTGTTCTTGAAAAATCATATTTCTGAAAAATATTCATAAAATCTGGTTGTTTCTTGTTATTTGCTATAGAGTTTTATCAAAAACCTTGTTAGATTGTTTGTTTATGCTTTAAACCGGGTTTTTAGTGAAAGTCTTTTGCATTTTCTTGTTTCGGAAAATTATCGGTTATCGGAAAACTCATTGTTCTTGAGTGTGTTCTTCATGTCATCATATTGTTCTTATCATAGTTGTGCTTTTGATCTTTAAATTGCAAGAACCAAAGTGTTTATCTAATATAATACATTAAGTGGACTTTGGTGACAAAGTGCTTTGGAACTCTAACTAAGTTGGTAACCTAAAACGTGGTTTGAGTTGAAAAACTGTCACTTTGAGTCAGTAAGATATTTTAAATATCTAAACCAGCTGTCTGACACTCAGTTTCGACGAAACAAGTAGTCGACGAATCACAAGTGTTTCGTCAAAAATATCTTCGGCGAAACAAGTCAATTTCGTCAAAATATCTTCAACGAAACAAGTCCGTTTCGTCATCTTTCATTTGGACGAAACAAACCTGTTTCGTGGAATCTGTTTCGTCAAGAACAGATCTGTTTTAAACAGAGGCGTTGCAAAACCATTTTAACCTTGTGTTTTCAAGTGTGTGTGCAGGTACTATCATACATATACCAAATATGAGTAACAAAGGTCTGTGGGATTGGAGTTCGGACTCAAGACCAAGTGAAAATCAGCCTTCGCTTGCCGATTTAATGAACCAATTGCCTCAAAAACAACAATCAATAAGCACATGTCAATGGGCAATGGTTTCTAATCAAAATCAAAACATTCAAAATCTATTGCTCAGTGAAAGTGAGACGGGAAGCAACAATCGCCCACCAAAGCTAAATCACATGAACGACTATCCATCATGGAAGGGTCGTTTTCATACATACATTCAAGGGCAAAACGTTGAACTTTGGACGTGTTTCTCTACTGAATGTAGCCCGGAACTAGAAGCAGCAGCATCAACTGCCGCTGGTATTTCTAATATGCTTGAAGAAGACAAGAAAGCCTATGAATTAGAGAAGAAGGCGTTTGCTTTTCTAACACAAGCTCTTCATAAAGACATCTATCATCAATTTTCTTATAGTAAGAGCACAAAAGCTTTATGGGATGCATTGGAAACAAGAGGAGAAGGAAATGCAGCTTCTAGAAAAATACGCCATGATCTTTTGAAGAAAGAATATGAATCATTTCAATCTTTGGAAAATGAAACCCTAAATGACATGACTTCTCGTTTCTATCATTTGATAAGTGAAATGAGTTCTTATAAGGTTGCCACATCTCATGTGGAAATGATTGCACGTTTAGCTGATGCTCTACCTCCTATATGGAGTCCATTCATTGAACTTCTAAAGCATACTGGTGCTCTGGATGGGGAAAATGTCACTATCTATGGATTTGTTCAGAAGTTGGAGCACAAGAACGAAGAGGAAACTAGGAAATCTAAAAGGATTGGAGCTCCTCAAAACACAGAAATGTATTTACCTGGTTTTGCTCCTTCAGCTAGTTCTAGTTCTGTTCAGCAACCTAAGCTTCAAACGGCGTTTGTTTCCAACACAAACTCATCAACTCAACCAGAGTTTGATTTAGGTGCTTATCTTTCACAATCGCTATCAAAATCTCAATCTCAACCTCCACCTCAAGTTACTACTACTCAACCAGAGTTTGATTTAGGTGCTTATCTTTCACAATCTATGTCCAAATCTAAAGCACAACCACCACAACAAGTACATTATACCAACAATCCTCCACCTCAAAACCCGAACACTGTCAAAGTTGATACTTCGAACCTCTCAAAAGTTAGCATTGAAGTAGCAAAGGAGCACATGGAACTCATTAATACAATGGTCAGTGCCTACTGCGGTTTGGTAGCAGGTCAAATTGGGAACATCAGTATGACCAACGAAGATTATCAACAAATCGACCATGATGAAATGGAGTTGATGGATATAAAGTGGGCGTTTGCAAGTGCAGTTAGAAGGGCAAAGGATTTCATGAGTCGAACAGGAAGAAGTTCTTTGGAAAGTAAGCAGGATACGAAGTACGGGTTTGATAAAGAAGCGGTTACATGTTTTAATTGTGGCGAAAAGGGTCACTTCAAACGTGAGTGCAGCCGACCACCCAAGCCAGGCAATCAGAACCCTTTCAGAAATCAGACAAGTACTTCAAATGCCAATCAAGGCAATCAAGACAATCGTGGAAAAGGGATAGTAGCTGTGAACAATTCCACCAACCAGAATCAGTCTGGACCATCAAATAACACTCGTGCATTGACTGTTCAAACAGATGAAGGGTGTAATTGGTCTTTACAATTAGGGGAAGGTGATAATGAAGGAGGAACCGTGTGCTACGCAAAGATCATCAATCACATCAAGCACGTTCATAAGGAAGAATTTTATGAAAGTGACGACAGTTCGGGTTATACCGGGAGTTCGGATGAAGAAAGCTCTACTTCGGATGATGTGAAAGAAGAAGCAAGTTCTATTGATGATTTGTTGAAAGAAGCAGAGGAGTTGAAGTCTCAGAAATCTGTTCTTATCAAGAAGGCTGGGATAGCATCTAAGGAAATGGAGAAGTTCTTCTCTGAAGACGGATCTTTTTCTTTTCAAACTGCCTTTATGGCAAATGTTTCAGCCTCTTCGAGTCAGGTAACATCTGAAACTCCTAGAATTTGTAATGACTGTGCTTATATGAAACAGGAATGTGAAAGAGTGAAACTTGAATGTGACAAAATTCATGGTCACAATCAAAGTTTGGTTGTTGATATGTCAAAGTGCAAAAAAGCAAATATGGCTTTAACAAGAAACGAAAAGGACTTTAAATCTTTAATTGAAAATTTAAAGAAAAGTGTTTCCGAAACTACTAAAGTTGTTTATCACAAACAAGTTAGTATTAACAAGTACATAAATATCGTTGAGGAAACCAAAAAGGAATTAGCCATTGCAAAATGCGAGCACGATGCGATCAAGCAAAAATTGGAGAGTTATTCTAACTCCCGATTCGTGCTCGATCACATAATTGACGTTCAACAACTGAAGAAAAACAAGAGTGGTGTTGGGTATAAGAAATGTCTGCCCCCTTTGAGACACAACTATGCAGCACCACCTGATGAAGAGGATATGCCTCGTTTTGAACCCAGTGTGCCTCTTAATTATGAGGAACTTACTACTGGATTAGGGTTCAAACCGGACAGCTCCTCGGGAACTTCATCTGATGAAACAAAAACTTCAACAACAGTGAATCAAAGTCCTCCATCTGTTGAGGATTATGATTCATCTGATGATGAAAAAGATTCAAATGACAAGGATGAATCACTTGATAAGAAAAAGGGAATAGAAATTCCAATTGAGAATCATATTCTTTGTGATCCTCCTATTCCTGTTGTGCAACAAGTTGCCAAAAATGTGATTAATCCTGTCATGAATGACAAGAAACCTGTGTCTACTGTTAATAGTAACAAAATGTTGCATACTTTGGTTGGTGATTCTAAAATCTACTCAGATAATGATTTTCCAATTAAAAATGTCAATCCATCATTGATTGATAACGTTTTTGAAAATAACACAAGTCAGTTTTTGGGAAAGTCGATTCCGAGAGTTACTGTAACTCAATGTGATCCAATTCCTAAGGCTGAAATCAAAAAGAAATTTGGAAATCAAAAATTCCCAACAAAGCAACAACCTTTTGCTCCTAAGGGTAAACAACCATGTCAACGAGCTCAAAGGCCAAATGTTTCTAAATCAAAATTTGAAACAAATGGAGCTCGTTATCAAAAGAAAAACAATGATGTCAGATTTGTGGCATCTGAGGGTACTGATAAAATTGAGAATTTTGCTAACAAATCAAACACTGATTTTGTACAACAAGTCAAGATTTTAAAGCGTAACAGTCAAAATAATTACACTCAACATTCAAACGGGTGTGATGAAAATGCAAGTACCTCAGGTTCTACAGGTTTGACATATGAGAGTCGATTCGTTTCTCCTAAGTTGGTTGAGAGGAGAACGTGTTTTAAATGTGGGGAGTTTGGGCACATCATCAAAGATTGTGCAAACACTCCAAAAGAGAAATTTGTTGAGAAAGCACCACCTGAAAATATTCACCCTCAATGTCGTTCCGTTTCGCCAAAACATGATAAAAGAACTGTTAAAGAACAGGAAATGAAACAACGACATCAAAATGTGAAGAAAATAGAAAAGGCCCTAAAATCTGAGGTCAAATCTATTCCAAGGGAACCAAGTTCATCTTTAAAACCAGAAGTTTCAAAATCTGTTTACAAAACTGAATCTGGTAAACAAAAACAAACCTGGAAACCTAAGAAGGGTGAAAGTTCAGGGGGAGCTGTTAGGTTGGAAAATCATCACCAGATCGAGATCACTATTCGTGATGCTCAGGGACGACCCAAGATGGCTTGGGTCCCCATCCTTAACTAATCATTGGATGATTGGTGCAGGGTATTCCAGGAGGAACTATCAGTAGTCATTGGATTGTTGATAGTGGGGCATCCAGGCACATGACGGGCGACTTACGGCTTCTGTACGATGTGAGAAATATAAGAGGAGGCTATGTCGCGTTCGCAGGAGACAAAGGCGGATATATCACCGGAGAAGGAATGATCTCCAATGGTGTGGTATGTTTCGAAAAGATCAATTATGTTCGTCAACTTGATCATAATCTTCTCAGTGTGTCGCAAATCTGCGATAAAAAATTCACCGTGCATTTTGATGATGCCGGTTGTTATGTGCTTAAACCTGGATTCAAGATTCCTGATGAATGGATTCTCTTATCGGCTCCAAGAATTAATGATCTTTATATTCTTGACATGAGCCAAGCCATTACTACATCTGCGCAAGTACAATGTTTTGTCTCAAAAGCCACAGAGAAGGAGTCTATTTCTTGGCACAGAAGAATGGGGCACATTCACTTGAGGAAAATGAACCATTTGGTGAAAAATAATCTTGTGAATGGTGTGCCTGTGAGAAGTTTTCATCTACAAGATATCTGTGTTTCATGCCAGAAAGGGAAACAAACAAAGAAGTCTCACCCTCTGAAGAAAATCAACTCTGTAAGCATGCCTCTCGAACGTCTTCATATGGATCTTTTTGGACCTATGAAGCACAAGACAACATTCGGAGATGCTTACTGTCTGGTTGTTACTGATGATTATTCTAGATTTTCTTGGGTAGCTTTCATGGCACACAAGAGTGATACTCCTGGAATCCTCAAGGATCTTCTCACAATGTTGGAGAATTTATACACTTTGAAAGTGAAAAGGATCCGAAGCGACAATGGAACTGAGTTCAAAAACCGTGTGATAGATGAGTTCTGTACTTCTAAAGGCATTCTTCATGAATACAGTTCTCGCTATACTCCACAACAAAACTGTGTCGCTGAGAGGAAGAATCGCACGATTATTGAAACTGCAAGAACTATGTTGGTAGAGTCTGAGCTACCTGTTCAATTCTGGGCAGAAGCTGTGTCGACTGCTTGCTACACATTGAATAGAGTTCTTACAATTAAGAGGCATGGCAAAACTTGTTTCGAACTTCTACAGAAAAGGAAACCGGATCTTTCTTTCCTTGAACCCTTTGGCGGTCCATGTACCATGATTGAACCAGATGGAAAGTTTGGCGCAAAAGCTATCGAAGGTTTCTTCCTTGGATATGCAACTCCAAATTTTCGTGTATGGAATCTGACCACCAAAAAGATTGAGCTTTGGAATGAAGTAAGGGTTCAAAGGTATACAAGTCCTGTTAGAGCTCCGGGTGATCCTTGGATGTTCGATTACGATGGGATTTTCGACTCCTTTAATCTGCCTACCTTTGATGAAGAATCTGCAGCTGTTCAAATGTTATTTGACAGTGACAACGCTGCTGGCTCGCCATTGGTAAGACCTGTTATTATTAGGACTCAAGGTTCTAATTCAGTTAACAATACTGTTCAAAATGAGGTATTTGAAGATGCTACTGAGTCATCGGAAGATGATGAACATCTTGATGCGACTGAAGGCACTTCTGTCCCGGTTGCTCCTGTTCAAGGCTCTTCTTTAGAAACTCCTTAAGTGCAGAATGATGATACTGCTGAAGGAAATGCATCCACTTCCACTCATATTCCCGGTGCGGAGTTGGTTGCTGATCTTAATCTTAACAATTTGGGTATTAATGCTAGTGTTCCTGAAAATCCTGAATTGAGGATTCACAATACCCATCCACAGCAGAACATTATAGGAGATGTCCAAAGCGGTGTGCAGACGCGTAATCAGCTGAGAAATAACCAGAATGCTGGTTTATATTCAACCATTAGAGAATCCGGTCTTCAAAACGATTGGTCCTTTGCGTGTTATGTTTCACAAGAAGAACCAAAGTCTTGGAAGGAAGCTTTAAAAGATAATTCTTGGGTTGAAGCCATGCAGGACGAACTGCAACAATTTCAAAAGCTTGGTGTTTGGAAGCTTGTTGAAAAGCCGGAAAATTACAAGAAAATTGGCAACAAGGCGAGACTGGTTGTTCAGGGTTTTCGCCAGATAGAAGGCATTGACTACAATGAAGTTTATGCACCTGTTGCACGTCTGGAAGCTATACGGATCTTCTTAGCTTATGCTTCTTTCAAAGGATTCAAAGTTTACCAGATGGACGTCAAAAGTGCTTTTCTTCATGGTATAGTTCAAGAAGAGGTGCACGTCGAACAACCTCCAGGTTTTGAAGATCCTATTCACCCCGATCGGGTTTGGTTGCTCAACAAAGCTCTTTATGGTTTACATCAAGCACCTAGGACTTGGTACGCAACCTTATCCAACTATCTTCTGGAGAATGGATTTCGACGAGGTCTTATTGATTGCACACTCTTTATCAAGGAACTAGATGGAGATCTTCTGCTGGTGCAGGTATATGTTGATGATATAATATTTGGTTCCACTAATGATTCTTTGTGCAGGCAATTCGAACGTGTTATGCAAGAAAAATTCGAAATGAGCGCAATGGGGGAGATGACTTTCTTCTTGGGTCTACAAGTTCAACAAACAAAGTCTGGGATATTCATCCATCAGACTAAATATGTTGGTGACATTTTGAGCCGATTCCAAATGTCAGATGCAACGCCCATTGGTACCCCTCTTCCGCAGAATCACGGGATTACTCCGGATTTGAAGGGTGAAAGCATCAACTCCTCTTACTATCGTGCCATGATCGGATCTCTCATGTATCTCACCGCTTCGAGGCCTGACATAATGTATCCAACATGCCTGCTTTCAAGATATCAAGCAAACCCGAAGGCCTCTCATCTGTCAGCTATCAAAAGGATTTTTCGCTATTTGAAGGGATGCCTGGACCTTGGTCTTTGGTACCCTAGGGATGATAGTTTTGAATTAATTGCATACAGTGATTCTGATTTTGGTGGTTGCAAAATCGATGGCAAATCAACAACAACAGGATGTCAGTTCTTAGGAAATCGCCTGGTCACGTGGCAGTGCAAGAAGCAAACGTGTGTTGCTACATCAACATGTGAAGCAGAATACATTGCTGCCTCGAGTTGTTGCTCCCAAGTTCTTTGGATACAACAACAAATGCGCGACTACGGTTTTGAATTCCTATCTACTCATATTTTTGTTGATAATAATGCTGCCTTACAGATCACTAGAAATCTTGTGCAGCATTCCAAGACTAAACACATCGACATTAAATATCACTTCATACGTGATTGTTTTGACAAGAAATTAATCGATGTCGTTCATGTCCCCACTGATCACCAACGTGCCGACCTGTTTACAAAAGCTTTTGATAAATCACGTTTTGATTATCTACTTTTGGTCAATGGCATTAAGGTGATACCCGAGTAAACTTCTTTGGCTGATCGTTTTTTTTTTTTGTAAATATTTTCTTTTTAAACTCTAAAAATTCAAAAAGATTTTCGTTTTTCGTAACCTTTTAGCATTTTAGGGGGAGTAATTTCAAGAAAATACAAAAACATTGCAAAACTTCAAAATCCAAAAAGATGTCTTTATTTTTCTGTCTTTACGTTTAGAAAAATTCAAAAATTCAAAAACAATAGAAAAACCAAAAATGAGTTTCTTGGATAAAGGAAAATGATGAATTTCACTGGTGTGGTCGGTCAACGTGCTCAAAATGAAAAACAAAAAGAAAAATGATAAGTATCTCTACTAACGATGTATCGGTAGGCTCACAATCAGACTAAAATGTGCAGGAAATACAAACCTAACAGACTTCAAGTCAGGTGGGAACCATTCATTGGCATATGGTCTTAGTACCGAAATCTCGTTTGAGAGATTGCCGAAATCTGAAATATTCGGTCTTTATGCTGCTTATCATCTGGGTATCATGGTTGTATCAAACCGTAAAAATAACGGAGACGAAGTCTAAGATCTTCCATGATACCATACATACGTGTACATATTGCATTCGACCTCAATAAGTGATCAACAATCACATGTCCAAACAAAATAAGTGATTATATATCACAGATTCTTTGCGGGAGTCAAGTTCGTCTCTCTGCTGTACGAAAGTACTGACCTGTTCACGGACTTGCTCCTGTGCCCTCATGCATCTGAAAATCAAGTTCCTCATCAATAAGTGATTCTATCACATAGGGCTTGTTTTCAATCAAAATAAGTGAGTTTCTCACATTTTTATACGGTCAAACAGATGATAATCGGTATACTAACCGGTAAGATGAATTCTCGTGCATACCTTGATACGGGAATGTGTCGTGAGTGGATTTACATCGACTTGTAAGTATAATCCTTACCGTTAATCGTATCTCTTAATTATGATTACGTCTGATCAGTTTGAGCTTATGTGGACCACAATACCGATAATCGAGGTAGTATACTTATCCAGAGCTTTAAACAGAAATCAAAATCATGTTGACTAAGACCGTAAGCTGGTATGATTCCTTATCCTTGAGATTCGCAAAAAGATTGCATTTGTACAGTTGCTTACTGTTTTTCTCAGTTTATTACCTTTTCGTTTAGTTTACCGTGCTTTAAATTTTTTTTAATGTTATTTGTAAAGTTCGTTTTTGATTAAGCCGAAGTTGTTGCTTGGTGTTTTCTACCGAAAGCCTGAAACCTACTTCATAACATGTTCTTGCATTTGGAAACTAAAACAAAATGGAAAAGTGTTCATTTTAAATCATAATTTGTTCAGTCTGCAAAAATCTTTCATGCCTCTGTTGTTTTGAAAAATTAATGTCAACGAAACAGAATGTGTACGGCGAATCAAAATTGTGACGACGAAACAGATCAGTTTCATCGAAGTTACGACGAATCACATGAGTCCAAATCAGTTTCGTCATGGGCTAAATTCAGGCCCAAGTGTAAGCCCAACTTCGTTCTGTTTCGTCGAGCCCAATCCTGTTTCGTCGAGATATCTGTTTCGTCGAGATGAGGCGGTGTATAAAAGGGGTCCCTGTGTTCACTTTTTAAAATATCATCTGTTCATCTTCTCCAAACAACCGTTTCGCCATTTATCTTTCTCGAACCATTTAACCTTGTTTTTAATCAAAAATTGTTCAACACTCAAAGGTACAAGCATGTTCATGTTCAGATTCCGAACATTTTGAACCGAGTGTTTTTGTATTAAACCCCCGGAAATCTTCTATGCTTGTGATTTCATGTTTAAACTTATGTCTTGATTGATATTTTATGATATCTGATAGATTTAGGTTTATTGTATGTATTTTTTGTTCGATTCGGGTGTGGGTTTATGTAACAAAAACAGGGGTTTTTGATTGATAAAGTTCTTAACTGTTTTTAATGGGTTTTTGGATCGGAAATCATATATGGGTTGTCATAAGTTGGTTTGGGTATAAATAATGATGTTGAATGTGTTTGTGTTTGAATTTGATCTTGGTTTAAACCACAAAACGGCGAAACAGAAAAACCCCCAAATCGACGAATCGATTAAACCCTAATTCAGCCGAATCAAATATACGACGAATCAGAAACGGCGAAACAGACGACGAATCAGAAACGGCGAAACAGACATGGCGAATCAAACCAACGGCGAATCAGATCTATTTCGTCGCACATCTTCTGTTTCGTCGAAGTGTTTCTGTTTCGTCGTCCATGCCTTAGCAGTTTTCTGTGTTTGCTGTTTGTTCACAGTAGACATGGTTTGATAGGTTATCTGTTAAGTGGATACATGAACTTGTATCCATACATGTCTAAATGCATAAGTAATGTAATTGTTGCTTATTATGGACATTTTCATGTACAGATGGCACCAAAGGCACCGAAAGAAGGAAAACGCAAGAAGGCGATAAAGAAGGAAAACAAAACTGAAGAGGAGATTATGTCAGAGAAGCGTCATAATCAAGTTGCATATCTGGATCCTGATGACAAGCTCACGGAATTGAAAGATATCACGAAGTGGATCAGGGAGTCACGTATTAATTATGCCGTTACATTCTCGACGCCCGTTTACAAATCTCTAATCAAGGCTTTCTGGAATTCTGCAAGCGTTGTACAACTGGATGGAAAGGAAATTATCAGGGGTCGTGTGAATGATCTGGATGTTATCGTATCTCCGGATATACTGAATGAAGTTCTTCAATTACAAGATAGTTCGGACGCTCCAGATTCTGTTCCGATTATGTGTAAGCGAGGCTGTTTACTACGCATGAAGTGTAAAGGAGACATTTTCGTCAAACAAATCAACAAAGGTGATCTTCCATTACGCTACAAGTTTTTATTGCATATTCTTATTCAGTGTCTCAGCAATAGACGGTCTGGATATGATATGGCTGGAGATGATCTCGTTGGTTTCATGGTTGCTTTGGTGTTAAACAAACCGTTTAGCATCTCAAAGTATATTTTCAGCAACATGAAAGAAAATATGACAAGGACAGGAAGTAGAACAACCGGGAACAAGTTTTGGATGTACCCGCGTTTTCTTCAAATGATTATGAATGTTCAACATCCGGACCTTCCTAAAGCTGAAAATGATCTTCTGAAGATAGAGGCGATGAATTTCAACTCTTTAAGGCTAATCAAGAACCTTGCCGCCAAAAGATACAAAGAAAGCGTTCCTCCAAGGAAGCTATTTGGCGCACTTGAGAATCCTGATTATGTTGCTCCAGCAAATGATAAATGGCGTCATGATGACAGCCAATCTGACAACGAAGAGCCTGAGTTGGAAAGAAAAAGGATAGAGAAATTTGGTCCTGACCCGGTTGACTCAGATGAGTCTGGGAGTGATAGTGATGACAGTAGTGGTGAAGGCGATGATGGTGGTGATACTGGTGCTGTTGGTACATCGAGCAAGGGTGCAGCTGGTGGTACATCAGCTAGTAGTTCTTCAGCAAGTGGCGATGATGAATCTGATTCTAGCTCTAGTGATCATATTTTCGAGCCTGGATACGAAATGTATATCGATTTACGTGGAGTGAAAAGATATAGAAAGATTAGAACTGAAGATGATCCAGCATACGTTCCAGAGGATCCTGAAGGTGAAAGAAGAACAAAAAGGAGAGCTGAGAAAGCTGCTGAAACTCAAAAGAAGAAATCAAGAAGATATTTGAGTACTTATACTAGGAAACCTGTGCCTCAAGAGACTTCATCTGTACCTCAGGAGCCTGTACAAGAAGCTCCTGTAGTTACATCAGCTGCTGAAACTCCATCTGTTTCCCCTCAGGCAGTTCCTGAAAGAACTATGGCTTCTGCAATCAGAGCAACCACTTCGCAGATCAGTTTTGAACGTCATAGGGTATTTTCCGGATATTCTCAAGACGAAAAGAACAGATACCTATTCACTCAACTGGAAGCAGCTGCTGATAGGATTCAAAGGCAATCTCATTTCATTAATCTCACGAAGAATGATCAACTTAAACAATTGGTGGAAATTAACAACTTGAAGTCCACCGTTGGTCAACAGCAAACGGTGATAGAGAGACAACAAGCTGAGATTGATTTGCTTAAAGCCGAGAATGCTCGTTTGAAGGCTGCTGATGAAGAGAGAGAGAAGAATAACTCTATACTTCAAACACGACTTGCTGCTCTGTGGGATTATCATTGTAAACAACAAGAAGTACTGAAGAAAAAGGATGATGATACGGAAGACCAAGGGAATCCTGACACTTCTGGTACATCACAGAAGCAGCCAACCGCTACATCTTCGGCAATAGTTGCAGTTCAACCGCCATTGGTCGAATCTACTCAGGGAACCTCTACTGGCAAAGTTCAACAGATCACAGGTACATCTTCTATTCAAAGCAGCGCTGATATTGCTTTACAGGCTATTCATCCAGTCACGGGAGAATTGCTTGAAGAAGGAGAACTAATAGAAGATCTTTCTCAAGAGCAATTACTTGCTCTACAAGCTATGAGAAAGATTGATGACGCTGAGATCGAAAGAATGCCCAGTGAACCTGATTCTGCAAATGTTGAAGATGTTGATGAGATCGTATTTGAAGACGAAGCAAGAAAATCAACTTATGTTCGAAAAGATGGTACTGAATTCGCTCCATTTGATGAAGATTGGATGAAGGAGAATGTTAATGACATAGATGAACACTTAAGGAAGCGTGATTCGTCTGATTCGTCTGAAAAAGCCACAGATGCATTCTCTGAATGGCGAAAACAGTTCCTATCAAAAGTTCAGAAGCCTGTGCCGGAAAGTGTTCAAGTTGACTACTTGCAGTTTGAGAGGGGGAAGCCAAGTGGAAGAATTCTATGCTGGATGTTTGTTAAGGATATACACTGCGTAGCCGTTAAACGTGAATACGGTATACAGTACTTCCGGTCATTGTTAAGCATTTTATCGTTGCCATTTTATGATGTTGCAGCGTTGACGAGGCTTGAGCTTGTTAATCGTTCAAACTTCGACGGTGCTACTTTATTTGAGCGACTGATAAAAGTAAACAAGAAGTCGGGATGGAAGGATGAATCATACAAGCCACAATTCCCCATCTATCAACCGATCAAGTTTACTCTTGATCCTGAAACCAACACTTGCAGATACAAGCTTGTGTACCAGCCTCCGAGGGTTGTAGATAAAATCCCATTGATGCCTATGCAGCAGGATTTTCTTGAAGATATGGCATTATGGTGCTACGACTCGGACACGCATGAAGCCGTGATTGTATTTAGAGATAATCGTGCAAATTACCGGATGTTGGATCCGATGTGGATCGTCAACATGTCCGAGGCTGATATTAACCGACTATATCGTCACAATATTTTCTATGAAGATCAGGACGCACATCAAGCTTTGAAGTTTCAGCGAGTAGCGTGTTTTTGTTTCTACCGGGGAATACATTCGGGCAGTTCGTGGTCCGAACAACACTGAGATGGAAGATTAGAAGACCGAAGACGAGTAACAGACAAGGGGGAGTTTGTTGATGCATTTATAGTGTCTGTAACTAGTCTTGTACTTAATGATGTATTTTGTACGGTCTTTAACGTTTATCGAGTATGTATTTGATGTCTACCAAGTCGGATATCCTCCTATCTGCTTGTGTATGACTTGTTTGTCTCCTTTTGATATGTAATGTTTAAATGAACAATGCATGTTGCATGACAAGGGTATAATGGTCATTATGTGTTTATATGTTCTATCTGTTTGCTGTCTGTTTACAGCAAACAGAACAGCTGATGCAGTCCTCGACGAAAAAGGTCTGTTTCGCCGACAGTCATGACGAATCACACTTGATTCGTCGTGTAATGGGTTGTTTCAAGCCCAATGTTTGGCCCATTTTCTGTTTCGCCGAGACACCTTGTGTTTCGTCGACTGTTGGGCCCAGGGACTATATAAACCAAGTCTGCTTTCACTTTGAAGGCAGATGAGAGCTTACACTTAAAGAAACTCTGTCAAAATTCTGTTAAACTGTGTTTGTATCAGTTTGTAATCGGTTCTCATCCCGTTTAATCAATCGAGTGTGTATCATTGATTATACCATGTCGTTATTGATTTATATGTTTGATTTGGCATAGTTACGTGGATTCCGCACACGTAACCGTGTTTGCTATAAACAAGTGATTTGGTTCGTTATCGATCCTCAGATTACGGGACCCACACGTAGGAAATGATTTTTCTCGCGTTGCTTCAGCTTGTAAACTACAACAAGCAATGAATTCATTGGTGCCTCGGACAGGATAGGATAGGTGCACTTCATAGCTTATCCTTTAATTGCTGGAATTGTGGATCCCTGAGCATCTCTCTATTGGTAGGTGACACTCTTTCGAGCTACGACAGTGAGAGGTCGAGTATGTGATCAAGAAAAGTGGGCTTCACAGTGTCAAAAATCGCATGTTGAAAACTTAGCGTAAGGTCGTTTGTTTCGCTAGGGTAAGGCGTATGTGCTGCTCGGGTTCCTACTGCCTCTCGGAGTAGGTCAGATGCCGTTGAAGAAAACGAGTGACAAATTTGTCAGGGTAGGGTTTGCACACATAGCACATGAGATCCATGAAAACCGCGGGTGCAATGGTTAATTCGAACGTCATGACCAGGAACTCGTATTGGTTATATCGAGTTCCAAAGGCAGTTTTTAAGATGTCTTCACCTCTGAGGTATCCTTGGCTCGATGCTCCTCAAGTAACGTACGTAGGGGGTAATTCATCCAAGTGTGGTTTCACGCAAAATAGTGTTGGATAAGAATTATGGCATTCATGATGCATAACATGATAAGACATGAAAACATACTAAAGTGTAGCTGCAGTCAATGTGTTCAACTTGATGCAAAACGTTTTGGGGTCAGTAGTAAGAGTTTATTCGTTGTCGAGAGTGTAGTTGGTAGTACGCAAGTGGTGTAGGAATAGATATAAAGAATGTTATTTGCCGAGAAAAGTGTTATGCCGATAGTGTTAATAAAACAAGGACTGACTAGAGTAGACTGGTTGTAGTACGGGTTTGTAGTGTTAAGGTTTACTGAAACGTCTGGCAAAGTTTTCGAGTTCGCTCATATGCGAGGAAGGGATAATTCACCGTGATTCGTGACCTTAAATGAGTTTGCGATTTATCAAGTCAGTAACTAATCAAATTCGACGGAGTTGTCTTAAGTTGTGCAGATGAATTCGAAATAACGTATGTGTCGTCAATACGTTCAAGAAGTGGTCACCAATGACCGAAATTAGAGCTTACCAAATTTTCTAAACTAGAGCGAAATCTTAATAGGGTCTCCGCATGGAGAAGAGAAGATGTAGTGTCAAGTAAACAAGGATTTGTCTAAGTCAATGACAGAAATTAGACATCACATCAAACAATAAATTTTGGCCGGTACAAAGGCTTGGGAAAAGATCCACATAACAATGAAAACTCTCTTGGAATAACGACTCTTGCAATGAAGGGGGTAAGCTGGATGTTTAGATCATCGCGTTCAATAGTGGGCTGACTAATTCGTATCTCCGTCTTCCAATGTCCTTAAGACCATCGAATGATTAGAAGGCATCCATTTGCAAAGTTGGGTATATTTAGGTGTAAATCAAGTTAGACTAAGGATTAGCCACATAACAGGGTAATGGGGGGTTGCCTTTTAATCGATGTGGATTGTGATATGGTTGTTAGTGTTTCTCTATTTCGGTTGTGGATCGAAGTAACAGGAGTTTGGTTATGCTCAGGTGAGGAATTACGCGAAAAACAAAGAATCAGGAAAATAACCAAAGAATTCAAACAATTAATCTGGTCATCGGGGGTAGCTCCAACAGCGGTCGACATCGGAAATGGCATGAAATGAAAGTTCGTTGCGTCTCGGTCACGTGGGTATATCGTTTGTCCAAAACAAAGTTCGGATGATAGGGTTTCGAGCTGCGCGATGACAAACGCGCAAAACTATGACTTCCAGCCACTGTTTCATTTTCCGGCAACTGTAGTCATGGTTTCCGGTGATGGAAATAGGTGGAGATGATGTTGTTCATCGACACGAATGCGTAAACATATTATTCACCTAAATCTGAGTTCGTTTGGGTCGGTTCTGGTCTACCTGAATATTGACGCGTAAAATCCAACGCACAGAGAGTCAGATCTGTGTTCTGGCAGCCGTGGCGGTGTCAGCGAATGACGCTGATAAGTTTTAGATGCTGGGCATGTAGAGACGATTGCGTGGATAGGTAGAATGCAAGAAACGGATGTCGTATGGTCAAGTTATGGGTAAAACAATATTCTACCGCATTCTTGTGTCAGGAGTTCCAGAGTAAAATAGACGCGCCAAGGGCGACACGTACGCAAAGGTATGACTCCGTAGAAACTTATATTCATCGCTAGGGGTTATTTTGGAATGTCAGAAAAATGTCAAGGATGACTTTTGGGGACGTTTGGCGGTAATGTTAAATCATGGGTATTGTACGCGAATGGACGCATTGGTTATATTGTTTGGGACGGTTCTAAGTGGAGCTTGCAACCTTATGATTTGGAGTAAATGGGTTGGGTATTGTGATTGAGGTGGTGGTTCAAGAACGACTGGTTCCTTGCCACTCGCATGTTGTGGTTTCGAATTAGAGTTAGGGGAATTCATTCTCACCAAAGGTATATCATGTTTACATATTTAGTTCGCAAATAAGTCATGGTATTGTAAAAATAACACACATGTAGATGCCAAGTAATATAAGTACAATGTAAGTGTCTAAGTATGACGAACCTTGCAATCTGGGTGTGGTGTCATTGTGGTTTTTCAAACAGAGAACGGTTATAGTCTGGTTTTCAAAATAATTTATATTTTAAACCTAGTTCACTATAACCAATGGTTCTGATACCAATCTGTTACACCCACAAAATCCACATGCAGAGTATTACCGCGAGGCGTGTGTCTGGCCAGGATCTAGGCACTAATCATGTTGAACCATTATGATGAAGCTATAAATTATTAAAATCAACACGATTAGTCATCAATGTTTATAAGTCCAAAAATTACAGTTTAATTTTAGCATCAGAAACATAGAGTAAACCCATTATAACGTAAAACCACAAGTTAATTATATATACGTAACATGAAGCTTACAAACCACACACTCCAGCCGATTGCAATGTCCATCGTAGCTGTACCAAGCAACCTACAAAGCATGCAGTAGGGTGTCAACATAAAGTTGGCGAGTTCACGAGTTCACAGTTTTCCAGTTTTATTTCTAAAAACTTCTGTTGTTAAATTACTAATTTATATCATGCCATGGGGAGCTACCCCATATGTAAGCTACCAAACTCCGTAATAATACCAAAACTTTCGCACATACGTGTTGTTGGTGCCCCATTTATCAATGTCTATCATCATCGACGGGTTGCCGAGGCCTATTAGTTCACGCCCGTCCTCAAAAGGCACGGTGTGAGTTTTGTGAAACCTAAATAGCGCTACTAACTAATATCCCATTTGCCAGGCCAGGCAATTAATCGGTACAGTAAAGTGGGGACTTCATGATAGAGTTTTGTTTAGTCCGCTTGTTCATGAAATATAAATAACATTTAACTGTTTGTCCGTTCCGTTCCCAACCACCGGGAATACATGCTTTTAGTAAAGTGTGTGAACTCACCTTTTCTTTGCTCGGCACATAATTTAGTTGTGTTATGTTGGTCAACCGTTATCAATATTTATTAGGTTCGTATACAAATAATGCACGTATTCATCTACACGTATTCAAGAAGTAACATGCGTACAAGTGGTCACAAATATATTACCGAGTGGTTTTTAAGCACATGTTCATAATGTACAATACGACATGTCATTCATCAGTTATACAACCATTAAGCAAATGCGGACACTAAAATAGCACATTCGACACTTTACAAACTTATAAGCGTGCAAAACTCAATTCACTGAAAATAGGTTGTTTTGTGATGTCGGTTTACCATACTTACGAGCTTACAAAAATTACGATACTTTTATGTGACGTGCCCCTCGGAGGGGTTATCCTTGTCTTAAATATTTAGAGTCTTACTCTTTACTAAAAATTTATAAAATAATCATTTTCTAAGCAACAATCAGATTTGTCACTTTCTGACTGCAGCCCACGGAAAAAATCATTTAAAAATCCTCGGTTATCCGATGTATGTAATTCCAATTTGATATTTTCATGACCTCCTGAAGCTACCTACAGTAAAATTTGAGATCATAACTCAATTGCTAAATTGAGTTATGACATTCGTAATGGGCTGCAAATTCTGCCAGAAAACGCAGCCTGAACCTTCAATTCAGAAAAAATCATAAAACATTCAATTTTAGTAAAAAAAAAAATGCAATTCCAGTGGGGTTTGAAAGATATTTCCTGGAAGCACATTATAGGTTCAGAAATTGCACATTTTTGTTAAGTTATGACCCGGTTACAGCCAACTGAATTCGGTTGTAAACATCAACCGGCTTCCTATTTTCAGCTCTTAACTTTCTAACGCGTATTCGAGTGATTCCGTTAACATGTTTAGAGAACAACAACGACCCTTATACACACTTATAGCAGGTTATCATCAAACTCATATTTATTTATCACCCAAAGCATCAAGAACCAACAAAACTTAACCCAACATCATGCGAATATCAAAACCCTAATGAAGGTACGAACGCATATGTGATCATAACCTCAATCAAGCATGAATTCTAGCCATTAGCATTACATGTAATCATCATATCAGCAGAATATCAACACTATACATCATCCCCTTCATCACAATTAGCAAGATTCAATCCACAACAAAAAACCCTAGTTACTAATCGAACACTTATACGACCAATTCCACATTAAAACACAATTTCTAGCAACCTAGCATACAAGTATTCTCACAAACACCAAGGATTAATTAAGCAACAAAAACGCAACCATGTATAAACATAACTTAAAACCCCAAAACAAATAACAACACTAACCGAAGAAAGATGCGAGAGAGAGATAGAGCTCGAGCGAGGGAGAGGGTTGCGATGGAAGGAAAGTAGATAGGGGGGTCTTGCTGCAGTCGCACATCAAGAGGAGAGGGAGGGAGTGTTATGGTTTCTTTTTTTTTTTTTTTTGATTCACAAAATACCGTCTGCATACATACATGTATGTGCAACACACAAAGGGTTGGGACATGTATGTGCAACACACAAAGCGTTGGGCTTGGGCAGTTTGGGCTTGTGTTCGCTATGGACCAATAACAAGAGGGAGGTGGCGGTTGGGTTTTTGGTTTGTGGTGGGCCAAGACTCAAGGGATGGAGTGGTAGTGACGGGTTAAGTTGTGTAAATGGGTCTCGTTTCCAACTTATACATTTCGTTTACAAAGGAATCATATACGTATATATTAGTGTAAAATTTGATAATTTAAATTCGACGTTTGACGTATAAAAGTAGCGTGTAACGAAACAAAAATTATAGGCGCGAAAACGAAGGATGCTAACCTCAAAAGTACGGGTTGTCACATCTAACTTGAGCTCTCAAGGCCTCGCACTAACCCAGAAACAGATATCATTTAGGTATATTCACCTGTAAGACTGAATCTAGGGAATCTTGATACGGGAGTATATTCTGAGGTGGGACACACGGTTAAGTTAGTTCCTAAGACATTAATCTCGTATCTAGAATCAATCAAAATCTGTGTGAAAATTTAAGTGGATCAGTATACTGAAAATCTAAGTGAACAGTTTAGAACTTAAAATTTAAATAGATCAACGGTGCTTGTGATTTGTCAAAAGCTGATATGATCCTCTAACACAACTCACAAAAATATGTCTGTAAATATGTTGTTGTTGTTACATTTCATTATATATAAAACCACAAAAAGATTTTAGGTGTTTTTAGAATAAAGTTTGTAAAATTAAAAAAGATTTTATTTCTGCTTTATTTTCGACAACCGATGTTAGAAAATGAATCTTCGGAATCTAAATGCAGAACAAACCTGAGCTATCTGAGTGGGAGCTAATCTATTGAAAAGAGAAAAAGTTTGAGAAATATGACAAGTTCATATAATTGTAACTTAAAAATGTTTGAAAAATTCAATGAAAAATCTTAGTTTGTTCTATCTTGGGTCAACCAAGGTCATTAATTTGGACTTGGTCGACAAATTGAGTGACCGAGGTCATTAACTTGGACTTGGTTATTCGAGTGAATGTTCGAAAGTGATAAATTGAAAAATTGTTTCAAAAATAAAATTTGAAAAATGTTTTATCCTTTCACACGAGAGGAGTGCCTCTCACATGAGAGGCTTGGCCAATCGCTGATAAGATTAATGGGCCCATTCGTTCCAAATGGAAAGGCCCATGGCCCTTTCGTCTGAAAGGTGAATACTATATATATGTTCCGCTCTCTCATAATCAGCCATTCGTCCAAAAATACTTTGAGAACTCCTAAGATTTTCTCTTAGAGTTTTCTTGCAACTTAAACAAAGAGCTGCCGAAATTTCGATAGATAGTGGTGTTGATAAGCACAATACACACTATGGGTAAGGTATGATCTGATTTGGACCTTTTATTGAACATTTTATACCCTATCGCGCATATTCGTGAATAAAACCTTAGATCTGGCATTATTCATCGGACCAAACATAAAATTGATAGTGAAATCATGTTAATCGGCACATTTGTGATCTTATATAACCTTCAATTTGATGAAAATCATGAAATTTGAGACCTGCAACTTCAAAAACACTGTTCACAGTTCTTAAGGTTGAAGATGATGGTTAGGACGAAAGGGGACCTCTCGCACGAAAGGTCCTCTCGTCCAAAATTGACTTTGTTTGATCCTTTCGTCTTAAAGTCTCTTTCGTCTGAAATAAGCCTCTCGTCTGAAATAGTCTTTCGTCCTTAATGACCATTCGTTCAAAGTTATTAAATTTTGAATGTTATAATTTTCTCGAAAAAGGTGCAGAAAATTGTAAGTGTTTGATTGTGTTTTGCAGGCTAAGGCGACAAACTTTGATTCGAAGCACAATATATTTTGTACGTTGACAAGACGTTGAGCAAGATGGAACCATTCGTAGATATTCTCGACTTCATTGATCGGTGTCGTTTGAAGAAAGCACTAACTGATAGACACAAAGCATATCACACATCGACCGTTTTTGGACCGGTGCAAGATATGTAGAGGAAGATAATGCAATACATTCTTCTGCTCATATAAAAGAAAATGGTGTTGATAAATATGTTGAAGTGATTATTACTCCTGCCGATATCCAAAGAGTTCTAGATTTGAAAGATAAAGAAGACGATCCAGTAGGTTTATCGGAGAAATTATGCAAGGGTTTGTGGTTTCGAATGGGTTTCACAGGGTTTGTAAACAAAAGCAATTACAACAAGCAAAATCTATCTCAGCTGTATAAGTTTTTGGTGCATTTGGTGATTCATGCTAGGCGGATATGATGTGTCGGTAGATTATATTATGTGTATGGTGACTGCCTTGATCTTCAATCGTCCGTACAATTATTCGTAAGTGATCTTCGAACACATGAAGGCCAATGCAGCTGATGAAAAATTTCTGCAATATCCGAGGTTCATTCAGTTGATCTTAGATGATAAAATTAAGAATTTGGAGAAGAACGAGAAAGATGAGCTTGTACTTAATCATATGATGAACGCTACACTTGAATGACTTCAAGTATACAAGAAAAAGAAACCTCCACCAAATAGAAGAAAGTTCGCTTGTGTTGCAATGCCAGACTATGTCGCTCATTTAAACAACAAATGGCGTCACAACGATAGTGTCTCCGGCAACGAAGATGAGAAAATGGAGTTGTTTGAATCAAAGAGGTCAAAGTGGTTTATCAAAGACGTAGAGAAGAAAAAGAAAGGCAAACAAGTTACTCCAAAGAAGACGATAAAGAAACCCATACAAAGACAACTCATTGACGAGCCAAGCGAAGATGAGGCTCAGAATGTTGAACAAAATGTAGAAACAGGTGATGTTGGTCCGTTGACAGCTGAGATTGTTCAAGAAATAGAAGATATTGTTGGAGTTACTGAAAATGTTGTTGAGAATGTTCAAGCAGATATGAATGTTGGTGGTGAAAACGTTGAAGGTACCACAGAAAATGTTGAAGGTGATGAAAGTTTTGGTTCTAGTGATATTGATGTAACACAGATTGCACCGACAAAAGGAGATCCGATGGAGAAATGGAGGAAAAAGAAGCAAGGAAAAGTGTCAAATAAACGAAGGAATAGTGACGAAGAAGACGCCAACTACGGACCATCTGGTGCAGAGGTGAAGAAAACAAAGAAAGGGAGAATGAAGATAATGTCCCAAAGAATGGATTCCCCGGCACTTAAACGGGCACGCAAGAGTACAGTGAAAGCGGTCAAAGCTACAATTGCTGGTGCAGCCGTACAAAGTGAACCAGAAAGAGTTGCAACTTCTACTGGCGAACCATTTGAAATACCGATTCTGACACCACCAAGATTCCTATTCAACAATCGGTTCCAGTTCAAGCTGAAGAAGTTCAACAACAAACTCCACCACAAAAGCAACCAACACCTCAACAAGAATCAACCTCAAAGAAAATGGCTACTCCACAACAACAAGGATCTGGTCTTAGTTTTCTAGAAATTCCTGATATCAATCTAGGTTCAGGACCAACTAATCTGGATGATATTCCTGACATGCCATTCTTTAACGATGAAAGAACTAAAGCTATCGAAAAGAGGGTTGCTGAGCTTGAAAAGGTCAAAGCTACTTCCAATGAAAAAGTAAAGAACTTAGAAGTAGAGAACGTGGTGTTAAAGAATGAAGTTCAAAGCTTAAATGAAAAATTCAATGGTCTTGAAGCTGGGAATGCTGAATTGAATGAAGTAGTTCAAGGCTTGGTGACTACAAATGAACAACTTGTGAATTCAAATGCTATGCTGATGTCAGAAAATGAGTTATTGAAAAAGATGGTGAATGATCATGAAGCCGACAAGTAACTAAAGTTAAAGAAAATAGAGATATTGTATGCTGTCTTCGAGAGTAAGATGGGAACAAGTGTTCAAGTCGAGTACGATCAAGTAGAGATCCGGAGAGCTGAGGCTCGGAGGATAGAACAAGAAAGAAAAGCAGCAGAAGAAGCAGCATCAATGAAAGGCAAAGGTAAAACAAAGATCGTCGATTATGAAAATGATAGTGATGATAACGAAGAAGAAGAAGATGAAGATGATGATTTTAAATCCATTGACGATTATTCAGATGGTGATGATAATGATGATGATGATGATCAAGGTGGTGGTTGAAATCTTCAAATTGTAAAGTGTTCTGGGGGTAATCAAGTGATTGACTATCTGGATGATACCCAGAATGAAGAAAAGGATGATGCTGACACTCAGGGGAAGAGTGGTTCAGGCACTCAACACGATGCAGAATCAACCGAAATCTTCACAGAGGCTGTTCCAATAAACTCTGTTTCGGCTGATCCACCAAAAGTTATATTCCTCTGTCACGACGTCAAGGAAGGTGAGATTATGCACAACTATAGTCGTGAAGAGATGCTGGAAATGTTGGGTATTAACGATGAATCCTTCAAGTTCAACTTTGAAGAAGAGTTAGAAAAGATTAACCCTAATGAAGCTGAAAGCTATGTCTTCAAAGATGTTTCAGAAGCGAATGATTTCAATAACGTTATCATGGAGGATGATACTGATTATGATAATGACGAGCCGTTTCGATATCCTGGAGAAGGATCAGAGGAGTTCTCAACTCATAATGAAGATATGCTAAGAAGAAAAGTCGAAAAAATAATACGTGATGAAGGTATTCCAATGGCAATGTCAAAAGAAGATCTGCGTGAAGCAAGAAAGAAGTGGTTCAAGCCTATGCCGAAAGAAAGAAAGTTTAAAAGGCCACTTGCATTCTTTACTAGACATCCGGATCAGTCGTTGGGAGATATTCTTTCTTGGGGTTATCTGGAAGACATGAAGGTGTATGCGATTAAAAGAGAATACGGTGTTCAATACTTCAAGTACTTAAAGGACATTAAGACACTTCCATGGTGGGATGTTGAAGAACTTGTTCAAACGAAGAATATTCAGCCAAACATATGGAGTCTTGAAGTACGATCTCATGAATCTAGATTATGGGGTGTGATAAAGTATCAAGCGATGAACGGTTTTCCTGATTGGAAACCACAATACCCCAAAAAGATTGTGAAGGTTGATCCCGTAACTAGTGAGAAAGATAATAGTCTACACATTAAGAGGTTGCGATGTATGAAGAATATGCCGCTCAAGAAGATGGAGCAGGATTTCTATACGGAGTTCAAAGGGTGGTATTACGATTTGAAGACTGGTGAAGCGGTTATCTCTTTGAGAAATGAAGAAACCTGGATGTGGAGAGGGATACGAGTACTAGACCTAATGTGGCTAGTCAATTGCTCTAAGAAGGACATTGAATGTTTGTTCTTCACTAAGATATGGTACTTACCTGAAGATAAAGAACAAGCACTGCAATTCCAGAAGCTGATCAATGTTGCTTTGAGAAAGATATCAACTCTGGTCATTATTGGAAGTCAAACTAGAGAGACTTGGAGAGGATAAAATTTTTTAAGGAAGAACGACAGAAAGAGTTGATTAACAAAAAGATAAAGAGAGTAACTTTTCTAGCAAGTTTGAAGATGCCTAACAAGCCAGTTGCTACAAATCAAACTCCGATTGAAAGAGAAGAAAATAAGAAAGTTAGAATTACTAAGTTATTCGACTCCAGTGTACAAACCAGAGAGTGGTGGTTGATAAAGGGCAGATTTAAAAGAAGAGAGCAGCAAGAAGAGCATAAAAGAAAGAAGAGAAAGAGATAGAGTTTGGAAGACCGAATGTGGTGACTGCGGCTACATCCAAGGGGTAGTCTGTGAATGCATATGTCTGCAGCCTACGTCACGTGTGGAGTTAGTTTTGTTATGTGATCGAATAGATTAGATTAGATTTGATTTGATAGTTTAACGCACGAAAAGGTCGGATTTGATTGTAAACGACCCTTTCGCACAAAAGAGTCTTTCGTGTGAAAGGGACATAATAGCCTTTCGCGCAAGTCGTCCCTATCGTCCCAGGTAGTTCGAATGAATGGATTTGCCTATAAATATGAGGCTTGGGTTCCTCATTTGTAACTTTTGGACTTGAGAGGGGAGACTCTGTCTAATTGGATTCTCGGCATTGTACTTTCAATCAATCAATAGAATTAGTGTTTAAACGGTGTATCTTTATCTTCGTCAACTTAATACACGGATTCCGCACGTGATATAAAGACTTTCTGACCGGTTGGAGCATTCGAAGACCCGAAACGGTCCTCACAACTTGGAAATGGGGGCTATAGTTTTCACACTCAAGATATGGAGGCACTACTTGTACGGTACCAAATGCACGATTTACACCGATCACAAGAGTCTCCAGCATATACTTAATTAAAAGGAGTTGAACATGCGGCAACGCCGATGGGTTAAACTTCTAAATGATTACGAGTACGTAGTCAAATACCATCCGGGCAAGGAGAACATTATGGCTGATGCCCTCAGCAGAAAGGAGACCAAACCTAAGCGTGTCTGTGCGCTTCAGCTTACCATCCATTCGAACCTTCCTGAAAAGGTTCGCAACGCTCAAGTTGAAGCACTGTAGGAGGAAAACCTCCTAGCCGAGACCATGCGGGGCATCGAAAGGCAACTCGAACTCAAAGACGATGGCATATAGTACTACATGGAACGTATATGGGTTCCATCCTACGGAAACCTTCGAGAGCTTGTGATGGACGGGGCACACAAGTCTCGTTACTCGATACATCCAGGTTCCGACAAGATGTATCACTATCTCAAGGCCTTGTACTGGTGGCCTAACATGAAAGTGATCATTGCGAAGTACGTTAGCAAATGCTTGACCTATGACAGAGTCAAGATCGAATACCAGAAGCCGTCAGGGCTATTGAAATAACCGGAAATTCCAACATGGAAATGGGAACAGATTTCCATGGACTTTGTCACTGGTCTGCCTAGATCTTAGAGCGGGAACGACACCATTTAGGTAATCGTAGATCATTTAACCAAGTATGCGTACTTCCTCGCAATCAAAGAAGCCGACAAGTTTTCGAAACTTGCAAGCATCTACTTGAAGGAAGTAGTTGCTAGGCACAGGGTGCCAACTTTCATTATTTCTGATCGTGACCCATATTTCACATCCGACTTGTGGCAGGCTATGCACAAATCCTTCGGCTCATGTTTAGACATGAGCACCGCTTATCACCTGCAAATGGATGGTCAAACTGAACGTACCATCTAAACCCTTGAAGACATGTTGCGAGCATGTGTTATCGACATTGGCAACGACTGGGAACGACACTTACCTCTAGTAGAATTTCCTATAACAACAATTACCACACTAGCATTCAAGCTGCACTGTTCGAGGTGTTATACGGACACAAATGTCGATCACCCTTGTGTTAGGCTGTTGTTGGCGATAGCCAAATCACTGGCCCCAAGCTCGTACTTGACACCACGGAAAAGATTCCCCAAATTAGACAACGAATGGAGGCAGCTCACAACCGTCAGAAAAGCTATGCAGATAAGCATAGGAAACCTTTGCAATTCCAAGTCGGGAATCGAGTTTTGCTAAAAGTCTCACCTTGGAAAGGTGTGGTCCGTTTTGGCAAGAGGGGCACGCTTAATCCGCGTTATGTCAGACCTTTTGAAATCACCGAGAAGATCGGTGCAGTGGCTTATAGACTGAACTTTCCTGAGGAGCTCAGTGCAGTACATAACGTTTTCCACGTGTTGAATCTGAAAAAAGTGTTTATCAGATGAGACTCTCATTGTTCCTTTCAAGGAGCTCACTATCGATGATCAACTTTGCTTCGTTGAGGAACCAGTTGAGATCATGGATTGAGAAATCAAAAACCTCAAACGTAGCAAGATACCAATAGTTCGAGTCCGTTGGAACTCACGGCGAGGCCCAGAGTTCACTTGTGTTGGTGCATAAATGTCTGTTAACTTCGTCTTTATCGAGTCTTATGTCTAGATAGGATTAGCTAGCACACAGCAGGTTAAAACTAGGGTTTGTGTGAGATTGGGTAATTTCGCATGAAATGGCACTGACCATTTCAAGCGAAATTAGACTTTGTAATTGGCGTGATTGTCGTGGTCACGCAAATTTAATCCCAATAACAACTATATAGATAGCGGTAATAGGGTATCGAACACAGGGAGTTTGTGGAATATGTGCTATCTCGATGTATGTCTAACTTGACTAAATTAATCTAATTGCAAATAAAATAAATTCAAGAGTTTTGGCGATTGGATTTAATTACTAGATTAAACTAAATTAAATTACAAATCAAAGTTAAGTTTTGTAACAAGATAAGAGGATAGTGATCATCCCGAGTTTCAAGTTTTAAGTGACAACTAACGTTCATGTTCAACTGGAAAGAACCACATAGACATGGTTCATGTAAGATCAATTGTTTGTGATGAAAGGGAACTAAGTACTCGGATTCCTAGAACGCGAGGTTGTTACCCGATGACCAATCAACACATATCCAACCCTAATCCCTCCCATGATATCTCGATTGCCAACGGCACCAAGAACGTATGGTTTAGAACTATGATCAAACACACATTAACAATTTACAAACAATCAATCAAACACCATAATAAACTAACAACACATGCACAGTCTAATATTTCAGAAATTAAAGAACAAGCATAATTGTCACAAATAAAACCTTACATCCGAGACGATCACCAAACAAACCTAGCCGCTCATAGTGTTATGAACCATCATCACAATCGAACCTTTGTTTATTGGAATCAAACACAAAGTCTTCATGTTTTGAACACTCAAGAACACCAAAGGAGAGCCAAGAATCGCCTCCCCCACCTCCAAAACCGTCCAATGATGAAGTGTATGTCAAAAGGCACAATAAAAACCAACTTAATGTGGCAGTTACACAATTTCCGCAGACAACACCGTAATTTACGGCTCCACCGTAAATTACGGTGGACATAAAAGGTTTACGGCACAATTTGTCTGATGTACGGTAGCCACCAAATGAAATCTAGGTCCACCGTAAATTACGGTGAGACCGTAATTTACGGTGACAGTCTGAATGATATGCTTTGCTTCACGTGATAATGTCTGCCAAAGTCATCCACAAGTTTCGAAGCCCTCCTCACATAAAACAGCAGCCGTCATATGATGATGATTATGTTGTTTATTTCTTAAAAGTCCAAACCCACCTGTGCACCTCTCGGCCTAAAGAGGAGTCCATGTGCAGCCCATGTGCAGCCCACATTGTCTTAGAAGTCCAAACCCACGTGATGTTGATGATGAGATGATTATGTTGTTGACTGATGTGATGTTGCTATTCTAATAAGTTTCGGCCCAATCAAGGAAGAGCCCAGCCGCCCACATGTTGATGATGAGATGATTGATGATATTTGCTCCAATTCACATGAACATATAAGGATGGATGTTGTAATTGTCTGTTGTTGTTTGGCGGCCCAATCCCAAAGGTCCAACAAGTAAATATGGCGGCCCACATGTGTGTATTGTTGACTTTATGTTGTTGCCGTCTACAATTATCATCGTAGTGGCTCCCCCAATAGACACATGGTGCGGCCCAATGAGTGATGATGTTGGATGTTGCTTGTTGACTTTGTGAACTCCTTCAAGTGCACGTGTTGATGATATATGTTTGTAGATGATGAGAACACTAAAATAAATACCTTCATGTGACTTAATGTCTGCCGCCAATTCCCCTCTTATGATGTGAATGTTAACTTTGATGTTTTGTTGAGGAACCCTCCAAATCACGTGATCTTCTCATGTTTATATAGTCATGATGTGATGACTATTAAAAATAATAAATCCTTCTCACCAAAACACTTGCGCTGTTAACACGTATCATCAACCATAGCCTACGGGTTCCAATTTAATCGAATTAAGTGATTTACCTGCAAAACACACGAACACTCGTAGTTACTAAGTTCAAGCAAATAACCAAGTAAAGCATGGAATTTTAATCTTTTTAAACCACTTAAGGGTTGTCCTACGGACCACCGGTCACATCCCCACACTTACCCGTTGCTTGTCCCAAGCAACTCATTAAATCAATTTCAACTCAAGCGATGCGATCAATGTAAACCAAGCTAAATGTGCCGTCCTTTTACTAACTTCCAATCATACCACAAGACACACCCCTCACAAAAATCTCTCGGTTACAAAAATTATTAGCATAATGCTAAACCACTCAATGCTCGTGTGTGTGTGCGCGACAATAAGCTTGTATACAAATCAAGTTTCCTCCTAACAAATGTCTAACATGCTTTAGAATCAAAGGGACTTGCGGGTTGCAACGGGGCTAGGTGTAAAGGTAGGAAAATGGTGGAATACATATGAAAGAGCTAATTGATTTGACCCGGTTTTTTTTATGTCCACTACTACGAAGCAAACACCAAAAAATATATACAAAGTTTCTTGACATTCTCAACTCTATTGCAACTAAATACTTCTTCTTTTTGTATTTTTCATATTTTTCTCCTTTTTTCTTTCTTCTTCTTCTTTTTTTTTTTTTTTTTTTTTTTTAATAACACATCAAACTCAACAATATATACAAGAACATCAATACTACAAACTAAATCTCCTAAACCGGATCATCTCAATAGGTAAAATTTTTTTAGGAAGTAGGCTTGGGTCACAATCGAATGGTCTAAGGCTCAACATGGCTTTCTAAGGACCAAACCCCCACCCCTCACAATACCAAGCTCATATATGTAACGTATGAGGTCCAACCCACCAATCCCGCACTCTCACACATCTAGACGAGGCTTCCTAAAAGTCCCCTATCATTTTCGAAAGCATGCTAATTCTAGGATTTAACAAGTATTCACACACAAGTTCTATTAACACACAACGCACACCGCCACTCAAACAATGAAATATCAATAACAATCATGTGTGGCTCAAATCCTCACCAAGAAATGACTAGGAATGGGTATCGGTGTGTCAAATGGCACAATATCAAGTTTTCAAATTTTAACAATTTTCGCTTGGATTTACAAAATTTTTTTAAAATTCTCAAAAATTCCCCCATCCCCACACTTGGGATACATTGTCCCAATGTATGGCTTTGAGGAAAAGATCGCTTTCACCAAGAACATCAACAATTGCTTATTCTCTCAAACCCCAAATTTCTTTTTTTTTTTTTAATTATTAAAAACACCACCAATTCCTTCACAACCCATAAACTAAACACATCAAAACACCACCCAACCGCCCAACCAAAAACTTAAACATGAATATATACATAGAGCACAAGATGAGAACAAGACACGACCTGATTAGTAAATCAGCAGTGTTGGTAGTGATGCAGCTGCGGTAATTGAAACGGTTCAAAAACATCTCTTAGATTCGCCGATATCTCAACAGGGATGTTGCCAAACATCCCCACACTTGAATCATTGCATCCGCGAGGGTTGAAACGTAATAACCTGCCACAACACAAACACAACACCAAAACAAAACCAAACAAAGCAAAACAAAACAAAACAAAACACAAATACAATACTCTACATCCTCGGGCTGCCTCCCGAGAGCGCTAAGTTTAAAGGTCTTCAGCCAGACCATACCTGATATGCCTCAAGGTGGTCTCAATGCACATTTACCTTTTTCGTTGCTGATGTAAGCACGGTGTTGGATTCTTCTATTGTGTGCGTGCTTTGTCACATCCCATCTTTCTTTGCAAAATTCTTTAAATCCACATTTTCCTACCGAATTTCCAACAAATGCTCGGTAGTTTACTCTCCACTTCACTACTTCGTTTTTTATGCCCAACAAATCTAAACTCTCCCATAAACATAAATTATGAATGAAATCTCCCACATCATGAAGTGCCACCTTCCTAGTTTCTAAACATGCATCCTCAACACTCTTGGTTTCCATAACCACCACAGCCGGAGAGTTGTAATCAGCTTTGATTGGTTCATCAAGTAAAATTATTGGTTCACCAAGTAAAAGGCCCTCAACTTTGCTCTCCATAGGTGGTTCCTCCACAATAATTTCAATTGTATATTCCTCATTTGACCCTAATAATTCAGTTTCAAGTTCGGGAGGACTCACAACCTTTTCTTCTACATCACCCATAGGTGTCATTTGTTCAATCTGCACATGTATCCAGTGTTGTTTTGCTTGACGTTTTTCCACCATCGACGTCCCTGGCCTCATCTCTTTCACCTCTTTTGGTAGCAAATCATATTTCCATTCCAAAAGTTCTACTCGTTCTTCCATTGACAAATGAGGTTTTGTTAATTCTTTTTCAACATGAACCATGTGTCTCTTTCTCATCATCTCTTCAAGACTTTCAGATTTATGTGACTGATAGTGCAAAGTAGGTTGTTGAGTTACACATTCATAACCAGACTGATCAAATGTATACTGAGCATGATAATAATCTTGATCGTACATCTGAGGGCCTTCATATGAAAGTTGGGAATATTCATCATAATAATCCATGTTCGACTTGTAAGGTGAATCATAGTATGAATCATGTGGGTGAAACTCATCATAATGGACATTCCGCTCGTCCATTCTCATCTGTTCTTCTCTACGCTTATGTTGGGCCTCCCCACAACATATACTCGGATGAAGTGGGCCTTTGCACAATCTACACGTAAATAAGCTGAAATTTGTGTAATGCCCTGTCATCCTGCACAACACAACTCAACTACCAAGTGTAAATCATGAACATAAAAGAAATCTTTTTGTTTTTTTTTTTATTTTTTTTAGTTTTTTTTTTTAACTAATACACAAGATAACACACGTTGCGCACTACTCCCCGGCAGCGGCGCCAAAATTTGGCGTGATTGTCGTGGTCACGCAAATTTAATCCCAATAACAACTATATAGATAGCGGTAGTAGGGTATCGAACACAGGGAGTTTGTGGAATTTGTGTTATCTCAATGTATGTCTAACTAACTAGATTAATCTAAATTGCAAGAAATGTAAATTCACGGATTTGGTTGTTTGGTTTTAATTAACTAAATTAAACTAAATTAGATTACAAATCAAGGTTAAGTTTTGTAACAGGATAAGAGGGTAGTAATCATCCCGAGTTTCAGGTTTTAAGTGACAATCAAGGTTTATGTTCAACTGGAAAGAACTACATAGACATAGCTCATGCAAGATCAATTATTTGTGATGAAAGGGAACTAAGTACTCGGATTCCTAGAACGCGAGGTTGTTACCCGATGACCAATTAACATATATCCAACCCTAATCCCTCCCATGATATCTCGATTGCCAACGGCACCAAGAACGTATGGTTTAGAACTATGATCAAACATACATCAACAATTTACAAACACCCAATCAAGCACCATAATAAACTAACAACACATGCACAGTTTAATATTCCAGAAATTCAAGAACAAAACATAATTGTCACAAGTAAACCTTACATTCGGGATGATCACCAAGCAAACCTAGCCGCTCATAGTGTGGTGAATCATCATCACAATCAAACCTTTGTTTATTGGAATCAAAAACCAAGTCTTCATGTTTTGATCACTCAAGAACACAAAAGGAGAGCCAAAAATCGCCTCCCCTCACCTCCAAAACCGTCCAATGATGAAGTGTTCCCTTGAAAAGACACCATAAAAAATGATTTAATGAGCGGTTACGGATTTCTGCATCATGTCCACCGTAAATTACGGTATCACCGTAATTTACGGTGATGTTCAACATGTTACGGTGTGACTAGACTGAGTTACGGTGAAGAATCAAGTGCTTTTCTTTTTGATCTTCACGTGATGATAGCTGCCAAATCCAGCCCACATGTGCGTGTATGTCTTCAATCTTATGCGGCCCAATAAAACTCCTCCAAATGTCTACACGTGATGGCCCTCCAAATCTCTGCCAAGTTCACGTGATATGTTGAATACTTGAATTGATGTTGTTGACTTTTGTTCACATGTGCCAACAATTGAGATTGTGATGATGATTTAATGTTGTTTTAATAAAACCCCCTTTCTGCGTGAATTGATGATGATCAATTGATCATATATGGCGGCCCACAACAGAAGTCCACGTGACTTTTTGTCTATATTGTGATGATGTATATATGATGTGGACCTTCTTCGATGTCTGCCAAGATAAGTCCTCAAAAGCCTTCACATGATATGTGTAAGTGTGATAAGCTCTCTCACCAGCCGCCAAAGATGATGATGTTTGATTTCTTGTCAGCCTTCACAAAGTCTTCATCATGTGCGGCCCATGTTCCACTCACCTCCAAAGCGGCCCAATATCTTAAGTCCATGTGTTGACAATGATGTGGAGGTCTTGACTTTTGTGTGGCGGCCCAATGAAGATGATCCAACAAGTCTCCTCCAAAGTCCAAGATAAGGAATCCATGTGCAGCCTTTTTGTTTCATGCGCATGTGATGATGCCAATTGTGTTTGTTGGCTTCTCACGTGAACAACAACCATCAAAGATGATGACGATTTGATGTTGTTTTCACAAAGCCCAAGATGGCCAGCCCACATGTGACTTGATAATATTGTTGTTGAGGTTTATGTTGTGTGATGATGATTGATATTGCTGATGATTTGATATATCTTTCATGAAAGTCAAGCCCACATGATGTCTTGTATTTTCTCACCAACTCCAAGACCCAACTCACGAGATGATGATGATATGTTGATTTTAGGATGATAATTATGTTGTCAAAACCCTAAAACCACATGATGTGATGCCTGCTTCTTCACATGTGCTTGCTGCCTTTTTATATCTACCGTAGCCTACGGTTCCAATTTAACCGAATTAAGCGATTTACCTGCAAAACACACGAACACTCGTAGTTACTAAGTTCAAGCAATTAACCAAGTAAAGCATGGAATTTTAATCTTTTTAAACCATTTAAGGGTTGTCCAACGGACCACCCGTCAGTAATTTCGTGTGAAATGGCCAGTGCCACTTTCAAACGAAATTAACTCAACTATAAATAGGTGTGTTGCTAGTTCATTTGTAATTTTTCCGATTCAGAGCCAAGGTGCTACCAGTTTGTTAAACGATCTATAAAAGCTTTGAAATCAATAATAAGAAGATAATTAAGGAGAATCAAGCTGTCACACGTCTATTTCTCTGATTCCGCCTTTGAAATAGATCGTAAACTCTTCTGATTGACTCGTTAGGGTCACACATCGATCCAACAAGTGGTATCAGAGCTCAGGAAGAAGAGTTTATACAAATTCAGCTTGTTTTCATTCTACACCTTCTTTTCAAAATTAAACAAGATTTAACGGACAAAATGGCTTAATTTTCTCACATTACACGCGAAACACTGATTTAAAGAATCCTTGAAAGAATTGGACCAAAATTCGAACTAAATCTGTATCAATTTGACAAAATGGTGGCCGAAATGATGATGTCATCATAATTTCGCTTGAAATAGTACTTGTGATTTTGTAAGGAATTAACTTTTGTGGTTAATTTCGCTTGAGATTATTGTTTGATTTCACACGAAATCAGATTCCGTTTGAGCGTTCCACACGAAATCAGCTATTTCGTATCAAAGTGACTTGATTTCGTTTGAAATCAAGCTAATTCCGCATGAAATTAGATTTCGCTTGGTGATTTTGTTTGGAAACACTATTCCATGTGAAAACCCTAATTTCGTGTGAATAGCTATTTCGCTTGAAAGGTTTATTTCGTGTGAAAAGTTGATTCCGTTTGAACTAATTTCGCTTGAAACTATTTTTGTTAAAAATCCAAAAATTTTCTAAGTGTTTATTGATTGTTTCGGATAAGTGAAGATGGATGAGTTTATGAATCCTTTCAGTGACATGTTTGCTTTCACGGGAAACACAGGAGATGATACATCAAATATCACAAATGAAAACGTTTCAAATCCGAGTGCGAAGAAAACTCTTTCTGATGCTTTGAGTGTGGATAGTGCTTATGGGACGTACAACAAACCTCCCAAACTTATGGCGATTGAAGAATACAATAGATGGGCTAAAAGGTTTGAAGAATGGCTAAAAGCGTTTGCATATCCAAGTTGGAAGATGTTGAAAAATGGTTTCACTATGGGAAGATCGGATTATGAAAATATAACAGAAACTGAGGAGATAGAGAGATATGTTGCTGAACAAAAGTGCATTGCATTGCTTCATCAGTCTGTGAGAGACGACATAATATCATTGATTGAGTACACAAATTCGAAAGATCTATGGGAGAAATTGAGAGTGAAATGTGTGGGTAGTGCCGAGATAGTTAAAAACAAAAAGAAGTTGTTAAAAAAGGAGTTTGATTTGTTTGGATGTTTGAAAAATGAATCTGTGTAAAAAATGATTGAAAGATTCAGGCATTTGAAAATGGAGCTTGCAAGACATGGATTCATATATACTCGAGAAGAATTGGTTGAAAAGTTGTTTGACTCGCTGCCGGATGATAAAGACTGGCAATACTTTGCCTTGATGCTGAAGAACACAATCAAGTCGGAGGATCTGACGGTTGATCTGCTAATCGAAAGATTGGAGAGTCATGAACTGGAGATCAAGAAATCAAACAAAGTCAACAACTCCTCGTACCAGCAGAATGTAGAGTTGTATTATCGAGGAAGTATGATCCCGAAAACCGTGTCACCAAAGACAGCTTTCTCTGCAGAAAATGCAAACATGACAAGTCAAGAAAGTCCAAGCAGTGGCTATCATGGAGGGTCATCATCAACTGCTACAAGTCAACAACAACAGTCAGCTTCAAAGAATCTGTTTCAATGTAATATTGTTGTGGATCTGAAGAATGCACAAAACTTTAGTGAGGAATCCACAAAGCAGCAAATGGTGTTTTTAGCATCTGTCCTTGAATCATACGAGAGCCTTGTTGCAGGTAAGATTGGAAACACTAACCTCACCAAGGAGGATTATGATCAGATCGATCCAGAAGAGATGGAGTTGATTGATATCAGGTGGTGTATGGCTAGTGCAGTTAGACGAGCTCAAAGGTTTATGGAGATTACAGGCAGACATTCTATTGGTGGACCTTCCACAAAACTTGGTTTTGATAAATCAAAGGTTACGTGCTTCAGATGAAAACAAAAGGGACATTTTAAACGTGAATGTCGAAACGCACCTGCTGATGATACTGCAAATCCATTTAGAGAGGATTACTACAAAAGAGCAATCTATCATCAGAACAAATCTGAACCTCCCAGAATGAAACAGCTTGAAGATACCCCCAAAGAAAAATCAAGAGCTCTTGCTGTTATTCATGATGACGAGGGATACGATTGGAGTGAACTGCTACCGGAAGAGGATGCAGTGGGCTATGCGTTTGTAACAAAAGTTGTTCCTTTCAGAGATAGCAGAAACGAAGAAGAGAAATACATCAACAGAAATATGAAAGCCCAAGACAGGATGATTAGAATCGGTCAGGTATACAAAGAAGCACAAAGGGCGAAAAGATGGGATGCTGATAGAGAATGTTATTTTGATCTCAAAGGAAACATTGTTGTTGATCCAAAATCTCTTAATGTTGAAACTCTCACCAAACAAATTGCTGAAGAAGAAGAATCCAGACAGAGAGAGTGGTGGGGAGGTGGAGAAGCTGAAGAAAAAGCTGATGAAAAAGTCAAAGATAAGGAGAAAGAGCAACAGCCAAAGAAAAGTGATGATGGGATTATTGACACGTCACAAGAATTTACTATAGAAAATTTGAAGAAGATGGCTGACAAGGTGTTTGCTGCGAAAGAACTAGAGGTAGTTTCTGGTTTTGGCATTGAGTCTAAAAGCATGGCCAGTCAGAATGATGCAATCAATGAGTCAGGTAAGAAAGCTAAAAATGAGAGTGACTGCAAAAATTGCATGAAAGACTGCAAGGTTTGTAGTACAATTGCTTACCTCGACGGTAAAAAGGTTGAAGAACTGGCAGGAAGAGTCAGAGACGTTGAAGATCAGATCTTAAACCGTGACAAAATGTTAAAAGCTTCAAATGAACGTTTAAAAGAATTAACTGAGAAAATTGAAAATGATAAAAGTGACGTAGAAAGAATTAGGAAAGAAAACGAAAAGCTAATTCATGAAAATCGTCAACTTTCAGAAAATTTTGAGAAGCTAAAACGCACGGTAAAAGATTCTGATGAGAGAAATGGTAAGACATACAAAGAAAATGTTCAATTGTCAGGAGTTCTTAGAGTAAAAGAAGAGCTAATCAATCAACAACTGGATGAAATTGGTAAGTTGAAGCTTCAGTTTCAAGAAGCCAAAATTGAAAATGAATGCATCCAGTTGAAACTGAGCAGTTACAACTCCGCAAGTTTTGTTCTTCAACATATCGTTCCTAAACCAATTGGAAAGAATAAAGCAGGCGAAGATGTATACTTTGATGGAACCGGGGTTGGGTTTCATCAGGTGTCACACCCCGACCGCGTAAAACAACAAATCGCGGCGGAAACATCGGGGCGTGTTGCGACAGAATTAATTGTTTCATAACCATGGCACACAAAGTGTATTTTATTTATTAAACAAGGGTGTTATATTGTCTTGAACAGTAAACAAACGATTTTTATAACATAATTAAACATAGTCTATCTTCTTTTAAAGTCTCTAAGGCACAGGTCCGCCCTAGTATCATGATCAACATCCTATGGAAAAGCACCTGAAAACACATGTGAAAATAGGTACGTCAGCATAAAAATGCCTGTGAGATACATAGGTTTGTAAAAATAGGATTCATGACTTATGTTTAAGAAAAATGTTTAGTCATGAACCTTGTAATTTGCTTTGTCTTGTAAATCATTTGAAAACAATAAGATCAGATGATATGTATAAGTAAATGTCAGGTTAAATAAATAACCATGTAAAAATGTGTTTGTATAAGATAAGTTGTTTGTAAATCGATGTCTTGTGAAAAGCATGTTATTTGTATAAAATGTTCTATGTCTCAAACTGAAATGATTCAAATAACGTTACGCCATGTAATACCATACAAACACTTATATATAGGAAGTACCAGCGGCGTATCCACCATGCTTGTATCATATTACACACGCATCGTTAACTTAATCACTTAATCAAACCAAACCAACCAATGTAAGAAGTCTATGTTTAACCAAATTGTCAAATGTATTGAATAATATGTCAAAGTGTTCATGTCAAGATGTAAATCATATCAAAATGTCTATGTCAAATATCCATGTCAAATGTCTATGTCAAATATCCATGTCAAATGTCTATGTCAAATATCCATGTCAAATGTCTATGTCAAATATCCATGTCAAATGTCTATGTCAAATATCCATGTCAAATGTCTATGTCAAAATGTCATGTATGGCAAGTGAAATGTCTCAACTAAACCATATGCACAAAGACAAAGTATTGAAGTAAAACTTGGTTTAAATCAAAGCTATGTTTTGTGTAAATGCATGCAACTATTTAATATGAACATTTATGCCGTATTGTGAAAATGCATACATCCAAGCCTTGCGACTGTGGTGATAAACCCTTTAAACAAATTAAAGGTCTATCTGTCTTATATCATCGAATTCGGTCATTCCTTTCTGTCCCCTTTCCCTGGGATGTCCGGAACGGGAGTTGTCAATTCCTATGGTACCACTACCTACTAACGAACGGCGTAGCTAATGTTAATGAATGTATTGTCCCATGTTAACAAACCAAATGTCATACCAAAATGTAAACATGTGAAAACAATGCACTAAGTATGTAATCAAATGAACATACATAGCGTGAAAAATCATGTAAAACAATGTACTAAGTAATGCACACAATGGGCACACCTAGCATAAGATGATATGAAATCATGTACTATAATGTACTAACGAACATAGCATGTATATGATGTGAAAACAGGAAAGCATGAAAGTAACAAGTAGGCACATGTGTTCCACCCCAAAACAGTTTGGAAAACAGTAAAAGAGGGGTCTATGTACTCACTTGAGATTGCTCAGTTGTATAAAGATAACCACCAAGCAATGCAAGAGATCTCGGAATCAAACGGCACCTAGTATAGGTAACTATGTTAATAAACCGGACCTATCTCGGAAGACTGGGTAGCATTAGGGTTTGTAAACCAAATGAGTGTCGGAACTCACGTGATATGGTTTAACAAAGCCTACATGCTAAATGAAACTTAACATAATTGTTTACGACCCATTATGATCCGTTTAGGTAGCTTATGCTACTTTAACGCATCGTGCGCGTGAAACGCGTTTGGACCGCCTAACTAGTCCTATGACAAGTATTATATGCCTAAACATGTTACATAATCAGTTACGTGACAAAAGTTTAGGTTACATATGCTAAATTACCAATTATGTATGAAAAGGGTATTCTGGTAATTTACCTAAGGCATATAAACTACCTATCATACAACTACTTAAACGTCGTGACCATAAGGTATAACCTTGGAAGGTTATTCCCTACACTATGGTCACCTAATGTATTTGGTCGGATCCTAATGATCGACCAAACTGGGTCGGGTTCGAAGGTATAGGCGATTTATTAGATCGCCTACCCTACGACCCTAGACAACGTGGTAATCAGTAGGCATAGTCCCAAGGGACTATGACCATCGTGATTACAATCACGTTGCGAAGTTCTAACGAACTTCGCATTGACCATCACTGGTCAACGCTGAAAGTCAAACAAAGTTTGACTTTCTGACTCGAAAAGCAGTAAAAATAAGGAAAAGAACGAAAGAATACTTACGAAGGGTCCCCGAATGCTAATCTAGATCAGTATAGTTCAGGTATGAAACAAGGTTTCAACTTAGAACACAACTAATAAGATTCTAGTGCCTTAAAACAATGAAAGGCATGGGGTATATATAGTTTTCGGTGAACCGTTGAGATCGTTTCATGGAAACCGTGATTCGATCACATCCGTACACTTGTTGAAAGGTTATGGAAGCCACATATGCTCCTTATCTTAATGACTAAGCAACTTAAAACATGTGGTTAAGAATCAATTAGTTGCAACTTGTAATTAGAAACATTGAATCTGCCCAGATAGTCAGTCGCGTAGCGCGACAGGTAGCCCCATAGGCGTCGCGCTACGCGAGCACCTCCCCTGAATCAGAAAGTTTGAAAATTGGCAGCAATGGTCCCTGCACGTGTTTAAGGCCTTTTTCGATGCGTTTGAACCCCGTTAACCTCATTTCAAGGCTCTAAAATGAAGTTAAAGTATAGGGAACTCAAAACATACTCAAAAATATGCCGGATGATGGTTCGTTTGGTCGTACGAACGCGATGTTCGCTTAATTACGACGGAATGCGCATAAGCGCGAAAAACGATCCAAATGACGCAACGAATGGATTTTTCTTATGGCGAACACTAAAATAAAATATAGTCATGCTTTCATAAATTTTTGGATGTCCAGATGTATTCAGAACGTAAGTTATGCGCGAAAATGCAAACTTGTGCACTTTTTGACACTTTTAGTCCCTGAATGTCCCAAAAGTTTATTTTAGCACACCAAACCCCTCAAAGCCTATTTCTAAGCTATGTAAAGGATATTTAAGGTGTGTTTAACTTATGGTCATGTTCCGGAATGTTCGTTACAGTTCAAATTGACATACTTTCGCAGTTTGTCATATTTAGTCCCTGTAAGCGAATTAACTTGTTTTTGCCATACCAAAGCCTTCAAAACTTATTTCTAAGTTATGTAAAGGTTATTTAAGGTATTTTGAGTATATGTTGATGTTCCGGAGTATTTCTCGCATTAAACTGAGTACGTTTACGCACTAGTTTGCGTATAACTCTCCAGAAAGTGATGTAGAGTTTGGAATTGAACAAAAGTCAAAACATGAAAAATGTATAACATAACAAAACAAACATTGGGATCAAATAACATTGTTTTATTGATAACATAACTGTTCATAGTGATTACAAGCACAGTTGTTACAGTCTCCCCTACTTGTGGAAATTTCATCCCGAAATTTATTTAGAGGAAACTCGTGGAAAAAGATGCGGATATTTCGCTTTCATTTGATCTTCGCGTTCCCAAGTAAACTCGGGTCCACGTTTAGCTTCCCAGCGAACTTTGACCAAAGGAATGCGCTTGCGTTTAAGCCACTTGACTTCACGTTCCATGATTTCCACTGGTTTCTCAACAAATTTCAGTGTTTTGCCAACACGAATTTTGTCAAGCGGTATGGAGTAGTTCTCATCAGCAGTACACTTCTTGAGATTTGATATGTGAAAAGTTGGATGAACATTTCCAAGTTCAGGAGGTAACTCAAGTCTGTAGGCTACCTTTCCGATTCTTTCGACGATCTTGAATGGTCCAACGTATCTAGGTGCAAGTTTTCCTTTCTTTCCAAATCTGATCACACCTTTCCAAGGTGAGACCTTAAGTAATACTCGATCACCGACTTGAAATTCCAAGGCTTTGCGTTTTGGGTCCGCGTAAATCTTCTGACGGCTTCTAGCTGCCTGAAGGTTATCACGAACTTTCTTGACCTTGTCAGTTGTCTCTAAAATGAGGGCAGGTCTAGTAATTTGAGCCTCGCCAATCTCATTCCAGCAGACTGGTGAACGACATTTTCGACCATAGAGAGCTTCGAAAGGAGCCATTTTGATGCTAGTGTGATAACTGTTGTTGTAGGAGAATTCAATCAATTTAAGATGTGAATCCCAGCTACCACCAAAATCGATCACACAAGCTCTTAGCATATCCTCCAGAGTCTGGATTGTTCTCTCAGATTGACCATCCGTTTGCGGATGATAAGTTGTGCTCAGATTAAGTTGGGTCCCCATGGCAGATTGCATGGTTCTCCAAAAATGAGAAGTGAAACGAGCATCTCTGTCAGAAATGATGTTCAAAGGAACACCATGTCGAGCCACAATTTCATCTACATAGATTTGAGCAAGTCTGTCAGTAGGAAAATCCTCGCGGATTGGCAAGAAATGTGCTGACTTTGTAAGACGATCAACGACTACCCAGATGGCATCATGACCTTTCTTTGTGCGCAGGAGTTTGGTAACAAGATCCATAGTAATGTTTTCCCATTTCCAAACTGGGATCTCTGGTTGCTCCAATAAACCCGAAGGACGTTGATGTTCAGCCTTAACCTTAAGACAAGTAAGGCATTTTGACACGTATAAGGCAATGTCTTTCTTCATACCAGGCCACCAATAGTGAATACGAAGATCCTTATACATTTTATCTGAGCCCGGATGAATAGAATAACGAGACTTATGGGCTTCATCCATAAGCAAGGTACGAAGATCATCCTGGCTTGGGACCCACAAACGGTCCATGAAATAATATGATCCATTGTCCTTCAGTTCAAGAGCAGGTGTTATGTGGTAAGGAAATTCTTTATCCATCAAACCCTGTGAAACACAAGATTGCTGAGCTTGAGAAATGCGTGTTTGAATATCGGATCGAGCTTGAATAACAGATTGAACACGTACACAATGAAGCTTAGTACGTTCCTTACGACTCAATGCATCAGCTACGACATTCGCCTTACCAGGATGGTAGCGAATTTCGCAATCATAGTCGTTTAAAAGCTCAACCCAACGTCGCTGTCTCATGTTGAGTTCTTTCTGGTTGAAGATATGCTGAAGACTTTTGTGGTCAGTGAAAACCACACATTTTGTACCGTACAAATAGTGTCTCCAGATCTTGAGAGCGAAAACAACTGCACCCAACTCAAGATCATGAGTGGTGTAGTTCTTCTCATGTATCTTCAATTGTCTTGATGCATAGGCTATGACTTTGTTCCTTTGCATCAGAACACAGCCAAGACCCAATTTAGATGCATCACAATACACGACAAAATCATCATCACCCTCAGGCAATGATAGTACAGGCGCATCGCAAAGCTTTTGCTTCAAGTGTTGAAAAGCTTCCTCTTGTTTGAATCCCCAGTAAAAGGGCATTTTCTTCTGAGTTAGAGCAGTTAGAGGAACTGCAATCTTAGAGAAGTTTTCAATGAAGCGGCGATAATAACCCGCTAGACCAAGAAATGAACGAACTTCAGTAGGAGTAGTAGGCGTATCCCAATCCTTAATCGCACTGATCTTGGAGGGATCTACATGAACACCTCGTTCGTTGATAATATGCCCCAAAAATTGAACTTCTTTAAGCCAAAATTCGCACTTGGAGAAATTGGCGAAAAGTTGCTCTTTCTTCAGGAGTTCCAGAGTAAGACGAAGATGCTGCTCGTGATCAGCTCGCGTCTTAGAGTAAATCAAGATGTCATCGATAAAAACAATGACGAACTGATCCAAATAAGGTTTGCAGACCCTATTCATTAAGTCCATGAAAACAGCAGGAGCATTAGTCAAACCGAATGGCATGACTGTGAACTCGTAATGTCCATAACAAGTACGGAATGCTGTCTTCGGAATGTCTTCTTCTTGCACCCGAAGTTGATGATATCCAGATCGCAGATCAATCTTCGAAAAATAAGAAGCGCCTTGTAACTGATCAAAGAGATCATCGATGCGAGGTAGGGGATATCGATTCTTGATGGTAAGCTTGTTAAGCTCACGATAATCGATACACATCCTAAAGGTTCCATCCTTCTTCTTGACAAAAAGAACGGGAGCACCCCAAGGTGAAAAGCTGGGACGGATAAAACCTTTGTCAGAGAGCTCCTGAAGCTGTTTAGACAACTCTTGCATCTCAGACGGTGCAAGACGATATGGAGCTCTGGCAATGGGGTTTGCACCAGGTACGAGATCAATGCGGAACTCGACTTGGCGTGCTGGAGGTAGACCAGGTAAATCTTCAGGGAACACTTCAGAATAATCCCGAACGACAGGAATATCTGAAATAGACTTACCCTTGCCTTTATCTTCTGTAACATGTGCTAAGAAAGCCACATAGTTCTTCTGCAGATACTTCCGAGCTTTAAAACAAGACATGAGTCTGAGACCACCGGTGGGCTTCTCACCTTGAACCTGCAGAATCTCGCCTGTCGAAAGCGGCACACGAACAATCTTCTTAGAACAAACTATCTCTGCGTGATGCTTGGATAACCAATCCATTCCCACAATAACGTCGAAGCTTCCAAGTTGCATAGGCGCGAGGTCAATAGGAAAAAGATGATCGTTAAGATTCAACTGGCAGTTGCGAAGAATAGAATCAAGAATAATGGGTTCACCACTAGCAACCTCTACTGTCAAAGATTTGCCTAGTTTCGTTCTAGACACGCGAAGCATTTTCTCAAAAGACAAAGACACGAAACTCCTATCGGCACCGGAATCGAAAAGAACAGATGCAGGCTGATTATTAATAAAGAACGTACCGTTCACCACATTATCGTCAGCCTGTGCCTCTTGGGCATTCATGTTAAAAACTCAGCCTCGAGCCGGAGCCGGATTCTGGTTCTGGTTCTGGTTCGCCAGTCTTGGGCACCGATTTCTATAGTGGGTCAGATCCCCACAATTGTAACAAGCACCTGGTGGGTATTGTGGTCGTGCAGCTTGACCCTGTTGTGGAGCAGGAGGCTGAGCAACTTGTTGAGCCGGGTTCTGAACCGCGGGATTCTGAGCAGATCGACAAACATTGGCGAGATGGCCTGATTTCCCACAGTTAGTATAGAAACGGCATGGAAGTTGTGGCTGGTGGTGACTGTTGCATCTATTGCACAAAGGTGCATTCCCTGAATAGGGTTTCTTCGCTGGAGGCTGTGCGAGTTGGTTGAGAGCTGCCTGATTAGCTTGAGCAGTGATAGCAAAATTCTGGGAAGCCTTACGCTTCTTTGCCCTCTTCGAAGAACCAGAGTTCTTTCCATTCCCGTTTTGACCTTTCTTGCTATCTACCTTGTCAGCCGATTGTTCCTTGCCCTTGTCACCCTTCCGGTGTAACTTGTTCTTCCGGATCTGTGACTCAGTCAATGTCGCTGATAACTCGATCGCCTGACGAAGTGTGGCAGGGTTACTACCAGTAAGAATGTCTTGTACCGAGTCAGGTAGGCCATCGATGTATCTCTCGATAGCCTTGTCGAGTGGGGTAACCATAGTCGGGCAAAGCAGACTCAATTCTTCAAACCGATCAGTATAAGCCCTGTGCTCACCACTATCTTGCTTCAACTCATCAAACTCCTTCTCCAACGCTCGTTGCTCATGACGAGGACAGAATTCCCTCATCATAAGGGCTCTAAGTTCAGCCCATGTCTGTGCGAGAGCAACTTCTGCACCCCGGTCTCTCATAACCCCGTTCCACCATGTCAAAGCCCTCTTCTGAAATACGCTCGAGGAGAACTCGACCTTGCGATTATCCGGACACTGCACATGGCGAAAAGTATTCTCTATACTCTCGAACCACTGAAGAAGCCCAGTCGCTCCCTCAGAACCACTAAACTTGAGTGGTTTAGCCTGGTTAAAATCCTTGTATTTGCATGGAACATTGTTGTTGTTGGCCTGGTTCCATTGAGCAAAGAGATTTGGAAACTGAGCAGCCATCTGCTGCGCAATAATTTCTGCCAGCTCGGCAGTAGCTATCTGATTCTCGCGTCGAGGAGGCATTCTAAAAGAGGAAAACATGTAAAGGAACGAGTGAGATGATTGGATGAAAAGAATGAGATGAAACAAAATCAACAAAAGCAAAGATGGTGGTCATTCGTCCGTATCACAAAGCAAACAAACGACACACAGTGACTAATCAAAGTAAATGGGTCAAAAATAATGTATTAGCGAAGACATGCTCGCCTATAAGTGAACACTCACTCCAAGAATTCCCAGGTAAGCACAACTGGTCTCGCGTCTGGTTGAGATGTATACGAAGTGCTTGCCTAGACAGAAAACCCAGAATACAGGCATTCACCCTTCCAGTTTGCACATGTTCACATTATTTAAAACCCAAAACTTTTGACTAGATTTTTGAAAATTAGAAGGCACAAGGCCAAAAACCAAACTTGAAAAGGGTTCAAAACCATATAACAGAGGGTTCAAAACCTTACAATTGAGGGTTCAAAACCTTGTAATAAATCATTCAAAAACAGATGATTGTTTTTCAAAAATCGTTTCGGAAAAATTTTGGTTCCTTGTTTTGTTAATCACCTAAGGATAGGTGAGGTACATGTTTTAAGATCTAAACACAAGATAACTTGTGTTAGGTTCCTAGAAAAGTTATAGTCTAGGTCAAAGCATTACTAATAACCTAATTCCCTATAACCATTGGCTCTGATACCAACTCTTCTGTCACACCCCGACCGCGTAAAACAACAAATCGCGGCGGAAACATCGGGGCGTGTTGCGACAGAATTAATTGTTTCATAACCATGGCACACAAAGTGTATTTTATTTATTAAACAAGGGTGTTATATTGTCTTGAACAGTAAACAAACGATTTTTATAACATAATTAAACATAGTCTATCTTCTTTTAAAGTCTCTAAGGCACAGGTCCGCCCTAGTATCATGATCAACATCCTATGGAAAAGCACCTGAAAACACATGTGAAAATAGGTACGTCAGCATAAAAATGCCTGTGAGATACATAGGTTTGTAAAAATAGGATTCATGACTTATGTTTAAGAAAAATGTTTAGTCATGAACCTTGTAATTTGCTTTGTCTTGTAAATCATTTGAAAACAATAAGATCAGATGATATGTATAAGTAAATGTCAGGTTAAATAAATAACCATGTAAAAATGTGTTTGTATAAGATAAGTTGTTTGTAAATCGATGTCTTGTGAAAAGCATGTTATTTGTATAAAATGTTCTATGTCTCAAACTGAAATGATTCAAATAACGTTACGCCATGTAATACCATACAAACACTTATATATAGGAAGTACCAGCGGCGTATCCACCATGCTTGTATCATATTACACACGCATCGTTAACTTAATCACTTAATCAAACCAAACCAACCAATGTAAGAAGTCTATGTTTAACCAAATTGTCAAATGTATTGAATAATATGTCAAAGTGTTCATGTCAAGATGTAAATCATATCAAAATGTCTATGTCAAATATCCATGTCAAATGTCTATGTCAAATATCCATGTCAAATGTCTATGTCAAATATCCATGTCAAATGTCTATGTCAAATATCCATGTCAAATGTCTATGTCAAATATCCATGTCAAATGTCTATGTCAAAATGTCATGTATGGCAAGTGAAATGTCTCAACAAAACCATATGCACAAAGACAAAGTATTGAAGTAAAACTTGGTTTAAATCAAAGCTATGTTTTGTGTAAATGCATGCAACTATTTAATATGAACATTTATGCGGTATTGTGAAAATGCATACATCCAAGCCTTGCGACTGTGGTGATAAACCCTTTAAACAAATTAAAGGTCTATCTGTCTTATATCATCGAATTCGGTCATTCCTTTCTGTCCCCTTTCCCTGGGATGTCCGGAACGGGAGTTGTCAATTCCTATGGTACCACTACCTACTAACGAACGGCGTAGCTAATGTTAATGAATGTATTGTCCCATGTTAACAAACCAAATGTCATACCAAAATGTAAACATGTGAAAACAATGCACTAAGTATGTAATCAAATGAACATACATAGCGTGAAAAATCATGTAAAACAATGTACTAAGTAATGCACACAATGGGCACACCTAGCATAAGATGATATGAAATCATGTACTATAATGTACTAACGAACATAGCATGTATATGATGTGAAAACAGGAAAGCATGAAAGTAACAAGTAGGCACATGTGTTCCACCCCAAAACAGTTTGGAAAACAGTAAAAGAGGGGTCTATGTACTCACTTGAGATTGCTCAGTTGTATAAAGATAACCACCAAGCAATGCAAGAGATCTCGGAATCAAACGGCACCTAGTATAGGTAACTATGTTAATAAACCGGACCTATCGCGGAAGACTGGGTAGCATTAGGGTTTGTAAACCAAATGAGTGTCGGAACTCACGTGATATGGTTTAACAAAGCCTACATGCTAAATGAAACTTAACATAATTGTTTACGACCCATTATGATCCGTTTAGGTAGCTTATGCTACTTTAACGCATCGTGCGCGTGAAACGCGTTTGGACCGCCTAACTAGTCCTATGACAAGTATTATATGCCTAAACATGTTACATAATCAGTTACGTGACAAAAGTTTAGGTTACATATGCTAAATTACCAATTATGTATGAAAAGGGTATTCTGGTAATTTACCTAAGGCATATAAACTACCTATCATACAACTACTTAAACGTCGTGACCATAAGGTATAACCTTGGAAGGTTATTCCCTACACTATGGTCACCTAATGTATTTGGTCGGATCCTAATGATCGACCAAACTGGGTCGGGTTCGAAGGTATAGGCGATTTATTAGATCGCCTACCCTACGACCCTAGACAACGTGGTAATCAGTAGGCATAGTCCCAAGGGACTATGACCATCGTGATTACAATCACGTTGCGAAGTTCTAACGAACTTCGCATTGACCATCACTGGTCAACGCTGAAAGTCAAACAAAGTTTGACTTTCTGACTCGAAAAGCAGTAAAAATAAGGAAAAGAACGAAAGAATACTTACGAAGGGTCCCCGAATGCTAATCTAGATCAGTATAGTTCAGGTATGAAACAAGGTTTCAACTTAGAACACAACTAATAAGATTCTAGTGCCTTAAAACAATGAAAGGCATGGGGTATATATAGTTTTCGGTGAACCGTTGAGATCGTTTCATGGAAACCGTGATTCGATCACATCCGTACACTTGTTGAAAGGTTATGGAAGCCACATATGCTCCTTATCTTAATGACTAAGCAACTTAAAACATGTGGTTAAGAATCAATTAGTTGCAACTTGTAATTAGAAACATTGAATCTGCCCAGATAGTCAGTCGCGTAGCGCGACAGGTAGCCCCATAGGCGTCGCGCTACGCGAGCACCTCCCCTGAATCAGAAAGTTTGAAAATTGGCAGCAATGGTCCCTGCACGTGTTTAAGGCCTTTTTCGATGCGTTTGAACCCCGTTAACCTCATTTCAAGGCTCTAAAATGAAGTTAAAGTATAGGGAACTCAAAACATACTCAAAAATATGCCGGATGATGGTTCGTTTGGTCGTACGAACGCGATGTTCGCTTAATTACGACGGAATGCGCATAAGCGCGAAAAACGATCCAAATGACGCAACGAATGGATTTTTCTTATGGCGAACACTAAAATAAAATATAGTCATGCTTTCATAAATTTTTGGATGTCCAGATGTATTCAGAACGTAAGTTATGCGCGAAAATGCAAACTTGTGCACTTTTTGACACTTTTAGTCCCTGAATGTCCCAAAAGTTTATTTTAGCACACCAAACCCCTCAAAGCCTATTTCTAAGCTATGTAAAGGATATTTAAGGTGTGTTTAACTTATGGTCATGTTCCGGAATGTTCGTTACAGTTCAAATTGACATACTTTCGCAGTTTGTCATATTTAGTCCCTGTAAGCGAATTAACTTGTTTTTGCCATACCAAAGCCTTCAAAACTTATTTCTAAGTTATGTAAAGGTTATTTAAGGTATTTTGAGTATATGTTGATGTTCCGGAGTATTTCTCGCATTAAACTGAGTACGTTTACGCACTAGTTTGCGTATAACTCTCCAGAAAGTGATGTAGAGTTTGGAATTGAACAAAAGTCAAAACATGAAAAATGTATAACATAACAAAACAAACATTGGGATCAAATAACATTGTTTTATTGATAACAGAACTGTTCATAGTGATTACAAGCACAGTTGTTACATCAGGTTCCACCGCCAGTTCTAAATAATTTTTCAAAGAAAAAATCAGGGTTGGTTAATGATGAAGAAGAAAGTGAAGTTAAGCTTCCAGACACAATTGATGTCACATTTACCACATCATCTGATGAAGATAGTGTCCAATCTGAAGTTGTGAAGAGTATGGTCGAAAATGTTTTAAAGTCTGAAAGTGATACTACTGAGGATGATGAATGCTTTTTGGATAAATATATTCCGAAATCTAAATCCAAAAACAACTTAAATGAAGAACCTAATCTTGTGATGTACAAGATGTCGGGATCTGATAAGTTGTATTCGGATCGTGATTTTCCTTTGGAAAATATGAATGTTGATATATTGAAAAATGTGTTCAAATTAATTGAGATTGATGTGTGTGAGATTGAAGGTTTAAAACGTTCCAAACTGCTATTCAACTTTGAAAAAGATAAAGCTTACTACAAAAAACCTGTTGTACCACCGCGTTTTTCTAACAACTATCAAAACAAATGGTCGGGTGGCTATAAGGGTGGTAAGAATAATCAAAGGAAGAATTTTCAAAACAAGAAGTTTGTTGAGAAAAAGGTGTTTGTAAAAAGCTCGAGTTCTCATTCCGAGCAGGAATCTGAGATTTTTTCAAAAACAAATGAAGAATTTTTTGAGGAAAAGGTCTCACAGCCTCAGACCGAAGGCAAAAGTCGGGTAGTTGATACTCGTATATGCTTTAAGTGCAACAAAGTTGGACACATTGCACGAAAGTGCACCAACTTAAAGCCTAAGTCTGAAGTTGCTGAGAGTCAGAAAAAGAAAGTTGATGCAAAAGGCAAAGCCCCAATGGTTATTGAGAAGAAAGTTTTGAAAAATGAAAACACCAAACTCAAAACTGAACCTGTAAAGAATGTGGTAACTAAAACTGACAAGTTTTACAAACGGGTTGCTTCACCTCAACAAGCATGGAAGCCAAAATCAGTTGACAAAAAGTCAAGTTCTCCAAAACCAAAGGGTTCTGAGACTACAAAATCATCATCTTCAACTAAGAAGATGTATGTACCTTTGGATTACTATGAGAAACTTGAACCACAAGAGGCTACTACTTCAGAAAAGAAGAATGTACCAAAGAAAGACCAATCATCTGGTCAACCTTCTCAAAATTATTTCTTTTTATACAAAGAGGTTGAGATTGGGTCTGAGGAGAGCTTAAAGATGAATGACAAGAATTTTCCGCCACTTTACATTGCAAAAACTCACCTAAATGTCAAGCTACCTGAGTCAAAAGAAGCTTGGGTGGCATCAACTTCTAACTAAGCATTTGTGATATGTGCAGGAGCTTCCAAGATCCGTTTCACGTTGGATTATGGATAGTGGAGCTTCTCGGCACATGACAGGGAAGAAGACCCTATTGTATGATGTTCAAGGGTTTAATGGAGGTTATGTGGGATTTGCAGGGAATCAAGGTGGTTGAATAGTTGGTGAAGGAACTTTATCGAATGGTATTGTAACGTTTGAAAGAGTAAACTACATTGCCGAGCTTGAAAACAATCTTCTGAGCATCTCTCAGATTTGTGATCGTATGTATACAACGCACTTTACAGACAAAGAATGTTTGATCTTGAAACCAGGATTTGTTGTTCCCGAAGAGTGGGTTATCATGAGAGCACCCAGAGTCAATGATCTGTATGTGTTGGACATGAGTGTAGCAACTACTACCACGGGTCAGGCTCACTGTTTTATGTCAAGAGCAACGGAAAAAGAATCACAATTGTGGCATCGAAAGATGGGCCACATTCACCTAAGAAAAATGAATCACCTGGTGCATAATGACTTAGTAATTGGTGTTCATGTGAAAGGTTTTCATCTTGAAGGGGAGTGCATTAGCTGTGTCAAAGGCAAGCAAAAGAAGAAATCTCACCCTGGAAAGAAAGTTAACTCAGTCTCAAGACCGTTAGAGAGACTTCATATGGATCTGTTTGGTCCAGTGAACGTCAAAAGCATAACTGGAGATCTCTACTGTCTAGTAGTAACAGATGACTACTCAAGATTTTCATGGGTATCTTTTCTGAAGACAAAATATGAGACATTTGAAAGTTTGATGACGTTGTTCAGGAAAATTGAAAACTTGTACCAAACTCGAATCAGAAGAATCAAGAGTGACAACGGTACAGAGTTCAAGAACAACAAGATGGAAGAATATTGTGATGAGAGAGGTATACTGCAAGAATTTAGTGCTCCTTACACTCCACAGCAAAATGGGGTAGCAGAAAGAAAGAACAGGATGCTAATTGAAATGGCTAGGACGATGCTTGTTGATTCAAAACTACCAGTAAATTTTTGGGCAGAGGCAGTATCAGCCGCTTGCTATACACTCAACCGGGTTCTTACAGTGAAGAAATTCAACAAGACATGTTTCGAGCTGATCAATAACCGCAAACCGAACCTGAAGTATTTAGAACCGTTTGGGTCTCCCTGCACAGTTCTAGAGCCTTTTGGTAAATTTGGTGCAAAGAGCATTGAAGGAATTTTCGTGGGTTACGCAAGTCCATTGAAACGAGTCTTTATTCCAAGCTTGAAGCGGATTATCGAAGCACATAATGTTGAGTGTCAAGGTTATACTATGCCACCTCAGAATCCCGACGACTCATGGCGTTTTAATTACGATACTTTATGGGATTCGTTTGACATTGAAGAAGAAACAGATTTCTTTGACGAGTTGGATATTCTGAGAGAGTATGAAGAATCACAAGAAATATTTCCAGCTGAGTATTCTAGACGTCAACGGCAAACTTCAAATGACGATGAAGCCGGTCCAAGTAATGCTGGAGAGCGTGATGATATTCAGCAAAATCTTGACAATCAGACGGCAGTCAATGATAATCTAGAATCTGCTGATAGGCCTGTATTTGATCATGGTGATTCAGATTCTGAGGGGGAGCAGATCCAGATTTCAAGTTAAACAATTCCAGTCAGTGAACAAGGTGCAAATCAGAATGTCACAAATTTGGAAGGCGAGGTAGATGTTCCAGGCGAGGTGATGCCGAGAACTCTTTCATACCATCCAGAAGAGCTGATTATTGGAGAATTACATTCAGGCGTTCGCACAAGATGACAAATTGACCAAGGCCTTACTTGTTTTTATTCTATAGTTGCTCCGTTACAAACTGAGTTTTCACATAGTTGTTTTATTTCGCAGATTGAACCGCGAACATATATGGAAGCACTAACTGAAGATTCTTGGGTCAACGCGATGCAAGAGGAGCTGAGTCAGTTTGAGAAGTTAGGAGTGTGGAAATTGGTAGACTTGCCTGATGGTCACAGGAAGATAAACACTAAGTGGGTGTTCAAGTGCAAGAGAGATGATCGAGGGGTTATTATTCGTAACAAAGCTAGACTCGTAGTTCAGGGTTTCAGTCAGCAGGAGGGTATAGATTTCACTGAAGTATATGCTCCAGTTGCTAGACTTGTAGCGATCAGAATTTTCCTAGCATTTGCATCTTGGAAAAATTTTAAAGTTTATCAGCTAGATGTTAAATCGACGTTTCTCTATGGGAAGGTAAAAGAGGAGGTATATGTCGGACAGCCACCGGGCTTCACCGATCCACTCCACAAAGACAAGGTTTATTTACTGGATAAAGCGCTGTATGGTTTACACCAGGCCCCGAGAGCTTGGTACGAGACATTGTCTCAACATCTGCTTGCCAACAGCTTCATCCGTGGAAAAGTGGATGCCACTCTCTTCACCAAAGAAGTCGATGGACATCTTCTAATAGTTCAAATATATGTGGACGACATCATATTTGGGTCAACAAATGAAAATATGTGCAAAGATTTCGAAAGAGTTATGAAGCAGAAATTTGAAATGTCATCGATGGGTGAGATGAAATTTTTCTTGGGACTTCAGGTTGATCAACTGCCTAAGGGAATTTTCATACATCAGACGAAGTATGTTCATGATATCTTAGAGAAATTTGGGATGTCAGGTTCTACTCCAGCTTCCACCCTATTAGCGACGAACCATGGGATAAACCCTGATCTCACCGAAGAGAAGGTAGATGAAACGTTGTATCGTTCCATGATCGGATCGCTGATGTACTTGACAACTTCAAGACCCGATATTATGTATCCAACCTGCCTCGTAGCAAGATTTCAGTCTAACCCAAGAGCTTCGCATATGGTAATTGTGAAACGGATATTACGCTACCTGAAAGGAACTCCATCATTGGGGTTGTGGTATCTAAAAGAAGGCGATTTCAAGCTCGAAGGGTATTCCGATTCCGATTTCGGATGCTGCAAAGTTAATGCTAAGTCAACAACAGCGGGGTGCCAGTTTTTCGGATCACGATTGGTTACCTGGCAATGCAAAAAGCAGACCTCTGTGGCTTTATCCACATGTGAAGCGGAGTATGTATCTGCTAGCAGTTGCTGCTCTCAGATCTTGTGGATCCAGCAACAGATGCGAGACTACGGTTTGCAATTTCTTAACACCCCTATCTTTGTTGATAATGAGGCAGCGATAAACATCACTAAAAATCTTGTTCATCATGCTAAAACAAAACACATTGAAATTCATCATCACTTCATTCGAGATTGTTTCGAGAAGAAGTTGATACGAATTGAGAAAATCCACACTGACGAACAAAAAGTTGATTTACATACCAAAGCGTTTGATAAAACTCCTTTTCAATATTTGTTAAAATTGAACGGTATGAAGTTTTTATCGGTGTTGGGGGAGATTCTTGCCGTTGATGAAGGAGACATTGTAGATGACGTTGAAAAGCAATCTGCAATGGTTTGTCGATTTTTTACTTGTTTTGGTATTTAGGGGGAGTATAGGGTAATATTTTCAGAAAATACAAAAACAGTAAAAATTTCAAAAAATCCAAAAACATGAAATATTTTCAAAATACAAAAACAATAGAAAACCGGAAAAGAGCTTGTGTAAAAAGGGAAAATGATAGTACATTGGCTTGACAGGTACGGTATGCTAAAGATATGTAAAGTTTAAAAGAGTTAAATAGTCTCGCTGATGATATGCCGATAGGTTTTTACACATTTAGTAGGTTTGTTCGGGATATAAACCTAAATATTTACTTGCTTATTTCGTGGGGAACACTACTTGGATATATAGGTAACCCCTGAAATTTCGTTTGAAAGATCCCTCTTTCTGAGATACTAGGTCTTTATACTCAGTGATATCTGGGGTATTATTCCGGGACTTCTGATTTTGCGGAAGCAATGGCCTAGTCCCCGTATAATACTTTACGCTTGCTTGAAATATAGCATCTCCCTTAGCATAAAAAATGATGAAACATTGAAAAATGCTAATCATGTGCTGTTGAAGAAAAGATCCTCTAAAGGGGACACACCAAAATTCGAAGCCGTCATCTCTCTGATTTTGCGGAAGCAATAGCCTGAGCTCTCACGGCCCTCGCATTTAACCCTTTACAGATATCATCTGTGGTATACTCACCTGTAAGACTGAATATTGGGTTCTGGATACGAGAGTATATTCAAGAGGTGGGACACATGAATGAGTTTAAGTTCTTAATACACCTAATCTGTATCCTGGACAGATTGAAAATTGTGTGAGAATTTAAGTGGATCAGTATATCGACAATCTAAGTGAATTGTTTAATTCTGAGTATGAAATTAAAGCTTAACGATACTTGTGACTTGTCGAATAGCTGATATGATTCCCTAACACGCTCACCAAAAATATGTTTGTAAATAGTTTACATTTACTGCATTTTACTTCTGTATTTCATTTCTAGTTTAGAAACTTTATTAAAAATCCAAAAAGATTTTACATTTCTGCTTTATTTTCCGACAAACCAAAGTGGAAAGCTGGTCTTCAGATTCGAAAGTTGAAGCAGATGCAGGAAGTTTCTGAGCTGGACAGAAGAGTTGTGAGCTTATCTTGTTAAAACCTGAAAAATGAAAAGTCAAAACAAGTTCATTAAGTTGATGCTTGTAATTGTCAGAAAAATGTTTTGAAAAATGATTGAACAAAAGTCAGTTTTGTTTCATTTAGATCAACCAAGGTCATTAAGTTGGACTTGGTAGATAAATTGAGTGCCTAGGGTCATTAACTTGGACCTAGATACTTAAGTGGATTTCTAAAAACTGATAATAACATCAAATGTAGTTGAAATGGAGAATAGATTGTAATGTTATATTCTTGAGAAGCAGGAAACAAGATCCCCATGGCAAAGATAGTGTAAAGTTGGAACCAGAATTCGAGCTCCAGTGTATTGAAAGGGGGAGTCTACATTCTGGATCAACACTCAAAGGGGAGTCTGAAGACTTAAAAGTCAGATACAGTTTCTGGATCTTCATTCAAAGGGGAGTATAAAGGTTGTTAAAGATTCAGATTCTGGGTTTCATGCTAGCTGTTGATAGAAGAACAGAAGAATTGAAGGATGCTTACAGTGTCAGACAAATTGGTCAGAGCAAGAAGATAGACAAGGACTAAAGACTGAAGATTTGATGCTAAAGACTTCGTTAACATCCAAGGGGGAGTCTGTTGGTGCACAAATGTCTGTTAACTTCGTCTTTATCAAGTCTTATGTCTAGATAGGATTAGCTAGCACACAGCAGGTTAAAACTAGGGTTTGTGTGAGATTGGGTAATTTCGCATGAAATGGCACTGACCATTTCAAGCGAAATTAGACTTTGTAATTTCGTGTGAAATGGCCAGTGCCACTTTCAAACGAAATTAACTCAACTATAAATAGGTGTGTTGCTAGTTCATTTGTAATTTTTCCGATTCAGAGCCGAGGTGCTGCCAGTTTGTCAAACGATCTATAAAAGTTTTGAAATCAATAATAAGAATATAATTAAGGAGAATCAAGCTATTACACGTCTATTTCTCTGATTCCGCCTTTGAAATAGATCGTAAACTCTTCTGATTGACTCGTTAGGGTCACACATCGATCCAACAACTTGGGAACGAGAAGACCAAATGATGCGCAAGTATCCCCAGTTGTTTAAAAACAATGAAGACAGTGCTGAAGCTACTACGGAATTTCAGGATGAAATTCCAAACCAATCGGGGGATGATGTGACACCCCACGAAAATACTTAACTATATTAGCTTATTTAGTGACTGCGCATTAAATTTCGGGATGAAATTTCTTTCAACTTGGGGATAATGTGACAACCCGAACCTTCCCTTCACGTTCCATTATACGTTGTAATTACGTGAAAATAATAATTGTGATTATTAATTTAAATGGGTTATATAAATGAATGTTATGTGTAGATGATAGATGCAATATTATTATTCCTATTACTAACCGCACACTATATCTATATACATAAAGGTTATGTGTTTGATATTGAATATATAGGTATGTAATTATAATTATAATGTATAGTCGTACACCCCAATCATCCCTCACACATTCCCCTCGGCCGCACACTCCTGTATCGGGTATTATCAGCCCAAGTCCACTCTGGCACTCATGATGCTTGGGCCACAAATGGCCGTACACTTCATTAAATTGGACATCCACACACCTGAACCGTACAGGTGTGTGCGGTATCTTTTTGGAAGTGTATATATATCCACTAGCTGTCAAAACCCTAGCACTTATTCCACAATCATTTGACGGAAGCAACCTTCCAGAAATATCCTCTCCTTTTCACAAACATTCTCCTCATTTTAGAAACCCTAAAACATTCCTCTTTCTTCTTGGAATTTGGCGGCGACATCATCTCTCCATCATCTCAACAGCACCTTATAATCATACTCTTGGAGCTTCATTTCCCTTTTTATTTTATTTCACAATCTCTTGCATCTTAAACCTTTGGTTAGTATGACAACACCCTTTGATGCTTTTGTACATGATAATGTCTATGCTTGTTTGATGGCTTATCAATATGGCATGATTTATAACGATGATACAAGTAGTGATAAAGAACATGTTTGACATTTGTTGTGAATGTAAGAAAGATGATTAATTTAACCTTGGGTTATTTGATGTTAATGTGTTAATGGTTTGTGTTAGGAAACTTTATTTGTAAGTATTGAAGAAATCCAATTCAGCCTGATCTATGAAGAAGATAAAGTCCTGAAGATCAAACAACAAGAAGAAACCAGATAGGACGATTGAAAAGAACAACATCTACTTCAAAGAATCAGAAGCTGATCAAGAACAAGAGAAGATATCAGAAAAGGCGATTCTGATGGATCTGATGATATTTCTGATGAAATATCATCAGTTTCTAGCAAATCTGATCATCAGACTTTCTGATGATTTGTTCACCAGAATTTATGATGAAGTGGTTATCAGAAATTCGGATAAAACCCCACTTGTCTGAACAAGTTCTAACCTGCCACAAGTACCGAATCAACTTGACATTATTGGATCTCATGATGACTAAGGCAACTTGATAATTGGATTCAATGAATATGTTAAGAAGCTACTTTTTGCAGGACATATGCATGAATAAACAAATGTTTATTCATGCCCCTGGGCTTTCTATAAACAGAAAGCTCATCAAGCAAAGGACGATGAGTTAAGCCAAGCATTCAATACATACAACAAAACTCCATTGTCCTTTCACCTCAGAATTATACAAGTATTCATTTAGAATAGATAATAACCTCACAATCACCTTGTAAACCATTTTGTTTCCAAGTGATATAAACTTGAAAATTCTGTAGGTCTTGTTTCTTGAAAGTCTGATTTCTATTTCCGCACGCTATTTTCATATTTGTTGAAATCATTTGCCATATTACGTGAAAAGAAGTTTTTAAGTCCAACTGTGACCAACAATTGGTATCAGAGCACATTGAATAAATCATTTTCAAACGATCAATTGCTCATCTCTTTTTCTCTAAATATGGCAAACTTTCAAATGTGGAATAACGCTTCAACATTGGTTCTATGTCTAAACCTCCGACCTTGGTCAGAGAGGAATACCCACAATGGAAAATCAGGATGGTCAACTTCCTTAATAGACATGACCGAACTCTGTTTCAATCCATTGTAAGGGGTCCATATGTACCAACGACTGAAATACCAGCTATTCCACCAACTGATCAATCACCAGGAGTCCCTGCCTCCTTGTCTCCCAAAAGTGAAAGTCTTTGGAGCCAAGAAGACAAGGACCTGATGGCTGCAGATGAAAGGGCAAAATCACTTTTAATAATGGCTCTTCCTAATGATTTATTCTCTCAAGTTGATGCATGTGCATCAGCTAAAGAGATATGGGATCAGTTAGAAAATCTTTGTGAAGGAGGGGAAAGGATGAAGAGGAACAAAAGAACAAACTGTGTTTCCTCCTATGAGAGGTTTAAAAGTTTACCAAATGAAAAACTTTATGAAACTTATCATAGATTTGCAAAACTTTTGAATGAGCTAAAGAAATTTGGGATTACAAAATCAAATGATGAAAGAAACATAAAATTTCTAGATGCTTTGCCTAGAGAATTGAGAAGTCTAACCATGAATTTGTCCTCAACCTTATAACTAGGTAATATGAGTCTTCATGATTTATATAGCATTCTGGTCCCCAAGAAGAGATATTTGAAGAATCAAATCAGAGAGGGGGATCTTTAGCTTTAATCTCAAACTCACAAGGAACACACATCAATGATCCACAAACCTCAGACAGTTAAAATATTAATAATTCTGATACATCATCAGATTTTTCAGCTGTTGCTGAAGCAATTGCACTGCTCACCAAGACTTTTGAGCAGAGGTTAAGGGGAGGTGGCCAAAGATACCAGAAAAGTGATAAAGGGAGGATGGAAGGAAGATCTAGGGATGAAGGAAGATCAAAGGATAAGGGAAAAATAGAAGTTGTGTGTTACAAATGTAAACAAAAGGGTCACTATGCATCAGAGTGCAAAACCAAGAAACTGAAGGATGTTGCATACTATGAGAAGAAGCTGGACGAAGCAACAACAAGTCAGTTTGATAGCAGGGACATACACATGGCTGTTAGATGACTCTTCTGATGATGAAGAAGAAGAAGAGATGGCTAGTTTCTGCCTCATGGCACTTTCTAATGAACTACCAGAAACATCAGAACATAAGGTAAATCTAGATAATCTTGACCTTGAACACAAATTAAACAAACTCATGTCAGATTTTCTAAGTCTGCAAGATAAACAGAAATCAGATAGTAAAAAATCTGATGAGTTGCAAAGAACCCTGAATAAAGTTATACTTGAAAACCAGTTACTGATAGAAGAGAGCTTAGATCACAGAGCAAAAATTGAATTTTATGAAAAAGAAAGAAAAGATCTATACAAGAAAATTCATGATAACGAAATAAATGTAAAGGGTTTTCAACTAGCAAAGGAATTCATTAACTTTATTGAAACTACACCAAAGAACAGAGGTGAGGGTCTAGGGTATGTAAAAACAAGTGAAATTAAACCCACCACCTTTGTGAAAGCAACACATCAAATTTCTGATAAATTTACATCAGAATCTGATTCAGAATCATGCAGATCAATAAGTTCTGAGAACTCTTTTGATGTCACAAAACTCAACTTAAAATCAAAAAAGGAGTGAATCCAAACAAAAGTGTTTAAAAACTCCAGAAGTGATTCACTCAAAATTTCAAAATTATCCAACAGTTCCATCACATGTAGAGAAATCAGAAACTTCTGATAAAGAAACTTGTATGTGTGTTGACATTCTAAAGCTGGTTCAACACCATCTCCAAACAAAAATTGAAAAATCTGTTCATGGCTCAGCATGCAACAGATACTCTGATGAAAGTTCATCAAAAGAAAATAATCTGATTAAAACTTCATCAGAAAAAGTACCCAAGCAAGTCTGGGTACCAAAAACCCTCTAACTTTACCATTTCAGGACCATCATGTGCAGCAGATCTGGTACTGTGATTCTGGAAGCTCCAAGCACATGACTGGGGAAAGGAGCTTACTCAGTAATTTTGTTTCAAAACTGGGTAAAATGGTTAATTTTGGGAATTGAGTAAAAGGGAGGATTTTGGGGTGTGGATGTATAAAGTATGGATGTTTGACCAGCGAAAAGTACAATCTGCTGAGTTGTGGTCAATTCTGTGACAAAGGTTTTCAGGTAACCTTTTTACCAGAAAAATGTTTGCTAATTGGTATGGATGATAATAAGATCTATTTAAGTGGAAAAAGAATAAGACATTTAATCTACTATTTTGATTTTAAATAGGAAAATGAACATCCAAAATTATGTTTATTTTCAAAAATTAACAAAGGTAGTAGTTGGCTGTGGCACAAAAGATTGGCCCACTTAAACTTTAAAAATTTAAGCAAATTAGCAAACAAGGGACTGGTAAAAGGATTACCTTTCATATCCTCAAAGAAGGATAAAATTTGTGAAGCTTGTGAAATGGGTAAATCTAAAAGAAGCTCACACAAAACAATTTCTGAATCTTTAATAACACAAAATTTAGAACTTTTGCATATGGATCTTTGTGGACCCATAAGCACTGAAAGCTTTTCTGGAAAGAAGTACATACTTGTCATTGTAAATGATTTTTCCAGATACACATGGGTAGAGTTTTTAAGAAAGAAAAGTGAAACTCCTGATCTGATCATAAATTTTATCAGAAAAATTGAAAATCTGTTAAAATTGACAGTTAGAAAGATCAGAACAGATAATGGAACAGAATTTAAGAACTCAAAAGTTGAGAGCTTCCTTGTAAGCAAAGGAATCTCTCATGATTTTTCTGCTCCAAGATCACCTCAACAGAATGGAGTGGTAGAAAGGAGGAACAGAACCTTAGTGGAAGCAGCCATAACAATGCTTGCTCATGCAAAACTGCCCACTCATTTTTGGGCAGAGGCAATAGCAAATCTTGTTTTACCCAGAACAGGTCCATAATCAACAAAAGACATAATAAAACACCCTACAACATTATAAATGGAAGAATTCCAAATGTAAAATTTTTGCACGCATTTGGTTGTAGATGTTTTGTTTTCAATGATTTTGAAAGTCTTGAGAAATTTGACAGAAAAGTGGAGAAAGGTATTTTTCTTGGTTATTCAATGTCCTCAAAAGCTTATAGAATTTTTATTCTAAACACAAGGACAATCAAAGAAAGTTTGTATGTATCTTTTGATGATTCATCAGAAACAAAAGTTTCTAATGAATATATGAAGGAAATAAACCTTTTTGATAAACAAGAAAATTTTGAACATCTTTTTGAAATAGTAACAGAAGAATTCCTAGGACATGATCAATCTCTCACAAACAAATCTATAGAAAATTCATGTGCGAACCCTGCAGAACAAATGGAAAATGTATCAGAAACCTTGAATCAGAACAATGAAAATACATCTGACAATCAAAATTCTGATACATTCCATACAAATGAGGCAAATGTTTAGGGGGAAACTTCAAATCCATCAGAACCAACAGCTTTTCACAACAAAATTGAGATGGATAAAAGGACATGTTCATTCTGACATCATTGGTAATCCAGAAGATGGTGTGAGAACAAGATCTGCAACCGCACATGAGTGTGCTTTTGCTGGGTTCTTAAGCAAGATAGAACCCATGTCTGTCAAAGAATCTCTTAATGACTCAGACTGGATTCAAGCAATGCAAGAAGAGCTTAATCAGTTTGAAAAGAGTAAGGTATGGGATCTGGTGCCAAAGCCAACTGACAAATCTGTCATAAGCTCAAAATGGGTATTTAGAAACAAATCAGATGAGAATGGCATAATAACCAGGAATAAGGCAAGGTTAGTGGTCAAAGGTTGTCAACAAGAAGGTACTGACTATGATGAAACCTTTGCACCAGTGGCCAGATTAGAAGCAGTAAGAATCTTTCTTGCTTATGCTGCATCCAAAGACTTCAAAGTATATCAAATGGATGTGAAATCTGCTTTCCTGAATGGTAAGATTGAGGAAGAAGTTTATGTGCATCAACCTGAAGGCTTTGTTGATCCTAAATTTCAAAACCATGTTTACAAATTAAACAAAGCCTTGTATGGTTTGAAGCAAGCTCCTAGAGCATGGTATGAAACACTTTCAAACTTCTTACTCAATTCTAGCTTCACAAAAGGTACTATTGATACAACTCTTTTTCTTAAAACACACAAGGGTCACACTTTGTTAGTCCAAATTTATGTTGATGACATTATATTTGGATCAACAAATGAAAAGTTTTGCAAAAGGTTTCAAAAATTGATGACTAGCCACTTTGAGATGAGCATGATGGGTGAGTTAACCTTTTTCTTAGGTTTACAAGTCAAACAAAGAAATGATGGAATATTTTTGAGTCAATCTAAGTATGTGAAAACAATTTTGAACAAATACTCACTGAAAAATTTCTCAATCTCAAAAACTCCCATGGCAACAGGGAACAAACTTGATTCTGATAAAGAAGGAATATGTGTGGATATTAAAACCTATAGGGGTGATAGGATCATTATTATACTTAACTGCAAGCAGACCAGATATTATGTTTGTTACATGCTTTCTGGAAAGATATCAATGCAATCCTAAAGAATCTCACCTAAAAGCAGTCAAAAGGGTTTTTAAATATCTAAATGGCACATCAGAACTTGGTCTCTAGTATCCTAAGGATACAAATCTTGAACTAATTGCATAAACAGATGCAGATTATGCAGGATGCAAGATTGACAGAAAGAGCACATCTCGTGCATGTCAAATCTTGGGAGAAAAGTTAGAATGTTGGGCAAGTAAGAAACAAAAATGTGTTGCAACATCAACAGCTGAATCTGAATATGTAGCAGCAGCAAGTTGCTGTTCACAAGTGCTGTGGATGCAAACTTAGCTAAAGGATTATGGAGTAAATCTGATAAAGATACCCATTCTGTGTGACTCAAAGAGTGCAATTGCAATTACAGAAAATCCAGTTCATCACTCTAGAACCAAGTACATAGATGTCAGATATCACTTCATAAAGGATCATGTAACAACTGTGCCTCCGTGACCATCAAACAAATACCAAATAATGAGATATTGTGTTTCATACTTGGGATTTGTAAAAAAAATATGTGTATCGTTTTCACATATCATTCTTGTTCGATTTCGGGCTTTAAATCGCTTTCTGGAAGGTTATACGTGATCTGAAATCAAGTTAATGCAACGAACACTCCAGAATAGTGAAATAGGCTTAACATACCTTAAATAACCTTTACATAACTTAGAAATAAGTTTTGGATGGTTTGGTATGCCGAAATCAAGTTAATTCGCTTACAGGGACTAAATTTGACAAACTGTGAAAGTATGCCAATTTGAACTGTAACAGACATTCCGGAACATGACCATAAGTTAAACATACCCTAAATATCCTTTACATAGCTTAGAAATAGGCTTTGAGGGGTTCGGTGTGCTAAAATAAACTTTTGGATCATTCAGGGACTAAAAGCGTCAAAAAGTGCATAAGTTTGCATTTTCGCGCATAATTTACGTTCTGAATACATCCGTACATCCAAAAATTTATGTAAGCACTAAAATATTTTATTTTAGTGTTTGGCATAGGAAAAATCCATTCATCGCGCAATTTGGACCGTTTTTCGTGCTTATGCGCATTCCGTCGTAATTGAGCGAACATCGCAACCGTACGGCCAAACGAACCGACATCCGAGATGTTTTCAAACATATTTCATGTTCCCTATGTCTTAACATCATTGTGGAGCTTGAAATTGGGTTTGACGGGTGTTAGAAGTGCCGTTACGCAACGAAACAAGGTGCAGGGACTGAAACTGTCATTTCTGCATAGTTGATGGCTTACGGACCGTAAGCCACCACCCTTACGGTCCGTAAGGGGTCCCCAGCACATCAGAATGTTCTAAACCAGCTGTTAACCACTCATAATCCCAATGCCACATGTTGATACCTGATGGTGGGGGGCCAATTGATGTTCCATGGGTATTTCAACAAGTGTATGGATGAGATTGAAGCACGATATTCAAGAAACGATCCTAACGGTGGTCCATATCCTATAAATACCCAACCCATCACAACTCAAAACCCACTTGAAATCTGATTTTTCTCTAGGTTGGGGTGTTTTATCACTTCATACCTGAGAAATATTTGGATTCAAACCTTCCGTTCTTGGACCCTTTGTAAGTGTTCCTTCGTTCTTTTATTCTTTTAGCGTTAAAGTCAAACTTTGTTTGACTTTCGGCATTGACCAGTTTATGGTCAACGCGAAGTTCGTTTGAACTTCATAACGTGAGCGTAATCACGATGGTTATAGTCCCTAGTGACTATACCTACTGATTACCACGTTATCAAGGCTCAGTGACGAGTCGTAGTTTCGGCCAAAATACGTATTCTTGCGTATTTTGTAACCAAACTACTCTTAGGTATCAAAACCGTTTGTTTTGATACCAAACCTGTTTTCTAAACTTAGTTAAGCATGTTTTAACATGCTTAGCTCGTCACTTTTAGTTTAGTGCTTATATAGGGTCGTAAGGTAAGCGATCTAAACAATCGCTTATACTTTCGAACCCGACCCGTTTGGTCGATCTTTAGGATCCGACCAAACACATTAGGTGACCATAGTATATAGGGAATAACCTTCCGAGGTTATACCTTATGGTCACATCGTTTGAGTAGTTGTATGATAGGTAGTATATATGCCTTAGGTAAATTACCAAAATACCCTTTTCACGCCAAAATTCATTTTAAGCATATGTAACATAACTTTTGGTATCTAAACTAATTTGGTAACAATATTAGACATGTTAAGGCATATTTTACTTATCATAGGACTAGTTAGGCATTCCGAACGTGTTTTATGCGAACGACGCGTTAAAGTAGCATAAGCTACCTAAACGGGTCGTAAGCACTTAGGTTAGGTTTCATTTAGTATGTAGGCTTTGTTAAACCATATTACATGAGTTCTCATACTCATTTGGTTTACAAGCCCTCATTCTATCCGATCTTCCGATTTAGGTCCGGTATATTAACATAGTTACCTATATTAGGTGCCATTTGATATCCGTGATCTCTAGCATTGTTTGGTTGTTACTCAAGGACTACTAAGCAATCTCAAGTGAGTACATAGACCCCTCTTTTACTGTTTTCCAAACTGTTTTGGGGTGAAACACATGTGCCTACTTGTTACTTTTATGCTTTCCATGTTTTCACATCATATACTTGCTATGTTCATTAGTACATTTATAGTACATGATTTCATTACATTTTATGCTATGTATGTCCATTGTGTGCATACTTAGTACATAGTTTTACATTACATTTCATGCTATGTATGTCCATTGTGTGCATACTTAGTACATCGTTTTACATTACATTTCATGCTATGTATGTCCATTGTGTGCATACTTAGTACATCGTTTTACATTACATTTCATGCTATGTATGTTCATTTGTTGCATACTTAGTACATCGTTTTACATTTCTGCTATGTATGTTTACTTAGCACACTAGACATTGTTTTACATTGCATTTCTGTTGCATATGCTCATCCAGCATATGAACACATTATATTACATTTTGAACCGTTGTAACCATTTGACTATGTGAACCGTCGTAACCATTTGATTATATGAACTATTTGTAACTGTTGAACCGTGTGAACCTTTTGTATCTGTTGACATGATTTACATTTGACAATAGACATTAGACTATACATAAACATTTCTACAATTGTTAAACATTACATCTTGGTGGTTTGGTTTGAGTAAGTGACTTAGGTAATGAGGCGTGTGTAATATGATACAAGCATGGTGGATACGCCGCTGGTACTTCCAATATATAAGTTCTTGTATGGTATTACATATCGTAGCATTATTTGAATCATTTCAATTTAAGACATATAACATTTTATACAAATAACATACTTTTCACAAGACATTGTTTTACAAACAAACTCATCTTACCTGGTTATTCATTTAACCTTACATTTATCTATACATATCATCTGATCTTATTGTTTTTCAAACGATTTACAAAACAAATCAATTTACAAGGTTCATGACTAAACTTTATTAAACATTTTCTTAAACTTACAAGTCATGAATCCTATTTTCACAAAACCTATGTATCTCACAGGCATTTTTATGCTGACGTACCTATTTTCACATGTGTTTTCAGGAGTTTATGCATAGGATTTATCAAGATATACTTAGGCGGACTTGGGCCTTAGTGACAATAAAAGATGCAAGACTAGTTATTTATGTTATGTTTCTTTGATTGTCAAGACGTTGTAACACTTTTAATCAATAAAACAATATTTCAATTTCCATGTGTTATGAAACAATGATTCTGTTACAACACTCCCCGACGTTTCCGCCACGTTTTGTTGTTTTACGTGGTCGGGGTGTGACAGATCATGTAAAAGGTAACATAGAAATGTACTTTGTTCCAACAGAAAACCAAATTGCTAACATTTTTACAAAACCTCTTGATGAAAAGAGACACAATTTTCTAATCAGCAAACTTGGCATGGTTAATATAAAAGATGAAGATGTTTCAGAAAACAACAGGTCACAAACTGAAAACCAAAATGATGATAATCAAGGGGCAAACAAAAATTCTGATGATCAAAGAATGAAACAACAGATTTCTGATAAAGAAATTCATCAATCTGATAAAATATCAGAAAATCTGATAAATTATCAATAATCTGATAATTTACCAGAAAATCTGTTGATTCATCAGAAAATCTAATAAACCATCAGAAAATCTGATGAAACATCAGAAAATTTGTTAAAACATCAGAAACACCTCTAATTATCAGAAAATTTCATGAATTTCACCATCTTTATTCATATCTCATATTTGTATAAACACATAACTGTAGATAATCTGTTTTTGAATTTTTTTTCTTTGTTCAAATTAAAAAAAAATCAAAAAGGGGGAAAGTAACTTGCATTAAGATAAATTCAAAGCCACCATAGGGAAAATCAACCGTTACAGGTAAAATTTTTGCAGAAAATTGATTTCTCTTCTACTTCCAATGCATGCAACGTCATCTTTCATAAGAGAATAGAGAGACACGGGGGCATAAAAATGATTAGGGGCTACAAAAGTAGCCGCCTAGTTATTCAATGCTACTCATAAACAGGGGCTTCAAACTCTACCATATATCTTCGGAACCAGATATCGTCTTAAATGAAGAGAAAGAAAAGGAAAAAGAAAATCTTGAGTTGTTAATACCATTTATGGCATAACTATCACTTTCATTTATAAATATTAACAACTCTTGAAGACTTTCTTCATCACAACAACCTCCACTTCAAAACTTTTTTAGAAAATTTAACTTTCAACAACCTCAAATAGCAAAAGAAATCAGAACCGAGCACTTTCCTCTCATTCTTCATGGAACACACAACCTTAGACTACGGTCAAAACTGGAAGGTCCTGCATGGGAAGATTGCCAGTTTATGTACAACATGTTAAAGCAAAGTCCTTTGGGCCATGCTATATCAACACATGTCACAACCTACCCTGCACTCCTTCAAGAGTTTTGGTGGAATGCAGAAACCGTCTACGGAGGCACCAGCATGTGGATACAAAGCAAGGTGATGAACAGGACAATTATTCTAAAGGAGGAAACTCTTAGAGATGCCCTTCAGCTGGCTGATGATCCAGACACCACCTTCTTCCCAAGGGAAATGTTGGAAGAAACTCTGAAGGATATGGGTTATCGCACACCCAATGTTTCAAGGCAGATCAGCAAGTCTGGTTTCATTCAACCATTCCAGTACTTGGTGACACAGCTCAATGTCTGCTTCTCAAAGAAGATTGGACACTTCAATGAGCTGCCTTACAGGATGATGGAGGTGGTACATGCAGTTGTATAAGAGAAACCGTACAACTTCTCCAAGTTTCTCATGAGAGACTTGGAATCAAACATGCACACTCGTCAACCTTTTCTGATCTACCCTCGCCTTGTGACCAAGGTGAAAACAAGCCAACTGGACTTTGGAGGAGTAAGAAGCTGGTACCCAAAGGCCCAGGTTGTTTTACAAGAAAACTTGAATGTTCCCTCCCTAGTTCCATCACCTAATCACAGTGGACACAGAACCTACTTATGGTTGTATGTTAAGAGTTTCTATAATGAGTAGTTTTTTTTTTTTGTAATTTTTTTTGAAAAATATATATTTGCTTTATTTTTTCTCAAAAACATCACAATAGATCTAGGGGGAAGTAAAATGGCATATCTAATAAAATCAAGAAAAATCTGATGAAGTTCAAAGAAATCTGATGGATCTGATAAACCATCAGAAAATTTGATGATTCATCAGAAAATCTGATGATTCATTAGAAAATCTGATAAATCACCAAAAAATATGATAAAACATCATAAAAGTGTACTTGTGTATAAATAGATCACTCATGTTAGTGATTTATTGATCACACATCACACACCTTCACATTTTCTCTTGTACGAACTGATCTGTTTGTGTGATCAGCTGAGGGGGAGTTTGTAGAGTCGATCGAGTTGTAAAACTTTTGATTAATTGAATCATTTGAAAACAATTCATTGATGATAAATCTCAGTTTATAAATATTATTGTTGATAATCAATATTTGTTTGCAAACAAAGAAACTCAGTTTCCAACAACTAACCGGACACATCTTTATTTAACGTATTTTCTACCCGATAAAGCATCAATGACCTATGTTATAGTCTATGGATCATATGTAAGTAATTATGTGCCTTCAGGTTCGCCTACAGCATGTCAGTTCGTGCTTAACTGTTAATGCACTGTTAACCGGAAATCTTTCCGTTTAACCAGTTTTCTATGTTCCAAGGCCCAATATTAATCTGTTAATTACTAATGTTCATACGTTAACTGTAACGTGCCCTCGGATTCGTCTGAGGTGCTATCAGTAGTGCTTAGTTAGTCATGTAAGTCGTACGTATCGATTAGGGTTTACCTGGTTTTGCCGCGGGTGTCACATATATCCCATTCCACTTCCTTTGATGGTCTTGTTTCCATGACATCATCCAGTCTACCTATCCTTACTACCAAATCAGTCTCCTGCGATATGTTCTTTTCCTTTTCCACCACTAAACTGCTATTGATTTTTTTATCAACCTTAGCTTCTTAACTAGGACTATTGATTTTATTTTTTTATCAACCTCTGGGCTCCGACGATCTAGTAACCATGAACTGGTCCAACCACAACCTCATCAAGCCTAGGTTTTTCTAGCCATGTATTATGAAACCGAAAAGACGTTGCCCTAAAATTCTAGTTACTTGTGGACAACATGATGGGGCTATGGTCTGAAATAGCTCACGTAGGAGCGGTAAAAGCCACATCGGGCCATCTATTCCAAAAACGGGAACACAACAAGAATTGGTTGATGTTTCTTAGCTTATTGCATGCATCCACACTCTAGTGAATCTTTTACCACCCTTCGCATACTCCATTAACCCATTATCATGGATAAAGAAATTAAATGCATCCGCGTACGATGGTATGAATTTCAAATTAAACAGTTCCTCCGGGTTTCTCACTATCAACAATTCCATAAGCTTGGGCCTCTGTTGTGTTGAAGTCGCCCATTATCAGCTACATCCTACCTACCTAGCCATTCCATAACGTTTGAAATTGATTCCCACATCTCCCTTTTTGCCTTGAGGCCTTGGGGGACATACACATTTGCCATATATACTAGTTCAATTACTTGGGCAAGATTACCCAAAATAATCAAATAATTCTGATGTTTAACTAATGAAATCCATCTAAAAATACCTAGATCCCACATACAAACCATACCCTTTGATCTTCCTTCTGCATTAACCCAAACGAACTCGACCGGACTCCTGTCCCATATCTTTCTAACTTGTATATTTGACCTGTTCCTTATCTTAGTTTCTTGGATTGAAAGAAAACTTACCTTATTTATTCATAGTAACTCCCCCACGGCGAGAATTTTGTGATCCTCCGTGATTACCCTAACATTATAAGATAAGAGTTCATTGACGAATATTTTTGTCTCATTCCTCCACGATTGATCTGTCCAGCTGGTCTTTGATCCAATTTCATTCAATTCCAACTGTACCACCAACTTTCACAGTACTTTGTTCTTTAGTGGCATCAACAAATGAAATTATTTCAAGTTCTCTACCCTCCTCTACTACAGCTAGATCCGGTTGATTAACCATAATATCCAGCGGGATTTGGATATCCACTGTGGAAGTAGCCAGGGGAGGGTTGCGATACCTGCCCCTGCGTAACCATAAAATGTTGCGGGATTTTGATATCCACTCTAGCATTAACCAGGGGAGGTTTGAGATACCTACCCCTACATATCGAGTGACTCAAAGTAATGCCCCTTTCATTCTTCTTTTTATTTTCCAGAAACATCTGTTGGAAAAGCTCGTGTGTCACCTAATGCTGAGGTCAAAGTCCCCCTCTCCTAATCTTTCCTTGTTTTAGCTAAAAGGCCCATTTGAGGCCCAGTTATCCCCTCTTGGGTGTGACACCCGACTATTTTAAGTTTATACCGTACTAGTGTGACACATATTATGAATAAATAAAGGCAATATTTTTATTAAATTTTGTCACACCCCGACCGCGTTAAAACAACAAACCGCGGCGGAAATGTCGGGGAGTGTCGTAACAGAATCATTGTTTCACAACACATGGATTTGAAGTTTCGTTTTATTGAATTAAGTTTATTACATTGTATTGAAATCAGAAACAAAACATGAACAATTGTCTTTCATTGTTATTAAGTCACTAAGGCCTCGTCCATCCCTATGTGAGCATGCATCATAATCATCATCAAACATCATCAACCATGGTACCTGAAACATATGTGAAAATACGTCAGCATAAAAATGCCGGCGAGTACATAGGTTTTGTGAGTGTGTCAGATTCATGGCCTTAAGTTCATATTGCAATACCTCGTCCAACTACGAGAGTTGTCGAGTGTGTAATTTGAAAACAAAAGAGTTTGATATTGCAGTATGTTTCTATCAAATTTTACAAGTTGATATATATGTAAACCAAAACCATTGTAGTTATGAATCTTAACTAAAAACATTTGTCTTTGTAAACCAAGTAGTAAATCGTTGTTGAAAGTAAACATCGTATGGTTTATATCGTTAAGAAAACCTTGTAGTGTAACTTCATTTTGAAAACAATTCATCCAAGTGATCTAGATAACGCAACGACATGTAATGTGTTAAAAGCACTTATATATAGGAAGTACCAGCGGCGTATCCACCATGCTTTTATCACATTACACCCGCTCCATTACCTAATCACTTACCATAACCCAATCGTTTAATAGTTCAATTAGTTCCAATCGTTCATGTCACACCCCGACCACGTAGAACCTACAAAACGTGGCGGAAACATCGGGGAGTGTTGTAACAGAATCATTGTTTCATAACACATGGAACTTGAAATATTGTTTTATTGATTAAAAGAGTTACAATGTCTTGACAATCAAAGAAACATAACAAAATAACTAGTCTTGCATCTTTTATTGTCACTAAGGCCCATGTCCGCCTAAGTGTATCTTGATCAATCCTATGCTTCATTTCCTGAAACACATGTGAAAATAGGTACGTCAGCATAAAAATGCCGGCGAGTACATAGGTTTTGTGAAAATAAGATTCATGACATCTGTTTAAGAAAATGTTTAGTCATGAACCTTGTAATTTGCTTTGTCTTTGTAAATCATTTGAAAAACAATAAGTTCAGATGATACGTATAAATAAGAGAATAACGCATGGTTAAATGAATAACCATGTAAAAATGAGTTTGTATAAGTTAAGTTGTTTGTAAAACAATGTATTGTGAAAAGTATGTTATTTGTATAAAATGTTATATGTCTAAATTGAAATGATTTCAAATAACGCAACGATATGTAATACCATACAATCACTTATATATAGGAAGTACCAGCGGCGTATCCACCATGCTTGTATCATATTACACACGCCTCGTTACTTAAATCACTTACTCAAACCAAACCACCAATATAAGATGTCTATGTTTAAACCAATTGTCAAAAGTCCTTGTATAAACCATGTCAAATGTTGATAGTCCAAAAGTAGTCAAGTAATGTGTAACAAATGTTTATGTATGGCTAGTGAAATGCATCAACTAAACCATAGATGAAATGCACAAAACAAAGTATTGAAGTAAAACTTGGTTTAAATCAAAGTTATGTTTTGTAAAATATATGCATGCTATACTGAATATGAACATTTATGCGGTATTGTAAAAATTCATACATCCAAGCCTTGCGACAGTCGGATAACTATGTAAAAATGAGTTATCAAAAGAATATGTATTCGGATTCGGTCATTCCTTACGTCCAAACAAACCCAAGATTTCAGGAATGGGATTTGTCAAGTCCTATGGTACCACTACCTACTACCGAGCGGCGTGATCGATGTTAATGAATGTATAGTATAGTTTAAACAAACCAAATGTCATACCAAAATGTAAGCATGTTTTATGAAGATAATGTACCTAGTATGCTAGAGTAAACATACAAGGTAGAGCTGTAAAACAATGTGTCCATATGTTACTGGAACATATGCAACAGAGATGCAATGTAAAACAATGTACTAAGCATGTACTAAATGGACATACATAGCATGTGATGTGATGTGATGTAAAACAATGTACTAAGTATGCACACAATGGACATACATAGCATAAAATGTAATGAAATCATGTACTAATAGTGTACTATTGAACATAGCATGTATATAATGTGAAAACATGGAAAGCATGAAAGTAACAAGTAGGCACATGTGTTCCACCCCAAAACATTTGGAAAACAGTAAAAGAGGGGTCTATGTACTCACTTGAGATTGCTCAGAAGTCCTAAGATAACCACCAAGCAATGCTAGAGATCTCGGAATATCAAACGGCACCTAATATAGGTAACTACATTAATAAACCGGACCTAAATCGGAAGATCGGATAGAATGAGGGCTCGTAAACCAAATGAGTATGGGAACTCATGTAGTATGGTTTAACAAAGCCTACATACTAAATGAAACCTAACCTAAGTGCTTACGACCCATTACGACCCGTTTAGGTAGCTTATGCTACTTTAACACGTCGTTCGCGTAAAACGCGTTCGGACCGCCTAACTAGTCCTATGAAAAGTAACATATGCCTTAACATGTCTAATATTGTTGTCAAATCAGTTTAGATGTCAAAAGTTATGTTACATATGCTTAAAATGAATTTTGGCGTCAAAAGGGCATTTTGGTAATTTACCTAAGGCATATAAGCTACCTATCATACAACTACTTAAACGAAGCGACCATAAGGTATAACCTCGGAAGGTTATTCCCTATATACTATGGTCACCTAATGTGCTTGGTCGGATCCTAATGATCGACCAAACGGGTCAGGTTCGAAAGTATAAGCGATTGTTTAAATCGCTTACCTTACGACCCTATATAAGCACTAAACTAAAAGTGACGAGCTAAGCATGTTAAAACATGCTTAACTAAGTTTAGAAAACAAGTTTGGTATCAAAACAAACGGTTTTGATACCCATAAGTAGTTTGGTTACAAAATACGCAAGAATACGTATTCTGACCGAAACTACGGCTCGTCACTGAGCCTAGATAACGTGGTAATCAGTAGGTATAGTCACAAAGGACTATAACCATCGTGATTACAATCACGTTGCGAAGTTCAAACGAACTTCGCATTGACCATAAGCTGGTCAATGCAGAAAGTCAAACAAAGTTTGACTTTCAGACTCGAAAAGCAATAAAAGAACGAAAGAATACTCACGTAGGGTCCCCGAATGCTAATCTAGATCAAAATAGCTCAGGTATGAAACAAAGGTTTCAACTTAGAGCATTTGAGATCAGATTCTAGTGAGTTTAGAGGTTGGATGGCAAGGGGTATTTATAGTGAATGGTCCACCATTAGGATCGTTTGTCGAAATACGTGCCTTAATCTCATCCGTACATGTGTCGGAACCTTATGGTACCCAAAAAGGCCACTCACCATAAGAGTTTGACACTTGGCACTTGACCTTTGGAGAGTGTTAAGGGCTGTTAAAAGATGAAAAAAAACGTTTTGCTGCATCTGGCCCCTGTTTACGGACCTAGTTTGGCAGATTTACAGTTTCAGTCCCTGCAACCTCAAAACTTGGTTTTCGATGCGTTTTTTTTTTACACGTTTAAGCCCTGTTAACCCTATTTCAAAGCTCTAAAATGAAGTTAAAGTATAGGGAACTTAAAATGTGTTCAAAAATATCTCGGGTGTCGGTTCGTTTAGCCGTACGGTTAATGTTGTTCGGTTAATTACGACGGAATGCGCATAAGCGCGAAAAATGATCCAAATGGCGTGACGAATGGATTTTTCTTATGCCAAACACTAAAATAAAATATTTTAGTGCTTACATAAATTTTTGGATGTCCGGATGTATTCAGAACGTAAGTTATGCATGAAAATGCAAACTTGTGCACTTTTGGACGCTTTTAGTACCTGAATGAGCCAAAAGTTTATTTTAGCACACTGAACCCCTCAAAGCCTATTTCTAAGCTATATAAAGGATATTTAAGGTGTGTTTAACTTATGGTCATGTTCCGGAATGTCTGTTACAGTTCAAATTGGCATACTTTCGCAGTTTGTCAAGTTTAGTCCCTGTAAGCGAATTAACTTGTTTTCGCCATACCAAAGCCTTCAAAACTTATTTCTAAGTTATGTAAAGGTTATTTAAGGTATGTTAAGCCTATGTCACTATTCCGGAGTGTTTGTTTCATTAAACTGGTTATATTTACGCATCGGTGCGCGTATAACCTTCCAGAAAGCGATTTAGAGTTTGGAATTGAACAAAAATTGATATGTGCAAATGATACACATATTCTTACAAATCCCAAGTATGAAATATAATATTTCATTGGTTCGGTATTTGTTTGATGGCCGTGGAGGCACAGGTGTTAATATTTCAAGTAGTTCAAATAGTTCACATAGAACAACAGTTCCAGTGGTTCAATAGTTCATATAGTTCACATAGTTCCAGTGGTTCAAGTAGTTTCAATAGTTCACATAGACCAATAGTTCCAGTGGTTCAATAGTTCATAAAATTTAAATCGTTGTGTTTAATATAAACCATAACATTCGTTTTAGGAACTCGAAATCGTTTAGCACATATGAATCACCCTAAAACATTCGAAAACGGTAAAAGAGGGGAACTATGGACTCACTTGGGATTGCAAGGTATCCTCGATTAAAGTGAACTAACAAGCTCGGGCAATCAAGGAATCAAGTGGCACCTAGTATCGGATCACTATGTTAATAAATCGACACCTAAATCGGGAGATCGGGTAGAATGAGGTCTCGTAAACCAAATGAGTATTGGAACTCATATGATATGGTTTAACAAAGCCTATATTCTAAATCGGAACCTATCCTAAGTGCTTACGACCCGTTACGACCCATTAAGGTAGTCTATGCTACTTTAACGCGTCGTTCACGCGAAAGCGCGTTCGAAACGCCTAACTAGTCTTATGACAAGTATTATATGCCCTAACATGTTTAAATATGTTGCATAACCCGTTTAAGTGACAAAAATTAAGTTACATATGCTTAAAATCAAATTATGCATGAAAAGGGCATTTTGGTCATTTACCTAAGACATATAAACTACCTATCATACAACTAATTAAACTAAGTGACCAAAAGGTATAACCTCGTAAGGTTATTCTCTATACAACTATGGTCACAATATATGCTTGGTCGGATCCTAACGATCGACCAAACGGGTCGGGTTCGAAAGTCTAAGCGGTTGTCAAGACCGCTTGACTTACAACCCTAAACAAGCACTAGACTAAAAGTGACAAGTTAAACATGTTATAACATGTTTAACTAAGTTAGAAAACAGGTTTGATATCAAAACAAAGTGTTTTGATACCCGAAAATAGCTTCGACGCAAAATACGCATAAACACGTATTTTGACCGAAACTTTGACTCGTCACTTCGACTAATTGACGTGGTAATCAGTAGGTATAGTCACAAGGGACTATAACCATCGTGATTACGCTCACGTTGCAAAGTTCAAACGAACTTTGTGTTGACCAAATCATGGTCAAAGCAGAAAGTCAAACACTGTTTGACTTTCACGCTTGAAAAGCATAAACAAGCATGAAAGAAGCTTACAAAAGGTCCAAGCAAGGAAGAATTGATCCAAAACACTCAGGTATGAAGTCTTAAACTTCAACTTAGAGCAGATTTTGAATCAAATGTGACGAATGAATGAGAAACCCACTTCTATTTATAGTAAGTTTGGATCAAGAAGATCATTCCATGAGTTAGGGGGTTCAGTCTTGACCCTACACTTGTGGAACATGGTTTCTAATACAATGGGATGCTTTAAAACAAGTCCATAGTATTGAAAAATTGCATATAAGACCCTGAAGTTCAAGCTGGTTGCTGAAAACAGACTTTCTGTCAAAAGTAGGCCATCGCGTAACGCCACGGGTACCCCCCCCCCCCCCTTTGCTGTGGCGCGACGCCACACCCTACCTGAGCCAGAAACTTTCAAAACTTGGCAAGAATGGTCCCTGCAGCACGTTTAAGCCATTTTCGACGCGTTTAAACCCTGTTAACCCATTTTCAAGGCTCTACAAGGATGTTAAAGCATAGGGGACTTGAAACATGCTTGAAATTATCTCGGATGTCTGTTCGTTTGGTCGTACAGTTGCGTTATTCGGTTAATTACGACGAAACTCGAACGAACGCAAAAACGATCCAAATTACACGACGAATGGTATTTTTGCATTCCAATCCCTAAAATAAAATATTTTAATGATTACAAAAATTTTTGGATGTCCGGATATGTTCAGAATGTAAGATACGCGCGAAATTGCAAACTTATGCACTTTTTGATGCTTTTAGTCCCTATTGATCAAATAAGTTTATTTTCGCATACCCAACCCCTCAAAGCCTATTTCTAAGCTATGTAAAGGATATTTAGGGTATGTTTAGCTTATGATCAAGTTCTGGAATGTTCGTTACTATACAAATCGGCATAGTTTCACAGTTTGACGCAAATAGTCCCTGCGATCGAATAAACTTGTTTTCGACACACCAAACCCTCCAAAACCTATTTCTAAGTTATGTAAAGGTTATTTAAGGTATGTTAAGCCTATGTCACTATTCCGGAGTGTTTTTCGCGTTAAACTGATTACGTTTATGCATCAGTTTGCGTATAACTTTCCAGAAAGCGATTTTTAAAACTTGAAATCGAACAAGAATTGATATTTGAAAAAGGCTCATGTATTTATACAAATTCCAAGTATGAAACACAAGATTTCATTGGTTTTGTATTCGTATGATGGTCGTAGAGGCACAGATGTCACAAATTTGGTGCTAATATATAGTATTTGATGTGTTGGGAAATCCAAACTTTGTTAAAAAATTATGTTGGCAACAATAAGATAAACGCTTATCGCGTAACGAACAAAATGTGAAACGAACGTCGGTGACCGCCCGATTAATGTTAAATTCCTAAAAATATTCCATTATGATTAAAATGATTTTTTTAATCATATTCGTGAGGAAAAATTAATTAAAACGCTTAAAATCTCTATTTTGTGAATTTAAGCGTGTACTGCGCAATACCACGCGTATCTTACAAAATATAAACAACGCAGCCAGTCAAGGCAAATAAAATATCAATATTATGGCGAGTCAAATTTTATAGAAAAAAAAAATTTTAATGCCTTAAAAAGCTATTAAAACGCGAGATAAATACCCAGTGATCAGTAAATACATGTATTTAACCAAATATTGTATGTATAAATATATATATATATGTGTGTGTGTGTGTATGTACATGCATGTATGAGAGGTGGCGGCCTAGGGGGGTTGTCCACACTTCTCTCTCTTGACAAATGTTGGAATTGGAAGAAACCTCATGATTAAAACCCCTTCCATACATTATCTTATACATTTTCCAACACCAAACAACTCCATCTCACTCTCTCTCTCTCTCTTACCTTCGGCCGAAACCACCCACACCCACCTCCATTTTCAAAATTTGAACCTTGTTCTTGAAGATCAAGTCCATACCAAGGTGTTTTCAAGCTGCTTTGAAGATCGAAGGGAGCTTTTAAGGTGATTCCAAGGAAGTGCAAGCTCCATATCATCAAAACTTTATCAAAACCCACCAAAAATCTTGAAGGTATAAACTTACTTTTAAAATGTTGTTCTTAATTCTTGGTGATGATGATGATGAAGATGGAAGGTGTCTCATAATCTTGGAGTTCTTCACAAACTTGAAAACTAATAACAAATGGATTTTAACAAAATAAAAAATGGAAGTATATATATGTGTGTGTGGCCGTGAGTGTATATATATATATGTGATAGAGATGGTGTTTTGTTAATATGTTGAGTTTTGTAAGAAAAGATACTTGAAAGGTTTATGCATGTATGGTTGAAAGTGATGTACATGAACATGATTTGTGATTAAAATGGATTGATGAAAAGTTCATGTGTGTGTATATATATGGCCGAAATATGTATGGGTGTGTGTTAGAGTTTGTATCTTGACTTTTACATGTTCTTGATTGATGTGGATTTTAAGAAGATTGATGCATGCATGATCAAAAAGCTTTCTTATATAAGTTCTTGTGATTGAGATGATTATGTGAAAAGTTGAATCTTGGAAGTATATATGTACATGTGTGTGTGTCGTATACATGTGTATATGTATGCATGTACATGTGAGTTTGGTTGGATGTTTAAAAATATGAGAATGATACTTGCATTAATGATGAGATGATTGGATGAAGATGATGTTGCATAATATGAAAATAAATTAAATGTATGTTAGATGCATTTAAGTTCTTGGATGATGATATTATGAAATTCATGCATTAGGTACTTGCACATAAGTATGTATGATGGTTAAATGATCATAAGTTGGTGAATTTGTTATGGTATGATAAAAGTGGATAAAATTATAAAATAAGCATGTTAAAAAGATGTTATATGATGTATTATGATGATATAAAATTATAACATAAGTTTGCAGGGGCGGATCTACGTTGGATGGTACGGGTTCACACGAACCCACTGCGTTTCGGAATGTTAACAGAAATTATATATAGCAAACTGTAATGAACCCATTAGTAATATTAGAAATGAACCCATAAATAAAAGCAATTGTGGCTAAACGGGTGAAGTCTTTGTTTTCATCATAGTGTCACGGGTTCGAGTCCCTGTATAGCCTTTTTTATAATTTTTTTTTTCAAATTAGTTCAAACCCATTTAGGGTTCCCCATTCCACACGATACTTTTTTTAGAATTCGTTTAAACCCATTGAGGGTTTCCACTGGTCCACCATCACCCTTTTTTATTATTTGAGCCTTAATTTTGGAGTTCGATGATTCAAGTTTTAATTTCAAGGAGGTAAACTACTAAACTATGAATTTCTTAATTTGCTAAATGGAATGCGATTGTGGATTAGTATGAAACTTGAATTGTTTATTATTTTCTAATTCTTAATTTGATATTAGTTTGAACTTTGAAATTGTGAATTTAGGTAAACCATTAACATTGTTGCTTTTCACTATCCTATTGAATTAAAGTAGGAAATTTACCCTAATCTAGTTCAACTTCAGCAGTAACTGATTTTTCTTAATTTTTTACAGTATCTGTTAATATATATTCCTTAGTGATCCCTTAACATGTAATTATAAGCAAGTTAAATAAATTCTACCATATATAAACTATATCAGGGGTACTTCCTACAGTCTTACACAACAAATGTACTAGTTCAACATAAGAATTCAACCATCAAAGTAAAATTCACTCCCTTTCTACCCATTCCTAAACATATGGTTTGTATACAAATTTGTGTTGTTATAGCATTAGCCTCTTGAGCTTGTGTTCCCATTTCAATTTCAAAGTTATATTTCAGACAAATTAGCAAAATAAACACCCATACCAATATGGAAGAAACATTACATTATGATGTTTTAATGATTCTCTAAAGCTCGTAGGATCCGAACAACTATAGATAATTTTTTTTAATTCGTAAATACCATCGTATTTTAATTATGTGATGAACCTTACCCGACCCGAATCTTCGAACCGACTGGAAAAATTTAATGTTCTAGATTTATGAAACTGGAGCATCTAAAAATAGTGAACCCATGGAAAAAAAATCTTGGATCCGCCACTGTAAGTTTGGTAGCTTTGCATGTTGTACGTGAAGCTTAAAAAGTAGTAAAATGGGTGAAATTGTGTGATTTATGTGACTTCCATGTAATTTGCATGAACATGAGTATAAGTTCCATTTTATTTAGCAAATAACGTGTGTTATGTTAAAATATCAAGTCGTGAGGATTTGGTATGATTATAGTAAAGTTCGGTACAAGACTATGCGTTAAAAACGGTAAAAATCAACTTTTAAAGTGATTTTTGTAAAACTATTTTAGATCGGGTTGTAAACTGATATTTTTATGACAAATTATTTTAACTTATATTAAGTATCCTTGGTGTTTGGCTAGTCATACGTGTTGGTGCATATTCTGTATGTTCGCCATTGTGCGAATAGGCTAGATAGAGCGTGTGTTGAATATTGTATAGATTAGTGTGAAAACGGATTGGGTTTTGTAATGTAAATGTACATTCATGCGAATGCGCAGGTTCGCATGAATGGACATCAAAGTGTCGGTGGCTCATTCGCACGAATGAGCTGATCCGTCCCAGGTGCTCATCCGCAGTTAAAGTCCATCCGTGATTACTGATATGTGCGGATGGACTATGCCTATAAATAGGGATGAGGTCTCCTCATTTGGACAAGATTTGGTTCCCAGAGGGGAGATGATGTCCAATTGGTTTCGTGGTTATGAGCTGATCCGTCCCAGGTGCTCATTCGCAGTTAAAGTCCATCCGTGATTACTGATATGTGCGGATGGACTATGCCTATAAATAGGGATGAGGTCTCCTCATTTGGACAAGATTTGGTTCCCAGAGGGGAGATGATGTCCAATTGGTTTCGTGGTTATGTAACTTCAAACATTGAATAGAAACCAGTTTAAATTAACCTGTTTAGTGCTTCTACTCCTTTCTTCTCAATAATATTCTACCGAACCGGTTATCTCAGGGCCAAAACTCCGTCAAACTTGCCAGATCCTGGAATCTCAATTGGTATCAGAGCTAAAGTATTGATTCAATCGATCTAACAGTTGATTGAATCACCTACGCTCATAAATTTTGGATTTTTTTGGAGGTTTTGACGTTAAACATCGAATAAACAACAAATTGAAGGTCAATTCACGGATGGAATTTGAAATTGAAGAAAGGTACACCTAGATCATGTGAGTGGCAGGTATAATGCTTAAGGCCATTATTCCTCGTTGTAGGACCGAGGGACATGAGTGATAGATCTATTTGGGTGTAGCGAGCCCCGCCCATGTTGGACCAGGGTTGGCCCATGGGTAGACTATGTCTTACAGCCGGAGGCCTAGTGCAAATCTGCTAGGTTTTAGCTTTCCTGCATCACGTCACACATATCAATGGCCTTGCAAACCATTGGTGATCTGTTTTTCCTTGTTGCTTTCATACCGGGATTTATAAACTTACGTACATACTTACAGTGATTTCAAAGGTTTATTTATACAAACAAACAAACACACGAACTCGCTCAACTTTTGTTGATGTTTTCAAAATACATGTATTTCAGGGAATTAGTCAGTGGATCTGGCGGGCGTTGGAAGTTTCTTACTGCATTAGGAATAAAGATGTCATCCATGGTCTTTGGGTTTGGTCAGAGTGTCTTATTCCTGGACGAGACACGTCTTCCAAACCTTGGTTTTATTTAATGTCATTTGTCGAGTCTTGTGAACTTTCAAACAAGTTGCATGGTTGTACTCGTATTTGAATCTCTATGTTTTAAGACAATGTTGTCATGATTTTAAACTTATCATATGGATGAACATCTATGATTTTATCATATAGTTGTGGTTATGATTGAATGCAATGGTATTAAGAAAGTCACACCATAATCACGCTTCCGCAAAAGTCAGGGTGTGACAGCTTGGTATCAGAGCTTCGATTGTAGCGAACTAGGACTCCTTCTCGAGTGTAGACTACAATCATTAGGGCTCTCACAAAAATGTTTTCACAACATATTTTCATTGGATACACGAAACGCCCAGATCCAGGAAAACAAACATTTTTACAAACAAAAGACACGAAAGACATTTCAAGGTTAACTTTATGGTTCAGTCTGAGAGGCTGGGTGGTTCAGTCTGAGAGACTGGGTGGTTCAGTCTGAGAGACTGGGTAGCTCAATTTGAGAAACTAAGAGGTTTAGTCTGAGAGACTAGGCGGTTTAGTCTGGGAGACTGGGTAGTTCAGTCTGGGAGACTGGGTGGGATAGTCTGGGAAGACTAGGATGGATACGTGAGTACATTGTTATTAATTACATGCTAAATGATGGTTGTTGATATATGTGCATATGTTGTGATTGTTTTGTTACAGACACTATGTCTTCGTCTGAGAGTGGACTGTCTGATACTGTCGACCCCATGGCTATTGTTTCTGATGATGAGATCGTCCCAGAGCCGGAGATCTTTACCTCCGATACTGAGAGTGACCCGGAGATGATGTCGGACGACGACGACGATGACGATTTTCAGCCTTTTGCGCTGCCCGACTTTGGCGATGATTTACCGCATGCTGATGGTATCCCCGACGAGGATCCCCTTCTTATTCCTATTCCTGTCCAGGGCCATCTCATCCTCGGACATCCCGATGGTGAGCATGTCGTGGCACCGATCCTCGCCCCTTTACCTCTTGCGGCCTTTCCTTTCGAGGATTTTCCTTTTGATGACCTGTTTGATGATGATGTTGATCTTTTTGTTGATGGTCCCCCTGATGATGCCCAGGGTGATGGAGTTTTAGCTGAGGATGTCATTTTTGTTCCACTCGTTGAGATTCCTATTATTAAGGTTTCCTCTGATCATTCTGTTCCAGATTCCTTTGAGTCTGTGTCATCCTCCGCCTTTCATGCAGTTGGTCTGCGACGTTACGCCACTGATACTGATGACGATACAGCCATGTCAGCTGCACCGATTCCCCCACATGACGTTGAGCATGGACTTACGCTAGACTTTGTTCCCGACGATCAGCCTGTTGATGCACCTGCTGATCCTGAGCTGGCACCCGCTCCTGAGCCTTTGCCTGATTCTGATCCTATCCCATTTGGCATACCTGACATTGCACCACTTATACCGGACCCAGTTCCTGCACCCGCTGACCCTCCTATTATTGAGCCAGTCACTCCCCCACATGCACATGCACCTGTTGATGATGCTCCTTTTCACCCGATTGTGTCCGATGTTCACCGCACTGACCTGCCTATTACTTTCTTGCAGGACATACCCGCACCCCGTCCAGGGGAAGGCCCTTCTAGCCAGCAGCCTAGCGATGACCCACACGTGTCAGCAGCTTTTTCTCACATGCCTCAGTATACACCTACTGCTCATTTTACTTCTTCACCGCTAGATGAGCCACTCATATGGTTTCCATCGAACACCATGCCGACTTCTGATCCCTATCATCCCTCGCACTTCACTGGTTACACACGGGATGAGTTACTCTTGTCATTGCAGCTTCAGTATGAGAATGTGACAACTGTGTTCTATAATCGATGTACAATGTAAAGCAATGATGATTATTAATAAAACAATGTGCTTTGGTGTTATTATATGTGTTTTAGTGTTTTTATGTGTGTATTTGTGTTTGGTGTTTCAATTCGATTCGATTCCGATGTCAAGCTTTAAATCGCTTTCTGGAAGGTTATACGCGCACTGATGCGTAAATATAACCAGTTTAATGCAACGAACACTCCGGAATAGTGAAATAGGCTTAACATACCTTAAATAACCTCCACAAAACTTAGAAATAAGTTTTGGATGATTTGGTGTGTTGAAATCAAATTTGTTCGATCGCAGGGACTATTTGTGTCAAACTGCGAAACTATACCGATTTGTATAGTAACGAACATTCTGAAACTTGATCATAAGTTAAACATACCCTAAATATCCTTTACATAGATTAGAAATAGGCTTTGAGGGGTTCGGTATGCTAAAATAAACTTTATTGATCAATAGGGACTAAAAGCGTCAAAAAGTGTATAAGTTTGCATTTTCGCGCATATCTTACATTCTGAATATATCCGGACATCCAAAAACTTATGTAAGCATTAAAATATTTTATTTTAGTGTTTGGCATAATAAAAATCCATTCATCGCTTAATTTGGATCGTTTTTGCGTTCATTACGACTTCCATCCTAATTAAGCGAATAACGCGATCGTACGACCAAACGAACCGACATCCGGCATGTTTTTGAGCATGTTTCATGTCCACAATGTTTAGGCATCATTTTAGGGCCTTAAAGTTGGATTGACGGGCCTTAAATGGGTCACAATGAGCTCAAAACACATGTAGGGACTGAAACTGTCATATCAGAAACTTGTGTACAGATCAGGGAGTCCATGCGGGCCGTGTAAGCCCCCTAAGACTCTTACACGGACCGCGAGGATCCATCAGACCTGCACAGAATCTGTTCCAGCTGTTTCCAGCCATTTCCAACTGATTTTTCAACTTGAAAATGGTATTTTTGATACCATGGGCTCATTCTAGGGGCTCTAATGGTATTGTAAAACATGGGGCACACATGTACGGCCTAGATTGAAGCTCGTTTCCCGATAAACGATCCTAACGGTTCTAGATTTCCTATAAATAGCCCACCCCATTCACTTGCAAAACCCACATTGATCTGATTTTGGCCCTCTAAGTTGGAGTTTACACTTCATACCTGAGGGTAAATCGGATCAAAGCTTGCGGGGACCCTTTGTAAGTATTCCTTCGTTCTTTTCATTCGTTTTTATCGTAAAAGTCAAATTGTGTTTGACTTTCTGCATTAACCAGTTTATGGTCAACGCGAAGTTCTTTTGAACTTCATAACGTGAGCGTAATCACGATGGTTATAATCCCTAGTGACTATACCTACTGATTACCACGTTATCTAGGCTCAGTGACGAGTCGTAGTTTCGGCCAAAATGCGTTTTCTCGCGTATTTTGTAACTAAACTACTTCTAGGTATCAAAACCGTTTTTTATACCGAACCTGTTTTCTAACTTAACTAAACATGTTTTAGCATGTTTAGCTCGTCACTTTTTAGTTTAGTGCTTGTGTAGAGTCGTAAGTCAAGCGGACTAAACACCCGCTTAGACTTTCGAACACGACCTGTTTGGTCAATCATTAGGATCCGACCAAACATGTTTAGTGACCATAGTTGCATAGGGAATAACCTTCCGAGGTTATACCTTATGGTCACCTAGTTTAAGTAGTTGTATGATAGGTAGTTTATATGCCTTAGGTAAATTACCAAAATGCCCTTTTCATGCGTAATTGGTAATTAAGCATATGTAACCTAAACTTTTGTCACGTAACTGATTATGTAACATATTTAAACATGTTTTGGCATATAATACTTGTCATAGGACTAGTTAGACATCTCGAACGCGCATTTGCGCGCATGACGCGTTAAAGTAGCGTAAGGTACCTTAATGAGTCGCGATGGGTCGAAAGCACTTAGGTTAGGTTCCGATTTAGGATGTAGGCTTTGTTAAACCATATCACATGAGTTCCAACACTCATTTGGTTTACAAGACTTCATTCTATCCGATCTTCCATTTTAGGTGTCAATTAGTTATATTGTGATTCGATTACTAGGTGCTGCTTGATTTCTCTGGTTTACTTGAGTTTGTTGAAGTTCTTTTGATTGAGGATACTTTGCACTTCATGTGAGTACATAGTTCCCCTATTTTACTGTTTTCAATTGTTTTGGGGTGATTCATATGTACAAAATGATTTCAAGGTTTAAACGATGATTTCAAAAACGATTAAATTGGTTTATACTAGACTAATAACGATTTCAATAATGTGAACAAACTTGTTGGTTGTAGTTACATAACGAATGACATTCATTAATTTTGGCCGAACCGACCAGTATTAGGTTATGGTACCATAGGATCTGACAAATCCCGTTATCTTACTACACCCATGGTTATGTGTGGGGGTTGTGGGTAACGACTGAATCTGATGATAGTTAACTTACCCCTTGGTGGTTTGTTAATGCGAGAAGCGAGAAACGAGATAGTCAATCATGAAGGTTTGAATGCTATTAGCGAGACGACCATAAATAAGTTTACACAATTAAAACGAGGATGATTTAAACGACTTACACGAGTTAAGCGACTTGGAAACGATTTAAACGAGTTAACGATTTTGAAACGATTTGAACAAGTTAAACGAGTTGGGTATACGATTGGTTTTTGGTTAGTGTTTAGATAACGGGACGGGTGTAATGTGATGAAAGCATGGTGGATACGCCGCTGGTACTTCCTATATATAAGTGTTTTCATCATATTACATACCGTGGCGTTATTTAGTTCACTTGGGTAAACGATTTCGAAACGATGTCACACAACGATTTTTTTTAAAAGATATAAACCACACGAGTTTTATTAACAAGTTAATACGAGATGTTTTACAAATTGGTTTTCTAAAACAAATGTTTTTGGGTTAAGAATCATGGCTACGAGGTTTTATAAATTATAACCCACTTGATTTGAGTTGGTTAAATTATGTTGCAATACACTTTTCAAAACGAGGTTTGTATTTTGACTCTTGTAGTCTAATAAAGTACTGCAACATGTAAACAAAGCCATGATTCCGATACTCTCATAAAACCTATGTACTCGCCAGCATTTCTTTGCTGACTTTGTTTTTACATATGTTTCAGGTGATGTTGCCTGATGTTGATTGCTAGGATGCATAAGTCACATAGGATCTGGACGAGGCCTTAGTGACATAATAACACTGATAGTCGATATATAACTTGTTTGTTTCGTGTTAAAACAATGTAATTTACTTATCGAATAAATAAAACGAAACTCTTTTTGTATCCATGGTTGTGAAACGATAATTCTGCCATGACACTCCCCGACGTTTCCGCCACGGTTTGTTGTTTTACGTGGTCGGGGTGTGACAGAAGAGTTGGTATCGGAGCCAATGGTTATAGGGAATTAGGTTATTAGTAATGCTTTGACCTAGACTATAACTTCTTGAACCCTAATGCAAGTTTACTTGTGTTTAGATTTTTAAAACAAAACCGTCACCTATCCTTAGGTGATAACCACAATGAGAACACAATTTTCGATTCCGCCTTGAAAACCAATCATCTGTTCTAGGATGATTAATTACTAGGTTTTGAACCCTCTGTTATAAGGTTTTGAACCCTTTAAGTTTTCAAAATCTCGTCAAAGTTTGGGTCTAAATAGTGTGAACACGTGCAAACTGGAAGAGTGAGTGCCTGTACTCTGAGTTTTCTGTCTAAGGCTAGAGTGTTCGTACAAATCCACATAATCGGACCAGTCACTCTTACCTGGGAACTCTTGGGGTGAGTGTTCACTTATAGGCGAGCATGTCTTCACGATACGTTATTTTGACCTATTTACTTTGATTAGTCACTGCGCGTCGTTTGTTTGTTCGAGGTAACAAACAAATGATCGCCTTCCTTATGTTTTGCCGATATTTTCAATACCTCTTTTGTTTCTCCAATTTTCAACCTCACTCGTTTCTTCTGTTTCTTTGTTAGACAATGCCTCCTCGACGCGATGCTCGAACTTTTACTGCTAAAGAAGTCGCAGCCCTTGTCTCTCAGCAAATGGCTGCTGTACTTCCAGGCGTTGTGACCCAAATCCATGAGTTATACAACAACAACAATAATAACAACAATAACGCACTGTGTAATTTCAAGAATTTCAATTCTGCGAAGCCGCTTAAGTTTTATGGGTCACAAGGAGCAACTGCGCTCCTGCAGTGGTTCGAGAGTATCAAGAGCACATTCAGACATGTGCAGTGTCCGAATGTGCGTAAGGTGGAATTCGCATCAAGCGTGTTTGAGAAGCGAGCTCTTACTTGGTGGAACGGTGTTATGCGCGATAGGGGTGCCGAAGTGGCAATGGCACAAACATGGGAAGAGCTTCGAGCTCTCATGATGAAAGAGTTTTGTCCCCGTCATGAAATTCGAGCTTTGGAACGAGAGTTTGACGATTTAAAGCAAGATAGGGGTGAACACCGTGCGTATACGGATCGTTTTGAGGAACTCAGTCTGTTGTGTCCCACTATGGTTACCCCTCTGGAGAAAGCAATTGAGAGATATATCGATGGTTTACCCGATTCCATACAAGATATTGTGACCGGTGTTAATCCTACCACTGTACGTCACGCGATCGAGTTGTCTGCTACCCTGACTGAGTCTCAAGTCAGGAAGGGTAAACTCACCCGCAAGGGTGATAAAAAGAAGTCGACTGATTCTGACAAGGAAAAGGGTAAGGGTAAGAAAGGCAAGTCGTCGAAGAAGTCGAGAAAGCGAAAGGGTGCTCAGAATTTTGCTGTTACAGCACAGATTGCTCAGAACCCACCGGCTCAACCGCCTGCGAAGAAGGTGTATGCTGGTACCGCACCTCATTGTGCTCGCTGCAACGGTCATCATGTTGCATAACAAGCTTGCAAGTAATGCACAACGTGTGGTAAACTTGGGCATTTGGCCAATATATGTCGTCTGGGACAGAATCAGGTTGCCCAGGTTTAAGCTCCGGTTCAGGGGAATGCTGCGAGATTCCCACCGGGTTCATGTTTTAATTGTGGAGAGTTTGGACACTTCCGCAACAATTGTCCGAGGCTGGTGAATGCCAATGCGAATTCGAACGTGAATGTCAACGCAAATGCGAATCCAGCTCGTGGACGAGCATACAATTTGAATGCAAACGAAGCGAGGGCTGACAACGAGGTGGTTAATGGTACGTTTCCTGTTAACAATCGACCTGCGTCTATTCTTTTTTATTCTGGTGCCGATAGAAGTTTTGTTTCATTGTCATTTGAACCTTTGCTTGCGATACCTAGAACTAAACTGAGGAAACCCTTATCTGTCGAAATTGCTACTGGTAAACCTCTTGTTCTCGATTCTGTTATTCATGATTGTCAGTTGAACCTTGATAACCATCTTTTTCCTATTGACCTCACACCGATGCAACTTGGGAGTTTTGATATTATCGTGGGGATGGATTGGTTAACCAAACATCATGCTGAGGTGGTTTGTTTCGATAAGATTGTTCGTATTCCTTTGTCTTCTGGCGATGTTCTGGAAGTTCGTGGCGAGAAACCTTCAGGTGGATTGAAGCTTATGTCGTGTATGGAAGCCCAAAGGTATTTACGAAAAAGATATGTTGCTTTTCTAGCACATGTCACCGAGGAGAAAAGCAAGAGTAAGAGTATCCAGGATATTCCGATTGTTCGGGATTATCCAGAGGTGTTTCCTGATGAACTGCCTGGTTTGCCTCCAGTTCGTCAAGTCGAATTTCATATTGACCTTGTACCCAATGCCAACCCGATTGCGAAAGCACCTTATCGTCTTGCACCATCTGAGATGCAAGAGTTATCGAAACAACTTCAAGAGTTATCTGATAAAGGATTCATCCGTCCAAGCTTTTCGCCTTGGGGAGCTCCTGTCCTCTTCGTGAAAAAGAAAGATGGATCGTTTCGAATGTGTATCGATTATCGTGAGCTTAACAAGCTTACCATCAAGAATCGATATCCCCTACCTCGAATTGATGATCTCTTTGATCAGCTGCAAGGTGCTACCTGTTTTTCCAAGATCGATCTGCGTTCTTGGTATCATCAATTTCGTGTTCTCAAAGAAGATATTCCCAAAACTGCATTCCGCATGAGATATGGCCATTACGAGTTCACTGTCATGCTATTTGGTTTGACAAATGCTCCAACCATTTTCATGGACTTAATGAATAGGGTCTGTAAACCTTATTTAGACAAGTTCATTATTGTGTTCATCGAAAATATTCTTATTTATTCGAAGTCTCGAGCCGAGCACGAGCAACACCTTCGCTTAACATTGGAACTCCTGAAGAAGGAACAACTTTTTGCTAAATTCTCCAAGTGTGAATTCTGGCTTGAAGAAGTTCAATTCTTGGGTCATATAGTCAATGAGCAAGGTATTCACGTGGATCCATCCAAGATTGCTGCTATTAAGGACTAGAATACACCGACGACACCTACAGAAATTCGATCTTTTCTTGGTCTTGCTGGTTATTATCGACGTTTCATTTCAAATTTCTCGAAGATTGCGGTTCCACTCACTGCTTTGACTCAGAAGAATAAGCCTTTTGAGTGGGGACCTAAGCAAGAAGAAGCATTTCAAACGCTGAAGCAGAAGTTGTGTGATGCTCCCGTTCTATCTCTTCCCGATGGAAACGACGATTTCGTTGTCTATTGTGATGCGTCCAACTTAGGCCTTGGTTGCGTTCTCATGCAACGAGGTAAAGTTATAGCATATGCATCTAGATAATTGAAAGTTCATGAAAAGAACTACACAACTCATGATCTTGAGTTGGGGGCTGTGGTTTTCGCGCTTAAAATCTGGAGACACTACCTCTATGGCACGAAGTATGTGGTTTTCACAGACCACAAGAGTCTTCAGCATATTCTTAATCAGAAGGAGCTGAACATGAGGTAACGACGTTGGGTTGAGCTCTTAAGTGATTACGATTGCGAGATTCGCTACCATCCTGGTAAGGCGAATGTCGTAGCCGATGCGCTTAGTCGAAAGGAGCGAGTCAAGATTCATTCTGTTCAAACTCTATCTGATCTGCAGACTCGTGTTCTTCAAGCTCAGCAATTTTATGTTTCACAAAATTTGATAGGTAAGGAATTACCACGTCAACTTGAGCTTAAACTCGAAGCAAAGGACGATGGTTTGCTGTATTTCAAGGATCGATTGTGGATTCCGAAACAAGACGATCTTCGCACTTTGGTAATGGACGAATCTCACAAGTCTCGATATTCTATCCATCCTGGTGCTGATAAAATGTACGAGGATCTTCGTACTCAGTATTGGTGGCCTGGTATGGAAAAGTATGTTGCCTTGTATGTATCGAAATGCCTAACTTGTCTCAAAGTCAAGGCTGGACATCAACGACCTTCTGGCTTGCTTGTACAACCAGAGATACCGGTTTGGAAGTGGGAGAACATTGCGATGGATCTCATCACTAAATTACCTCGTACATCTAAAGGTCACGATGCGATTTGGGTTGTTATCGACCGATTAACGAAATCAGCTCATTTCATTCCGATTCGCGAGGATCTATCTGCTGATGACTTGCAAAGATTTATGTTGATGAGATTGTATCACGACATGGTGTTCCCTTGGATATCATTTCTGATCGTGATGCTCGATTTTCATCTCATTTTTGGTAGACCATGCAATCTGCTATGGGAACCCAACTAAATCTAAGCACTGCTTATCATCCCCAAATAGATGGTCAATCTGAGAGAACGATTCAAACTTTGGAGGATATGCTTAGACCATGCGTGATAGACTTTGGTGGTAATTGGGATTCTCATCTGCCACTGATCGAGTTTTCTTACAACAATAGTTATCATGCTAGTATTAATATGGCACCATTCGAAGCTCTCTACGGTCGAAAATGTCGTTCACCTGTCTGTTGGAATGAAATCGGTGAAGCTCAGCTTACTGGACCTGAGCTCATTCTAGAAACAACAGACAAAATCAAGAAAATCCGCGATATTCTTGTGACAGCTCGGAGCCGTCAAAAGAGTTATGCGGATATGCGACGCAAGCCCTTAGAATTTCAAGTCGGAGACCGTGTCCTACTCAAGGTTTCACCTTGGAAGGGAGTCGTGAGATTTGGAAAGAAAGGAAAACTTGCACCTCGATATGTGGGACCATTTAAGTTTGTGGAAAGAATTGGGAAGGTTGCCTATCGACTAGAGCTACCTCCAGAGCTTGGGAATATTCATCCGACTTTTCACATGTCTAATTTGCAAAAGTGTTTAGCTGACGCTGATCTTCACATTCCTCTCGACGAGATCTGAATCGACGAAACGATGCACTTTGTCGAGAAACCCGTGGAGATAGTGGACCGTGCTTTCAAACAGTTGAAGAACAAAAGGATTCGATTGGTAAAAGTTTGCTGGGATTCCAAACGTGGCCCAGAGTTTACTTGGGAACGTGAGGACCAGATGAAGGTGAAATATCCGTATTTGTTTTCACAAGTTCCCTCTAAATAAAATTTCGGGACGAAATTTCCTAAAGTAGGGGAGACTGTGACAACTATGTTCTATAATCGATGTACAATGTAAAACAATGATGATTATTAATAAAACAATGTGCTTTGGTGTTATTATATGTTTTTTGGTGTTTTTATGTGTGTATTTGTGTTTGGTGATTTTTCAATTCGATTCGATTCCGATTTCAAGCTTTAAATCGCTTTCTGGAAGGTTATACGTGCACTGATGCGTAAATATAACCAGTTTAATGCAACTAACACTCCGGAATAGTGAAATAGGCTTAACATACCTTAAATAACCTCCACATAACTTAGAAATAAGTTTTGGATGGTTTGGTGTGTTGAAATCAAGTTTGTTCGATCGCAGGGACTATTTATGTCAAACTGCGAAACTATACCGATTTGTATAGTAACGAACATTCCGGAACTTGATCATAAGTTAAACATACCCTAAATATACTTTACATAGCTTAGAAATAGGCTTTGAGGGGTTCGGTATGCTAAAATAAACTTTATTGATAAATAGGGACTAAAAGCGTCAAAAAGTGCATAAGTTTGCATTTTCGCGCATATCTTACGTTCTGAATATATCCGGACATCCAAAATTTATGTAAGCATTAAAATATTTTATTTTAGTGTTTCGCATAATAAAAATTCATTCGTCTCTTAATTTGGATCGTTTTTGCGTTCGTTATGACTTCCGTCATAATTAAGCGAATAACGCGATCGTACGACCAAACGAACCGACATCCGGCATGTTTTTGAGCATGTTTCATGTCCACAATGTTTAGGAATCATTTTAGCTCCTTAAATTTGGCTTGACGGGCCTTAAATGGGTCAAAATGAGTTCAAAACACATGCAGGGACTGAAACTGTCATATCAGAAACTTGTGTGCAGATAAGGGAGTCCAGGCGGGCCGCGTAAGCCCCCTAAGACTCTTACGCGGGCCGTGAGGATCCATCAGACCTGCACAGAATCTGTTCCAGCTGTTTCCAGCCATTTCCAACTGATTTTTCAACTTGCAAATGGTATTTTTGAAACCATGGGCTCATTCTAGGGGCTCTAATGGTATTGGAAAACATGGGGCACACATGCACGGCCTAGATCGAAGCTCGTTTCCCGATAAACGATCCTAACGGTTCTAGATTTCCTATAAATAGCCCACCCCATTCACTTTCAAAACCCACATTGATCTGATTTTGGCCCTCTAAGTTAGAGTTTACACTTCATACCTGAGGGTAAATCGGATCAAAGCTTGCGGGGACCCTTTGTAAGTATGCCTTCGTTCTTTTCATTCGTTTTTATCGTAAAAGTCAAACTGCGTTTGACTTTCTGCATTAACCAGTTTATGGTCAATGCGAAGTTCGTTTGAACATCATAACGTGAGCGTAATCACGATGGTTATAGTCCCTAGTGACTATACCTACTGATTACCACGTTATCTAGGCTCAGTGACGAGTCGTATTTCAGGCAAAATGCGTTTTCTCGCGTATTTTGTAACCAAACTACTTCTAGGTATCAAAACCATTTGTTTTGATACCGAACCTGTTTTCTAACTTAACTAAACATGTTTTAGCATGTTTAGCTCGTCACTTTTTAGTTTAGTGCTTGTGTAGAGTCGTAAGTCAAGCGGACTAAACACCCGCTTAGACTTTCGAACACGACCCGTTTGGTCGCTCACTAGGATCCGACCAAACATGTTTAGTGACCATAGTTGCATAGGGAATAACCTTCCGAGGTTATACCTTATGGTCACCTAGTTTAAGTAGTTGTATGATAGGTAGTTTATATGTCTTAGGTAAATTACCAAAATGCCATTTTCATGCGTAATTGGTAATTAAGCATATGTAACCTAAACTTTTTTCACGTAACTGATTATGTAACATATTTAAACATGTTTTGGCATAAAATACTTTTCATAGGACTAGTTAAACCTCTCGAACGCTCATTTGCGCGCACGACGCGTTAAAGTAGCGTAAGCTACCTTAGTGAGTCGCGATGGGTCGAAAGCACTTAGGTTAGGTTCCGATTTAGGATGTAGGCTTTGTTAAACCATATCACATGAGTTCCAACACTCATTTGGTTTACAAGACTTCATTCTATCCGATCTTCCGTTTTAGGTGTCAATTAGTTATATAGTGATTCGATTACTAGGTGCTGCTTGATTTCTCTGGTTTACTTGAGTTTGTTGAAGTTCTTTTGATTGAGGATACTTTGCACTTCATGTGAGTACATAGTTCCCCTATTTTATTGTTTTCAATTGTTTTGGGGTGATTCATATGTACAAAATGATTTCAAGGTTTAAACGATGATTTCAAAAATGATTAAAATGGTTTATACTAAACTAATAACGATTTCAATAATGTGAACAAACTTGTTGGTTGTAGTTACATAACGAATGACATTCATTAATTTTGGCCGAACTGACCAGTATTAGGTTATGGTACCATAGGATCTGACAAATCCTGTTATCTTACTACACCCATGGTTATGTGTGGGGGTTGTGGGTAACGACTGAATCCGATGATAGTTAACTTACCCCTTGGTGGTTTGTTAATGCGAGAAGCGAGAAACGAGATAGTCGAGTCACGAAGGTTTGAATGTTATTAGCGAGATGACCATAAATAAGTTTACACAATTAAAACTAGGATGATTTAAACGACTTACACGAGTTAAGCGATTTGGAAACGATTTAAACGAGTTAACGATTTTGAAACGATTTGAACAAGTTAAACGAGTTGGGTAAACGATTGGTTTTTGGTTAGTGTTTAGATAACGGGACGGGTGTAATGTGATGAAAGCATGGTGGATACGCCGCTGGTACTTCCTATATATAAGTGTTTTCATCATATTACATACCGTGGCGTTATTTAGTTCACTTGGATAAACGATTTCGAAACGATGTCACACAACGATTTTTTAAAAGATATAAACCACACGAGTTTTATTAACGAGTTAATACGAGATGTTTTACAAATTGGTTTTCTAAAACAAATGTTTTTGGGTTAAGAATCATGGCTACGAGGTTTTATAAATTATAACCCACTTGATTTGAGTTGGTTAAATTATGTTGCAATACACTTTTCAAAACGAGGTTTGTATTTTGACTCTTGTAGTCTAATAAAGTACTGCAACATGTAAACGAAGCCATGATTCCGATACTCTCATAAAACCTATGTACTCGCCAGCATTTCTTTGCTTACTTTTTTTTTACATATGTTTCAGGTGATGTTGCCTGATGTTGATTGCTAGGATGCATGAGTCACATAGGATCTGGACGAAGCCTTAGTGACATAATAACAATGATAGTTGATATATAACTTGTTTGTTTCGTGTTAAAACAATGTAATTTACTTATCGAATAAATAAAACGAAACTCTTTTTGTATCCATGGTTGTGAAACGATAATTATGCCACGACACTCCCCGACGTTTCCGCCACGGTTTGTTGTTTTACGTGGTCGGGGTGTGACAGAGATCCTGTGTCGTAGAGTTATGGAGCTTGAGAGGATTCCACGTCCTCCACCTTGTTCATGTCCGTCACCTTTTACGACTCCACCTGCTCCTCTTTTACCTTATCCAGATTTTGATGTTTGATTTCTCACCATGGAGCAGCAGATCAGTTATCTGTTGCGTCACGTTTATGATCTTGAGGAGGAGCTAGCGCATGTGCGCAGCTTGCTTTTCTTTCCTCCACCTCCTCCTCCACCACCATCAGCATAGCCGGTTTTTGCTTTTATGTAGGTAGCTGACTTTTGATGAGAGCACCGCTATTGAGCCTAGCTTGTGAAGCCTTTTGGAGACCACTTTTGATTGTATGACTGTTGTAGACTGATAGACATTTTGGACAAGGGTCGTGTGACCCTGTAGTCCCTTTTGATGCGATACATTTGTAGAACATGTAACTGTATTTGTGGTCGATGATTAATGAAAGCTCAATCGTAATGTTCTCATTAAATACGTTGTTAATTTACTTGCTTATGCTATGATTGCATGCTTACTTGTTATGACAAACACTATTATACACATACTACTTACTATATGCATAAGACCTAACCTATGCAATCTTCTTTATAGAAGATGCCTCCACGAAGAAACAATCAGTTGCCCACAACAGAGGCAGAACTGCAAGAACGGATTTCACAAGCAATCGCACAACATGAGGCCTTGCGCTCTGAACACAACGGAGGTACCTCAGGAAATAACCCACCTCACGGTAATGTTTAAGTCACTTAAGACACATTATGATACGTTTGGACATTCCATGTGCGTTTGCTAATGCTTTCTGTGAATGATGTTGCTTGTACAGGCAGTACTTACAAGCAGTTCCTAGACTGCAAGCCTCTGAACTTTGACGGCACTAGAGGTGCTGTAGCTTATGTTAGATAGGCTGAGAAAACAGATTTTGTGCTGCGGATGAGCAAGTGTGCGCCAGAGCACCAGGTCACCTACATTTCTGGACTTTTTCTAGACGGGGCTCTATCATGGTGGAACCTCCAGGTTCAGACTCTGGGAGAAGAGGCTGCGTATGCTATGACTTGGGATGAGATGAAAGAACTGATGCGCAAGAAGTACTGTTCACGGGCTGAGATTCAGAAGTTGGAAACCGAGTTTTGGAATCTTAAAATGGATGGACCTAAGATTGCTGAATACGTGCAAAGATTTCATGACTTATCTCGCGTTGTTCCCTACATGGTCGAACCAGAGTTCAAGCGAATTGAGCGTTTCATCTGGGGATTGGCACCCCAAATTATGAGCATGGTGACGATATCAAAGCCTCCAACAATCACTGAGGCCATTGATCTGAGTGTGGAACTGACTGAAGAAGCGGTTAGGCTGAACAAGTTCTCAATCTCTGATGGAAAGAAAAAGGAGACTCATGTTGAGTCGTCAGGCGAGAACAAAAGGAAGTTCTCCAACTTCAAGAAGAGTACTCAAGGAAACAACACCGGTAGCAACAAGAAAAAAGATGCGAACCCACCAGCCGAGGTCAGGACTAGTGTGGCAAGTGCGGAAAGCAAGGGGAAAGGATACATGGGCACCTTGCCTAAGTGTGATGTATGCCAGTTCCATCTTGCCGGCCCATGTAGGTATAGGAAGTGTGAAGCTTGTGGGAAGAATGGTCATTCGAAGGAGTCATGCTGGGCCGGCACTGGTCATGGAAATGGTGGCCAGAGAGGTAATGGGAATGGTAGTGGCAACAGTAACCATGGTGGAAGCGGCAATGGGAATCATACTGGAAATCGTAACCAGGGAGGTTATGGTAATCGTGGTGGTACTGGAAACCAAGCCGGAAATAGGAACCGCAACCAAAACAACAGTCAGGGTGGTACTGGAAACAAACAAGGTTGCTTTAACTGTGGTGATGTTGGGCACTTCAAGATAGATTGCCCAAAGAATAACCAAGCCCAAGGAAGAGTCTTTAACATTGGGGCTAGGGAAGCTCATCAAGATCCGAATGTAGTCAGGAGTACGTTCCCTATCAACCAACACTTTGCATCTGTACTATTTGATACTGGTGCCGATTATAGCTTTGTATCCCTAGAATTTAAGAAAATACTTGGGTTAGTAGCTAGTAAGCTAGATATTCCGTACTCGATAGAGCTAGCTAATGGAAAGCTAGTAGAGGCAAACGAAGCGATTAGAGGCTGTGTAATAGAACTCGGAGAGCATGAGTTTACGCTGGATCTTCTGCCAGTCGAGCTGGGAAGCTTTGATGTGGTAGTTGGGATGGATTGGTTGTCGAGCAACCGAGCTGAGATCGTATGCCACGAGAAGATCATTCGCATTCCGATGGCGAATGGAGAAACGATTGTAGTGCATGGAGAGAAGCATGATACGCCTCTAAGGATTATCAGTTGTTTGAAGGCCCAAAAATGTTTGCAGAAAGGATGTGTTGCCTTCTTGGCGCACGTTGTGGATAAAGAAGCCGATGAGCCGAAGCTGGAAGATATCCCAGTTGTAAGGGAATATCCTTAAGTCTTTCCCAAAGACTTGCCAGGATTGCCGCCTCAACGACAAGTTGAATTTCATATTGACTTGGTTCCAGGCGCCGCGCCTGTAGCCAAGGCACCTTATCGACTTGCGCCTTCCTAGATGCAAGAGTTGTCGACGTAACTCCAAGAGCTTTTGGACAAAGGATTTATTAGACCAAGCTTCTCGCCTTGGGGAGCTCCAGTACTATTTGTCAAGAAGAAGGACGGTAGTTTTCGTATGTGCATTGACTACCGCGAGCTAAACAAGTTAACCATCAAGAATCGGTATCCTTTACTGAGGATTGATGATCTCTTCGATCAACTTCAAGGTTCGAGTTACTACTCCAAGATCGATCTTCGATCAGGCTATCACCAGCTGCGAATTCAAGAAGAGAGTATACCGAAGACTGCCTTCAGGACTCGTTATAGATATTATGAGTTTTTGGTAATGTCGTTTGGGTTGACAAACGCGCCGGCAGTATTTATAGATTTGATGAACAGAGTCTGCAAGCCATATCTCGATAAATTCGTGATTGTGTTTATCGACGATATTTTGATCTATTCAAGGACGAAGGAAGAGCATGAGCAACACCTTAGAGCCATTTTAGAGCTGCTCAAAAAGGAAAAGCTATACACAAAGTTCTCAAAGTGTGAGTTCTAGTTGTGTGAGGTACAATTCCTCAGTCATGTAGTAAATAAGGATGGAATCCATGTGGATCCCACCAAGATCGAGGCGATTAAGAATTGGGAAACTCCGAAGACGCCAACCTAGATTCGACAGTTCTTGGGTTTGGCAGAGTATTATCGCAGGTTCATTGAGGATTTTTCTAAAATCGCTCAACCGCTGACCTCCCTTACTCAAAAGGATAAGAAATACGAATGGGGAGATAAACAAGAGGAAGCTTTTCAGTTGCTGAAGAACAAGCTTTGCGATGCACCTATTTTATCCCTACCCGAAGGTACCGATGACTTCGTGGTATACTGTGACGCTTCGCGCCAGGGATTAGGCTGTGTGCTGATGCAGCGACAGAAGGTTATCGCTTATGCTTCGCGCCAGCTAAAGGTTCATGAGAAAAACTACACCACACAAGACTTGGAATTAGGTGCAGTGGTGTTTGCATTGAAGATTTGGCGACATTATTTGTATGGCACCCGATGCACGATCGTTACTGATCATAAGAGCCTCCAGCACATATTCGACCAGAAAGAGCTTAATATGAGACAGAGACGATGGGTTGAGTTATTAAACGATTATGATTGTGAAATCAAATATCACCCAGGAAAGGCGAATGTGGTGGCAGACGCCTTGAGTCGAAAAGAGAGGATTAAGCTCATAAGGGTTCGGGCTTTGGAGATGATTATACAGACAGACCTCTCGTTGCGCATTCGTGCTGCGCAGAGAGAAGCTCTTAAGAAGGAGAATATTAAGGATGAATATCTCCGTGGGATGGAGAACCAGTTGGTACCCAATGAGGAAGGAACTTTATGTTTCATGAAGCGAATTTGGGTTCCCCTCTTTGGTGGTCTTAGAAATGTTATTTTTGATGAGGCTCATAAATCCAGGTACTCAATTCACCCAGGATCGGATAAGATGTACCAAGATTTGAAAGATTTCTATTGGTGGCCAAGACTGAAAGGTGATGTTGCGACTTACGTTGGAAAGTGCTTAACTTGGGCCAAAGTAAAGGCTGAGTATCAGAAGCCTTCAGGTCTCCTGCAGCAACCTGAGATACCCATGTGGAAGTGGGAGCAAATCTCAATGGACTTCATAACAAAGCTGCCAAAGACACCCAGAGGTCATGATACGATTTGGGTAATCATAGATCGTCTGACAAAATATGTGCACTTTCTGCCGATCAGGGAAAAGGTTAACACAGGTAAGCTAGTTGAGCTGTACCTAAGGGAGATAGTTGCACGTCATGGAGTGCCTATCTCGATTATTTCTAACAGAGACGGAAGATTTGTGTCAAGGATTTGGCAATCTTTCCAGGAAGCATTTGGTTCTCAGTTGAATCTGAGTACGGCATTTCACCCACAGACAGACGGCCAAAGTGAGAGAACGATTCAAACACTTGAAGACATGTTACGAGCTTGTGTGATGGACTTGGGTGGCAGTTGGGACACTCACCTGCCTTTGGTTGAGTTCTCCTATAATAACAACTACCATACAAGCATTCAAGCTGAACCATTTGAAGCTCTCTACGGACTAAAGTGCCGATCGCCGTTATGCTGGGCAGATGCAGGCGATAGACAACTTGTTGGTCCCGAAATGGTCCAAGAAACGACAGATAAGATAATGCAGATCCGAGAGCGCATTAAGGAGACTAGTGACCGACAAAAGAGCTATGCGGACCAAAGAAGAAAACCTTTGGAGTTTGAAGTGGGATATATGGTTTTATTGAAAGTCTCACCTTGGAAACGTGTGGCACGCTTTGGGAAGCGTGGAAAGTTAAACCCACGATTCATTGGACCGTTTAAAATCCTGGAGAGGATTGGTCCTGTAGCATACAAGTTGGAACTACCTGCGGAACTTAATGGTGTTCATGATACATTTCATGTATCCAACCTTAAGAAAAGTCCAACACAGGAAACGGTGGTTATTCCTGCCGACGAAGTTCACATTGACGACACACTCCACTTCACCGAAGAACCTGTTGAGGTTACTGACTGGAAAGTTAACAAAACTCGAAGGAGTAGTGTTAAACTTGTTAAGGTTTGATGGAACGCACGTCACAGCCCATAGTTTACTTAGGAGCATGATGACCGCATGAAAGCTAAGTACCCGCATTTATTCCCTAACACCCCTGCAGCTAGTAGTAAAGCTTAAAATTTCGGGATGAAATTTTGTTAACAGGGGGAGAATGTGACAACTGTCAAAAATTCAGGTATCCGTACAATTAATTAACCATGATTAGTGCTTAATGACTGTGCTGAATTACAATTAACTGCTTTCTGATTACTGCATTATATTTACATGTGCATCACATACTGCATAATGTCATATCATTATTGCATGCAAACATATTGACATAAATGATGCACAAAGCACAGTTAGCACAGTAAACGGATAAATCAGCAAATGCTGACAGAACTCAGCACATAGACAGACAGTGTTTTGAGACCCAGTATGGGCCAGAAACTAAGTACTACACTAGTATAGAGTGTAGGAAAGTAAGGATCACAAAACTGCTTTTCTAGGTGATAGTTTAAATGCCGGAAAGTGCCTAAAACTCACCCAAAGTGCTGAATTCAGCAAAATTCAGCATAAATCAGCATTTTAACATACTTATATTATGCAGAAATATGGTAAAATGGTCCTGAATGCTTTCCTAAGTGTCGGGAATTAAAAGTGTCACAAAAGGGTACATAAAGAACACTAAACTGCAAAGTTTAGCACTTTAATGAACCAGTATCTAACCGAACAACCGGACACTACCTGAAATACCAAATTTACACTAGAAGCACTGTTTCAACATTTCCAAGCTAGTTATGATCCCCGAACATCATAACACCTCCTAAAAATATCTAATAACTGAAACACGTAACCGATACTTGAATTTCAACTAGATTGTAACTAAACAAGTTTAACCTATGCTAGACCCCCCCCCCCTCCCACCTATCTTACGGCCCAACAAGGGTCCTACCAAGGGGATTTGTTTTCAGTATTTAATTGGATTTGTATAACCTTTACTAAACATTGTATCCAAGATTTAATATGTTAGCATGGATTATAAGAAGGCACATTATGATCATAAGCTCATTATCTCACACACACTAACACACACTTGATCTTCTTCTTCTCCCCTTGGGAGCTCTCGGCCAAACACCCACACTTACACCACCACCTTCATTCATCCATTCTCATCTAAACCAAGCATATACAAGGGTGTTAAAGTTCATACAAGGAAGCTTGGTGTCTTTGGATCTTGAAGGACCTCTCTTGTTAGCTTTTACCCACTTCATTTCTACACTTGAATCATCCCTAGCCTTGAGCTAGTGGTAAGATCTTTGTACACTCCATTTTACTTCTATTTTAGTAGGTTAAAAGATGTTACAAGTAACTAATCTTGAGGAACACTAAAGATCATGAGAAGTAAATATGAACATAAGCTTAAAATGTGAAGTAATCTTGATGAATATGAATTGTTATGCTTGTTGATCATTGATTATTTGTAGAAATGATGTTGATCATCATATGATCTTGCTAGATCATGATTGAAAACATAATCTAGCAAGATGTGAGAATAGAAATTGTTGTAGGATGATGGATCATCCACATATAAAGCATGAACTTGAAAGAAACATAATGTTTTCTTGTAAAGTAATGATCAAAGTATATTGTTAATCTTGTAGATCTAAATATTTAATGGATTATTCTAAAGAAACCAAGTTAAAATATAAGTTTTGTTAAAACTTGGTTCTTACATAAACAAACACTATTTTTGGTGGTTAAACAAGTGTAGAAACACTTGTGTAACAAGAAAATTTCATAAAGAAACATTTTTATAAAACATGATTACAAATTGTAAACATCTAAATCCTTCAAGAATGATATTTTTAAATAAACAACCACACTTTAAAGGGTAACTAAACTTACTAAACACACTACCAAGTTACTACAAATTTTCACAAACTTTCAAGTTCATGAAGTGGTAGATTAAGCATGATTTTGGCAAAATTGGTAAGAGTAAGTTGTTTAGAGTTGATTGTAACTTGATTGTGATGATTTTTACAAAAGAAAATGATATGCTTGAAAGCATGGAAACCTCCATTTTTTAGGGGAAACTATGGCAAAATTTTCTAAAAATATAAACACTTAGAGAAATATTTTTAAACAAATACTTACAAGTGTATTTTAAACCCTAAATTGTTACATAAACTTTGCCATAAATTTTGGTTACAAAAATACAAATATTGGAGGTTGGTTTTTATAAATAAAGGTGACTAAATATGTATTTAGAAAATATATATATGGAAGACACATATGTGTGATTATTTGTATACTTTGTGTATTAGTTATATTATTTTAATGCTTGAAATAATATAACTCACAAAAACACCAAGAATTACAATCCAAAATATTACCAAAATCCCAAAGAATAAGTATACAAGTTACACACAAAATATTGGCGAAACCGAACAAGAAATGTAACTTACAAAATATTCCGGAATTTGTTCACAAAGTATATATTGGTAAATAATATTTTGAATACCAAGGAAACAAAAGTATGATTTTTACAATTTCTACAAAAATATATCATATTTTTGACAAGGAAAAATATATTATATTTTTGGCAAGTATGAAATGTATATTTTTCTTGAAATTCTTAGAAGATATATTATTTTTAAGAAATATATATTTTCTTACACAAACATGAAATACAATACTTTTGGGAGAAATATATATTTTCTCAAATAAATATGAAATATATCATTTTTGGAAAAATGAGCTTATATATATATATTTTCCAAGTGGACTTGAAAATATATTAACTTTTGGAACTTATGAGAGAATACAAATATTTTTGCCAAAGAAAAATTATAAATAATTTTTCTAAGTAATATTCCTTAAAATATATATTTTGGAAATATATATTGGATATTTATTAAAGATAATATTCCGGAATAATTAATTAAGTATGAGGATACTTAATAAATACAATAAGGATACGTATTCTCGTATGTATAAATACACACCGGAATACGACCCCAAAATATGGCAAAAATACGCAAGTATAAGACACCTCCATCCTTGGGAAGGAAATACAAGTGTAAATACTTGGGAAGTATTACTACAATGATATTGTTAAACATATATTCCAAAATTTGTAAATATAATTTAAGTTAAAATATTAATTATTTTAACAAATAATTATATAACTTGGAATAATATCAAAGAAACGTAACTCAAGGACATTAATACTAAGTCAAGGCACGGCCCGCTCGTCTAATAGACATTAGTACGTTGTAGGTAGTCGTGTTCACCGGAGAAGCTCGAGTTACGATTGTTGAAGACGTAAGACTGTGAGTTTCGTGTTCCCCCTTTTCTTTAACTATTTTCTGTTTTATACACTTCGGGGGTGAAGTACATGTTACAACTGTTTACAAACATTATTAATTGGTATGGTTAGCTAAGGAAGGGTATACCTAGATCATGTGAGTGGTGGGTATAACGCTTAAGGCCATTGAAGCGGATTGGTGTGTATATGGATTTAAGTATATTTTAAGCCCTTTTTACACGTTAGTCAAGTTTTAAATTTATAAAACACGATATTTTACTAGTTATTAAAGTCATTAATACATAACCAAGTAAAAAGTGCGAAAAGATTAAAAATAAAAAGTATTACACTAGACACTTGTCTTCACCAAGTGATGTAAGAGACTTAGGCAAACATGGCCTTTGATTGTCAAGAACTCTTACGATCAATCTTGGATCCCGAGACGACTCACACACTCTATGATGGACAATGGATGATGGTGGTGGATGATGGTGTTGTGATGGTGGTGGGTGAAGTGTGAGAGAGGTGGTGTGCCAAGGGATGGTTTGCAAATGAGCCAAGCACCCCTATTTATAGGTTGAACAGTAGCTCGGGCACGGCCCCGTGTCCATCATCTTCTCTTTCTTCATTAATTGCAGTTTGTCTGCATTAGTTGACCACGCCCCCGTGTCCGTTGGGCACGCCCCCGTGTGCAGAAGCATATATGTACTATCAAGATTTCCTCAGATTCTGCGAATCTTTGAGTTGACCACGGCCCCGTGTCCGCTGGGCACGCCCCCATGGTGGGTGATAGAAGCTTCTACAACTGTCTTTTATGCTGGCACTTGGGCACGCCCCCGTGTTCACTGAGCTCGGGGCGTGTTCAGTCTTCTGTTTTCTTGATTTTGCCTGGGAAGATGCTGTCGGAGGGTCGGGCATGCCACGTTTGTCCCTTTCTTGTATTTATGTTAGATTTTGTTGCCTTTTTGCTTCTTTTATTAATTTGAGCTCATTTAATCCTGAAAATACAAAAGGAAGACAAAAACACACTTTTTCCAACATTAGTACTAAAAAAGGGTTAGTTTTATGCCACAATTGATGTAATTTATATGTTGCATTTTGTGCACATCACCATCAATCCTCGTTGTAGGACCGAGGGACATGAGTGATAGATCTATTTGGGTGTAGCGAGCCCCGCCCATGTTGGACCGGGGTTGGCCCATGGGTAGACTATGTCTTACAGCCGGAGGCCCGGTGCAAATTTGCTAGGTTTGAGCTTTCCTGCATCACGTCACACATATCACTGGCCTTGCAAACCATTGGTGATATGTTTTTCCTTGTTGCTTTCATACCGGGATTTATAAACTTACGTACGTACTTATAGTGATTTCAAAGGTTTATTCATACACACAAACAAACACACGAACTCGCTCAACTTTTGTTGATGTTTTCAAAATACATGTATTTCAGGGAATTAGTCAGTGGATCTGGCGGGCGTTGGAAGTTTCTTGCTGCGTTAGGAATAAAGATGTCATCCATGGTCTTTGGGTTTGGTCAGAGTGTCTTATTCCTGGACGAGACACGTCTTCCAAACCTTGGTTTTAATTAATGTCATTTGTCGAGTCTTGTGAACTTTCAAACAAGTTGCGTGGTTGTACTCGTATTTGAATCTCTATGTTTTAAGACAATGTTGTCATGATTTTAAACTTATTATATGGATGAACATCTATGATTTTATCATATAGTTGTGGTTATGATTGAATGCAATGGTATTAAGAAAGTCACACCATAATCACGCTTCCGCAAAAGTCAGGGTGTGACACCATCTTAAGTGTTTAACCCATGGTTCTAGTGTTCTCCAAGTGCCAACATAATCCAATTAAATATTAAAACAAATCAAGGTGTGGGACCCTTTGGGGCCGTAAATAGTGGGGGGGGGGTAGTAGACTAGGTTAAACTAAGTTGGTTAGTTTAAGGTAAAAATGTAAGTATCTAGTTAGTTATATTAGTTACTAGATATTTAGGAGGTGTTATGATGTTCGGGGATCATAACTAGCTTAGTAATGTTAAAACAGTGCTTCTAGTGTAAATTTGGTGTTTCGGATAGTGTCCGGTTGTTCGGTTGGTTACTGGTTCGTTAAAGTGCTAAACTATGCAGTTTAGTGTGCTTTATGTACCCTTTTGTGACACTTTTGATTCCCAACACTTAGGAAGCATTCAGGACCATTTAATCATATTTATGCATAATATTAGTGTGTTTAAATGCTGAAATTTGCTGAATTTTGCTGAATTCAGCGCTTTATGTGAGTTTTAGGCACTTTCCGGCACTTATACTATCTCTAGGGAGGCACTTTTATGATCCTTACTTTCCTACACACTATACTAGTGTGGTACTTAGTTTCTGGCTCACTCTGTGTCTCAATGCACTGTCTGTCTATGTGCTGAGTTCTGTCAGCATTTTCCTGATTTATCAGATAACTGTGCTAACTGTGTTTTGTGCACCATTTGAGTCAAATAAGCTTTCATGAAATAATGATATGGCATTAAGCAATATGTGATGCACATGTATGTATATAGCAATAATCAGTATGTAGTTAATTGTAATTCAGCACAGTCATTAAGCACTAATCATGGTTAATTAATTGTACGGATACCTGAATTTTTGACAGTTGTCACATGTTGCATCTAGTGGAATTGCTTCACTTTTGCTGGATGGTGGTTGAACTGCTCATTCAAGGTTTGTAATTCCAATCAACATTAATGAGAATTCAATATGTTCGATAGAGCCTAATACTGAGTTAGGTGATTTAATTAAAAGAGCAACATTGATTATTTGGGATGAAGCACCTATGACTCACAAGCATTGTTTCAAGGCTCTTGATAGAACAATGAGAGACATATCACGTTCCAGTCAACCGAACATGCAATCCAAGCCGTTTGGGGGAAAGGTAATTATATTTGGTGGTGATTTTAGACAAATTCTTCCGGTCATCCCTAAAGGTACCAGAACAATGATAGTCAATGCTTCTTTGAATTCTTCTTATATATGGCGCCACTGTCTAGTACTAAAGCTAACTGAGAATATGAGATTAAGAGTTGGTTGTCAGGAAGCAGATTTGAAAGAAATAAAGGAATTTGGAGAATGGATTTTAAAGCTTGGTGATGGTCTGCTTGGTGAAGAAAATGATGGTGAGATTGATATTGAAGTACCAGATGATTTACTTATTCATGACCAAGTCAATCCTATTTCTTCTCCCATTTCATTTATATATCCGGATATGAATAAGTTTTTGTGGGATTTAACATATTTCCAACAAAGAGCGATTCTTGCTCCAACTAATGAAGTAGTGGATTCAATAAATAAAGAGTTGTTAGAGAGTCTGCATGGTGAAGAAAAGGTTTATTTTAGTTCAGATAGTTTATGCCAATCGGAGGAAGAATCAGAGCTTAATATGGCATTGTTTCCTCCTGATGTGTTAAACAATCTTCGTTTATCTGGTTTACCTAACCATAAATTAGTACTAAAACTTGGTGCTCCAGTGATGTTACTCAGAAACATTGATCAGGCAAATGGATTGTGTAATGGTACACGTTTACAAGTCACGAAGCTCGGAAAAGTTGTGATTGAAGCAAAAATTATCACAGGGACTAATATAGGTCATCATACTTTGATTTCAAGACTGAAGATGACACCTTCTGATAAAAGAATACCAGTGAAGATTTCTCGAAGACAATTCCCACTTTCACTGTGTTTTGCTATGACAATAAATAAAAGTCAAGGACAATCACTGGAGCGTGTTGGTTTATATCTTCCACGTCCAGTGTTTAGTCATGGCCAGCTCTATGTTGCTGTATCTAGAGTAAAAAGTAGGAAGGGGTTAAAAATTTTGATTTGTGATAAAGAGAAACGAGTCTGTACAACCACTACTAATGTGGTTTACAAAGAAGTTTTACAAAATCTATAATGATACTAAACATCTGTCAACCTAGTAACGTCTGTTGGGTATAGTGGAGGAACTGTTGTTAGGAAATGTTTGTTGGAAAGCAATACAACTTTTTGAAAGCATCTGATACTTGCTCTGCATTAAGCCTATCCTGAGAACACATGTTGTTAATAACATTATTCTCTTAACATCTGTTTACTAACCTTTGTAATTTCTGTTGACTGACCTTTTTAACATGGGTTGACTAACATCTGATAGTTACTATCTATCCATCTGGGAAGCTCTGTTGGAGATAATGGATGACAGTTCTTAGTAAAGTCTGTTGGAAAGCAACAAAAGTTTTTAACAGTTAATAGACAACAGTGGTTTCCTATCAACATAATGGAATTGCTGTTGAATAAACTTATTGATCATTAATTTATATCAATTTTGTAAGTCTGCAGTAATTATTTTTTACTCTCTGTCAATATGTGTTATGCATGGTTTTCTAAGAAACGACCCGTGTTTGCACACGGGTCTTACCGCTAGTACTTTCTATAAAAGGAGAAATCCCAATGACATAAGAAAAGTTGATGTGTCAGCCAGAGAGGCTGTCCAACAAGGCTTTTCTTATGTCATTATTGCATCATAAAGCCTAATATATAAATCACTTTAATTTTCAAACCACTGGCCCACATTCAAATTTCAAAGGTCTGTCCACATAAAAAGGGCAAAGCTCTGGTCGAATTTAAATTTCAAAGAACTGCCCATATACAAAAGGGCAAAGCTCTGCCCATCATTCAAAAGGGCAAAGCTCTGCCCATCATTCAAAATTCAAAAGGTCCACATTCAAAATTATGGCTCGAGATTCAAAATTCAAACCATAGATATATAAGATACTCTCTTCTCCAATCAATTACTCTCTTCTCCAATCAATTACTCTCTCTCTCTCAAATATCCCACAATAAAAAAAGCTCATAATCAAGGTTACAGGAGAAGCTTCATTAAAGCTTCAGTTAATCAACCAAAGATCCGACTTCGCATTTGCATTATTCACAGGAGGATTATCAACTGTAACTTCTAGATTTGTGCTTATTTTTTTATTGTTTACATTTTATAGTGTAAATTTGCATTTACAATATTTTGCAATCATTCTACCTTACGATATGCCTTCAAGTGGCAAAATCCCCAAGGTGAAATCTGCAATCATTCTAACCTCTATTTCAACAGGATTCGGTTGAAATCTCATATTTGAATCCACTATGGGCCAGATCCAGTACTCCGAGAAGTATTTCGATGATACGTTCGAATATAGGTAACAATTTATTTAGTAATTTGCTTCGATTGTGTTCGTATTTTAGTATATCGTTATTGTTTTGCTTGATACTTATGGCGGTTTTGATATTGTGATTTGTAGGCATGTAGTTCTGCCTCCAGAAGTTGCGAAGCTTCGTCCAAAGAATCGTCTTTTAGCCGAGGGATATGTTGTTGATTTTGATGACTTATTAGGTTTTTTTAATCGTTTGAGTTGATTGATTATTATGTTTTTGAAGTGTATATGTTCAGATTAGCGTCATCACGATCAGTTGTTTAGAAATTTACATGTGCCTTTTTATTTTTTGAGATAATTTAATGTAGGATTTGTTGCTTAAAACCTAAAACTGATCTTAAATTATAACAATCACTAGGATAGAACCCCGTGTATTTACACGGGTTGAATAAATATTACTTTATATACTAAATAATAAAACAATATCTTTAAAACCTCATTTAGTACATGTATTGGATAAATTTAATTTTATATATTAAATAAAAAATCATATCTTTAAGAACTCCGTGTATTGTACGGGTTAAGTAAATGTAATTTTATATACCAAATAATAAAAAAGATATATCTTTAAAAACCATGTGTATTAAACGAGTTGAATAAATGTAATTTTGTTTACTAAACGATAAAAACATTTCTTTAAGAACCCCGTGATATATTTTTAAAAACCATTTATATTACATGGGTTGAATAAATGTAATTTTGTATACTAAATGATAAAAAAATTATATTTAGTTAATGTTATATGACACTTTCTCATTCATTTTATTATTATTACTATTATTATTTAGTTTGGCTAAAAGCAAATAACATCTATGCTTATTATTTTTTAATACTAAATCTTTATTTATTTATCTAATATAAATGGATATGCCGTAAATTTATTTTACTTTAAAAGAGATTCTAAGATAATCTTATACATAATTTTATAGATTTTAAAGAATTATACTGTAACACCCCAACCCGGAAGGGCTGACGTGTCACAATAACAGTGATATCATAAACAAAAGTCATAATTCCATTTATTTATTTGACAAGGATACAACCGTTTTAACAATGAAACTTAAGATTTATATACAAGCAGACACAATCAATTTTATTAACTAACATCTTCAGATTTATTCCTAAGCTTTATTCTTCTCTCTTTCCCCCGCCCAAGATAACCTGCTGACCTGTAAATACAAAATTTATACGGAATGAGCCGAATGCTCAGTACGGAATTATAAGCTCAAAGAACAAATAACGCTTTATGCAAAACTTATACAATGCAAGAACATAATTTCATAATCATATCTTACGGATGTACCCATGAGCAAACTGAAAACGTGATAATACACAGGTAGCTACTCCTGCATACTTATCACACGAGATGGCCAGTTGGCATACCTGTTATCCATCTCATTAACTTAAATTCTAGGATCGATCCATACGCCTCCTAGTAGCTTTGTACCACACTTGTACCTAGGGACGCCGTGAACTAATCTCTCCGTCACAGATGGAGCACATGCTGTTGATGCCGCAACAACATGCTCGTGGGACACTCCACGAGAAGCGATACTCAGGGTATCAGAGTACAAATGGTCTTATTCACATAACTTATAAAACTTATTTTCATAACAGAACAGAACTTATTTTCCTAACAAAACAGAACTTATATTGGAACATGCGATAATGAGTACAACTAACATAATACTATCGCATGACATGAAAGCTTAAATCAATTGATTAGAATAGAATTCGAACGGACTGTCAAATGAATCGATACTCAAAGACGTCAGGAGTTTTAAACGATATATTAATTTAGTGGGTTATAATTTGAATATGAAGCAATAAAGAGTGGGGTAGGATCCGTACCTTTAAAGTGAAGCTACCTTGTGATAATATTTCAGATTTATACAGGCAGAGTTTAGACTATAGATTTGTCTTTTAACCTAATTTAAATAACATGCACACAACTAGGTTAGTAACTTAATACAGCCTTTACGATAACTCACGATATCAATTTCTCACAACGAATGACAAAGTGCGATACTTCATCCATCGAATTAACGATGATCCGTCAAATTAATGACGAACGACAAAGTACAATACTTTATCCATCGAATTAATGATGATCCGTCAAATTAATGACGAACGACAAAGTACAATACTTTATCCATCGAATTAACGATGATCCGTCAAATTAATGACGAACGACAAAGTACAATACTTTATCCATCGAATTAATGATGATCCGTCAAATTAATGACGAATGATAAAGTATAACCCTAATGTGGGCAGCACTTAAACATCAATTGGATATATTGATCAATCGGACAATGAATCGTAATAGCGATCGAGTTATTACCCTGTTCTGCAGCACCCCGCTACTCTTAATTTGTGTTTAGTGTGTGTTAGGAGAGTAATCAGACAATAACTCGACGAAATTTTGGAGTTTCTTCGTCGTTCAAGTGCCCAGATTCAAGTGCCAACCTCTGCTATTTATACACGAATTTGAGCTAGCTTACGGACCGTAAGCTTACCAACGTTACGGTCCGTAAGGCATCATACGGACCGTAAGCTTGGTAGTGTTGCGGTCCGTAAGGCTCCATAATAGGCTATAGGGTAGCCACGTTTGGAACTAGGCCTGGTGAGTCGATAATTTTCATAAATTCTACTTGGACAGCACGTAATTAGGATAATGATCAAACAGGGAATACCCCCCCCCCCCCCTGAGTTTTAGGGGCCCTAATCCTGATTCTGAAAATTCTGAAATTTCTAGGGTTTGTACGGAATTACTTGGGTGTCTTAATTAGGGTTTCCTATGGGTTAATTTAATAAAATCATTAGGTCTTTTAATATTATTAGTTTATTTTGATTTTAAATTTTCGGTTATTACAACTATTACCCCCTTAAAAGAAATTTCGTCCTCGAAATTTTGCACATAAGAATATAACATATCGTATAAATAACGGAAACGAAACTTTTATAGCAGAGTTACTAACTTATATAATAAGAATCTCCTACTTAAATATGTTTAATCATAACTAAGATATATAATCACATAAGACAAAGCATGAATGACCACAACCAGAAACAAATGAACATAAATCAAAGAGCAAAATTTACCGTTACTCGACTAAAATTCTATTGCTAGAATAGATTGGGGTATAGAGAACGAATTGATTCTTCAGATTCCCATGTGGCTTCGCGTTCAGAGTGATTTTTCCAAAGGATTTTAACAAACGGAATTACTTTCCTACGCAAAACCCTTTCTTGTCGATCTAGGATGGCTTCTGGTTCCTCTTCGTAGGACAAATCCTCGTGAATTGTAAGTAACGGATAACTAATGACATGGAGTGGATGATAATTATATCCTCTTAACGAGGAGACATGAAAAACGTTATGAACGTGAGAGAGCTGAGGAGGTAATGCCAGTCGATATGACACTTCTCCAATTCTTTCAAGTATTTCAAACGGACCGATGAAACGAGGACTAAGCTTCCCTTTAATTCCAAATCTACGAACACCACGCCAAGGTGATACCTTTAAGAATACGTGGTCACCAATTTTAAATTCGAGTGGTCGTCTATCTTGATCTGCATAGCTCTTTTGTCTGCTCTGAGCTTCTTTCAGTTTTTCTCGTGCCAGAGTGACTTTTTCGTTTGTAATCTGAACTAGTTCTGGCCCTTCAATAATCTTTTCTCCAACTTCATCCCAGCATATCGGTGCACGACATTTCCGACCATACAAAAGCTCAAAAGGTGCCATGCCAATACTTGCTTGCCAACTATTGTTGTAAGCGAATTCAACAAGACATAGATATTCATCCCAGTTTCCAGACCATTCAAGTGCACATGCTCGGAGCATGTCTTCTAAGGTCTGAATCGTACGTTCTGACTGCCCATCTGTTTGTGGATGGAATGCCGTACTAAACTTCAGGCGTGTACCCCAAGCTGCCTGAAAACCTTTCCAAAATCGTGAGGTGAAACGTGGGTCTCTATCGGAAACAATGGAAGATGGTGTGCCATGAAGTCGAATAATTTCTTGAAGAAATATTTCGGATAACTTATTAACCGAAAATCCTTGCTGAATCGGTAGAAAATGGGCTGACTTTGACAATCTATCGACAACAACCCATACAACATCATTTTTCTTGAAAGTCTTAGGCAAACCGGTAACAAAATCCATTGTGATCTCATCCCACTTCCATATGGGAATATCCAATGGCTGCAACAGACCGCTTGCTCGTTTGTGTTCAATTTTCACTTGTTGGCAAGTGAGGCATTTACTTACATAGCGAGCAACGTCTTCCTTCATGCCATTCCACCAGAAGTTCTGTCTTAAGTCTCGATACATCTTGGTAGATCCTGGGTGAATTGAAAATGGTGAGCTGTGAGCTTCGGCTAACAATGACTCACGAAGGCTGGAGTCATCGGGTACACAAAGTCTTTTACCGCACCAAATCACCCCATGATGGTCTATACTAAATTCAGATTGCTTACCCACCTCAAGATTTTGCACAATTGCCCAAAGTTCTCCATCTTGCTTTTGTGCATCTTTAATCCGTGATATGAGGTTGGGTTCAATCTGCATTTTAGCTAGATATCCATCAGCTTTGCTAACCTGAAGCCAAATATTCATCCTTTCGAGATCCCTCCTAATATGAGGTTGAATTTGTATGCAAGATATAGTCCCGGAATTTTTTCGGCTCAATGCGTCAGCTACAACATTGGCTTTACCTGGATGGTATTGAATATTTACGTCGTAATCTTTTAAAAGTTCTAACCACCTTCTTTGCCTCATATTTAGCTCCTTCTGAGTAAATATGTACTTGAGGCTCTTGTGGTCGGTAAAGATGTCACAACTCTCACCATACAGATAATGTCGCCAAATCTTAAGTGCAAAGACGACTGCGGCTAGTTCTAAATCATGTGTAGGGTAGTTAACTTCATAAGGCTTCAATTGACGAGAGGCATACGCGATAACCTTCCCATGTTGCATTAGCACACAACCTAATCCCTTCTTTGAGGCATCACTATAGACTTGGTAACCTCCTGATCCAGAAGGTAGAGCGAGTATCGGAGAGGATACGAGTCGTTTCTTCAATTCTTCAAAGCTTTTCTCTTGTTCCTCATTCCATGAGTACTTCACCCCTTTTCTTAGGAGTTTTGTGAGTGGTAAAGTGATTACCGAGAATCTTTCAACGAATCTTCGGTAATAGCCAGCAAGACCCAAAAAACTTCGTATTTCGGTAACAGAAGTAGGTCTTGGCCATTTTGTAATAGCTTCAACCTTTGTTGGATCTACCATAATTCCCTCTGCTGATACGACATGACCCAGAAATGCCACTTGGCTAAGCCAAAAGTCACATTTGGAAAACTTAGCGTACAACTTCTCATGTCGCAAGGTTCCAAGTACTGCATGTAGATGTGCTTCATGCTCTTCGTGACTCTTAGAATACACTAGAATGTCATCGATAAAGATAATAACGAATTTGTCTAAGAATTTGTGAAATACGCGATTCATCAAATCCATAAAGACTGCAGGTGCATTAGTTAGCCCAAAGGGCATAACCAAAAATTCGTAATGACCATATCGAGTACGAAAGGCGGTCTTGGGAACATCATCATTCTTGATCTTTAGCTGATGATACCCGGACCTCAGGTCAATTTTTGAGAAGAACTGAGCCCCCTGAAGTTGATCAAAGAGATCATCAATGCGAGGCAGAGGATACTGATTACGAATAGTAATCTTGTTCAGTTCTCGGTAGTCAATACATAAACGCATACTACCGTCTTTCTTCTTCACAAATAAGACCGGAGCACCCCAAGGTGAAACACTAGGTCTTATGAATCCTAGATCTAACAATTCTTGCAATTGTTCCTTCAACTCCTTCAGTTCCATTGGAGCCATACGATATGGAGCTTTAGAAATAGGTTCGGCACCAGGGATCAAGTCGATGGTGAATTCTACCTGACGGTCGGGTGGTAATCCTGGTAGTTCATCCGGAAATACATCAGGATATTCACGAACAACGGAATGGCTATCAATACTCTTAACACTAGCAGAAGTATCCCTAATCGATGCTAGGAATCCAGCACAACCGCTTGATATGAATTTTCGAGCTTTGAGTGCAGAGATAATTTTAAGGGATTTATGAGCTTGAGTTCCCTGATATATAATATCAGGATGATGAAGATCGCCGAAAATAACACGGCGGAAATGACAATCTATAGTTACGCGATGTCGAGACAACCAATCTATTCCTAGAATAACATCAAAGTCACACATATGTATTGGAAATAGGTCGGCCTTACACACAATAGATTCAATACTGATCGGACAATCTTTATATACGGAAGTGATTACGGATGAATTTTCCATGGGAGTGGAAATGGTTAAGGTATGATTTAAGAGAGTTGGTTTTATCGGAAGATACTTAGTAAACGAATGGGATACTAAAGAATGAGTCGCTCCTGTGTCGAATAACACATAGATACTATGTTTACCAAGCTGAAGGGTTCCCGACACAGTACCTGGGACACTAGCAGCATCAGTAGCAGAAAGTGCGAAAACTCTTCCTCCAACATTTGGTGGTGCAACGTTTGGTTGGTTATTCTTCTTAGTATCTTTCTTAGGACATTCCTTGATCATGTGTCCAGTTTGGCCACATCTAAAGCATGCCCCTGTGCTTCGGTGACATATGCCATGATGTCTCTTACCACAAGTATTACATAGAGGATATGTAATTTGATTCAGTGATTGAGTTCTAATAGGTTCTGCATACAACTGAATCTGGTTTTGAGCAGGCCTCGGGTTTTGAAGTCTAGGTTGCCATGGACGTGCCTGATTTCCAGAGTTTTGATTTCCTTGCACTTTGCGATCTTGATGCTGTGGCATAGTGGATGATTGGCCGATTTCCTGCTTAAATTGTCCTTCCCTATTTCTCTTCTTATTATCCCCAGTTCGAGATAAGAATTCTTTCCTTTCGAATTCAAAAGTTTTGATTGCATCAGCAACTTCGGTGATATCCTTAAATTTCATGTACATGATCGACTTCCGAATTCGATCATTGACTGCCCACTTGCATTTTTCTGCCTGGACTTCTGCTGATCCTGCAATGTCTCCTACAATACTAGCCAACCTTGCAAATCTAGTAATGAACTCAGAGGCTGGTTCATCACTCCCCTGTCGAATCACCGCATACTCCCTGATATAAGCTTCTTTATCAGCGGTCGAAAAATACTTGTCGTAAAAGATATTACGAAAGTTGACCCATGAAAGATTAGCGTCAAAATCATCCCCTCCTTTGACATGCTTATATCCTTCCCACCAAGTTTGTGCGTCATCTTCCAGTTTGTAGGTAGCCAATCTAACTTTATATTGCTCCGGAACTCCAAGAACTCCGAAGATCTTTTCAATATGAGCTATCCAGTTCCTTGCTTCGACTGGATTATTAGCGTGACTAAAGGATTTCGGCTTTTGTTTTTGGAATTTACTAATCCAGATGTCTATACTATAAGTAGTATTGTTTGTGGTATTCTCACGAGTTTCTCCACCAGAGATTGGATTAGTGTTAGTGCCTTCTGGATGACGAGTTTGTTGAATAACGGCCTCAGCTGTTTGAGCAACCAGGTTTGGAAGCAATCCGGCAACAGCCTGGTTGATAGCATTAATTACGCTTGGATCGACTGGAGTCTCATTCGAAGAAGTGTTGTTACGTACAGGGTTAGTACGAGTATTCCTACGTAGCGGACGACGAGGAGGCATATCTATACAAATAGACATAGGAGTTAAACCAAATAAGAGATCAAGTTGAATCCTATCATAGATATTTACCCATTCCTCACAGGTTTTTAATTACTATCTTCAAGTTTTCTACAGGAAAGAGCCTTTGCTCTGATACCATAGCTGTAACACCCCAACCCGGAAGGGCTGACGTGTCACAATAACAGTGATATCATAAACAAAAGTCATAATTCCATTTATTTATTTGACAAGGATACAACCGTTTTAACAATGAAACTTAAGATTTATATACAAGCAGACACAATCAATTTTATTAACTAACATCTTCAGATTTATTCCTAAGCTTTATTCTTCTCTCTTTCCCCCGCCCAAGATAACCTGCTGACCTGTAAATACAAAATTTATACGGAATGAGCCGAATGCTCAGTACGGAATTATAAGCTCAAAGAACAAATAACGCTTTATGCAAAACTTATACAATGCAAGAACATAATTTCATAATCATATCTTACGGATGTACCCATGAGCAAACTGAAAACGTGATAATACACAGGTAGCTACTCCTGCATACTTATCACACGAGATGGCCAGTTGGCATACCTGTTATCCATCTCATTAACTTAAATTCTAGGATCGATCCATACGCCTCCTAGTAGCTTTGTACCACACTTGTACCTAGGGACGCCGTGAACTAATCTCTCCGTCACAGATGGAGCACATGCTGTTGATGCCGCAACAACATGCTCGTGGGACACTCCACGAGAAGCGATACTCAGGGTATCAGAGTACAAATGGTCTTATTCACATAACTTATAAAACTTATTTTCATAACAGAACAGAACTTATTTTCATAACAAAACAGAACTTATATTGGAACATGCGATAATGAGTACAACTAACATAATACTATCGCATGACATGAAAGCTTAAATCAATTGATTAGAATAGAATTCGAACGGACTGTCAAATGAATCGATACTCAAAGACGTCAGGAGTTTTAAACGATATATTAATTTAGTGGGTTATAATTTGAATATGAAGCAATAAAGAGTGGGGTAGGATCCGTACCTTTAAAGTGAAGCTACCTTGTGATAATATTTCAGATTTATACAGGCAGAGTTTAGACTATAGATTTGTCTTTTAACCTAATTTAAATAACATGCACACAACTAGGTTAGTAACTTAATACAGCCTTTACGATAACTCACGATATCAATTTCTCACAACGAATGACAAAGTGCGATACTTCATCCATCGAATTAACGATGATCCGTCAAATTAATGACGAACGACAAAGTACAATACTTTATCCATCGAATTAATGATGATCCGTCAAATTAATGACGAACGACAAAGTACAATACTTTATCCATCGAATTAACGATGATCCGTCAAATTAATGACGAACGACAAAGTACAATACTTTATCCATCGAATTAATGATGATCCGTCAAATTAATGACGAATGATAAAGTATAACCCTAATGTGGGCAGCACTTAAACATCAATTGGATATATTGATCAATCGGACAATGAATCGTAATAGCGATCGAGTTATTACCCTGTTCTGCAGCACCCCGCTACTCTTAATTTGTGTTTAGTGTGTGTTAGGAGAGTAATCAGACAATAACTCGACGAAATTTTGGAGTTTCTTCGTCGTTCAAGTGCCCAGATTCAAGTGCCAACCTCTGCTATTTATACACGAATTTGAGCTAGCTTACGGACCGTAAGCTTACCAACGTTACGGTCCGTAAGGCATCATACGGACCGTAAGCTTGGTAGTGTTGCGGTCCGTAAGGCTCCATAATAGGCTATAGGGTAGCCACGTTTGGAACTAGGCCTGGTGAGTCGATAATTTTCATAAATTCTACTTGGACAGCACGTAATTAGGATAATGATCAAACAGGGAATACCCCCCCCTGAGTTTTAGGGGCCCTAATCCTGATTCTGAAAATTCTGAAATTTCTAGGGTTTGTACGGAATTACTTGGGTGTCTTAATTAGGGTTTCCTATGGGTTAATTTAATAAAATCATTAGGTCTTTTAATATTATTAGTTTATTTTGATTTTAAATTTTCGGTTATTACATATACATCTATGCTTATTATTTTTTAATACTAAATCTTTATTTATTTATCTAATATAAATGGATATGCCGTAAATTTATTTTACTTTAAAAGAGATTCTAATATAATCCTTTTAAAATTTAAGCAAACACGTAAATTTCTTGTTTTATATATTTAATTAATTAATATAAGACACCTTCAATGAATGACATGTGTCCCCTAATTGGTTTCTTTTATTATATAGTATAGATTTAGTGATATAAAATTCAGTTATCTCATTGGGTTAAGTGGATGGAAGTCGATTTTGACACAACTGAATATGTTATTTTTGTATTTTAAATATTTTCTTCTCTTGTAAGGTTCTGTATTTTTTTTAATTGAAACCGTGATGTTTTATTTTTTTTGGTTCATCTTTATTTCAGCTAGACATGCACCAAATGTATATAATTTTTGACTTTCGGTTCAAATAAAAGGGGGTGAATGGATATGTTGTTTTTTTTAGCCAATTTCATTACCCTTTTGCTATTTCTTGAATTGAGTTTGTTCAATGATTCATTTTTAGGAATTCCATTTTAAACATGGCCTTTTAACTTGAAAATTATACCTGCTGATTTGATTTTGTAAAACACGTAAATCAAGCATTTTCCTAATTATCTTAAATCAGATGTTTCAATTTAGTGGGGCAATACAGGCCCGGCTTAAGGGCAAGCTAAATGAAACATCTGCTTTAGGCCACATATTGTTTAGGGCCTCATCTTTAAGTTTTTATATACTAAATACGAAGGAAAGCAAAAAAGAAAAACTAAAAGCCCCTATACTAGAGTTTGGGCTGTTAGAATTAAGCTTATTTTTGCTTATTATCCTTGGTTTTGGCTAATTTATTTGATTATTCTATTACTTAATATACTTGACTATTGATTTTGGGTGATTATTTCAATCTCTAATTATGTTAAACATTAATAAATAATACTGAACACTTGATTTTATTAAAAGCTCGATTATACCCAAATAGTTGAGCACTTGATTCAAAAAAAGACCCTAAATTTTATTTCGCTTTAGGCCCCTAAAATGGTTGAGCCGGCCTTGGGACAATAGAATATCTTATAGATTACAACTATGTTTTGCAGGACCCTATAACCATAACATTGTAAAGGATGAACATTCACAGTTGACCGAGACATGTGAGAGAACAGAGAAAAGTCTCAACATATGAATGAGAGATTTTGGCACGGTAATCTTCAGGAAAATAACAATCAAACTGTCGATAGCATAAGTGTAAGTTCCTTTCAGTCTTAAACATTTGACCACCCCATAATCATATAACAAGCTGATTTTGATTATTGGTATTCATGATATAACACAGGATTTATTCATGATGGTACATTGGATTCGTTATTCAAAGATGCTTTTGGAGTTGATTTTGACAGCATATGTGATTCAAGTGAAGAAGGTCGATCTAAATATCAAAGAATTATATTAACACACATATTATATATGCACATGACACACACACAAATAAGTATAAATAACACATTTTACGTATACTTTATAAGTATATAAATAACATTTTTTTAGTATACTTTTTGAATAATACTCTTTGATCCATAAGTATAAATAACACATTTTACGTATACTTTATAAGTATATAAATAACATTTTCTTAGTATACTTTTTGAATAATACTCTTTGATCCATTGATACTGCAAAATAAGTTGCATACTTATTTGTGTGTGTGTCATGTGCATATATAATATGTGTGTTATACTTATGTGTGTGTGTCATGTGCATATATAATATGTGTGTTAATATAATCAGTTTTAGGTTTTAAGCAGGAGTCGGCTGATGAAGCTGAAAGAAATATATTTTTTTGTAAATTACGTGGATTATGCTTTTGATGATTTTGGCGGTCGACAAGCTCCAGTATATTCTGGTTTGTCAACTGTGTGGGGAAGTCTGGCTCGTATCAAGGTAAATGTAACGGCCCCCGACCCAGTTTCCCGGTTCGGATGCCGCGGGACAGAAAACCCGTGGTATTTGTATTTAATTAGGCAGCGGAAATTTTATCAGGATCGTTTAAACTGAAAGCACCCATTTATTTCATTTCCAAAGTTCGGGACAAATCCCGTAATTTACAATAGAGGAAATTCACTGGGAAATTCCCTGTTTACAAAAACATGTTTATTTATTTACTGAGCCACATCCTTTAAGCTTGAGTGCTGCATGACACTTTTCCTGGTTCACAGTAAATCACCTGAAACATGTTTGAAAAGATTTTATCAGCGGGGAAATACTGGCGAGTCATTCAAATTGCACAAAACGACACATTGTCATAAGTTACAGTATTAAGAGCGATTACAATTGCCCCTATCTTATAATTAGCTGGTTCAGTTGTCACTCGACCGGATCTATGACTGTGGTCATACCACTATTGAGTCCTTTCACTCAATAGTGACGAGTATCACTATTTAGGTCCTTTCACCTAAAAGTGATAAAACAGTAGTCATTGTGCACAATACCCCACTTACTGCCAATAATTTAAGATAACAAAGACTTAATCCCTGTAACATATAACTGGAAAACATTTAGGTTTTGTAAAGAACTTTCGATAAAAAGAGAATGATTCACAATGCGAGTTTAACTGGACAGAGTTTTGCCTACTGATTTAGCCTCGTAACCTAGTTAAATAACAATGCACACGAAACTAGGTTAGTAACTTAATACAACATTTACGATAAGCTCACGAAATCAAAACCCTCACGACGAATGACAAAGTATAGCCCGTATTCGGGTAGCACTTAAACATCCATCGGATCGGTTTCAATCGATCGGGCATCGTATCGTAGCAGTGATCGAGTTATTACCCTGTTATCGTAGCAGCGTTTCACCACAAAAACTAAATTTTCTTACAGAAGGAAGCTTTGTAAGTGAAAGATTTCGAACAGATGATAATGGCCATGCAATGTCCAATTTATAGCAAAATTTTGAGTTCTACGCGGCCCGCGTAAACTCGAAGGGATACCTACGCAGCCCGCGAGGGCCACCCTAGCTAAAGCTAGGGCTGCCGTGTCACGGTGTAGGTCTGCCACGTGTCTGACACTTGGCCTAAAGCTTATCCGTAACATTGTGAAGCTATCGCGCCCCGCGTAAGATTTCCTTAAGTCTTACGCGGGCCGCGACCAACCTATAAATTTTGATTTTCTTGGTTTTTCATGAAATTTAGGGTTTTAGGGGTCCGGATTTCTACTTACAGAGTAATTTGGGACATTTTTGCAGGTCCTTACATCCTCCTCACCTTAATTAAAATCTCGTCCTCGAGATTTATTGAAACATGTAAGGATACTTCCGCTTCATTTCTGATTCCAGTTCCCACGTGTACTCAGGTCCTCTTTTTGAATCCCACTTTACTTTGACTAGTATCAATCTCTTGTGTTTGAGGAATTTGACATTTCTGTCTTCAATTTGGAGAGGTTTCTCAACAAATTTCAACTTTTCATTTACCTCTATGTCTTGAAGAGGTACCACCAGTGATTCATCAGATAAACACTTCTTGAGATTAGATACATGAAACACATCATGTACCCCGGCTAACTCTGCTGGTAGCTGTAAGCGATAGGCAACTGGTCCTATCCGTTGGGTAACTGCGAATGGTACTACGTACCTTGGACTTAGCTTTCCTTTCTTACCGAACCGAACCACTCCCTTCCAAGGGGAAACTTTCAAGAGTACCTTGTCTCCAACTTGGAATTCTAACGGCTTACGTCGATTGTATGCATAACTTTTCTGGCGATCTCGAGCCGTTTTCAGTCTTTCCTTGATTTGGGTTATCTTGTCGGTGGTTTCCTCTACAATCTCGGGTCCTGATAATTGACTTTCTCCTATTTCTGCCCAGCAAACTGGGGTTCGGCATTTTCGTCCATACAGTGCTTCGAATGGGGCAGCATTAATGCTTGCATGATAACTGTTATTATAGGAGAATTCTATTAGTGGTAAGTGGTCATCCCAATTTCCACCAAAGTCTATTACACATGACCTGAGCGTGTCTTTGAGGGTTTGGATCGTCCTCTCACTTTGTCCATCTGTTTGGGGATGGTATGCAGTACTGAGATTCAAGCATGTCCCCATATGTCACACCCTGGCTTTGCGGAAGCGTGGGTTTATTTGGTGTGACTTCTTAATACCATAGCTTAATCACAACCAAGCTATATGAAAGTAAAACCATGAAGATCATCCATTGATTAAAGTTTTAAAAGTAAAATACGACAGCATTGTTTTAGAGTTGACACATGCAACGAGTTACAACAAAATAAAAACATTGTTCATACGACATAACCATAAAATAAACACCGTCTAAGACTTGCGACTCGTCCAAGTAAAAGTCACAATCCCTAAACGTGGATGACCTCTTAACTCTTACACAGCGTGAAAACGTAGCATACTTCGCCAGATCCCTAATTTCCTGAAATACATGTAAGTTGAAAAGTCAACAAAAATGTTGAGCGAGTTCATGTGAAAGTGAGTATGTAAAACCTTTGTAAGTATAAAATCCCTGGTATATAGCAAATAAGGAAATAAAGAGATCACCAATGGTTTGCAAGGCCATTGATATGTGTGAAGTGCTGTAGGAAGACTCAAACCTAGCGGATTTTGCGTCGGGCTCAAAGTCACCCCGAGGTCCGTTCTGTTGGGCCTGGGGCTGGGCTCGCTACACCCAGGTAGATCTACCACTTACGACCCTCGGTCCTACAATGAGGATTAATGGCCTCCAGTTCCCGCCTACCCACTCACATGATCTAAGTAGTAACCCTCCTTATGCTAACCATACCATGTAAAAGTATTCGTAATCATAGTAACATGTATTTCACCCCCGAAGTATAAAACTGAAAACAGTTAAGAGAAAAGGAGGACATGAACTCACAGAAGTGCGTCTCGAAATAGTAATCTCCCAATCAACCTGCTGCGTGACGACCTACACGTACTAACTTCTATTAGACGGACGGCCGTGCCTTGGCTTAAGGTTCAACGTTTTTGGGAAATAGTTAGGCAACTATTTCGTATTTACACTTCTTAATTATTTTAATAATTATATTCCTTCCCAAGGATGGGGGTTTCAATACATGTGCGTTTTCGTAATTCTAAAAATATATTATTAAGTATCACTTAATAAAGTATATTTTAATTCATTTGTCTAAAATATTCTAAGTGTTATTTTCTGGAAAAATTTCGCTAGAGTTTCCTCTGTAACTGGAGGTGGCCACGCTTACTAGCGTATCATTTTCTTTTAAAAATTTAACCAACAACTTACCAAACAATGTTACACTAGTCGAGTGCCAAAAACAATGCATTTTTCATGACAACATAAACTTGGCGTTTCATAAAAATGCGTAGTAATTTAGTGGTGTGTTTAGTGGATTTGGTCACCCTCCAAAATGTGTTTATTTTCGTAAGAATTTCGTTCTCGGGATTTTTAGAGGTTCACAACTTGTGAACTTATTTTACAAAAATATCTATTTACAACTTTTTCATGTCTTACAAGTTTACATACACTTATTTCTTGTAAAAATCATGACTTTTCAAAAACCCGTCTTTTAACTTGGTTTGTCTAGAAAAATCATTTGTAAATGTCGGGTCCATAAGACCATCTACTCACATAGTTTATTTATTTTTCAAGAACTCATTTTGTTACCAAGTTTATGTTGAAACATGGAGGTGATCTTTTTATGTAAACATTAATCACCTCCTAACTTGTTAACATAAGTTTTTAATCTTATTTTAACAAGTTTAACTATGATGATAAACACCCTATTACTAGCAATCATCAAATAAATATCAACACCATCAAAACAACTTTATTTTATCAAGAGTTTCTTCTTATTTTAACCTCATACTAGCTTTATGTTCAAGTTTGTGTTCATGATCATTTAATGTTCTTGTAGTCACACCACATCATAATTATTAACCATCAAAAAAAATATAAATTAAAAGATGATCAAAGGAGCTTACTACTAGCTTTGAAGCTAGGGAAGAAACTAGATGAAAAACGAGTGGTTAAAGGCAAACGAGAGAGGTCCTTGACAAACCGTGAGCTCCACACTTCGTGATTCGCCTTGTTACACCTTGTAGAATACTTGGAACACTTGAGATGGCAACAAAAAAATAATAATAGTGGCAAGGGGGTTCGGCCGAGCCTTGTTTTGAGGAAGGGAGGAATTTTTGTGTGAGTGAGGATTAGTGGAAAGTGATGGGGGTTATTTGTAGACCAACCTCTTTATCCATTGGGTTTTATGCCCTTGAAGTACACAACAATATCATCCATAATCTCTATATAGATTGCATGGGAAAGTGCAAAGTTCAAATAAAATATCTAGTGGGCTAAGCTTGAACCGAATTCAGCCATGTGGGGGGGGGGGGGGGGGGGGTTTAGTGCAAGATTTTTGGTAAATGGTGAGTAGTTAGGGGGTGTTAGATGTAATTGTTAGTTCACTTATAACCTTCTCACAATTCCAAAGTCAATTGCATGGGGACTTGGAATATTTTCAAAAAAAAAAAAGTCTTGTGGTTGAGATAAAAGAAAATCGTATGGTGGGGGGGCCACATATGGAACGATTACATGCAATGGGGGGGGGGGGGGTTATGTGAAAGTTATTTGGTAACTAGATAAGTAATTTAGGGGTGCTAAGTGTAAGTAGTGTTAGTGTAAGTACTAGGATCTTTTGCATGGGGAATTGATGGATCCTTAGTGGCTGATGGGAATCGTAAGTTGAGAGGGGGAAAGCCATGTGTGCCGTCTTTTCTTTATGGGGGGAAGGGTTTAGTTGTAAATTTGTGGGGTAAATAAGTTAAATAGTGGGGGTTTAATGCTATATCTAGTGTTTAGCGGGTACCGGGTATTATGTAAGGAGTTATAGTGCTCAGGGACTATAACTAGCTCAGAAAAAGTGTAACAATGTTTTTAATAATATTTTTATGTTCCGGGTAAAGTCCGGTTGTTCGGTTGGATATTGATCCGTTAAAGTGCTAAATAAGCATTTAGAGTGTCGTTAATATTTGTTTTAGTGACACAAAGAATTCCTGACACTTTGGAAAGTGTCTAGTAATATTTTCCCATGTTTTTGCACTTTACTTGTTAACTTAAATGCTGAATTCTGGTAATAAAGTGCAGAATTTTGTACATAAAGTACGTTTTAGGCACATCCGGTCACTATAAACTATCACCTAGTGACGCAGTTTAACAGTCCTCACCTCCCTACACTCCCTACTGGTGTAGTAAACTATTCCCGGCTCATATTGGCCTCAGAGACAGTGTCTATCTGATGCTGGCTATGTCAGCATGTTTACTGGGTTATCCATATAGTGTGCTACTGTGCTTTTGTGCATCAAGGTTGTCACTATAGTTCTGTGTATAAATAATAGAGTGACAGTATAAAATGTGATGCATGAGTATATATGTATCAGAACTCAGTAAGCAGTTTAATCACAGTTGTAAGCAAGCACAGTAATTAAGCAGTAATTAAATATTAATTAATTCGTACGGATACCTGGTTTGGTGAGGGTTGTCACATTCTCCCCCCGTTAAATAAATTTCGTCCCGAAATTTAGGCTCTGCTTCTAGTTGCAGGGGTCTTAGGAAATAGATGGGGGTATTTCTCCTTCATACGGTCCTCACGTTCCCACGTGAATTCAGGTCCATGCCTTGCATTCCAACGAACTTTGACGAGTTTGACACTGCTCCTGCGAGTTTTGTTAACTTTCCAATCCGTGACCTCAACAGGTTCTTCAGTGAAGTGGAGCGTGTCGTCGATATGAACTTCGTCAGCAGGAATGATTACCGTTTCTTGTGTTGGACTCTTCCTCAAATTTGATACATGAAATGTATCGTGAACACCATTGAGTTCAGCAGGTAGGTCCAATTTGTAGGCAACAAGCCCAATCCTTTGTAGGATTCTGAAAGGGCCAATGTAACGCGGATTCAACTTCCCACGCTTTCCGAAGCGTGCCACACCCTTCCAGGGTGAAACTTTCAATAAAACCATATCCCCAACTTGAAATTCCAAAGGTTTCCTCTTTGGATCTGCATAAGCCTTCTGTCTGTTGCGAGCTGCTTCGATGCGTTTTCGAATCTGCGCAATCTTGTCCGTTGTCTCTTGGACTATTTCAGGATCAACAAGCTGCCTATCACCTGCATCAGCCCAGCATAGTGGTGATCGACACTTGCGTCCGTAAAGAGCTTCAAATGGCGCGGCTCCGATACTTGTGTGGTAGCTGTTGTTGTACGAAAACTCGACCAATGGTAAATGATTATCCCAGCTACCACCCAAATCCATTACACATGCTCTCAGCATATCCTCCAAAGTCTGAATAGTTCTTTCACTTTGCCCATCAGTTTGCGGATGAAACGCCGTGCTCAGATTCAATTGTGAGCCAAAAACTTCTTGGAAGGATTGCCAAATCCTTGATACAAATCTCCCATCTCTATCAGAGATAATCGAGAGAGGCACTCCATGGCGTGCGACGATCTCTCGCATGTATATTTCCGCCAGTTTACTAGTGTTATCCTTCTCTTTGATTGGCAGGAAGTGTGCGGATTTGGTCAGGCGGTCAACTATTACCCAAATAGTATCATGACCTCTGGGCGTCTTGGGCAGTTTCGTTATGAAGTCCATTGAAATCTGTTCCCATTTCCACTTGGGAATTTTGGGTTGTTGCAGAAGTCCTGAAGGCTTCTGGTATTCAGCTTTCACTTTGGCGCACGTTAAACACTTGCTAACATAAACAGCCACATCGCCTTTCAACCTAGGCCACCAATAATAATCCTTAAGATCTTAGTACATCTTATCCGCACCGGGATGGATAGAGTACCGTGATTTGTGAGCTTCATCAAAAATAACCTTCCTTAATCCACCAAACAGAGGAACCCAAATCCATTTCATGAAACATAGAGTTCCTTCCTCGTTTGGCACCAACTGCTTCTTCATCCCACGGAGATATTCCTCTTCAATGTTCCTTTCTTTCAGAGCCTCTTTCTGAGCGGCACGAATGCGCAAAGCGAGATCCGTCTGGACGATAATTTCTAAAGCCCTAACCCTTATGGGCTTGATTCTTTCTTTTCGACTCAGGGCGTCAGCGGCCACATTCGCCTTCCCTGGGTGATACTTGATCTTGCAGTCGTTGTCGTTCAACAATTCGACCCAACGTCTTTGCCTCATATTCAGTTCTTTCTGGTCGAATATGTGCTGCAGACTTTTATGATCCGTAAAGATTGTACTTTTCGTACCATACAAATAATGTCTCCAAATTTTCAGCGCAAATACCATTGCGCCTAGCTCCAAATCATGCGTGGTATAGTTCTTTTCATGAACTTTCAATTGCCGTGAAGCGTAAGCTATGACTTTCTGGCGTTGCATCAACACGCAACCCAATCATTGACGCGAGGCGTCACAATATACCACGAAGTCATCCGTTCCTTCGGGTAGCGATAAAATCGGTGCGTCACAAAGCTTGTTTTTCAGTAACTGGAATGCTTCTTCCTGTTTGATTCCCCAATCAAACTTCTTATCTTTCTGTGTGAACGCGGTCAGAGGTTGAGCGATCTTTGAAAAATCCTCAATAAATCTTCGATAATAACCAGCCAAACCCAAGAATTGTCGAATCTCGGTTGGCGTCTTTGGAGTCTCCCAGCTCTTTATCGCCTCGATCTTTGTGGGATCAACATGGATTCCATTTCCATTAACCATGTGTCCAAGAAACTGGACTTCGCGTAGCCAAAACTCGCACTTCGAGAACTTGGCATATAATTTCTCCTTCTTAAGTAGCTCTAGAATAGCTCTTAGGTGCTGTTCGTGCTCGTCCTTTATCTTCGAGTAAATTAAGATATCATCGATGAACACAATTACAAATTTGTCGAGGTACGGCTTGCAGACTCGGTTCATTAAATCCATAAAAACTGCAGGCGCGTTGGTCAGCCCAAACGGCATAACTAGGAACTCGTAGTGTCCGTAACGAGTCCTGAAGGCTGTCTTCGGGATACTTTCCTCTTGTATCCTAAGCTGATGGTATCCTGATCGCAAATCGATTTTCGAATAAAAGCTTAAGCCTTACAACTGGTCAAATAGATCGTCGATTCTCGGCAAAGGGTATCTGTTCTTGATGGTCAACTTATTAAGCTCATGGTAGTCTATGCACATACGAAAACTACCGTCCTTCTTTTTAACAAACAGAACCGGAGCTCCCCAAGGTGAGAAGCTTGGTCTGATGAATTCTTTATCCAATAGCTCTTGGAGTTGTGTCGACAACTCCTGCATCTCTGACGGTGCAAGTCTATAGGGTGCCTTGGCTACAGGCGAGGCGCCTGGAACCAAATCAATGTGAAACTCAACTTGCCTTTGAGGCGGTAATCCTGGCAAGTCCTCTGGAAAGACTTCCGGATATTCCTTGACGACTGGAATGTCTTCAATCTTCGGTTCAGCAGCTTCCTTATCCACGATGTGTGCTAAGAATGCAACACATCCCTTATGCAAACACCTTCTAGCTTTCAGACAGCTAATAATTTTCAATGGCGTATCATGCTTCTCTCCGTGCACTATGATGGTTTCTTCATCCGTTAGTGGAATGCGGATGGTCTTCTCATGGAAAACGATCTCGGCTTTGTTACTCGATAGCCAATCCATTCCCACTACCACATCAAAGCTTCCCAACTCGACAGGTAGTAAGTCTATCGTAAACTCGTGCCCTCCTAGTTCAATCACACATCCTCGGACAACTTCACTGGTCTCAACTAGTTTTCCATTTGCTAATTCGATCAAGTATGGAACATCTAACTTACTAGGCGTCAACCCAAGTATATTCTTAAATTCTAATGACACGAAGCTATAATTGGCACCAGTATAAAAAAGAACAGATGCATAGCGTTGGTTGATAAGGAACGTACCGGTAACAACGTTTGGATCCTGGCGCGCTTCCCTTGCGCCAATGTTAAAGACTCTTCCGCGGGCTTGATTCAATCCTGGGCAGTTCCTCTTAAAATGCCCGATGTCACGACAGTTAAAACAACCCATTCTTTGATCATTACCTCCTCCATTCCCTGCTTGATTGTTGTTTTGATTTCGATTCGCGTCCCCAACTTGATTCGCGTTATTTCCTCGGTTTCCATTTCCTTCATTGTTTCCTTGCACACGATTTCCATTGCCACCTCGATTATTGTTCCGATTACCAAAACCTCCTTGGTCTCCCCGGCCTGCACTAGCCCAGCAGTTATCCTTTAGGTGGCCAGCTTTTCCACAAGCTTCACATACTTTTGGCCCACATCGGCCAGTGTGATGACACTGGCAGGTGTTACACTTGGGATGAGTACCCATATATCCTTTCCCCTTCTTTCCAACACTGGTTGCAGCTTGGACCGGTATGCTTGGTTCTCCTTTCTTGCCAACACCGCTAGTACTCTGCTTGAAGTTCGAGGATTTCCTCTTATTCTCACCAGACGACTCTACGTGAGTCTCTTTCTTCTTTGACTCAACATTCGAAAACTTGTTCAGGCGGATGGCTTCCTCAGTAAGAGCTACGCTCAGATCTATGGCCTCTGTGATAGTCGCAGGCTTAGAAGTAGTGACCATACTCATGATCTGTGGAGCTAAACCCCAAATAAAGCGCTCGATACGTTTGAACTCTGGTGTAACCATATAGGGTACCACATGTGACAGGTCATGGAATCTCTGAATATATTCCGCGATTTTGGGACCATCCATCCTTAAATGCCAGAACTCAGTCTCCAATCTTTGTATCTCAGCACGAGAGCAATACTTCTTTCGCATCAACTCTTTTAACTCAGCCCAGGTCATCGAGTAAGCAGCGGCTTCACCAAGAGTTTGCACTTGTAAGTTCCACCAGGACAGGGCTCCGTCCAAAAATAGCCCAGAAATGTAAGTCACTTGTTGGTCTGGAGCGCACTTGCTCATTCGAGAACAGAGTCTGTTTTCTCGGCCCACCTTACAAAAGCAACAGCACCTCCGGTGCCGTCAAAGTTAACAGGCTTGCAGTCTAGGAACTGTTTGTAAGTGCACCCTGCACATACGTTAGAATATACAAATGGTATTAGCAGACGTGCTATAAATATCCAAATGTATTGTAATACGTCTCAAACGACTTAACATTACCATGCGGTGGATTGTTATTGCCGTTATTGTTCGAACTGCTTCCGCTGGGTCCTCCTTGTGAGGCTGCATACTGCGCTATGGCGGCAGCAATGATTCCTTGAAGTTCTGCCTCGTTGGCAGGCATACGCGTCTCACGTCTTGGTGGCATCTTCTAAAAGATGGTTCACGTTGGTCAGGTCATAGTAAGTAAAGTGTACGTACATCATTATCGACTAAGGGCCACACTGCCCTAGTTATAAATAAATCAAACCACATAACATCTCATGTTATAAATAAATCAATCCACATAACATCTCATGTTATAGAACATGCTATAAATAAATCAACCACATAACATCTCATGCTATAAATAAATCAACCACATAACATCTCATGTTATAAATAAATCAATCCACATAACATCTCATGTTATAGAACATAAACAATCAATCAACATCACATATAATGAGAATACTGCGATTGCGTTGTCATAAATCAAGACCACAATGTAAGGTTTACAAGTACATAACTGTATCGTATATCATTATCGACTAAGGGCCACACTGCCCTAGTCCAAACTATCTAGTCAGTAACATCAACAACCAATATACAAAACATCAAAAGTCATAATCGTCTAAAATGCGGTCTCCAAAAAGGCTGTATAGTCTGCACAATCGCGGTCGTCTCATCAAAAGTAGCATCACCTGCAACAAACCAAAAATGTGCCTATGCTGATGGCGGTGGAGGAGGGGGAAAATGAGAGTAGAACAAACGACGCATATGAAGCCAGTCCTCCTCCATAGCGCGATGAGCGCGCAATAAGTAAGCTATCTGCTGCTCCGGAGACCAAAAACGAGCAGCAGAATCAGGTGAAAGCGGTCGAGGAGGGTGTGATAAGGCAGGTGGGGTCTGGCACTGGCACGGGAGTCGCTGAGCTCTCTCCAACTCCTGTACGCGACGGGTCAGCGCCTCCTGCTGTACTATCAAAGAAACAAGGACATCCTCGGTAGAAGACCCAATATGATATGGGTGATATGGGTCAGACGGTGGCATAATGGGTGGCGTAGTCCAAAGGAACGGCTCACTAGATGGAGCGAAGGATGGTACAGTAAATGGTGCAGCAATGGGAACAACAGTGGGATGAACAATCTGAGGCATGAACTGGCCTCCTCCTAACACAAAAGGTGTATGACCAAACGGATGACGTGACGAACCCTCCCCAGGACGTGGTGGGGGAATGTCCTGGAGATAAGTGATCTGAAGATCTGTGCGGTGAGCATCTGTGGTGTGTGGGGGAATCAAGGGAACATCAATGGGAGTTGACACAGGAGCTGAAACGGGGGCTACCGGTGGTGTAACAGGGAACACGAAGGGTGGGTAATCATCGTCGTCATCTATCCACCCATTGTGGGTGTGAGCGTATCGTGGATCAATGTGGGTCGCGAAAGGTGCGCGGTCGAACATCACCGGCATTGGATCTGGAAGTGGGGCGACAACAGGATCCTCTAACAACAATGGAGCATCAATATGAACATCAACAGCATGATCATCCACCAACTGTGGAACAACAATAGGATGATCATCAACAGGTATATCATCAGCCAAAAGAGCAACAGCAGGTGCATCGGCATGAACAGGGTCATGCTCCAATGCAGGGTCAGGAGCGACAACTGGCTCAGGGGCCACAGCCGGCTCCGGATCAACATCGTGAGGTGCAACAGACATCGCCTTGTCTGAGTCGGAATCAGAGGAAAGGAGCTGTAAGCCCTGGCCGTGTAGTGAGGCGGACGCTACTGACTCGAAGGAGTGAGCACCAAACAGATCAAAAGGAGCCTCCTCAATGGGAGCCTCGACAGGAATAACAGGATCAGCAATGGGCATATCAGCAGGAACTCCAGCCAAAGGAACAACGGGATCGATAATAGGATCATCAGCCAGAGGAACATCGGCGTCCATGAGGGCCACACCATCCTGGTCTCCCTCCGTGGGACCCTCTAGGAACAAGTCGATGTCATCGTCAGGAAGCTCATCATGAGGCAGATCCTCGAGAGGAACTGCGGCAAACGGTAGGGGAGCAGGGACCTGAGGAAAAGGTAGGTCCCCACCGATAGGGCCATCAGCAATAGGAACGTCATCTCCAAAGTCGGGAAGAGCAAACGGCTGAAAATCATCCTCATCCGTGCTGGTGGTGTCTGACGTGTACACCTCACTCTCTGACATAATCTCATCGTCCGACACGATCGCTAAAGGATCCAAAGTGTCCGACACTCCAGTATCTGATGAAGAAGGCATGATGTCTGTAACACAAACACACATACGTACAAATAATCAATCATATAATCATATAAACATGTTAGTCACCAATAATCAATCAAGTAATTCTCCTAGTCCCACTAGTCTACTCCCTCAGCCTCTCAGACTGAGCCTCCTAGTCCCACTAGACTACTCCCTCGGCCAATCAGACTGAGCCATAACTTTTTTTAAAAAGGAGGGCTCATACTTTTGTTCGTAAAAATATTTTGCACTCGGGATCTGAACGTAGTGTATGCAGTGTAAAAAATGTTTTCGTTAGAGCCCTAGTGATCATAGTCTAGACTCGAGAAGGAATCCTAGTTCGCTATGATCAAAGCTCTGATACAAAGCTGTTACACCCTGGCTTTGCGGAAGCATGGGTTTATTTGGTGTGACTTCTTAATACCATAGCTTAATCACAACCAAGCTATATGAAAGTAAAACCATGAAGATCATCCATTGATTAAAGTTTTAAAAGTAAAATACGACAGGATTGTTTTAGAGTTGACACATGCAACGAGTTACAACAAAATAAAAACATTGTTCATACGACATAACCATAAAATAAACACCGTCTAAGACTTGCGACTCGTCCAGGTAAAAGTCACAATCCCTAAACGTGGATGACCTCTTAACTCTTACGCAGCGTGAAAACGTAGCATACTTCGCCAGATCCCTAATTTCCTGAAATACATGTAAGTTGAAAAGTCAACAAAAATGTTGAGCGAGTTCATGTGAAAGTGAGTATTTAAAACCTTTGTAAGTATAAAATTCCTGGTATGTAGCAAATAAGGAAATAAAGAGATCACCAATGGTTTGCAAGGCCATTGATATGTGTGAAGTGCTGTAGGAAGACTCAAACCTAGCGAATTTTGCGTCGGGCTCAAAGTCACCCCGAGGTCCGTTCTGTTGGGCCTGGGGCTGGGCTCGCTACACCCAGATAGATCTACCGCTTACGACCCTCGGTCCTACAATGAGGATTAATGGCCTCCAGTTCCCGCCTACCCACTCACATGATCTAAGTAGTAACCCTCCTTACGCTAACCATACCATGTAAAAGTATTCGTAATCATAGTAACATGTATTTCACCCCCGAAGTATAAAACTGAAAACAGTTAAGAGAAAAGGGGGACATGAACTCACAGAAGTGTGTCTCGAAATAGTAATCTCCCAATCAACCTGCTGCGTGACGACCTACACGTACTAACTTCTATTAGACGGACGGCCGTGCCTTGGCTTAAGGTTCAACGTTTTTGGGAAATAGTTAGGCAACTATTTCGTATTTACACTTCTTAATTATTTTAATAATTATATTCCTTCCCAAGGATGGGGGTTTTAATACATGTGTGTTTTCGTAATTCTAAAAATATATTATTAAGTCTCACTTAATAAAGTATATTTTAATTCATTTGTCTAAAATATTCTAAGTGTTATTTTCTGGAAAAATTTCGCCAGAGTTTCCTCTGTAACTGGAGGTGGCCACGCTTACTAGCGTATCATTTTCTTTTAAAAATTTAACCAACAACTTACCAAACAATGTTACACTAGTCGAGTGCCAAAAACAATGCATTTTTCATGACAACATAAACTTGGCGTTACATAAAAATGCGTAGTAATTTAGTGGTGTGTTTAGTGGGTCTGGTCACCCTCCAAAATGTGTTTATTTTCGTAAGAATTTCGTTCTCGGGATTTTTAGAGGTTCACAACTTGTGAACTTATTTTACAAAAATATCTATTTACAACTTTTTCATGTCTTACAAGTTTACATACACTTATTTCTTGTAAAAATCATGACTTTTCAAAAACCCGTCTTTTAACTTGGTTTGTCTAGAAAAATCATTTGTAAATGTCGGGTCCATAAGACCATCTACTCACATAGTTTATTTATTTTTCAAGAACTCATTTTGTTACCAAGTTTATGTTGAAACATGGAGGTGATCTTTTTATGTAAACATTAATCACCTCCTAACTTGTTAACATAAGTTTTTAATCTTATTTTAACAAGTTTAACTATGATGATAAACACCCTATTACTAGCAATCATCAAATAAATATCAACACCATCAAAACAACTTTATTTTATCAAGAGTTTCTTCTTATTTTAACCTCATACTAGCTTTATGTTCAAGTTTGTGTTCATGATCATTTAATGTTCTTGTAGTCACACCACATCATAATTATTAACCATCAAAAAAAATATAAATTAAAAGATGATCAAAGGAGCTTACTACTAGCTTTGAAGCTAGGGAAGAAACTAGATGAAAAACGAGTGGTTAAAGGCAAACGAGAGAGGTCCTTGACAAACCGTGAGCTCCACACTTCGTGATTCGCCTTGTTACACCTTGTAGAATACTTGGAACACTTGAGATGGCAACAAAAAAATAATAATAGTGGCAAGGGGGTTCGGCCGAGCCTTGTTTTGAGGAAGGGAGGAATTTTTGTGTGAGTGAGGATTAGTGGAAAGTGATGGGGGTTATTTGTAGACCAACCTCTTTATCCATTGGGTTTTATGCCCTTGAAGTACACAACAATATCATCCATAATCTCTATATAGATTGCATGGGAAAGTGCAAAGTTCAAATAAAATATCTAGTGGGCTAAGCTTGAACCGAATTCAGCCATGTGGGGGGGGGGGGGTTTAGTGCAAGATTTTTGGTAAATGGTGAGTAGTTAGGGGGTGTTAGATGTAATTGTTAGTTCACTTATAACCTTCTCACAATTCCAAAGTCAATTGCATGGGCACTTGGAATATTTTCAATAAAAAAAAGTCTTGTGGTTGAGATAAAAGAAAATCATATGGTGGGGGGGGGCACATATGGAACGATTACATGCAATGGGGGGGGGGGTTATGTGAAACTTATTTGGTAACTAGATAAGTAATTTAGGGGTGCTAAGTGTAAGTAGTGTTAGTGTAAGTACTAGGATCTTTTGCATGGGGAATTGATGGATCCTTAGTGGCTGATGGGGAATCGTAAGTTGAGAGGGGGAAAGCCATGTGTGCCGTCTTTTGTTTATGGGGGGAAGGGTTTAGTTGTAAATTTGTGGGGTAAATAAGTTAAATAGTGGGGGTTTGATGCTATATCTAGTGTTTAGCGGGTACCGGGTATTATGTAAGGAGTTATAGTGCTCAGGGACTATAACTAGCTCAGAAAAAGTGTAACAATGTTTTTAATAATATTTTTATGTTCCGGGTAAAGTCCGGTTGTTCGGTTGGATATTGATCCGTTAAAGTGCTAAATAAGCATTTAGAGTGTCGTTAATATTTGTTTTAGTGACACAAAGAATTCCTGACACTTTGGAAAGTGTCTAGTAATATTTTCCCATGTTTTTGCACTTTACTTGTTAACTTAAATGCTGAAATCTGGTAATAAAGTGCAGAATTTTGTACTTAAAGTACGTTTTAGGCACATCCGGTCACTATAAACTATCACCTAGTGACGCAGTTTAACAGTCCTCACCTCCCTACACTCTCTACTGGTGTAGTAAACTATTCCCGGCTCATACTGGCCTCAGAGACAGTGTCTGTCTGATGCTGGCTATGTCAGCATGTTTACTGGGTTATCCGTATAGTGTGCTATTGTGCTTTTGTGCATCAAGGTTGTCACTATAGTTCTGTGTATAAGTAATAGAGTGACAGTATAAAATGTGATGCATGAGTATGTATGTATCAGAACTCAGTAAGCAGTTTAATCACAGTTGTAACCAAGCACAGTAATTAAGCAGTAATTAAATATTAATTAATTCGTACAGATACCTGGTTTGGTGAGGGTTGTCACACCATAGCTTCTTGGAAACTCGTCCAGAAATGCGAAGTGAATCGGCTATCTCTATCTGACACAATGGAGAGTGGGACTCCATGTAGGGATACTACCTCGTCTACGTATAACCTGGCCAATCTTTCCATGCTAAAGGTTTCCTTCATTGGCAGGAAATGAGCTGATTTGGTTAATCGATCTACAATTACCCAGATTGCATCATTACCTTTCCTGGTCTTGGGTAACTTTGTAACAAAATCCATTGTAATTAGTTCCCATTTCCATACAGGCATTTCTAACTGTTGAAGTAAGCCTGAAGGTTTCTGGTGTTCTGCCTTAACTTGCGAGCAAGTTAGACACTTAGAAACGTATCTAGCTATGTCCTTTTTCATTCCTATCCCCCAGAAATTGTTCCTTATATCTTAATACATCTTGTTATTACCAGGGTGCATCGTATACCTAGATTTATGGGCTTCTTCGAAAATCTTATTTCTTAAATCTCCTTGCCTAGGTACCCAGATCCTTTTCTTATGGAATCTCCAGATTCCATAAGTCCCTTGTTCTAATTTCTTTATCCATCCTTTCATTCCTTCAGCATCATTCTTGATTGCTGTCTCTTGAACATTTTTCAGTTGTTCCATTAAATCTATCTGCAGATTTAATCTGAGAGCACGAACTCGTCTTTGTTTCTCATGGTACTTACGACTTAAGGCATCTGCTACTACATTTGCCTTTCCTTCGTGGTATTGAATGTTACAGTCGTAATCACTTAGAATTTCCATCCATCTTCTTTGCCTCATATTTAATTCTTTTTGCCCAAATATGTACCTTAAACTCTTATGATCTGTATAGACTGTAAACTTACTTCCGTACAGATAATGTCTCCAAATTTTAAGGGCGAAGATTTTTACTCCTAATTCTAAGTCATGGGTCGTATAATTTTCCTCATGCTTCTTCAATTGCCTTGATGCATATGCAATGACCTTTTTGCGTTGCATTAGCACTATCCTAACCCTAGCTTGGATGCATCACAGTAGACTTCAAAATCTTCTGTTCCTTCGGGCAAGGCAAGAATTGGGGCATTTGTTAATCTTTGCTTTAAGATCCTAAAAGCCTCTTCTTGCTTAGGTCCCCATTCAAACTTAACAGTTTTACATGTTAGCTTAGTTAATGGAACAGCTATCTTATAGAAGTCTCTTATGAAGCGCCTGTAATACCCAGCTAATCCTAGAAAACTTCTAACTTCGGTAGCTGATTGCGGGACCTTCCAATTGGTGATTGCTTCTATCTTGGAGGGATCTACGTAAATGCCTTCGTGATTCACCATGTGTCCTAAAAATTGCACTTCTTGTAGCCAAAATTCACACTTTGAGAATTTGGCGTAAAGCTTTTCCTTTCTTAACAGAGTTAAGAGTACATGCAGGTGTTCACAATGTTCGTCCTGACTTTTGGAATAAACATGTATATCGTCGATGAAGACAATTACAAATTTATCCAAATACGGCTTACAAATCCTATTCATCATGTCCATGAATACTGCAGGAGCATTCGTTAATCCAAATGGCATAACTGTAAACTCGTAGTGACCATACCTAGTCCTGAAAGCAGTTTTAGGTATGTCTTCTTCCTGTACCTTCAGCTGATGATATCCAGAGCGCAAGTCTATTTTGGAAAAATATCTAGCTCATTGAAGTTGATCAAAAAGATCATCAATCCTGGGTAAGGGGTATTGATTCTTAATTGTAACTTTATTCAGTTCCCTATAATCGATACACATTCGCATTGAACCATCCTTCTTTTTCACAAACAGCACTGGTGCTCCCCATGGGGATGAACTAGGTTGTATAAATCCTTTGCTTAACAATTCATCTAATTGCTTTTTCAGTTCTAACATTTCGGTGGGTGCTAATCTATAGGGTGCCTTAGCTATTGGTGTAGTTCCAGGAATTAGATGAATTCTAAACTCTACTTCCCTATCTGGTGGTAGTCCAAGTAGCTCTTCTGGGAATACATCCGGGTATTCTGACACTACTGGGATTTCCTTAAGTTCCTTACTTCTAGTGTTAATGATTACCGAAATCGTATACACTATTCCTTGTTTTCGTTCATAACTAGCAACTTTCATTACTGAAATGAACTTCATTGGTTTACGTAGTTTATCTCCTGTAACCACAACTATTTCTCCTGCGGGTGTGTGAATTTCTATGGAATTCTTATCACAGAGGATTCGAGCATGGTTGGCTGCTAACCAATCCATTCCTAACACCACATCGAATCAAGCTAAATTCATAGGTAGCAAGTTTGCAGAAAATTTATGGCCTGAGAGTTCTATTCTTCCTTCTTGCAAAACCTTATCTATGCTAACAAAATTTCCATCTGTTATTTCCACCATATAAATCTGCTTAAGTTTGGTTAAAGGTTGCTTAAGAGCTTGGCAGAATGAAGTATTTATAAAACTTTTGTTTGCACCAGAGTTAAATAATACTTTTTCATAAATGTCATGCACAAGAAACGTACCAGCGATCACATCCGGGATCAGATCTACTTCTTGTGTAGTCAGCTGAAAGGCTCTTGCGTTCTTCTTATTAGTTCCCTCAGCAGGTTTGGCCTTGTTGTCAGCTGGCTTGACTAGTTTAGGGCAGTCGGGCCGGAAGTGCCCTGTTTCTCCGCAGTTGTAGCAGATCATGGTTTTCTTTCTGCAGTTCTCTTCTTGGTGCCCCGGGATTTTACAGAAATTACAGTACCCCTTGCATTTTCCAAAATGCTTCCTTTTACAGGTACTGCAAAATGGAGCAGTAGAGGATTGCCCGGTTCTCTTTTTCTTGAAGTTACTGGCATTATTACCCCCACGAAAACCTAGGGTAATCTTTTGGGCCAATTCCTTTTTCCTGTTCTCTTCTCTAGTGCGTACCAGCCCTTCGGTTAAAGTGTTGGCCAACTCAACCGCATCGTCAATCGTGCGAGGTCTCGCAGCCTTGACTATATCAAGAATCTCGCTAATTAGCCCCCAAATATAGCGAGAAATAAGTACCGGTTCTGGCGAGGCCAGAGTTGGTACAATTCTAGCATACTCGAAGAACTTCGAAGTATACCCTCGACAGTCAACGTCCACCATCCGGTGGTTCAGGAACTTATTCGTCATTTGCTCCTTTTCATAGTAGGGACAAAATTTTCTTTCCACCAATCCCTTAAATTCCTCCCAACTCATGGCATAAGCCAAGTCACTTTTCTTGGCTTGTCGCACCGTATTCCACCATTCTAACGCCTCTTCTTTGAAAAGGTGAGATGCGTACATAACCTTGTCTTCCTCTGCGCATTTACTTATTTTAATTACTGCTTCGGTCTTTTCTAACCAACGCAGTGCGGCAGTCGCCCCTTCATTGCCTGCAAACTCAATCGGCTTACAAGCAAGGAATTCTTTATAAGTGCAACCAGGTGTTGCAGCTTTCATTTTCTTAAGGAATGGGGCTTGAATCACATTATTATCGTTATTGCCGCCTCCATTTACACTGTTACTGAAGTTATCATCTCGGGTGCATTTGCTATGGTTAGCTTGGGAAGGTTCAATGGGATTTCTGGCAGCTGCAATGATGGCTGGGATAGCATTGGCTATTCCCTGAGCAACGATATTTTCTATATCTTGCCTATTAAGAAAATGATCTTCATTGGGTTGTTCTGATTGGTTAACTTCATTGACTGGTTCATTTACTGCGTTTTCCATCTGAATAAGTATCAAGGTATATATAAATTATTATCATAAATTGGATAACAATTAAACATAACAAGTCAATCACAACACAACTAAGTCACACATATAGCCAAAATCGTCGATCTTTCGACATTTCGTTTATATATATATATATATATATATATATATATATATAGAGGTCGGTTAACGTACAATACCTCTTATCCTACATTATGTACGCGATGCCCTCAGCCGTACGATCTTCAATCGATCAAACGCGGGCGAAACTAATTTAAATGATTAAATTAATCATTTTAATATATCTAAATCATACCAGGAAGGTTAAAAACGTCATTGCGAGGTCATAAATCTCTGTAATTGACCGATAATAGTTCAAAATCAAACCCTAAATCAAATTCAAAAACCTGAAATTCTTCTTCCCCAACCTCCCTTCGTTCCTTTTGGTGCGATATCGATAATAAGAACTACTAATTTGGGAGTTGTAAGGGTCAAACGGAAGAAGACTGACAATGATCGACCAGCAATCGAAGAAGATGAACAGTAACACACACAGATTATACACATGCGATTTCATCAAAATTACCACATGCGAAATTGTTACAAAAAAACATGCTATTTCATCAAAATTATCACATGCGAAATTGGTACAAAAAAGCAACATGCGAATTCATAAAAAATTATCACATGCGAAATTGTTATAAAAAAAACAACATGCTATTTCATCAAAATTATCACATGCGAAATTGGTACAAAAAAACATGCGAATTCATAAAAAATTATCACATGCGAAATTGTTATAAAAAAAAACATGCGATTTTAAAATGCGGGAAGATGATCTGACGGCTGAGATTGAAGCGTACGTAATGTACGATAAGCAATATTGTACAGTACTGTTTACCTATATATATATATATATATATATAGGAGAATGATCCGTTAGGAACCACCCTTTATTGCGAGAACCGCGAGACCAGTGTGAACACAAACAGTAATTCCTAAAAAAATCTAAAAAACACCCAAATTTTATTTTTATTTTTTTACTATTTTTTTTGGAAAAATCGCTATATTTTGTTAATAAAGAAAAATCAAAACAAAATAAAAAAAATAAATATTTTTTTTTCGAGTAACAGTTATCCATGCACATGTGCATATGTATAATTTCTTTGTCAAATTCCGTAATTCATTACAAATATTAGTCAATTGCATTTACATTTACACTACCACGTGTAATACACTACTTTTTACGTTAACAATATTAGAAATGCACATGTGCATCTATATGTATCAACATGAAATAAGGTGTTTTGGTATACTACTTTGAATACACTTTCTCTTGCATCTATCATTCCATCCATAATACACAAACATGCACATGTGCATATGTATCATTTCCTTGACAAATTTCGTAACTCATTACAAATATTAGACAATTGCACTTTCATTTACACTACCATATGTAATACACTACTTTCTACATTACCAATATTAGAAATGCACATGTGCATCTATGTGTATCAACATGAAATAAGGTGTTTTGGTACACTACTTTAAATACACTTTCCCTTTCATATATCATACCATCCATAATACACTACCATTACCTCCTACCATCCATAATACAATATCATTACCTCCTACCATCCATAATACAATACCATTACCAATATTTTGACTTTATTACATGTATATCAACACCATTTATACCATCCAATCATCATATTACATCATAAAGTAACAACTATAGCCAAACTATCAACCACTAGATATAACTAACCAAAAAACATGTATATGGGCCTACTTCTCCATTCAAAATCACAAACTTTTTGTACCAAAACATGTTATATCATGGTTATACCTAATGATGCACATGTGCATTTTGAATATTGGTAATGTAAAAAGTGGTGTATTACAGATGGTATTGTAAATTAAAGTGCAATTGTCTATTACTGATAACGTATTACGGAATTTGTTGAAGTAATGATACATATGCACATGTGCATGGATAACTGTTACTCGAAAAAAAAAGTTTTTTTTTTTTTGTAACTAAATATAGCGATTTTTTGTTAAAAAAATATTAAAAAAAAAATTTGAGTGCTTTTTTGATTTTTTTTAGATTTTATTTTGTGTTCTCATTGGTTCTCGCGGTTCTCGCAATAAGGGTGGTTCTCAAATGAACCATACCCTATATATATATATATATACACACACACACACATCACATATTTTACAAATATTTTATTTTTAATATTATACATTATTTTATTGTTGTTGTTATTATATGATTATATTATTATTATTATTATTATTATTATTATTATTATTATTATTATTATTATTATTATTATTATTATTATACAAACATTCCATCCCTCGTTAGCTGGATTTTTCAGAAACGACGCTCTCTCTCGTCGTACTTCCACTTGATGTTTTCCCCCACTTCTCGAATCCGGTTTCCCGCATCCACCAGTTCCTCGCCATAGCGGCGTAATTCGGCAACGTTCTCGGCGCTCATCGGTGGGAAAGGTGCGGGTTTAGGATCAAACTGGGGAAAATAAACATTGGGGTTATTCATGAAATTCTGAAAATGCCAGTCGCTTGTCCACCATTCTTCCAGCTGGCCTGTAACAGGTTGGGGGTTGACAATGGGGTCCGGAATAGCAGGTTCCAAGTTAATTGGAAGTTCTGATTGTACAGGGAAATTGAAGAGGGTTTCGTCTGCAGGCCCGATGAGGTCACAGTTTGCCAGTTTCCTATCAAGTTCTTCCCAAGGTGGCATTTCCTGGGCTTGACCAGAGCTTTCCCCTACTTCTTTTCCTTTTCCCTTCGGATCCTCCGTCTTTTTCACCTTTTGGGCAACTGGTTTCTTCCTTCGTCCCCGTTTCTAGTCCAGGATTCTCCTTCTCTGTTTAGGCTTGGGTTTCTCCTGGGGCTGGGCATGGAACAGTAGAGGCTCTTCAGTATCTGCTTGATAGCCGGATAGGGTCCCGGTTGTATCCATATCGGTGGTATGGATTGTAAAATTTCGGAGTGCCTCCGACAGTTCATTCATGCTGTTAGCACACATGAAGAAATTCCCAAAATTTCAAATTAAAATTTTATTTATTGTAGATTAAATTTTCACAGAATCACAAAATGGCAATCCAAAAAATTAAGTATTTCTAAATACTTAATTGGCTTAAATCAGTGGCTCTAATACCACATTTTTCTGTCACGGCCCCCAACCCAGTTTCCCGGTTCGGATGTCGCGGGACAGAAAACCCGTGGTATTTATATTTAATTAGGCAGCGGAAATTTTAACAGGATCGTTTAAACTGAAAACACCCATTTATTTCATTTCCAAAGTTCGGGACAAACCCCGTAATTTACAATAAAGGAATTTCACTGGGAAATTCCTTGTTTATAAAAACATGTTTATTTATTTACTGAGCCACATCCTTTAAGCTTGATGCTGCACGGCACTTTTTCCTGGTTCACAGTAAATCACCTGAAACATGTTTAAATAGATTTTATCAGCGGGGAAATACTGGCCAGTCATTCAAATTGCACAAAACGACACATTGTCATAAGTTACAGTATTAAGAGCGATTACAATTGCCCCTATCTTATAATTAGCTGGTTAAGTTGTCACGCGACCGGATCTATGACTGTGGTCATACCACTATTGAGTCCTTTCACTCAATAGTGACGAGTATCACTATTTAGGTCCTTTCACCTAAAAGTGATAAAACAGTAGTCATTATGCACAATACCCCACTTACTGCCAGTAATTTAAGATAAAAAAGACTTAATCCCTGTAACATATAACTGGAAAACATTTAGGTTTTGTAAAGCACTTTTGATAAAAAAAGAGAATGACTCACATTGCGAGTTTAATTGGACAGAGTTTTGCCTACTGATTTAGCCTCGTAACCTAGTTAAATAACAATGCACACGAAACTAGGTTAGTAACTTAATACAACATTTACGATAAGCTCACGAAATCGAAACCCTCACGACGAATGACATAGTATAGCCCGTATTCGGGCAGCGCTTAAACATCCATCGGATCGGTTTCAATCGATCGGGCATTGTATCGTAGCAGTGATCGAGTTATTACCCCGTTATCGTAGCAGCGTTTCACCACAAAAACTAAATTTTCGTACAGAAGGAAGCTTTGTAAGTGAAATATTTCTAACAGACGATAATGGCCATGCAACGTCCAATTTATAGCAAATTTTTGAGTTCTACGCGGCCCGCGTAAACTCGAAGGGATACCTACGCGGCCCGCGAGGGCCACCCTAGCTACGGCTAGGGCTGCCGTGTCACGGTGTAGGTCTGCCACATGTCTGACACGTGGCCTAAAGCTTATCCGGAACATTGTGAAGCTGTCGCTCCCCGCGTAAGATTTCCTTAAGTCTTACGCGGCCCGCGACCAACCTACAAATTTTGATTTTCTTGGTTTTTCATGAAATTTAAGGCTTTAGGGGTCCGGGTTTCTACTTACGGAGTAATTTGCGACAATTTTGCAGGTCCTTACAGTAAATATTTTGTTTATTTATTTACTATCATAGGTTTCTTGGAGCCAAGGATCTTTTATTTATTTTTGTATTTATTTACGTTGCAGGCCAAAGGCTACCGGGTTGGACCAATATACGATGATGAATTGTCAATGGCTTGGTTTTTCCTTGAATTAATAGTAAAGTCAATGGCACTAGAACATACCCGACTGATGTATCACAATCTGCCTCTAGATATCTCATTTATTTTATTGAGAACCGAATATAGTAATATTCTTTAATAGATATAAAAATGAATATGAGAATCGGCTCTATAATCAGTTGAAACTTACCGAATTGAACGTACTTAATATTCGTTTATTTCTTTATTAGACTTTTATGTGTGTTAATGTGTACGTTATTTTGTTGTAGGATCATTCGGATGCGAAAGGGTTGAGAAATAAACCGTTTCCTTATTATGATGAATTGTGGTTTATATTTGGAAAACACAGAGGGAATCATAGGATTGTTGAAGATGCATGCTAATCGAGCCGTAGAGATATACGAGACTGGTGAGTATGCTGGTCATATGTCAAAACACAAGCAATTTAAAGTGTCAGTAAATGACGAGGCTAACGGTCATAAAGGGGATGACATGGCAGCTGACAATGATTCAAACGACAATGATGATGATGATCTGTTGATAGATGATGCTACACATGCTGCTAACAAGAAGGGTCACAGTAGTAATTGGTCTTCACGAACAGAAGGGTTAGTGAAGATAATTGAGACGTTGATAAAAAAAGGAAGATGAGCAGTTTTCGGTTTTGGTGGGAATAGTTTGTATAGATGTGGCGAGACATAAGGCGACAGCTGATAAAAGAACAAAATTGAACGGAGAGTTGAAAAAGATACCAAATCTTAGTCTACATGTCACACCCCAACCGATGGCGGAATCATCGGGGCGCGACACTGAGCGAAACAGATTGTCCATGAGTATCCATAACAACTATAAATTACCAGATACTTAAACGTCATGTCCCATACCATAACATATCAAATAAAACAGTTATTACAAATAATTGTCTCATAAACAAGTACTGATCCGACAACTCAGATTTCAAAATAGACGCTTTATTTATTTGTTTCTAGGACTCTTTCCTAGCCTCGATTTCATCACACAGCAAACAAGGCATCCTAGCATCTTAAGCACCTGCCACATACGTTAAAGTAAAAGTCAATACACATAGTGTAAAGGTGAGCATACAAGTTTGCTAATAGCATATAGAGTTCGAAATCGATTACGCATAACCAGTACGTACAACGTGTGATGTGAAGCACGTTAGTTATCGATATGATCCTATCGATACCAATGACTGTGGGTTGACTGCCCAAGGCAGTTCGTAACACATATTCACCACTGTGAACCATGTAATTAGTTGTCCTTAACAACCCCTGTGTGAACAGGTGCTGAGTCCAAACTATAGTACTATCGTTGCTAAGGCAGGTAGACAGCAATCTATGTGTAAACATAACAAACAAGCATTCATCAAGTCACGTATAACATACAGTAGCGGTTAGCGTTAAAGTATTGCGTAGTGTGTTTGATGTGTTTTAGAATAAGTAACGTATGTAACACCCAAAAGTGTGTAAAGCAAAAAGGGTTCGAGTATACTCACAGCGATGAAGTTTATGGATTGAAGGGAGCGCTAGAGCGAAATTAGCCTAGACAGTTATGATAGCATAACGATAAGCAGCGCGTAAAACGATACAAGTGTACCAAGGATCGGATGGTGATCCGATCGGATGGCCAGTCGATCAGGTGGCAATCCGTTCGGATGGTTATCCGATCGGATGGCCATTCGATTGGATTGTCACTTCGCTTGGTGAGGATGTGTTTGTGTATGATGGTTTGACTTTTAAAGTTTTCGTTGTAGCATTTTGGAAATAGAGAAGTATCTCTACCCTTCAGGTCGGTCGATCGAACGGTCGTTTGATCAGATGGTGATCCGATTGGCGAGGCTTCTCAGTGTGAGAACAAGTTCACAGCAGGACGGTCACTCGATCGGATAGCAATCCGATCGGGTGGCTATCTTATGCATTGAACATGTTGAAAATTGTTTAAGTACCAAGGTCCTAGACGTCAGACGATCGGACGATCACTCGATCGGATGGCAATCCGATCGGACGGTAATCCGTTCAACGTCCAAATCCTTAAATAGTTTGAATAAAAGTTTAAGTGTGGAACCAATGTGCAACCAGGTCGGATGGCCGGTTGATCGGATGGCAATCCGATCGGATGGCAATCCAGTTGGACGGCAATCCGTCCCGACAACCTGATCGGCTTGCCACCTGATTCTGTTTGAAGTTTTGTAGTTTTGAACGAGACATTTTGATACCTTCCTTGAACAATCAGAACCCTTATCTCGACCCAAGTGACTCGATCGAACAGGAATCACCCAAGTCTGACCGGTTCACGGTTCGAGTCGGTAGTTCATGTTCAAACCCGAAGTCAATATCTCTCAGATGGAATTCAGATCTAGAACTGATACATCGCTACGAATGAGTAGAAAATCAGAACAAGCTCCGATTCCATCGGGTTTGAGTGCATTGAGTGTAAAAGAGTTGAAAAAAAGTTAGAAAACCATCTTTCAATCCTTTTCACCATGAATATGTTCAGATCTATGCAAGATCTTTGTTTATTCGTGTGGCAATCGTCCAGATCCAAGTTGTTCTTGGTGGATTGAAGCCAAAATATGAAGTTTCATAAGAATACCATGATGACATCATCCTAGAACACCTTGAATCCACTGATTTCATGGTTAAAAGTTGAGATTTGAAAGAGAGAATGATGAAGAAGTGTGTGTATATCAGAGAAGTACAAGGATTTGGTTGAAAACTTACAAGATTTGAGAGAAATCAGAAGAAATAGAACTTGAATGTGGCTGGTTCAAGTAGAGAGCTGTCACCATCAAAGGAGGTGACAAATGGGGGTATTTATAGGGTTTCCTAAAAAGGAAAGTTGGGGAATAGGCTGGTCGATCGGGTGGCAGTCCGATCGGGTGGTAGCCCGATCGGGTGGCAACTCGATCGGATGGCAACCCGATTGGATGGCAATCCGATAGGATGGCCACTCGGTCGGTTGGCCACTCGATCCTAGTGTTTGGCGCGATGAGTTCTGTCGTTTCGTTTCGCGTGAAATGCGTTGCGATGCGATTCGAGAGAGCGATGTGATAGAGTTGCTTATTAAATTACTTTTAATCCCAACTACTATATCTAACATACAATCACTATAATTACTGCGTTTAGCGTTTCGATTCGATTGCGATGCGATAGATTGCGATTTCGATTGCGATTATCACCTCAACATAAACATAACATGCACAAGTAACACATGAATAGCACACACATGTAAAACAATATCCAGAACACATAATTCGAGTTGCGAATGTGATAGCGATTAGCGATAAGTCGATTAAACATGCGATTAATATGCGATTATTAATAAATACTCCACATAATACACCTAATGCGATAGCATAAAAAGATTATCTACAAGTCAAAGAAGTCAAAACAGGAGTTGAGCAAGGAGTGACAGATCGCAATTAGCAATCTTTTCGTCCTTTGACTTCAATTTTCACTTTGACTTTGACTTCCGAAACACGGGGTGTTACAGTCTCCCCTACTTAAGGGAATTTCTTCCCGAAATTAAGTCGGAGCCGTAACAAACAACTGCGGGTACTTCGCCTTCATGTCGCTTTCGAGTTCCCAAGTGAACTCTGCGCCTCGTTTGCCTTCCCATCGGACCTTCACAATGGGAATGCGTGAGCGTCGGAGATGCTTGGTTTGGCGGTCCATGATTTCGACAGGCTTTTCCACGAAGTGTAATGTTTCGTTCACTTGAAGATCCTCGAGTGGTGCGTGTAAATCATCCACAGCCAGACACTTTCTGAGGTTCGAAACGTGGAAAGTCGGGTGAGCGTTGCTAAGTTCCTCCGGTAGTTCGAGTCTGTACGCCACTTTTCCGATTCTTTCCAGAATCTTAAAGGGTCCCACATATCGAGGCGCGAGCTTTCCTTTCTTGCCGAATCTGACCACACCCTTCCAAGGTGATACCTTTAGGAGTACATGGTCGCCAACGTCAAATTCAAGGGGCTTGCGTTGTCTATCGGCGTAACTTTTCTGACGACTCCGAGCTTTCAGTAGATTGTCTCAAATTTGGAGGATTTTGTCAGTCGTTTCTTGCAATAGCTCAGGACCGGTTAATTGCGAGTGTCCGATCTCGTGCCAAACAATAGGTGATCGACATCTTCTTCCATACAATGCCTCAAATGGTGCCATTTGAATGCTGGAATGATAATTGTTATTGTACGAGAATTTGACTAAAGGTAAGTATGCGTCCCAATTACCACCGAAATCTATGACACACGAACGGAGCATGTCTTCAAGGGTACGAATCGTTCTTTCAGTCTGACCGTCGGTTTGGGGATGGAAAGCGGTACTTAGATTAAGCGTAGTACCGAGAGCATATTGAAATGTCACCCAAAGACGCGAGGTAAACTGAGCGTCGCGATCAGAGATGATGTCGGGAGGCGTCCCATGACGACAGATGACCTCATTGGTGTAGATTCGGGCTAATCTTTCTACCTTATAGTCTTCTCGTATTGGCAGAAAATGAGCAGATTTAGTCAAGCGGTCAACGACAACCCAGATGCTGTCATGACTTGATGGCGTGCGCGGAAGTTTCGTTATGAAGTCCATAGCTATACTCTCCCATTTCCATATAGGAATCTCGGGTTGGACGAGTAAGCCAAAGGGTCTTTGATGTTCGGCCTTGACTTTTGAGCAAGTCAGGCACTTCGAAACATAGAGGGCGATATCTCTCTTCATGCCTGGCCACCAGTACTTGTAGCGCAGATCCTGGTACATTTTGTCGGCACTGGGATGAATGGAGTATCGGGATTTGTGGGCTTCGTCCATCAATACCTGTCGTAAGTCGGTCCGTTTCGGGATCCAGATTCGGTCCAGATAATGGAATATCCCATTCGATTTATTCACTAGCTGGGCTCCGTCGTTGATGATCCTTTCCTTCTTCAAAGTGCGTTCGGTGAAACAAGCATGTTGGGCTTCGCGAATGAGGGTTTCGAGATCATATTGGGCTTGGACATTACGGGCGCTGTGCAAATAGCTCCGTCTGCTTAGAGCGTCGGCAACGACATTTGCTTTGCCAGGATGATAACGAATCTCACAGTCATAATCGTTGAGAAGTTCTACCCATCGGCGTTGACGCATATTTAGTTCCTTCTGGTCAAAGATATGTTGTAGGCTCCTATGATCGGTGAAGATCGTACACTTGGTACCATAAAGGTAGTGTCGCCAAATCTTTAATGCAAAAACAACTGCGCCTAGCTCGAGGTCGTGGGTTGTATAGTTCTTCGCGTGGATCTTGAGCTGCCAAGATGCGTAAGCAATAACCTTGTCTCCTTGCATGAGAACACAACCAAGGCCAAGGTTCAAGGCATCACAATAGACGATAAAGTCATCATTTACATCGGGTAGAGTGATAACAGGAGCATTACAAAGCATATGCTTGAGGGTTTGAAAGGCAGTCTCTTGTCTAGTTCCCCAAACAAAAGCCTTATCTTTGTGCGTGAGGGAAGTAAGCGGCACATCGATTTTTGAGAATCCTTCGATAAATCGGCGATAATAGCCCGCTAGTCCGAGAAAAGAACGGACTTCAGACGGGTTCTTTGTCACACCCTGGCTTTGCGGAAGCGTGGTTAATTTGGTGTGACTTCTTAATACCATAGCTTAACCATAACAAAGCTATATGAAATAAAATCATGCAAGATCATCCATTTGATTAAGTTTTAAAACCAGAGTAACATACCATTGTCTTAGAGACTTACAACATCGTAACATAAAACATTGTCTTTAAAAACATAACCATTAACATGAAATAAAAGGCAGTTTAAGATTTATGACTCGTCCAGGAAAAAGTCACATTTCCTAAACCCGGATGACCTCGGAACCCATATGCAGCGGGAAAACATAACATACCGCGCCAGATCTTTAATTTCCTGAAATACATGTAAGTTGAAAAATCAACAATAATGTTGAGCGAGTTCATGTGTAAGTGAGTAAGTAAACCTTTGTGAGTATAAAAATAGTCTTGGTATGTAGCAAATAAGGGAATTGAGATCACCAATGGTTTGCAAGGCCACTGATATATGTGAAGTGCAAATAGGGAGACTCAAACCTAGCAGATTTCGCCACGGCATTTGTATGTGGACAAAGTCACCCCAAGGTCCGTTTCTAGTTTGGCCTGGGGCTGGGCTCGCTACACCCAGATAGATCTACCGCTCCTGTCCCTCGGTCCCGGTATGAGGACTAATGGCCTCATATTGCTCCTACCCACTCACATAATCTAAGTAGTGAACCTCCTTACGCTAACCATACCATGTATAAAGTACTTGTAATCAAAGTAACATGTATTTCACCCCCGCAGTTAAGAAAACTGAAAACAGTTAGAGAAAAGGGGGACATGAACTCACAGTGAAGCGTCTCTACCAAGTATCTCCTGCTCACGCAGCTGTGCGACGACCTACAGGTGCTAATTTCTATTAGACGGACGGCCGTGCCTTAGCTTTATAGTTTAAGTCTTTGGGAAATAGTTAGACAACTATTTCGTGTTTACATTCTGTATATACTTGGTAGTTAATCTCCTTCCCAAGGATGGGGGATTCAATACATGTGCGTTCAAATTATATCATTAAGTCTCACTTAATATGTATATATTTCCAATTCCAAAATATAAGTATTTTTCTCCAATAATACGTTGTTAAAATACGCGTTCATAAATATTTCCGTAAGTGCGTAAGTTACGTTTAACAATCGAGTGGTAATATAGTTACCGGTGTAACTTATATATTTATGGTGAAAGCGTTCGTATTATTTTGGGATCGTTAATGTTCGTAAATATTATTTTTACTCTAAAAATAATATCTATGTATTTTCACAAAATAATCATAAACAGTGTGTGAAAATATATATTTATCACGTTAAATTTTGTGAAAATCCCACCTCCGAATATTTAGTAAATAAAGCCATGGCGAAATTTATATTTCGAAAACATGTCAAAAATAATTCTAACACTTGTGGTGTAAATAGTTCTAAGTGTTAGGTTTTTAGAAAAATTTCGCCAGAGTTTCCTCTGTAACTGGAGGTGGCCACGCTTTCAAGCGTATCATTTTCTTTAACAAATCAACTCAACAATTTTCTTTATTAGATCAGAACAACTTTCATCACAACAACTAATCAACATATGTGTAAATTGCCAAAAATTACATGAACTTGCAGTTTTCCCAAAACTGTGGTGTAAATCTCCTTAAATTTAGTAGATCCTCATGTAAGGTAATTTGATCTTGTAAAAACCTCGTTTTTAGAGAAAATCCATTTTTACAACTTTCCGTCATCATTTACAAAAACTGTTATTTTGTCGGATCTTTTCATTTCACAAGTGTTTACACACTTGTGGTTTATAAAAATCATGCGTGTTAGTGTAAAATCCATCTTTTAAAATACATGATTTCTTTGATACGTGGTTCTTTGAAAATACCACTTGCAGATGCGTAGATCTGCTAGTTTTAAACACAATTTCACAAGTAAAACTCTTTTACACAAGTTCATGATTCGCGTGTGGTAGAGTTTCACCTTTTAACCCTTATATTATTCAAAACAAGCTTATGTTAAGATCCATGATCTTACCAAACCGGGTTAAACGATGATCCGAGCTACCACATCATAGATCGGGCCTAAATAACCATGTATTTCGAATACTACATCATTTACACAACATATAAGTTATTAACCACCATTTTTAGTGTTTTAAGTAGACTTTAAAGCATCATCTTGCATGTTAACGAGTTTTAACCGATACAAATCCTTTTAACCACTTTAGAATAGTTCAAGTATGAGTTTTAAGCATTATACCTCTAGCTCGAGGCTAGGGAAGAATCTACGCGCAAAAGAGGTGGATAAAAGCTAAGTAGAGAGGTCCTTCGCGTTCCGCTTGCTCCAAGACTCCTTGTATACGACCCTTGATGCTTGTATGATGATGGAATGTGAAGATCAAAATCGAAGATGGATGGGGTGTCCCAAGGGGTGTTCGGCCGTGAGTGTGGAGAGCAAGAGAGGAGAGAGTTTTGGTAAGTTGAGTGGTGAAATGTGAGTGATCAAAAGGGTTTAAGCTTGTACTTATAGATAATTAGAAAGATTATTATCCAAAGGATCTTATGCTTTCTAGATATGAGACAAGGAAGATTAAAATAATCAAATGATGTACCATGGGGTCACAATGTGACCGAGTTCGGTTGGGGGGGGTCCCTTGGTTCGATTTCAACTAGGCACCAAGTATTAGTTAGGTTATAGTTAAGTTAAGTAGGTTAGTTAAGTACTTAACTTGGTTAGTAGTGTGTCACGCGTTACAAAGGGTGTTAGGGTAATCAGGGACCCTAACTAGCTCAGAAAAAGATAAATAATGAAAATAACAATATTTTCATGTTCCGGGTATAGTCCGGTTGTTTGGTTGGATAGTAATCCGTTAAAGCGTTACTAAAGCTTTAAAGTGTCGTTATTACTCTTTTTAGTGACACAGCTTATTCCTGACGCATTGGAAAGTGTCTAGTGTTATTTTTCTCATGTTTTGGCACTTTATTAGTTAGCTAAAAGCTGAATTGTTATGAAAAGTGCTGAGTTTTGTGCTTAGAGTACGTTTTAGGCACATCCAGTCATTGTAACTTATTCCTAGAGACGCAGTTCTACAACCCTTGTATCCCTACACTCACCATTAGTGTAGCAATTATCTCAGGCTCTTACAGGCCTTAGAGGCAGTGTTTGCCTGATGCTGGCTTTATCAGCATGTTCAATAGGTTATCCGTGTATTGTGCTACTGTGCTTTTTGTGCATCATGTTTGTCACTAGGGTTCAGTATGTAAATAATGTAGTGACGATAAGTAAAGTATGATGCAGGTAAGTACATGTATCAGTATTCAAGTAGCAGTTCATCAGCTAGTTCAAACAAGCACAGTAATTAAGCAGTAATTAATCATTAATTAAGTCGTACGGATACCTGGTTTAGTGCGGGTTGTCACATTCTTAGGTGTAACCCAACTCTTGATAGCTTCAATATTCGCGGGATCGACGTGAATTCCTTGACTATTGACAATGTGACCGAGGAATTGTATCTCCTCCAGCCAGAATTCACACTTGGAGAACTTGGCATAGAGTCGATTCCCCTGGAGTAGCTCGAGAACCAAACGTAGATGTTGCGCGTGTTTGGTTTTCGACTTAGAATAGATCAGGATATCATCGATGAACACGATGACGAAGCGGTCGAGAAAAGGTTTACACACACGATTCATCAGATCCATGAAAACCGCGGGTGCGTTGGTTAGACCAAAAGGCATAACAACGAACTCGTAGTGACCGTATCGAGTACGAAAAGCGGTTTTGGGTATATCCTCCTCCTGAATGCGTAACTGGTGGTAGCCTGAGCGGAGATCGATCTTGGAGAAACACGTAGTACCTTATAGTTGGTCAAACAAATTATCGATGCGAGGTAGAGGGTAACGGTTCTTGATTGTTAGCTTATTCAACTCCCGATAGTCGATGCACATCCGGAACGACCCATCCTTCTTTTTGACGAACAGGACTGGTGCGCCCCAAGGAGAGGTGCTAGGGCGAATGAAGCCTTTATCAAGTAATTCCTGGAGCTGACTCGATAGTTCGCGCATTTTGGACGGTGCGAGTCGGTAAGGAGCTCTAGCAACGGGATTTGCTCTAGGAATGAGGTCGATACGAAATTTGATATCACGACTTGGGGGTAGACCGGGAAGTTCATCAGGAAATACGTTGGGGAATTCACAAACAACGGGGACATCCTTTACTTCCTTAACTTCCTTTTTCTCTGCTACTACAATTTATGCCAAAAAACTTGGTATTTCTTGCGGAGATACTTGCTAGCCTGAACACACGACATGGTTGGAGTTTCTTCGATGCGACTTCACCATAAACACACAGTTGATCACCATTAGCGAGCGAGAATTGAATCATCTTGTCGAAGCAAACAACTTCAGCATGGTTTTCATGAAGAAATTCCATGCCTACTATGACATCAAAACTTCCGAGCTGCATCGGAATAAGGTCGATAGGGAAGATGTGATTGTTGAGTTCAAGGGTACAATCACGAAGAACATAGTTGACTGCGATGGTTCTTCCGGTGGCAACTTCAACATCGAACGTCGAGGGGAGATGGGCGCGCTTACGATTAAGAAGCTTTTTGAACTCAAACGATACAAAACAGTTATCAGCTCCAGTATCAAACAAACACGAAGCATAAATACCATTCACAAGGAACGTACCATTGACCACGTTGTTGTCGGCTTGAGCTTGGCGCACGTTAATGTTGAAAGTTCGAGCTCGTGCTGTTTGTTGCTATTGTTGCTGAGGATGCTGCTGCTGTTGCTGGGGCTGCTGTTGTTGAGGCTCTTGCTTCACAACCCGATTGGGGCACATGTTTGCGAAGTGGTTGGGATCACCACATGCAAAGCAGACTCTAGCATTGACCGCGGGTGCCTGAGCCGCTTGTTGGCCTTGAGGAGCAGGAAGTAGAGCTTGATGAGCAGTAGCTGGAGCCTGGCGAGGACCCATATGGCAGTTGGCGGTGAAATGGCCGTACATGTTGCAATGCAGGTGAGTCCCACTGGGTGGTGATAGGTACAAGTCGGGCAAGCCGGATGAGGACCAGTGTAAGCACGCTTTGCCGGCGGTGCTTGGGTAATCGGTGTCGCGACTTGGCGGTGATGCATCTGCTGCTGAGCTGGTACAGCCTGGAGTGGGGCAGCAGTAGTGACAGCACAGCCTGGAGTGGGGCAGCAGTAGGGGCAGCAGAGGCCTTTGAAGACTGAGGAGCGGCGGCTGTTTCAGCGGTTGGTGCGGTGGTAGCTTGATGCAGATTCTTGGGAGTTTTATCCCAGACACCAGAATTGACTCGCTTGTCGTTGATTTCAGCGGCAAGCAGGTAAGTTTCTTCGATTGTTGCTGGTTTTGAAGCTTGCACAAAATCTGCGACACAATCTGGCAGAGCTCGGATATACTTCTTGATTGACATATCAGGGGTCTTGACTTGATCAGGACAAATAATACTCAACTGCTTGAAGCAAGCAGTTAAAGCAGCATTGTCACCCTCCTTCTGCTTGATATGCCAGAATTCGTCCTCCAACTTTTGGCGCTCGTGGGGAGGGCATAACTCTTCCAGCATGACGTTTTTCAACTCGTCCCACGTTAAACCGTAAGCTGCATCATTTCCGCGTTTGTTTCTCTCGGCCGTCTACCAGTCTAAAGTGCGGGACTGGAAAACCCAGGTCGCGTTGAGAGTGCAGAGATCATCAGGATAGCCACTCTGGCGCAGGGTAACCTCGATCGAATCAAACCATTGAAATAAGGCCGTAGGGCCATCTTCGCCAGTAAATTCTTTCGGTCCGCAAGCTTTAAACTGCTTGAAGCTAAAGGCAGCTTTAGGAGTCTCAGTCCTGGACTCTTCAGAAGATTTGCTCACATTCTCGTACAGTTCACTGACGATCTGAGGAACAACATTCGCCATTTGTTTAGTGATCATAGAGGCGAGGCGTTTGTCTTGCTGCTTTCGGCGTGCATCGCGCGAGTGACGGGATTCAGATGACGACATTGTCTGCAACAGACATCGTCATAGGACTCAGACACAATATAATCGAATCTCACCTCACACGCCTAATACTACTAAAGCTCAGGAACACAATCATGTAACATCTAACTACATAGGCACATAATCACATATTCACATAAACACAGAAGCACATAGGCATGTAATCGCACAGAAGCACATAATCACGTAAAGCACAGAAACACATGAGGCAGTCAGAATACAGAAACCTAGCTATATGTTGCACGTATTCTCTATCCTTCACAGCGCGCATAGCGGTTAATTACAGCGATTGCGAATGATGACCTGTGATTTGTGAGCGTTTTGAGGTAGATGTGTAGTGTGGTTTATGTGTCGAAGAGTGAAAAGCGAATAATCCACCAAAATCGAACCACAAAACAGATAAAATCACATAAAGCACATAAAATTCATGGAAAATCGGCAAATATCAGAGTCGGAAGTTGCGAGCTCAGAATCGAAGCACATAAAAATCGAGAATGGATTGTCTGCGGCTTTAGTTAAGGCACGTCTAAACAGCCAAGGTGATTCGACTATTCACAACGGCTTTTAGTGCACACTTCGGCCTTCTGGACTGTGTTCTCGCCTCGATTTTTGGGCGAATGACACGCATCCTTCCAGTTCCAGGGTGACTTCAAGTCGCTGGAGTCCGTCGAGACTTTGGTGAGAGTCTTGTTAAAGCAAAATGGAGTACGGAACAAGTCATCAAGGTTCGCGTTTCACCCCTGTCTTAACAACTTCGTTCCTGTTTTAATAAAATAGAGAAGGAAATTTGCGTCAAAGTATGGATTTCACTCCTAATTCAACGCAATTTCTCTTGTTTATAGATAAAAATGCGAGCTGAATAAGCGATTTAGTCGAGAGTTTGCGGTTTTCACACCTAATCTTGACCCAATCACTCGTTCATTTTTCGAAAATTAGAGTGCAGTGATAGTGTAGTGTAAGCGAGAATAGCGAGAAATAGCAAGTAAGCTCGTAAAAAACCCATACAGGGTATGCACAAGTCGGTCTGTTGGTACTTAACTATAGACTAGGTCGTCTCTAAGACATCGACCCGGACTAGGTCGAGTCTTGCCAAATTCCCTATAGTTATGGCTCTGATACCAATCTGTCACACCCCAACCGATGGCGGAATCATTGGGGCGCGGCACTGAGCGAAACAGATTGTCCATGAGTATCCATAACAACTATAAATTACCAGATACTTAAACGTCATGTCCCATACCATAACATATCAAATAAAACAGTTATTACAAATAATTGTCTCATAAACAAGTACTGATCCGACAACTCAGATTTCAAAATAGACGCTTTATTTATTTGTTTCTAGGACTCTTTCCTAGCCTCGATTTCATCACACAGCAAACAAGGCTTCCTAGCATCTTAAGCACCTGCCACGTACGTTAAAGTAAAAGTTAATACACATAGTGTAAAGGTGAGCATACAAGTTTGATAATAGCATATAGAGTTTGAAATCGATTACGCATAACCAGTACGTACAACGTATGATGTGAAGCACGTTAGTTATCGACATGATCCTATCGATACCAATGACTGCGGGTTGACTGCCCAAGGCAGTTCGTAACACATATTCACCACTGTGAACCATGATCAGTTGTCCTTAACAACCCCTGTATGAACAGGTGCTGAGTCCAAACTATAGTACTATCGTTGCTAAGGCAGGTAGACAGCAATCTATGTGTAAACATAACAAACAAGCATTCATCGAGTCACGTATAACATATAGTAGCGGTTAGCGTTAAAGTATTTCATAGTGTGTTTGATGTGTTTTAGAATAAGTAACGTATGTAACACCCAAAAGTGCGTAAAGCAAAAAGGGTTCGAGTATACTCACAGCGATGAAGTTTATGGATTGAAGGGAGCGCTAGAGCGAAATTAGCCTTGACAGTTACGATAGCATAACGATAAGCAGCACGTAAAACGATACAAGTGTACCAAGGATCGGATAGTGATCCGATCGGATGGCCATTCGATTGGATTGTCACTTCGCTTGGTGAGGATGTGTTTGTGTATGATGGTTTGACTTTTGAAGTTTTCGTTGTAGCATTTTGAAAATATAGAAGTATCTATACCCTTCAGGTTGGTCGATCGAACGGTCGGTCGATCGGACGACGATCCGATTGGCGAGGCTTCTTAGTGTGAGAACAAGTTCACAGCAGGACGGTCACTCGATCGGATAGCAATCCGATCGGGTGGCTATCTTATGCATTGAACATGTTGAAAATTATTTAAGTACCAAGGTTCTAGACGTCACACGATAGGACGGTCGCTCGATCGGATGGCAATCCGATCGGACGGTAATCCGTTCAACGTCCAAATCCTTAAATAGTTTGAATAAAAGTTTAAGTGTGGAACCAATGTGCAACCCGATCGGATGGCCGGTCGATCGGATGGCAATCCGATCGGACGGCAATCCGTCCCGACAACCTGATCGGCTTGCCACCTGATTCTGTTCGAAGTTTTGTAGTTTTGAACGAGACGTTTTGATACCTTGCTTGAACAATCAGAACCCTTATCTCGGCCCAAGTGACTCTACCGAACAGGAATCACCCAAGTCTGACCGGTTCACGGTTCGAGTCGGTAGTTCATGTTCAAACCCGAAGTCAATATCTCTCGGATGGAATTCAGATCTAGAACTGATACATCACTACGAACGAGTAGAAGATCAGAACAAGCTCCGATTCCATCGGGTTTGAGTGCATTGAGTGTAAAAGAGTTGAAAGAAAGTTAGAAAACCGTCTTTCAATCCTTTTCACCATGAATATGTTCAGATCTATGCAAGATCTTTGTTCATTCGTGTGGAAATCGTCCAGATCCAAGTTGTTCTTGGTGGATTGAAGCCAAAATATGAAGTTCATAAGAACACCATGATGACATCATCCTAGAACACCTCGAATCCACTGATTTCACGGTTAAAAGTTGAGATTTGAAAGAGAGAATGATGAAGAAGTGTGTGTAGATCATAGAAGTACAAGGATTTGGTTGAAAACTTATAAGATTTGAGAGAAATCAAAAGAAATAGAGCTTGAATGTGGCTGGTTCGAGTAGAGAGCTGTCACCATCAAAGGAGGTGACAAATGAAGGTATTTATAGGGTTTCCTAAAAAGGAAAGTTTGGGAATAGGCTGGTCGATCGGGTGGCAGTCCGATCGGATGGCAACCCGATCGGATGGCAATCCGATCGGATGGCCACTCGGTCGGTTGGCCACTCGATCCTAGTGTTCGGCGCGATGAGTTCTGTCGTTTCGTTTCCCATGAAATGCGTTACGATGCGCTTCGAGAGAGCGATGCGATAGAGTTGCTTATTAAATTACTTTTAATCCCAACTACTATATCTAACATACAATCACTATAATTACTGCGTTTAGCGTTTCGATTCGATTGCGATGCGATAGATTGCGATTATCACCTCAACATAAACATAACATGCACAAGTAACACATAAATAGCACACACACGTAAAACAATATCCAGAACACATAATTCGAGTTGCGAATGCGATAGTGATTAGCGATAAGTCGATTAAACATGCGATTAATATGCGATTATTAACAAGTACTCCACATAATACAACTAATGCGATAGCATAAAAAGATTATTTACAAGTCAAAGAATTCAAAACAGGAGTTGAGCAAGGAGTGACAGATAGCAATTAGCAATCTTTTCTACCTTTGACTTTGACTTTGACTTCCGAAACACGGGGTGTTACACTACAAGCATGACTTCGAGTGGCATCTGTTATTGTTGGTGACTCTGCTAAATTTGATCTTTTTATAGTCTTTCTAATGTATTGTTTATTATTCACTGCTTATGCATTTGATACATATGTAATAAGGATGAAAGTAAAGTAGTGAATTTAGTAACTACACATTTGTCATTTTATGATTTTGTATTATTTTTTCAATACGATTTTGTATTATTTTTTCATAAATAATGCTCATCAACTTAAAACCATTGTTGTTGATACATCTGTTGATACAGTGGTTGATACATCTGTTGACTTTGGTTAACAGATGGATGAAAACATATGTTTGAAACCATTGTTGGGTTAAACAGTGTTTTGTGGAGAAAACAGTGGTTTGTCATTGGTCAAACAGTGGTTTGACTTTGGTCAAACAGTGGTTTGTCTTTGGTCAAACAGACTTTTGAACCACTAAGAATCATAGTTTTGCAAACAGTGGTTTGACTTTGGTCAAACAGTGGTTGCATACAAATGTTATTTCCTTTCATTATGTTCTCTCAGTTACTTACCATCATTTGTTAATTTAATTACATCACATGCAACTTATATAAGTTTTAATTCTAATCTTGATTTTTTGGTGGATAACAGTACCTAGCTTTAAACTAGAAATTACAGACGGGTATCACTACTAGCCTTAAACTAAAAATTACAATATCTATACACTTATCTATACTTTCTATCAAAATATGTTATGCATTGTTTTCTAAAAAACCACCCGTGTTTGCATACGGGTCTTACCGCTAGTACTATATAATAAAAGAAACCATTTTGTGGACACTTGTCATCATATTAGGCCATGTCTTATGGATAATTGTTATTTTAGTTTAATCTCTTCTAATTAATTATATATAACCCTCCTACTAAATATTATTTAGTTTAATTATTACTTTTATATTTATCTATTTACTTCAAATTCAAAATTAGTTATCTAATTTGATATTAGAGTAAATTACGATTTTGGCCCATGTGATTATATCACTTTTACCCTTTTAGCCCAAAAAGGAATTTTTTAACATCTGAGTCCTCAACATCTTTTTTTAACCCTTTTGGCCTCTAAAAGTAAATGGACGGGGTTAGTGTTAGGGGCCAAAAGGGAAATGGACGGGGTAAAGTGAAATCACAGGGGCCAAAATCGTAATTTACTCTTGATATTAACTATATATTTGAACGTTTTGTTTAGTTTGGTATAACTTTTTTATTTGGTATATAAAATTATATTTATTCAATCGGTACAATGTGGTTTTTGTAGATATAACTTTTTTATTATTTAATATATAAAATTATATTTATTTAACCCTTACAATAAATGAGGTTTTTTAAGATATATTTTTTTTTATTATTTAGTATATAAAATTCATTTATTCGACCCGTGTAATACACATGGTTATAACATAGTATTATATATATATATATATAAGATATAAGATATAAGATGAGTGTCACCAAAAAATCGGTAAAGTCGCAAAAATCTTAATATAAATATATATAGGGGATGGTTCAAATGAAAACCACTTTTATCGCGAAATCTCGAAAACTAACTAAAAAAGCCTAAAAAACACAAAAAAAAAAATTCAATTTTTTTTATTAAAAATCGCTAGTTTTTTTATATAAAAAAAACTTTTTTTCAAAAAAAAATTTGTAGTGCACATGTGTAATAATTCACATGTGTAGTACGCATACACATGTGCACTACAAAATTTTGTTTTTTTTTTGAAAAAAAAAATTTATATACCTAAAATAGCGAAAATTGATATGCAAAAAAAAAATGGTATGGTTTTTTTGCTTTTTTAGTTAGTTTTCGAGTTTTCGCAATAACTTGTGATTTTCATTTGAACCTTCCCCTATATATAGGAGAAGGATCCGTTAGGAACCACCATTTATTGCAAGAACCGTGAGAACCAAGTGTAAACACAATCAAAAAATACCTAAAAAAATTAAAAAACACTCAAAAAAATTAATATTTTTTTTTAAAAAATCGCTATATTTCGTCACAAAAAAAAACCGAGTAACAATTATCTATGCACATATGCATATGTATCATTTCTTTGACAAATTCCGTAATACATTACTAATATCAGACAATTGCACTTTCATTTATACTACCATTCATTATACACTACTTTTTACATTAACAATATTAAAAATGCACATGTGCATCTATATGTATGAACTTGTTATAACATCAACAACACTAGAAATGCACATGTGCGTCTATATGTACGAACATGTTATAACGTGTTTTGGTACACCACTTTGAATACACTTTCCCTTTCATCTATCATACCATCCATAATACACTACTATTACCTCCTACCATCCGTAATACAATACCATTACATCCTACCATCCATAATACAATACCATTACCAATATTTCTTTTTATTACATGTACATCAACACTCTTTATACCATCTAAACAACATATTACATCATCAAGTGACAAATATAATCAAATCATCAACCACTAGATATAACCAACCAAAAAACATGTATATGGGCCTACTTTATCATTTAAAATCACAAACTTTTTGTACCAAAACACGTTATATCATGTTATACATAATGATGCACATGTGCATTTTTAATATTGGTAATGTAAAAAGTAGTGTATTGTAATGTAAATGAAAATGCATTTATCTACTACTGGTAATATATTACGGAATTTGTCCAAGAAATTATACATATACACATGTGCATCCATAATTGTTATTCAAAAAAAAAAAGTTATTTTTTGTAACGAAATATAGCAATTTTTTTAAATATTAAAAAAAATTGTGTGTTTTTTTAGATTTTTTAAGGTATTTTTTTGTGTTCACATTGGTTATCGCGGTTCTCGCAATAAAGGTGGTTCTCGCATGAACCCTACCCTATATATATATATATATATATATATATATATGAACACATATATATAAAAACGCCAACATAGTCAAAATAAAGACTTTTCGAAAAAAATCTTAAAGTTATGTGAAAATTCTAAGTATTGTAGAAACTTAGGTATTTATAGAATAATTGGTTATTAAATCGTTCCTACTTGAAATTCGGACATGTAAACCAATTTTGTGGAATCGTGCTAGTAGAATAACGCACCCAAAGGTGAGTGTCACTAACCCCTCTTTTTACTATTTTTGTATAATCTTTTGGGGGAAGAATACGCTTTAAAAAGGATAACTATACGTTTTTGTATAAAATATGCGTTTGAATAAATTATAAATATATTTTCATGGAAAATATGGTTTGAAAATGATGTGTTATGTTTTTGAGGAAAAACATGTTTTGGAGGTTTGAATGATTATATAATTGTTTCATGAAGAAACAGGGAGAATGACGGTGTGTGAATAACACCAAATATATTTGGCGCAAACTCGGCCAATTTAATCATTGATATTGCATGCGTGGAATTGTTGATAGATCTATCGGGTTGACCACCCCGTCGTGATCGGTAGCTCCTTGTCAAGTCAAGCGACGAATTTATATTATGTTATATGTTTAGCTTGATTATACCCTCACTGTTGATATATAGCTCGTAATATCTTGCAAACTTGCGAATCTGAACAATTGGTGCTGAAATTTAATATATAAACCTTGGGAAAATGATCTGTATCGGAGGTTTTCAGAAAACGCTCACGATAGCTGACCCTCGGATATTGATGAAGAAAATAAAATTTACTTTCTTAATTGTATATGGATGTTGTATTATAAAAATTCATAGCATGAAAGGTTTCCTTAAACAAATTGTTACGAATTTGAATATGTGAACTCACATTCCTTTGTGTTGACACTTGATTTTTACGTGTTCTTCAGGTACATGAGTCCGGCTTCGGGATTTTGGCATGTCTTGTGGTAGTGGATGCAAGTTTTATTAAATAATGTTTTGGACAACTCTTAAAACTACTTTTGGGACCATGTGTATTTGGATCCATAAGGATCAAAACAACTAAGTCATGGTTGTGGTTATGTTTAAACTTTGAACTCTAAACTTTAAACCTTATGCTTTAAATAGGGGTATTGGATTTTAATAATCCCAAGTTTCACTAATTGGCCGGTAATAATCCTAACTTCAAAAATTGCCTACAACAGTCCCAACTTGTAAGATTTTGGCCACCAATGATCCTTGACTAACTGGGTTATAACCTTGTTGGGCTGGTGACCTGTAACTTATTCCGGCGACCCGTTTTACCCCTGAAACCACCAAACGAGACCACCACCAATCATCTCTGACCTCCTGTAATCTTCTCCGCTTCTCAAAAGTTTAAAATTTCCACCATCTACACAACTCCGGTGACCTGCAACTTATTCCGACGACCTTCTTTACCCCTGAAACCACCAAAGGAGACCACCACTTGTCATCTCCAACCTCTAGTGACCTTCTCCGCCGCTCAAAACTTCAAAAAACTAACTGGGTTATAACCCAGTTAGACAAGCATGATTGGTGACCAAAATCTTACAAGTTGGGACTGTTGTAGGCAATTTTTGAAGTTGGGATTATTACCGGCCAATTAGTGAAACTTGGGATTATTAAAATCCAATACCCCCTTTAAATAAGTTGTATGTCCAAAATAAACATTGCATCGTCCACTAAGATATTTATGGGTACCAACCTCCGTCACCGTCACGTTTGTATTTCCGTTGTGACGTTTTTGGGATGTGACATTGGGCATTTTCTTGACTACGGACCAAAACTAGTAGTAAGCCCACCTTCGCCTGGCCCACCAACACCCACCGCCCCAGCGTCAACATTGGGAGTTAAAGTGCTGGATTGTTTCTCCTTGGAAATTGTTCCCGCCACGCCCCCGTCATCCATTGTTGTGCCGCTCAAGACCACCGATTCATTCTCCAAAACCCCATCCGTTTCCATCACAATGGTCGTTGGACTTCCTTCTGATGGCTCTTCACCTTCCTTCCGACCACCCTGTTCGCTAGAAATTTCGCCTTCCTCCAATTCCAATTCCTCTACCACTTCCCTATTCTTTTCTTTCCTATACGCATTGTCATGGTCGTCGACAGAGCCAGTGGAACGACTACATGTTGCGCCCCATTCTCCACATCCACCATAACGTGTTTAGATGAATTATTAATCACAAAATCTAGGTTCCACCCCTCATCCACTTCTGAAACCCAAATTTTGAAGATCGTTCCTTCCCAACATATTGAGGCCTCTTCATTTATTCTTCCACCATGCTTCAGCAACACCCCCACCCTTTCATCTGTGAGATTGCCATCGTTAAAGGATGTTGCCAATTCATGCACCGCCTCACCGTACTTTCCCGCTATCATATTCAAAACCTCCATATCCCATAGATTGATTGGAACCCCCTCCAGTTTGAGCCATGCAATACATTCAAATTGGAGTATTTGTCTCCCGCATACCTTAAACTCCGAAAACTAGTCTCCCAAACGTCACAATTGTCGTGTAGGAACACTATAGCATCCTTGGAACCTTTGAAAGTTAGGAGGGCCCTCAATCCTTCGACATACTTTAGTGTCACCCCTCATAGCTCCTCCATGTTTAGTACTTCGTTGACCCGACAAAGTGTGGTAATGTCCTTTTACCCTACCGATTAGGGAGCACCTATCTAGAGAATGTTGCATTGGATAAGTTTTCCCTAGAATCTGTATCATCTCCTTCCTACTACACTACTTTGTTACTCCCGCCACAGCCTCCATAAAGGATTGTTAACCCTTCGTCTTCCAGACCATGGGTTGTTTCGTCGTCGCCTGTTTTGCCTCTAGAACTCCATCCACAGGCTTTTTCCCCTCCCTCTGGTACTTGTCTTTGCCCCTAGTCTTTCTTCTTGTCCAAACTTCGCAATATTCACTGTTACATTGCCTCTTCCAAAAGTCACCTCACTCAGCTCCTTTGCCAAAGCTTCTTTATTCACCACCTTTCAAATCTGATAAAGGCAAAGAACCTACATGACTTGTCTTTTCTCCTTGGTAGATACGCATCTACCACCCTCCCATGGTTTCTGAACTCCCTCCACAGATCCCCCAAAGAGCATTGGTTCGGTAGGTTTGCCACGTAGAATGTGGTTTGTAGTTCCTCTGTCGCGTTTTGTGTCTTATGTTTTGTTCTTTGTCGCCGACGACGATGGTACTCCTCCCACTCTCTTTCTTCCTCCAAATTTAGAGGAGCGCAAATGATATATTTGGATCACTAAAATTGTCACACCAAAAGAAGTAAATCTAACTTTTTTTTAACGGCATAGGTATTCACACATCAAGAATTTAAATGTTTATTTATTTTTCAATTTGCTATCTATTTTAGTCTGTATTAACAAAGTTAGATTTTTTAATTAGATTCATTTTGCATTATTAATTTAAATCAACTTAAAGATTAATCATCGTTAAAGATTACTATTTTTATAAAATAAAGTTTGTGTAAACCGATTTACCCAACAAAATATAATTACATTTTAAAAAGAAACAACTTTATAACTATTTAAAAATATGAATTTATAAAGGTATCCTCAAATACTTGATTAGAAAAAGAGTTGATAGATGCTATGGTATAAAGGTATCCTCAAATACTTGATTAGAAAAAGAGTTGATAGATGCTATGGTATAGTTGTTTTCAAATGGTTGAAAAAAATAAGGCATCCTTCAAGTTAGGCTCCCCGACAACCGTTAACCATAACCCAGAGCGCCCGCAAGCTCTTTTCCAGAATTCTCGGTTGTCACTCCTCCATATCGGCCTTGAAGCTTAACTAAAGAGTTTGAAAAGATTTGGAGACCTCGAATGATCTCTCTCGAATGTCATAAAGAGTCACTTTCGTTTACCCGTAAACTGAGAACGAATGTCCTTAGTTCCGGATAGGCCCTAACAGCGTCAAGCGCCATAAAGGTAGATTTAACCAAAAAAAAGTCTAAACAATATATGCTTTTTCGTTGTTATCTTTTCGCATATTTTAAATCTTTTATCATATACAATATGGTCTCAATGTTAACCACTACTAAGAACCACTTCGCACACTTGTTATTTAATCATTGTTTACATATGGAGAGGTTCTTTACAATATTAATATGACGCTTAGAATTGTGACTGAGAATTGTATAACTCATATGTACCTTTTGCTTTATATGTAACACATAAAACGGTTATATAATCGCCTACACCAGTATCTTCCTGTTGCATTGAATTATCAATACAATACGTACAAGTATTTATGTGGCTCATATTTTGTAATACTACTGGCCTTAAAAAAGGTGCACATAATAAATGTATAAATGATTGAACAGATCTTCAAAAAAGTGAAATTTTTCAAGAAGCATACATTGACTTGTTCAAAAAAAGTGAAATGTTTCAAGAAGCATATATTGACTTGTAACAAACGCATTGGTCAAAAGTCAAAACTATATCTGAAAGTTCCATCAGCCCACTTGAAACCACAGAAAGAGCATAAATAGAACACAAACAAATACAAAAGGCACCAGGGGCCTTGATATGTGACATAAAATGGTACAAAACTAGCAATAGCGAAATAAAAACACGGTCTCAGTCAGGTCCATCAGCGAGTAATTTGTGGTTATCATGGAGCATTGTCGACGGGGTTATAAACAGCATCAGCTGCAGATGTGTCCATATCGTTCAAACCTAACTCCTCGTTTTGTTCCCAACTCCTCTCGTATACCTCAACTGTGTAATACATACACCATAAGCATTCATTTTTATTTAAATTTACATCCATATAGATTATACAGGTGACGAGATGAACGGTGACGGACGATTTTGCGATAGCAAGGTTGGGATGAAGCATGTCAACTTAAAACTGGCAAATATAAATTAATAATAAATTTGGGTGACTTTCAACCCGTTTTGACACATCCCTGTTTGGTCTGTTTTGAGATGTAACACGGCCCGAATCAAACCCCTTCAATTGCTAGTTCAGTTAATAACCATATATTTTTACACAAGTTTAAGCAGAATAATTTGGCAAAAAGACACGAGCTTGGTTAACTAGACTTATGTGAAAATAAACTTACTTGTTAACTGATGGTCATCTTTAATATCATCACAAGAAGGAGCAATGAAAGAGTTTGCCAGTGCATCATCCATGATCAAGGTCCAGGGTTCTTCAAGACTCAAAAGCTGGACAATATCAAAAAAAAAAAAATTAAGAATTTATGTTATGAAAGCTTATAATTCTGCAAATGAGCACCTTAATAAGCCTTGCCCTGAAGTCCAGCCACTTGTTTTTCCTGCCCTCCTCCAAACTATCTCCAAAAGTAAACCCATGCACCCTCTCCAGAGCTGCAATGCACAACAATTTGGTTATACAAACTATAGAAATGTTCAGGGTGTAAGATGTAATATATATATATATATATATATATATATATATATATATACATACATATATATATTATAGGAAGTGGGAAAAAATTACCTTCACTTATCTTTGTAATCAGACCTTCAACAGTTGTCACAACACCTCCCAACGTACCACTGGTTAGCTCCAAATCTATTTCTGGAATTAAGACACTGGCTGTATCCGACTGCCATACCAAGTTAAGAATTTAGATACTATAAACAACTTACTCACTTGCAGATTCCATTAGGAGGGGACATACCTTTATCACATCACGACTCAAATCTCGTATGTTTTTCACTGCAACAGAAACTTTCTTCCCCTTAGCAGGAATGGCACCACCAGGCTTTAACTGTAGAAAATGGAATGTTCTTTTATCAGAACAAAATATTCTATGACAATATTCTATCTAAAGGGTATCCATAAAAGCATGCAATTTCAGTATTTCATGCGAAAACAGAAACAAATTTTAATGGTTACAAACCTCAGAATTTCGGTAGCCACAAGCATCACAAGTAGATGCCATGACAATTACTTCTTGAAAGTAAGGGATTTCTAAGTAAAGTTAAGGTAAACAGCTTCTATATTCATGGTCAGAGCACGGATGATGTCATACTATCACAAAGATATGATGATAATATAATGTCTGCAAAGATGGTGATTCAATAAGGCAGATATCTTATATTTATAAATATTTTTGTTTCTTGAAGAAACAAACAAAACAGTTTCATCTTGTAACAAATAATGACACGAAAAGGGATACTTGTGAGGAACATCCGAGTCTCACAGCTTACAGCACAAGCACCACATGTTGATGGAAAAGTCATCACCTGTCAATACAAAGAAAAAAAAAACGAACTATCAATTTATAAACATCATTAATTTGTATCTGTTTTCAATCTTGTAATAATGAAAATCACTTCATCCAAACAGCCCCTTAATGTAGTGTACCTCTTCTGGTGCAGTATAGCGAAACAAAGCTTCAGCAAATTCCGGGCTACTGCCTTGGGCTATTGCTCGACGGCCTGCCACTGCTCCCACTGATCCATGTGGTTCAACACTTGCTTCTGATGATTCAAAGACATAGCCCAATGATGCATCTTGCTCACGAGTTCGCTCATAAAACTCTATACTTAATGATGGATCTAGGGATGGAGCAAACCTGTTGCAAAAAAAAAAAAAAATCAATAATTAATAAATGGAAGTACAATATTAGCAGTATATTTGGTTACATTAAAAGAGTAACTTACGGGTTCTCTACAAAACTGTTGCCAGCAGGATCATCAAGAATGAAAGTAAAAGATGAACTTCCTGTTGCACACGCTTTTAATTTTACTATAAACTGGTCTATTGCCTCGGCCGTTTGGGGATCCACTTTCTGAAAAGAAAAATGGCAGCTTGTCAAAAGGCAAGCCACAACTAAAATAAGAACATTCTAGAAGAACGACATTGAATGAATACTTACTTTTCTCTCTTCTTGTAGGGCTTGTAATTCTTCAGAAGCTCTAAGTAGTATCCCTTCCACCTGAGGCAGATATCCATACATGAGATGGCACTTTCAACTCATTTACTTATGAAAAGTTGGTTTGACTTATGTTTAACTTTAACGAGTCAAACGGGTTAAATAAAATAAAATGGGACAAAAGTCACCAAAGGTATTATATTTAACAAAGGAAACCTCCAAACCGTTCTATGACTATTGAAGTGATATAACTTCTATAATCATATTTGGCAAACTAATAACGCATAGAAAATCAGCTTTTGCAGGCTGCAGCCACTAAACCCGACTATTTGATGAATAAGAATTTATAAAACAGGTATACGAGAACATACAGTTGATAAGGATCCGCGTTGTGCCTCGGGAGGTATCTCTAAGTCCAGTTGGGGAATCTACAAACATTGATGACTCTACATATGAGTATATTGGTAAATCTAACAAACAGATTTGTAAAATAAAACTTCATGGAATTATATAAAAGTTTTAAAATAAAATTTCATGGAATTAATAAAAGTTTTGGTCCCATGTGTAATGATACTGTTGTATAGTCTAGCATGCCTTCATATAAATCAATAGTATACAAGAAACAAAAACCTAAAGCACAATGTGATAGATAAACACAGCAACGTACCTTTATTGTGGCAGTCTCAGACTTTACTACTTGTCGATTAAGCATCTGCTTTTGAACAAAATAAATCTTTACTATAATGTTTTAATGAATGTAATTCCCCATATAATTCTAAACAATTCAAATTATGGGCCATTTAATATAGGGATAACTTCATATATCCCCCTCAAAACTTGATATAATATCACATCTGCCCAATAAGAAATCATATAATCATGTATACCAACTTTTAAATTTACGAGTTTTATTTCAAAAAATTTGCATTATGATATGAGAGTTTAGAGTGTAAGAAGAAAGAGTAGGATTTTCTATGGACATCTTTGATATTAATTTTTCTGGTTGGATAAATATGATATTATACAAGTTTTCTGGGGTACATAAAAAATTTCCCCCTTAATATATAAGTGCAAACAAATGTGATTCAATTTCATATCTATTCAATTCTACTTCTCTCAACCTTTTGATCACCTGACGGAAACTCCAGACGATAACGTGATCCCCGGGGCTGTATCTCACCAGCAAATTGCACCTCATTATTCCTAACCAAAATGATAGGGTTAAAACTATATTGAGAGAAAGAAGCTAAGAGATAGAGAATAGTTTGACTCAAATTCTGGATATCCTCCAGATTGTTACGTAGCATTCAATTTATAAAAGATAAACTTACACACAAGACCCTCAAACAAATAGAAAACAACCCTTATTACTCCCTACACTACTAATAATTAGTAAAATACCCCTAAACTATTATTCTTCACGTAACAATACTTCCCCCTTAAAAGATTCTTGACCTCAAGAATCATAAAATAGAGAAAATATTGCAGCATCCATGAGTTCTTTTGGGTCGACTCATTCCTTCCTACGACATTTGGAGATGTAGTAACAAGGCGCCACGGAGGCCGCCACTCGGTCACCCTGGTGACTTCTTTGGCTGGAGTTGTTGTCCTCTTTGTCACCAATAAATTCTGAATAGAATCGGTACTAGCACGGCACGATGAACTTGCCATAAAAATGTCTTTATCACCTTTCTGCAAGTAGTCGTTTTGAACCGAAGCACCGGTCTTTTTTCCTTCTTCACACTACTTTTCATGGCTTTCAACACAGATGGCATAAAAATATCCTTTTTCTTTTGGGAATCAAGGATGTGATTGTCCTTTTGGGTTGAGTTAGTCTTGCCTATCATGGAGGATGGGAAAAGGGTCTTAGGCAATGGAAAGAGGGTTTGTTTTGACTGCATCAAAGAAGAGGATGATGTAATGTTTGGGTGTGATGAAACATGTCTCGGTGGTGGTGCAGCAGCGGGCATGGATGGCGGAGTAAGGGCTTGGAACGGAAGTGGTGCTGCTGCGGGTGACTGGACAGGCGGTGCGGTGGCGGAGAAGGATCCAAAAGAACTGCCGGACGACTGAGATATGTCCCGCACAGCCTTGAGAATTTCCTCCTGCCGTTTCAAAGCCTGCTCCTGCTGTTTCATCAAAGCCGATAACGCCGTCTGGATCTCGTTGATGGCCCTATCGTGGGACTTCAGTGTGTTATCAATCTCGTTGTTACGGGTGTTCGTCATGGTGGCGGCAAGGAATTCCGATGAGGATTCGGGATAGCTCTGATACCCTTGATAGGGTTAAAACTATATTGAGAGAAAGAAGCTAAGAGATAGAGAATAGTTTGACTCAAATTCTGGATATCCTCCAGATTGTTACGTAGCATTCAATTTATAAAAGATAAACTTACACACAAGACCCTCAAACAAATAGAAAACAACCCTTATTACTCCCTACACTACTAATAATTAGTAAAATACCCCTAAACTATTATTCTTCACGTAACACAAAAAAAGAAACCCAACTTAATATTTTCAACAAAGCCATCACCAAAAAGGCAATTAAGTGAAGCCAATAACATTACGCTCCCATTGTTGCAAAATTTTACAGTTTGACTCTGAGGTTAAATGGACTACATTCGGACTTGAAAGATAATTTGGATTCTTCTAAATTTCAAGGATAAAAAAATTAATAAATAAATAGAAATTGGTGTTAAAAAAACTTACCTCTCATTACAGTGAGGGCATTCAAAAGCTGACAACAAGATCTGCATTTAAAATAACAACATTATATTTATCTAAACTATGTTTGAAGAATGATAGCACGGTTGAGCCTATCAGCTTCATTTCATTCTCATAGCAATTTGCAGAAAACAAACTAATTCAACTAAATTAAGAGTAGCGGAAGTTAACTGTACCTTTCTAAAGTTCGGAATCATCGTCAACAAAAATCTTGTTGTCCCCTGTAATATGAGCAAAGCAACAAGGGGCAGGTAGTAGGTTAATTCTAACTTCAAAAACTAGTATAGGTGTATAACATCCAACTGCTAAATGTCCCATATAGAGCAAGAATCCCCAGCCTCAAGGCTAAATATAGTCATGCCAATTGGGTCATAACTCATTATCACAAACAGATACAACAGACTTCTTAAAAACCCTAAAAAACTTATTTGTCCAATGTTGGTTAGACCCTCTTAATTACTATTGTTTATCCATAAAGAATCCTTGCACATAAAAATAGACATAAAATAACTTGTAAATTTAGCATACATATGATTACTGGATGGTGCTTAAAAAAAAAACGACAACAACTAACAATAAAATGATGGCAAATTGGAAAATAATAATCCCATCTTTATGAAATTGGCAGATAATAATTCCAAGTCAGTTATTAGCCAATAATAATCCGACCTCGTCCATTTTTTTTTTTAAATAGTCTGCCGTTAAAATAAGCTTAACGGAGTTAAGTGTTTTTACTAATTACAAACCGATGTTTTAGGGTTTTTAATCAGAACGAGGATAAGAGTCGATTGATGTAAAACTTACCACGAAATTGTGTTCGAAATGGCTTGAATTTTGTTATTTGGAAGTTAAACACCCGAATTGAAGCACCGTTTTCGTGGGTTGGGGGCAGTATTTCGAGGTAAGTTTTACATCAATCGATCAAAAGCCCTAAAACATCGGTTTGTAATTCGGAAAAACACTTAACTCCGTTAAGTTATTTTAACGGCGGACTATTTTACAAAAAAAATGGACGAGGTCGGATTATTATTGGCTAATAACTGACTTGGATTATTATCGGACAATTTCAGAAAGACGGGATTATTATTTTCCAATTTGCCTAAAATATGATAGCCAATACACCTATGACATATCTTTATTCTTCAAAATCTTAGAATGGCAGGGCAATTTAAAGGTATAAAATCAAGCTGAAATCGAACTGTAGTAGAGAGAGAGAGTACGTTTTCATGGCAGCGCATACAGAGGCTTTCGACCTGATAAAGAGGTGCGTTATCGTCGTCGGTTGAGATGGCTTCAACCACCGACCTGACGTCCAGAATGGGTGCTGCGTCTGTTTCCATTTGCACTCCGGCGCAGCAGTGAAAACCACCCTTGCACTTTAACCTAAAATTAACATATTTGCTAAACCCCTATGTTATGCTATGACCCTCCCACTTTACAAAACAACCCCTCATTTAATTGAAGTCTTACATTCTTTTCTCATCTTCCTTTTTTTTCAAATGAGAAAATTACCAAATTGTCAGTTAAGACAAAAAAAAAATTACAAAAATGTCACCTTCCTACGTTGGTGGAGAGGAGCTTCACACATGTCTTGCGGTCCGTCATTCTAATAGCTACACGTGTCCAAAATCCGGGACGAGTCGGCTGGTGGCGCATCAAAGCCAAAAAGGTAGTTGATGCGTCGGTCTTATGGCTTGGTTTAGTTGGTTTTTGTGGCTCGGCTGACACATGACGTTAATATTTTTTTTACTTTTTAACTTTATTAATTTTAGGTACCATATTTGTGATAACCGCGCAAAACCAGGTAAACCCTAATTATGCGTACGATTTACACGAATCACGACGGATCACGCCTTGGATGAGTCTGAGGGTACATTATGAGTAACATATGAACAATAATAGTCAACAGTGTGATATTGATGCCTCAGGGTGCTGAAGACAAGTTAAACGGGAGATTTCCGTTTCACAGTGCATAAACCGAACAATACCGATTTAGATCGACCGGAAGTGTCGTAGACAATTCTAAGGGTACGGAATTACTTAGAAATAATACTTAGACAATAGCATAAGGTTTTGTGGTCTGGAAAGTAGTAGCACGTTAAACGGGACAGTTTCCAGTTAAAGAAACGTCTTTGATTTTAACGCATACGGAAACAACCAAACATGTATTGTACCATCAGTCAAGCCTAAAAACAAATTATACAACATTAATATAATGTATTTTAAGTAAATATCTTAAAGTGTTCGGGTTTTCGTGAAGTTGGGTTCGTATTTTAAAAACACGAAAAAACTACACATTACGCGATCGTTTACCAACCTGGGGGTGCATTAACCGATAATTACTTGAAACCCAAAAATTATCCCGAGATGCTTATCAAAACGTGTTAACATTTTTAATATTTTCAACACGTGCTAACTGAAAGTAATAGTTATAAAAACTAGAAATGTGAAATTTATATTTCATATTTTGTCAAACGAATAAGTGACGGGTCAAATGATGATTTGCACCATGAGATACCTTGACGTATATTGAGTAGAATGAGAGTCTCTTTCATATTAATAATAAAATGTATTATAATTGACCCTACTCTGTTTCTAACGAAACTTAGGTCAAAACGTAGAGAAAAATAAGCCCGTCTCAATAGCATATTCATAATTTTCTAAAACGTTATATTTTGACCGTTACACGAGTAAAATGAGTGAAGCAGCTGAATTAATTAAAAAGTTATAACAATATAATTATAATAATAATAATAATAATAATAATAATCTATACTTTCTATAAAAAGAGAAATCCCAGTGACATAAGAAAAGCTGATGTGGCAGCCATAGAGGCTGTCCAACAATGTTTTTCTTATGTCATTATAGCATCATAAGTCTTAATATATAAAATCACTTTAAAATCCAATTAAACCTCTGCCAAAGTAAACATTTGTCCATATATATATGTCTATACTTTAATACCCAACAGAGGTTGACATAAGATATAATGCTTTCATATCAGCAAATGTTTAAGGTTATTGCCGGCAAATTCAAATTCAAAATGCATGGGAATAAGTAATTTGCAATTAATGCATGTCACTCACAAACTCCTGTCAATCATCTTCTTATATAAGGCTTTTCTTCTCATTTCACTCTTCATATTTGATCACACTTCCATCTTCTCGGATTTTGGATTTTGAAATTTGAAATTTGAAATTTGATCATAATCCGAATTCCGAATTAGAAGCATGTCAACATCAGTTGAGAGTAACAATCTTAGTTTTGTTAACGATTTGAATCCTGGGAAAGATATGTGGCACATGAAAGCGAGGATTATTCGAAAATGGAATCAAGGTTATAAAATGGTTCTCATCTTCATTGATGAAAAGGTAATTTGTATTTCTGTTTTTCCGTTGTATCAGAGATTGTAGTTTTATATGCTAAAAAAATACTTTGTTTAAATGTTCTTCAGGGTGCTAAGATTCAAGCAGGTATTAAAAGTCATTTGATACCTGTTTTTGATGGATAGCTTCAAGAAGATGTTGTTGTTATTCTATCGAAATTTGGTGTTGGTGAAAATAAAGATTTATATAAAGTTGTATTACATGATTATAAAATCAACTTTTATCGATGCACAACTGTTACACATGTGAGAGATTGGCAAGGTGTTGAGTATGGTTTCAACTTTAGAGCTTATCAAGATAATCTTCAAGGAGAGGCGTTAAACTCTTTGAGTGTTGGTAGTGTATATTTTTGTAATCATGTCTTCTCTCTATAAAATTAGAAATTTTAACTTATAATGTTGTATAATGTGATCATATAGATGTTGTTGGATCTGTGGTTTGGTGTGAAGATCTTGAATTCTTTGGTCGACCTCCAAAAGAAACTAAGAAGATGAATTTCGATATTCAAGACTTGGAGTAAGTTGTCGTTTACATGTCCAGTCATGTACAGATCATTGTTTGTATTTAATGATGTTAATAAGTAAGATGAAAAATGTTGGTATTTAATGTGGAATCTTGGTAATGGTAATAAATGAGATCAATAGTGTTTGTATCTAATGTTGAATCATGGTAATAAATGAGATCAACAATTTTTTCTTCAAGTGAATATGTTAGTTAATTTGTGGCTCATTTACTACTTTAATAAATGTCATAAATTTCCTTTGAATTTGTGTTGTTATTCATTCAATTTAGTTTTGATATTATAGATTGTAAAAAATGGTTATAAATTAGTCTTTAGTTTATCGTCATACGAATATTGTTTTCATGTAGGGGTAAGGTTTTGCGGTGTACTGTGTGGAATGATTATACTCTGCAGTTTAAGAAGTTCATCTCTAAAACCCTAGCTCATGAGCATGTGATGGCTGTTATGCAGCATGGAAAGTGTAAGGAATGGAAAAGTAATTTTTGTTACTTTCTACAAATCATAAATATACTCTTTATTTATGGCAATATAATAACAGGTTGACATGATGGGTAAGGAATTACACATCATCTTGAGCTTCAACGTGAAACAAAGGACAATGGATTACTCTACTACATGAACCGTTTATGGGTTCCAAGTAAAGACAATCTCCGCACCTTATTGATGGATGAGGCTCACAAGTCTCGTTGTTCAATCCATCTTGGTGCAGACAAAATGTATAAGGATCTTCGAGCCCAGTTTTGGTGGTCGGGCATGAAGAAGGACATTGCCTTGTACGTATCTAAGTGCATAACTTGTCACAAAGTTAAGGCAGAACATCAACATCCTTCTGGTTTACTTGAGCAACCAGAGATACCAGTTTGGAAATGGGAAAACATTACTATGGATCTTATTACCAAATTACCGCGCACATCTAGAGGTCATGATGCCATTTGGGTAGTCTTTGATCGTCTAACAAAGTCATCACACTTCTTGCCGATCCGTGAGGATCTATTTGCTAACAAACTTGCCAAGATATATCTAGATGAGATTGTATCCCGACATGGTGTTCCTTTGAACATCATATCTGACCAAGATTCTTGATTTTCATCTCACTTTTGGAAAACCATGCAATCTGCCATGGGAACCAAACTCAATTTGAGCACAGCTTATCATCCTCAAATGGATGGACAATCCGAAGAACAATCCAGACAGTGGAGGATATGCTTAGAGCTTGTGTGATCGACTTTGTGGTAGTTGGGATCCACATCTATCGTTGATCGAATTATCCTACAACAACAGTTATCACTCCAGCATCAATATGGCGCCTTTCAAAGCTCTATACGGTCGAAAATGTCATTCATCGGTCTGCTGGAATGAGGTTGGTGAAGCTCAGCTCACTAGACCTGAACTCATTCTAGAGACTACAGACAAAGTCAAGAAAATTCGCGATAACCTTTTGACAGCTAGAAGCCATCAAAAGAGTTATGCGGATAGACGACGCAAGTCTTTCGAATTCCAAGTCAGTGATTACGTCCTTCTTAAGGTATCCCCTTGGAAAGGTGTGATCAGATTTGGGAAGAAGGGAAAACTTGCACCTCAATATGTGGGACCATTCAAGATCGTTGAGAGGAAGGTAGCGTACAAACATGAGTTGCCTCCTGAACTTGGAAATGTTCATCCAACTTTCCACGTGTCCAACTTGAAAAAGTGTTTGGCTGACGAAAAGCTCCACATCCCTCTTGATGAAATTCGTGTTGATAACACGATGCACTTCGTCGAGAAACCTGTGGAAATATTGGACCGTGAAGTCAAGAAGCTCAAACACAAGCGCATACAATTTGTCAAAGTTCGCTGGGAATCCAACATGGCCCAGAGTTTACTTGGGAATGAGAGGATCAAGTGAAGGCGAAATATCCACATCTATTCTCACAAGTTATAACAACCCTCCTGAATTTTTCTGACACCCTAATATATTTTTAAATACCCCTATATGTCTTAAAATACACCCCGTATGTGAAAACCGAGCCCAAAATATGAAATATCATTAAAAATTAATTATGAACAAAATTTTGTAGGCGCTCGCGGGCCGCGTAGCCTTTGGCTACTGCTTACGCGGGCCGCGACAACAAGAAGTCAGGGTCGCACCCGAGGCCGCCATGTGTCATCATCGTGGCAAGTCTAGCTGGTTGAATCAACGGAGCTAAGCCATACACCCCTACTACGCGGGTCGCGTAACCCGAATGTCTCACCTTACGCGGGCCGCGAGAAAAGGAAAAATCAGCCCTATAAATAGAGGGTATCGGGCCTTCAGTCAGATCGTTCATATTTCTTTTCTCTCTCGACTTTTTACATAATAGGCACTATACTCGGGTATAATATCCCCCTAATTAACGAAGTTCTGCTCCGTTGTGAGTATTATAACCCTGGTTACGTATTAGATACGCTGCCCGATTGATCTAGGGTTCCGTAACAGCTGTCGTGGTTCTGCCCGACGTAGTCGTTGGAATGCCGTCTCGGGGAGGGTATCGTTAATATAAATAAAGGGTTATTATACTAACATATACATTTGTGTAATTTATAGATAAATCACCAGGAAACCTTAGAAGAAATCTAAGACAACAATGTGAGTTTATCCTCTTTTTGTAAACCTTTTTTGTAAATTGTTTTACAAAACCTTAAATGTTTTACAATGTGATTAAGCAGTGATTGAGTCTTTGTAGTTCTTCAATTACTGCCGGTATGTTGGGGTTTTGTATACAAAATGTGGAACACGTTACCATTGGACAACGAGTTAGCCAATGGGTAATATGACCCACCAGTCAGGATTGACAATACTGAATGAGTAATTGTGTAGAAATAAACATTGTGATCGCTCTCAATACTGTGTTAATTGATAAAATTCTTCTTGATTAAACTGGGATTCACTCACCAGTATTTCCCACTGACAAATGTTTTTAAAATGCATTTCAGGTAACAAAATGTAAAAGCCAATTAGAAGAAAGCCAGCTGGAGAGCACTGACGGCTTGGAAAATGTGGCTATAAAAGTTACCTAAAAGACGATGTTTTAAATTCAATAAAATAGGGTTTATCCCTATAAACATGTTGTAATAAGAAACTTGGGTTTTACCCATGTGATTATTAATATAAAATATGGTGGTTTTACTCTGATAAACATTTCCTAACTACGGTTCTGATGAAATTTCCGCTGCCAAAATGATAAACAAATGATACCACCAATACTGGTCTCGCGGCCGCCCGTTCCCGAGACAGATAAGGGGGCGGGGGTTTCAACAGAAGGTGGTATCAGAGCTAAGCCACTGATTCAGCCACATAAGTGTTCTGCTGACATCAATATATTATCCAAATTGTTAGGAAATAAATTATGAAAATATGTGCATATCTGTAATTTATTATTATGTGTTATTTGACTATTTGTTAGTTTACAGTATGAGTGATCAAGGACCCTCAGACGTGTATCGTCAATTGTCCGATTCACCTAGGAGTGAAGGTACTTCTTCCAAGCCTACCCTCTCTGGGTATTCAGCTGATCAGGAAGAAGGGATGTTTGTCTTTAAGGCTCAGTCTGAAGAGCCATTCCCTCAGAAAAAGAGAGGATGGTTCAGTAAGGGAGCATTTGAGCATAGGAAAAGAATGCGAAAGTTGCAACAGCAAAGAGTCCTAGCAGCCGCTAAGCGAGAGTCAGATGCCCATACACAGGATATGCTTAATAGGAGCTTAGCCAATTTTCATATCCTAGCAACAACTGCTGATGACCCAAATCTGGAACAACCAGTAGCCCCACAACCCTTACCTTTGTTCCCCACGCAGCCGATGGAGATAGAAAACAACCTCGAAAATCAAGTACAAATGCATGATTTCAACCCTGAGGAGATACCTAGGATACCAGCCCCTAATCCCTTAGATCCAGATTATGATCCATGGTTCGATGATCATAGGGATTATGTGCCACGCTATCACCTAAACGACGAACCCATGCCAAACATAGCCGCCTATCAAGGTTTGGACCCTCTAGATCCCTACTATGACAACGATGAATACATTAGGGAAATCTTAGAGAATCCGTACCCTCAGGAGAATCCCATGCCCCAGTACCCAGACCCAGTACCAGTACCTGCACCCCCAATGAGTGCAGAAAATGTGCACGAGTTCCGAACTTTCGAAGAAGAAATCTTAGAGAGTAGTGAGAGGATAAAGAAATCTTAGGAGAGCGACTCGTCTGGAAATATGACGAGCGCAATATGGATTACTGGATGAACCCAGACCAGTGAAGGGGATGGTGGAGTTGGTGATAATAATAATAATAATAATAATAATAATAATAATAATAATATATGTTGTAGTATAGACCACTTTGTGGTTAGCGATGCATAGTAGTATTGTAATTTCCAAATTTCAGTATCAGTTTATAGTAGATGTATAACAGATAAGATAGAGTAAAGTCGCAATGCTTGACGTTTTTGATCAAAATGCTTGTCATGTGATTGATCGTATTAAGATATTATCTTGTGATATTAATAAGTGATAAATGTTTAAAATTCAGATGGCCGACCAAGTGAATCAAGAGAATCCATATAATAACCCGGATAACCAGAATAATGATAACCAGAGTAACAATAACCCGAATAACGGAAACCCAAACCACAACAATAATGGAAACCAAGTGGACAACAATGCCATCCAACACGTAGTGACACAAGGAATAATAGATGCAATGCCATATATTATTCAAACGGTTAGGGAAGCAGAAAATAAAAGTAAACATGATAGCAAGCACCCTCTGAACCTGCAAACAGCGTAAACAATGGACCCGTACTTCAAGTGCCCATTCCCAAAAGAAGAAGAACCGTGTCTTACGGTTGTTCTTACAAAGAATTCTGGTCTTGTAAACCGATGGAATTCTCGGGCAATGAAGGGGCCGTTGCATCTCTACGCTGGATAGAAAAGACTGAGGCAGTCTTAAGAATAAGTAAATGTGCGGAAGAGGATAAGATAATGTTTGCTTCCAATCTGTTTAAGAACTCAGCACTAGAATGGTGGAACACTATCCTCCAGTCTAGAGGAAGTGATAGAGTTTACAATATGGAATGGGAGAAATTTAAAAACATGGTAGAAAGGAAATTCTACCCTCCCAATGAAAAAGAACAGATAGCAAACAAATTCCTAAACCTTAGGATGACTGGTGTGGATAGTAAGGGATACACTAAGTTATTCTTTAAATATGCCCGAATAGTACCAACCCTTGCTTCACCTGAACTAGTATTAATCTCCCGTTACATCTGGGGATTAATTGGAGAGATAAGGCATGTAGTCAAGGCAGCTAGACCCCAAACCATAGAAGAAGCTGTAGAACTAGCTAATACCTTGACAGATGAATTAGTCCGTACACGAGAAGAGGATCAAAGGAGGAACCTAACCCAGAAGCTTACACAAGAATTCCGTTCTGGAAATTCTAACCATGGGAAAAATATAGGCTCTACCTCTGCACCCTATTGCAAGTATTGCAAAAGAAAGCATTTAGGAAGATGCTCCATATACTGTAACTTCTGCAAAATATCGGGACACAAGGAGGAAGATTGTAGGAAAAAGATTAGCAACAGGATATGCTACAATTGCGAAGAACAAGGCCACATCAAGCCAAACTGTCCAAAGCTAGCTCCAGCTGCAAATAACAATAATACTAAAAATGCTAGAGCATTTGTTCTGACTGCAGAAGAAGCAAAGATGATCCCGGATGTGATCGCCGGTACGTTTTTAGTTAATGATGTTTTTTCTAAAGTATTATTTGACTCTGGTGCAAACCAAAGTTTTATTAATACTTCATTTTGCAAATTACTCAATCAACCATTAACTAAACTCCTATAAGAATGTCTAGTAGAGACAGCAAATGGGGAAACCATTAAAATTTCTGAAATCTTGCAGGGAGCAAGAAGAGAAATTTTAAATCAGAAATTTATTGCAAACCTCTACCCAATGAATCTGGGAGGATTTGATATTGTATTAGGAATGGATTGGTTAATAGCCAATAAAGCCAGTATTTTGTGTGATCAAAAGTCAATCCAAGTAAATTCACCAAGGGGTGAAAAGATCACAATTAAAGGAAATAAAACCCTTAAATCCACAAAGTTCATATCTGTGATGAAAACAACAAGTTACATAAGAAAAGGGTCATTAGTATATTTGATTTCCATAATCACTAACACTAAAGGAAAAGAATTAAAGGATATTCCAGTAGTATCCCAGTTTTCAGATGTATTTCCAGAAGAGCTGCCAGGACAACCTCCAGATAGAGAAGTTGAATTCAGAATCCATTTAATACCAGGGACAGCACCAATTGCCAAGGCACCTTACCGTTTGGCACCCGCGGAAATGCAGGAACTGAAGAAACAATTAGACGAATTGCTAGAGAAAGGATTCATACAGCCAAGTTCATCCCCATGGGGAGCGCCAATCTTATTCGTTAAAAAGAAAGACGGATCAATGCGTATGTGCATTGACTACCGTGAATTGAACAAAGTCACGATTAAGAATGTCACACCCCCAAAATCCACCATGCGGAGTATCACCGCTTGGAGGCGTGACATGACCAGGATCGAGCCACCAATCATATTGAACAACGTAATTAAGTAAATAAAACCAACCACAATACAATTGGTGACCAAAAGCTAGTTAACCAAGTTTCAAATTAAACAGCGGAAGCATTAAAGATAAAACCCAAAACATAAGTTCCATAGTTCATCAGTTTAAAGTCCAAAACGTAAGTTTAATAGGTTCATATGGATTAAATATTAAGCACGGGACATAACAATCCATATCCCACAACGACCTCCTCCTCATGCAAGCTCCGTAAGTATCTAACGACCTGCAAGGCATGTAACAACGAGTCAACACAAAGTTGAGCGAGTTCACAGTAGGTGTTCGATGTAAAGTAGTTTTTCAAGAATTATGAGTTTGTTTGCAACTATAGGTTAAATCAACTTTCCTTATTTTCCAAACCATAACGGTGGGGGCTACCCCATGTTGTAAATCACTAGACTAGATGTATATATAGGTGTCCTTCCCAATCCGAGGATAGATGTACGTATTGAATACGTAGGTTTAGCGCAGGTGCCCTTCCCAATCCGAGGACAGGGGTACGTATAAGAATACGTAGGTTTAGCGCTGGCGTCCTTCCCAATCCGAGGACGGAGTTAAGTAGTCTAGTAGTGGTGAAAGTACAAGTTCCGTCTTAGCTATTTAATCCCATTCCCAACCCACCGGGAATCCCATGCCTTAAGAGTGTGAACTCACCTTGGTTTGCTCGGTTAGATTAATTACTCAAATAATCAGGAAATCAAGCACGTCCTAATGAGGTACAGATAACAGTCAGTTTCTCATGCATAACACGTATCCTACGTATGGTTTATCTACTCGTTACTTCTATCACATACCACACAATTTGAATGTCTAGTTGCATTCCTAAGTTACATTACTTTTCCCTAAAATAATATAACTATCTTATAAATTAAACAAGTATCCACACAAGTGTCTTAATATAAAATATATATTCAAAATATATATTTATCCATTTTGCTTGTAAAAGTCATCCTCCGATACTTTGTATTTTGTAACAAAACCTTTGGCGAAGTTTATTTTGAAAACAAAGTTAAGAATATATTCGTACACTTGTTAGAGGAATATTTTCTAAGTGTCGGATTTTTAGAAAATTTCGCCAGAGTTTCCTTTGTAAATGGAGGTGTCCATGCTTATAAGCATATCATTTTCTTTTCGGAAATCATTCAATCAATCAACAACAAGTTACTAAACAATATTACACTAGTCAAGTGCAAAAACAATGCACTTTACATGACAACACGAACTTGGTTTTTCATAAAAACGCGTAGTAACTTTGTAGGGTGTTTAGTGGGTTTAGTTACCCTTCACAATGTGTTTATTTTTGTTAAAATCTTACCCTCGGGGTTTTTAGATGTTCACAACTTGTGAACTTATTTTACAAAAATATCCATTTACAATATTTTCATGTTTCACTTGCATCCTTATACTCTTTTTAATTCCAAAAATAATGTTTATGCAAGTAAAGTTATAATCCTTCAAAACCCGTCTTTTTAACTTGGTTAGTTTAGAAAAATCATTTGTAAACCTCGGGTCCATACGACCATCTACTCACTTAGTTCGTTTATTTTTCAAGAAATCACTTTGTTACCAAGTTTATGTTGAATCATGGAGGTGGTTCTTTTATGTAGATCACTAATCACCTCCGAACTTGTTAACTTAAGTTTTTAATCTTTCTTTAACAAGTTCATCCATGATGTTAAACATCCTATTACTTGCAATCATCAAATAAACAACAACAACATCAAAATAACTTTATTTTATCAAGAGTTCATCTTATTTCATCATTATGTTAGCCTTATGTGTAAGACTTTTTGTTTTATGATCTTTTAGTGTTCTTGTATTTTCATCACAACATAACTATTAACCATCATAAATATGAAGTAAATGAGGATCAAGAAGCTTACTACTAGCTTTTAAGCTAGGGAAGAAACACTAGAGAAAACGGGTGGATAAAAGCAATCCAGAGAGGTCCTTGACAATCCGTGAGCTCCACATTTCGTTAATGATCTTGTTACACCTTAATGTACACTTGGATTGCTTGATCAGAGATTAAAAATGGTGGTGGTGACAAAGGGGGTTTCGGCCGAGCTATGGAGGGAGAGAGAGATGGAGTTGTGGTGTTGAGTTGTGATGATGAAGGTGGTTATGTTCCTTTTATCCAATTTAGTGCAAGACCCATTGGTTTCTATGTCCCCTTTAGTACTAACACAATCCATCAAGTTCCAAGGCAAGATCATGGATGATATAAAGGAGATTTAGGCAATCTTGGAGTGGTGGGGCCCCTTTGGGCCGATTACAAGAAGGGGGAGGGGGTTAAGTGCAAGTTTGGGGATAAGTAGGTGATTTACTGGAATGTTAGGGTGTAGGACTTGTTTTTAGTGTGTTACATGCTTTATGTAATACGTTAGTGTGCTCGGGAACCATAACTAGCTTAGAAAAATAAAAACAATGCTTCTAGCATTATTTTGGTGTTCCGGGTAATGTCTGGTTGTTCGGTTTGATACTGTTCCGTTAAAGTGCTTAATTAATCCGTAAAGTGTCCTATATATATATATATATATATATATATATATGTAACATTGTAATTCTCAACACTCAGGAAAGCATACCGGACTATTTAGTAACTTTTATGTACACTACTAGTATGTTAACAAGCACCTGTAAGTATAACACAGTAATCAGAAAGCAGTTAAGTGATTCAGCACAATCATCAAGCACTTTAATTATCATTAAATAATCGTACGGATGCATGTAATTACGAGGGTTGTCACATTCTCCCCCTGTTAAGAGAATTTCATCCCGAAATTTAGCACGTGGTTACTGAGGAAGCTAGTTAAGTTGCGTGGTTTCCTGGTTTTTCCTGGGGTGTCACAAAGAATCGGTATCCATTACCAAGAATAGATGACCTGTTTGATCAATTGCAGGGAGCACGATTTTTCTCTAAAATCGATTTAAGATCAGGATATCATCAATTAAAGGTACAGGAAGAGGGCATTCCTAAGACCGCTTTCAGAACAAGGTATGGCCATTATGAATTTACTGTCATGCCATTTGGTTTAACCAATGCCCCAGCTGCATTTATGGACATGATGAACCGAATATGTAAGCCATATTTGGATAAATTCATAATTGTCTTTATAGATGATATTCTCATTTACTTTAAGAGTAAAAAGGAACATGCAAAGCATTTGCACGCACTTCTAAGTTTATTAAGAAAAGAAAAGCTTTATGCTAAATTTTCGAAGTGTGAGTTTTGTTTAGAACAGGTACAATTTCTTGGACACCTAGTTAATCATGAAGGAATTCATGTAGATCCCACCAAGATCGAGGCGATAACCAAGTGGAAAACCCCTGAGTTACCAACCGAGGTTAGAAATTTCTTAGGATTGGCCGGTTATTATAGAAGGTTTATCGAGATTTTTCTAGAATAGCCATTCCCTTAACTAAGTTAACCTGTAAATCCATTAAGTTTGAATGGGGACCAAAACAAGAAGAAGCCTTTAGAATCCTTAAGCAAAGATTAACCCATACACCCATACTAGCGTTACCAGAAGGAACTGAAGATTTTGTAATCTACTGTGACGCTTCTAAATTAGGTTATGGATGTGTGTTAATGTAACGTCAAAAGGTTATAGCTTACGCTTCTAGACAACTTAAGAATCATGAAGAAAATTATTCAACCCATGATTTAGAGTTAGGAGCTATAATTTTCGCCCTTAAGATTTGGAGACATTACCTATATGGTAGTAAGTTTACCATTTTCACAGACCATAAGAGTTTAAGGTATGTCTTCGGGCAAAAGGTATTGAATATGAGACAAAGACGCTGGATGGAAATGCTTAGTGATTATGATTGTGATATCGAGTATCATGCAGGAAAAGCAAATGTAGTTGCTGATGCTTTAAGCCGAAAGTATCATGAAAAGCCAAAAAGAGTACGTTCACTTAAATTTAATCTGCAAGTAGATTTAAATGAACAGATTAAAAAGGCACAAGAATCAGTAATCAAGGATGATACTGAAAAATTAAAAGGAATGATTAAGGAATTAGAACAAGGAATAGATGGAATTTGGAGATTCCATAAGAAAAGGATGTGGATACCTAAATTAGGAAACTTACGCCATCATGTATTAGAAGAAGCCCATAAGTCTAAGTATGCGATGCATCCTGGAAGTGATAAGATTTTATCAGGACTTAAGAAATAATTTCTGGTGGATAGGAATGAAAAAGGATATAGCAGCATATGTTGCAAAGTGTTTAACCTGTTCACAAAAGTTGAACATCAAAAACCTTCAGGTTTATTGCAACCATTAGAAATGCCAATTTGGAAATGGGAATTAATAACAATGGATTTTGTTACTAAATTACCCAAAACTAGGAAAGGTAATGATACAATCTAGGTGATTGTAGACAGGCTAACCAAGTCAGCTCATTTCCTACCGATGAAGGAAACTTTTAGTATGGAACAATTAGCTAAATTATATGTAAATGAAGTAGTTTCTTTACATGGAATTCCTGTATCAATTGTTTCTGACAGAGATAGTCGTTTTACCTCTCATTTTTGGACAAGTTTCCGAAAAGCAATGGGAACCAAGTTAAATCTAAGCACAGCTTATCATCCTCAAACGGACGGACAAAGCGAAAGGACAATTCAGACAATGAAGGACATGCTTAGAGCTTGTGTAATTGATTTCGGAGGTAATTGGGATGATCATTTACCATTGATAGAATTTTCTTATAATAACAGTTATCACATAAGTATCAATGCTACACCATTCGAAGCACTTTATGGACGAAAGTGCCAAACACCAGTCTGTTGGGCCGAAGTTAGAGAAAAACTACTATCTAGACCTGAGATAGTATAAGAAACAACAGACAAAATCATTCAAGTCAAGGAACGACTAAAAGCAGCACGTGATCGACAAAAGAGTTATGCTAATAACAGACAAAAGCCGTTGGAATTTCAAGTAAGAGATAAAGTGTTATTAAAAGTCTCTCCTTGGAAAGGAGTGGTAAGATTCATCAAAAGGGGAAAGCTAAGCCCCAGGTATGTTGGACCTTTTGAGATTATTAGAAGAATAGGACCTGTAGCCTATCAGCTACAACTGCCAGAGGAAATGGCAGGAATACATGATGTATTTCATGTATCTAATCTCAAGAAGTGTTTAGCTGATGAATTGCTGATAGTACCTCTTAAGGATATAGAGGTAAATGAGCAGTTAAAATTTGTAAAGAGGCCTCTACAAATTGAAGACAGGAAAGTCAAAAACCTCAAGCACAAGAGATTAGTTCTGGTCAAAGTGAAGTGGGACTCCAAGAGAGGACCAGAATACACATGGGAGCTTGAATAAGAAATACAAAGGAAATATCCACACTTGTTCCAGTAGACCTCGAGGACGAGCTCTAAAACAAGGTGGGGAGGATATAACAACCCTCCTGAATTTTTCTAACACCCTAATATATTTTTAAATACCCCTATATGTCTTAAAATACACCCTGTATGTGAAAACCGAGCCCAAAATATGAAATATCATTAAAAATTAATTAAAAATAAAATTTTATAGGCGCTCGTGGGCCGCGTAGCCTTTGGCTACTGCTTACGCGGGCCGCGACAACAAGAAGTCAGGGTCGCACCCGGGGCCGCCACGTGTCATCATCGTGGCAAGTCTAGCTGGTTGAATCGACGGAGCTAAGCCCTACACCCCTACTACGCGGGCCGCGTAACCCGAATGTCTCACCTTACGCGGGCCGCGAGGAAACGAAAAATCAGCCCTATAAATAGAGGGCATCGGGCCTTCAGTCAGATCATTCATATTTCTTTTCTCTCTTGACTTTTTACATAATATGCACTATACTCGGGTATAATATCCCCTTAATTAACGAAGTTCTGCTCCGTTGTAAGTATTATAACCCCGGTTACGTATTAGATACGCTGCCCGATTGATCCAGGGTTCCGTAACGGCTGTCGTGGTTCTGCCCGACGTATTCGTTGGAATGTCGTCTCGGGGAGGGTATCGTTAATATAAATAAAGGGTTATTATACTAACATATATACATTTGTGTAATTTATAGATAAATCACCAGGAAACCTTAGAAGAAATCTAAGACAGCAATGTGAGTTTATCCTCTTTTTGTAAACCTTTTTGTAAATTGTTTTACAAAACCTTAAATGTTTTACAATGTGATTAAGCAGTGATTGGGTCTTTGTAGTTCTTCAATTACTGCCGGTATGTTGGGGTTTTGTATACAAAATGTGGAACACGTTACCATTGGACAACGAGTTAGCCAATGGGTAATATGACCCACCAGTCAGGATTGACAATACTGAATGAGTAATTGTGTAGAAATAAACATTGTGATCGCTCTCAATACTGTATTAATTGATAAAATTATTCTTGATTAAACTGGGATTCACTCACCAGTATTTCCCACTGACAAATGTTTTTTTAAAACGCGTTTCAGGTAACAAAATGTAAAAGCCAATTAGAAGAAAGCCAGCTGGAGAGCACTGACGGCTTGAAAAAATGTGGCTATAAAAGTTACCTAAAAGACGATGTTTTAAATTCAATAAAATAGGGTTTATCCCTATAAACATGTTGTAATAAGAAACTTGGGTTTTACCCATGTGATTATTAATATAAAATATGGTGGTTTTACTCTGATAAACATTTCCTAACTACGGTCCTGATGAAATTTCCGCTGCCAAAATGATAAACAAATGATACCACCAATACTGGTCTCGCGGCCGCCCGTTCCCGGGACAGATAAGGGGGCAGGGGTTGCGACACAAGTTTCCTCTAATTAAATTTCGGGATGAAATTTCCTAAAGTAGGGGAGACTGTGACATTTGTGTCTTTTCAATCATTGTACAGATCTGAACAATTTCATAATCAATGAAATATTGTGTTTTAATTCCAAGATTGTATATTTTTTATGACATTTGTACATTTTCAATCCTTGTTCAATTTCGAACTCTCAAGAGCTTTTCTGGAAGTAATACGTAAACTGTTACGTAAACGTAATCAGTTTAATGCGACGAACACTCTGGAACAAGGACATAAGCTACACATACCCTAAATACCCTTTACATAACTTAGAAATAAGTTTTTAAGGGTTTGGTATGGCAAAAATATGCTTATTCGAGTCCAGGGACTATTTTCGACAAACTACGAAAGTCTGCCGAGTCTCGTAATTTTGAATACGAACCATGTTTACACCTCCAAATATTTTTGTAATCATTAAAATCTTGTATTTTATTGATAAGAATGCAAAAATATCAATCGTTGCGCAATTTCGATCATTTTCGTGTTCGTTAGAGCGTTTGACGTAATTGATGGAAAAATGTAACCGTACAACCGAACGAACCGACATCCATGACATTTTTGGGCAAAATTCAAGTTACATATGTCACACCCTCAAAATCCACATGCGGAGTACCACCGCGAGGACGTGTGACATAACCAGGATCCAGCCACCAATTATACTGAGCATTGGTTAATAGTAATAATGTTTACCAACCATAAAGGTTAGTAAGTTTCATAGTTTAAAGTTCAAGAGTCTAAGTTTGAATAACAGTTTAAGTGAGTAGCGGAAGCATAGACAAAACAGTTCAAACCAAAGTTCATAGTTCAGGTTTGTTTAGAACCCAACACATGGGTTAGACGACCACTACACATCCCCAAGTTGCAAGCTCCTGAGTCACTGGGTACCTGCAAAGCATGCAGTAGGGTATCAACAAAAATGTTGGCGAGTCCACGAGTTTGTCCAGTTTTTAATTTCCAAAAACTTGGTTCACTAGTTAATTTACTCATTTATACATGCCATGGGGAGCTACCCCATAAGTAAGCTACTAAACTGTTTTTACAATACCGAATACTAGGTGACCGTACGTTTCCGCAGTGCCCCGTTTGCCAATGTTCTATCATCATTGACGGTTTTGCCAGAGTACATTAGTTCACTCCCGTTCCCAATAACAAGGGTCGGTGTGAGGCTGGTGAGACCTAAATAGCGCTATCAACTGATAACCCGTTTGCCAGGCCCCGGCGACTAATCGGTATTAAGAAGTGAGGACTTAAGTGATAGAGTTTCGTTTAGTGTTGCTTGTTGCATCCAGTATAAACAGTAATTAACTAAGAGTCCCATATAAGGGGAGAAAAGTAGGTTTGTATCCCTTAAAAAGGGATAGCGTTGTTTTAAGTTCCGTTTCCCAAACCACCGGGAACGCATGCTTTAAAAGTTGTGAACTCACCTTGGGTTGCTCGGCAGATTAGTTACTTGGTCAAACACATTGGTCACCACGTCCTAACATGGTTACCAGTATAGGTCAGGTTTGGGTACAGAGAAGTCACGTATATTCTACACGTATCTAACACATAGCATACATATCACATAAGGTTATTGGGCCAGTCCTATCACATGTTCAGTAACACATAATCCAGTTAAACAGTAACAAACATGAACAGTCCATACAATTCGGCCCAATAACGGAGACAAGTAGCCCAGTCGAGACCAGGTGGTCTCGACTCGAGATTATGCGGTCTCGAGTTGCAACCAGGAGATCTCGAGTTGTAAATGGCTGGTCTCGAGTGGTGCAGGCATGAGTCGCAACCTCAGAGGTCTCGAGTTCAGTCTCAAGTCGAGATTATGAGGTCTCGAGTCGAGACCTTGCTGGTCTCGAGTCCCTGATGTTTGTCTCGAGTTGTCACTTGATGGTCTCGAGTCGCAATCACCGCGGTCTCGAGTTGTAGCTTAATGGTCTCGAGTCGAAACCGGGGGTCTCGACTCGCATTACCTGCTGATTCTAGAACATGTGCCAGCTTTGTACTAACCAATAGAATTTCGATTTCATGATACTGTGTACTATCCAACCAAAACACACAAACATGTTTTCTTGTCTGATTCTAATTCAAAATAGATCAAACATAGCAATTTTAAATGTTCATAACATATTCAAACAGTTCATCATTTTAGGGTTTTTATCATAACAACATGCTTATTCAAGAAAATCTATCCTAGCATGAACTCAAGTCAATAACATCATCGGCTCCTAAATCTAGCATATTCAATAAATACAATAACATTCTTGCATAAGATTTATCATCAACATTTGTCCTATAATTTCCAACATAAATCAAATGACCATAAGCATCCCAAACTACAAATCATTCACCATTCAAATATCTTAGCAACTCATTATCATACAAGAGTTCACATATTTCATCCATCATTTAATCATTCAAAGCAAGTAGCACCATTATACACATAAACACCTAGTGAACATCTAAAACACTAACCGGTTGATATGTGACACCGAGGTATATAAGAAGATGATGAAGTGAAGTCTCCGAGTGATGATAATGATCTTGACCGAGGTTCCTTGTTGTTGCTGGTTGATCCAAGAGAGAGGAGAAGGATGCTTGGTTTAGGGTTTTCTAGAGAGAGAGGATGAGGTGAGAGAGAGAGGATAAAAGAATGTTTTTGGGAGAGTGTGTGATGTGATTTATGCTCACAACCAAGGGAATGTTGGCTGAAATGTGGGGCTTTATACTCGTCTCGAGTGGGTGCACCCCAAATGGATTCCGAGTGGGCTTTAGGGGTCCATGGCCCCAACCGGCCCAACTGTTTACTGTTTACTCGAGACTGAGTGGTCTCGAGTCGGGTTCATGGTCTCGGCTCACTACATACCTATATATATATAACTATACATTATACGTACACATTATCAACACATAGCACATCAAGATAAATCACAAACTTTCATTTAATAATATGTACATGCAATACTGAAACAAGAAGGTTGCTCGGGAAAATCCAGAGTGTCACATTATCCCCAAGTTTTAAGAACTTTCATCCCGAAAGTTAAGGCAGTCACTGTCAAGCTAATGTGAGTGAGAACGTTTCAACGGGGTGTCACAACATATGCCTTAACACCTTTATAAAGCTTAAGAAGTGGGTTAAAAGGTGTTAAAAGTGACAAAACACGACGAAACAAGTCCAAGGGCCAAATCTGCCAAGTTTCAAAAGTTAGTTTGAGGGTATGGAGGGGCGCGAAACCTTAGCCCAAACCCGTCATGGGTAGCCAAACGTGCCCAGTAACAAAATTGTTGGCAGCCCCTTGTTTTTCATGCCTTGGAGCCCAAGAACTCGTGTTCTCCAAGTTGTAACCTGCATTTAACACTTGTTTGAACCTCCTTTGATCTTTGCCACCTCATGGGACATGTGTGATCATCTTATGGCTTCAAAACAGCTATAAATAGAAAGCAAATTTCACCATTTTCCTTGCTCGTTCATTCTCTCTTTCTCCCAACTCTTTAGAGCTTGTTTCTAGCTTTATGGAAGCCTCCTACTGAGTTCTAAGACTTCCTAGAACACAAGTAAGTGTTCTTCCTTAGTCTTTTTCTTTTTTTAGCTTGTTATGAGCTAAAAGTCAAACAGTTTGACTTTCTGTTTGACTTTCGGTTCTGACGTTATTTGGTCAAGTCAAAGTTCAATTGAACTTTGCAACGTGATCGTAATCACGAAGGTTATAATCTCTTGCGATTGCACCTTCTGATTACCACGTTTACTAGTCGAAGTGACGAGTCAAAGTTTCGGTCAAAGGTGCACATAATGTGCATTTTATGACGAAACTATTTTCGGGTATCTAAACATCAAGTTTTGATACCAAATCAGTTTTTATAACTTAGTTAGACATGTTTTGACATGTCTAACTCGTCACTTCAAGTTTAGTGCTTATTTAGGGTCGTAAGTCGAGCGGTCTTGACCACCGCTTTGACTTTCGAATCCGACCCGTTTGGTCGATCTTAGGATCTGATCAAACACATATTTATGACCATAGTTGTATAGGGAATAACCTACTGAGGTTATACCTTATGGTCACGTCGTTTGGTTAGTGTTATGATAAGTCGCTTCTATGTTCTTTAGAAAATGACCAAAATGCCCTTTTTGCGCATAAATCAATTTTAAGCATATGTAACCAAATTTTTGACATACAAACTGATATTACAACATTATGAAACGTGTTTTGGCATATAAGACTTATCATAGGTCATATTTAACCATCCGATCATATATTTACACAAATGACCTATTAAAGTAGCTTAAACTACTTTAACGAGTCATAATGGGTCAAAAGCACTTAGGATCCTTTCCAAATCAGAATGTTAAGTTTGTTAAACCATATCATATGAGTTCCAACACTTGTTTGGTTTATAAGACTTCATTCTATCCTATACGCCGATTAAAGTCCCGACATATTAACATAGTTATCCGATATTAGGACACACTTGAATCCTTGCTTCTTTGAGCTTTGTTTGAATCATTTGGACAAGACTTATACGCAATCCCAAGTGAGCACATAGTTTCTCTATTTTACTTTTGCAAATATTTTGGGGTGAAGCATATGTGCATATCACTACTTTCTTGTTTTCATGACGTGATACATGCTTTGTTTATCTAGTACATATAGTACATGATTTCATGGACATTTTGCTTCATATGTTGACCTAGCATATCTAGCACATTGATTTCAAAGACATTTTTGCTTCATATGTTGACCTAGCATGTAACATCTGTGTCTGAAATCATTGTAAAAAAAATTCAGTTATCAATAAAACAAAGTTATTTGATCCCAATGTTTGTTTGGTTATGTTTTACATTTTTCATGTTTTGACTTTTATTCAATTTCAAACTCTATATCACTTTCTGGAGAGTTATACGTAAACTGGTGCGTAAACGTAATTAGTTTAATGCGAAAAATACTCCGGAACATCAACATATACGTAACATACCTTAAATAACCTTTACATAACTTAGAAATAAGTTTTGAAGGCTTTGGTATGGCAAAAAACAAGTTAATTCGCTTACAGGGACTAAACTTGACAAACTGCGAAAGTATGCCAATTTGAACTGTAACTAACACTCCGGAACATGACCATAAGTTAAACACACCTTAAATATCCTTTATATAGCTTAGAAATAGGCTTTGAGGGGTTCGGTGTGCTAAAATAAACTTTTGGGTCATTCAGGGACTAAAAGCGTAAAAAAGTGCACAAGTTTGCATTTTCGCGCATAACTTACGTTCTGAATACATCCGGACATCCAAAAATTTATGTAAGCACTAAAATATTTTATTTTAGTGTTTGGCTTGAGAAAAATCCATTCGTCGCGTCATTTGGATCGTTTTTCGCGCTTATGCGCATTCCGTCGTAATTAAGCGAACATCGCGATCGTACGAGCAAACGAACCAACATCCGACATATGTTTGAGCATGTTTCATGTCCACAATGTTTAGGCATCATTTTAGGGCCTTAAAATTTGCTTTACGGGCCTTAGAAGTGTCGGGAATGGCCTTAAAACACAACAGGGACCAAAACTGTCATTTCTGAAAGTTGTTTGCTGATCAGACAGGCCAGTCGGCCCGCGTAAACCCAAGGTGATACCTTATGCGGCCCGCGTCAGACTCCCAGACCAGATTCAATGTTTAAACAGCCTGTTATCAGCTGTTATGCACTCCTAATCCTCTTGCACATGGTATTTCTCCATACTAGGGGCTCAAATGGTTTTGTAAAACCATGTTCTTGAGATGTATGGCCAAGATCAAAGCATGGTTTCCAAGAAACGATCTTAACGGCTCTCCGAAAACTATAAATACCCCCCCCCATGTCTTGATCAAAAACCCACACCTTTGAAATCTGAATTTGCTCTCTAAGTTGTTGTGTTTAACACTTCATACCTGAGAGTATTCGGATTCAAAATTTCCGTTCTTGGACCCTTTGTAAGTGTTCCTTCGTTCTTTTATTGTTTTCGAGTCCGAAAGTCAAACTTTGTTTGACTTTCTGCATTGACCAGTTTATGGTCAATGCGAAGTTCGTTTGAACTTCGCAACGTGAGCGTAATCACGATGGTTATAGTCCCTTGTGACTATGCCTACTGATTACCACGTGGTCTAGGGTCGTAAGGGTAAGCGATCTAATAAATCGCTTATACCTTCGAACCCGACCCGTTTGGTCGATCATTAGGATCCGACCAAACACATTAGGTGACCATAGTTATATAGGGAATAACCTTCCGAGGTTATACCTTATGGTCACAATGATTAGTTAGTTGTATGATAGGTAGTTATATGCCTTAGGTAAATTACCAAAATACCCTTCGTAAGCCAAAATTCATTTTAAGCATATGTAACATAACTTTTGGTATCTAAACTGATTTGGCAACAATATTAGACATGTTAAGGCATATATTACTTGTCATAGGACTAGTTAAGCGGTCCAAACGCGTTTTACGCGAACGACGCGTTAAAGTAGCATAAGCTACCTAAACGGGTCGTAATGGGTCGTAAGCACTTAGGTTAGGTTTCATTTAGTATGTAGGCCTTGTTAAACATATTACATGAGTTCTCATACTCATTTGGTTTACAAGCCCTCATTCTATCAAATCTTCCGAATTAGGTCCGGTATATTAACATAATTACCTATATTAGGTGCCGTTTGATTTCCGTGATCCCTAGCATTGTTTGGTTGTTACTCAAGGACTACTAAGCAATCTCAAGTGAGTACATAGACCCCTCTTTTACTGTTTTCCAAACATTTTGGGGTGGAACACATGTGCCTACTTGTTACTTTCATGCTTTCCATGCTTTCATATCATATGCTTGTTATGTTCATTAGTACATTATAGTACATGATTTCATTACATTTCATGTTATGTATGTCCATTGTGTGCATACTTAGTACATTGTTTTACATTACATTTCATGCTATGTATGTCCATTGTGTGCATACTTAGTACATTGTTTTACAATACATTTCACGCTATGTATGTTCATTTGATTACATACTTAGTGCATTGTGTTCACATGCTTACATTTTCGGTATGACATTTGGTTTGTTCAAATGGGACAATATACATTCATTAACATTGATCACGCCGTTCGTTAGTAGGTAGTGGTACCATAGGACTTGACAACTCCCATTCCTGAACCCTAGGTTTGTTTGGGTGGAAGGAATGACCGAATTCGATAAACATAACACAGATAAACCTTTAATTTGTTTAAAGGTCTATCACCATAGTCCCAAGGCTTGGATGTATGCATTATAACAATACCGCATAGATGTTTGTATCAGTATAGCATGCAATTATTTCACAAAACATAACTTTGATTTAAACTATGTTTAAATTCGATACCCTGTTTTGGGCATTTTACCTATGGTTTAGTTGATGTATTTCACTTGCCATACATGATATTTTTGGATACACAATTCATGATTTACATTAAACATAAACATTTTGACATTTATATACACATTCAAAGATTTACATTAGACATGGACATTTTGATATGATTTACACAATAACACTTGACAATTGATTTATACATGAACAAGTTACAATGGTGGTTGGTTTGGGTAAGTGATTTGAGTAACGAGGCGTGTGTAATATGATACAAGTATGGTGGATACGCCGCTGGTACTTCCTATATATAAGTGCTTGTATGGTATTACATATCGTAGCGTTATTTGAATCATTTCAATTTGGACATATAACATTTTATACAAATAACATATCTTTCACAAGACATTGTTTTATAAACAACTTGTTTTATACAACTCATTTTACTTGGTTATTCATTTAACCATGTATTATTCTTTTATGTATACATATCATCTGATCTTATCGCTTTTTAAATGATTTACAAAACAAAACAATTTACAAGGTTCATGACTAAATTTTATTAAACATTTTTCTTAAAACTTAAGTCATGAATCCTATTTGCACAAAACCTATGTATCTCACAGGCATTTTTATGCTGACGTACCTATTTTCACATGTGTTTTCAGGAGCTTTTGCATAGGATGATGATCGTGACACTAGGGCGGACCTGTGCCTTAGAGACTTAAAAATGAAGATAGACTTAGTTTAACTATGTTATGAACTCTTTATTTCCTGTGTTGAGACAATGTAACACTCTTGTTTGATAAATAAAATATAACTTTGTATGCCATGGTTGTGAAACAATAATTCTGTTACAACACTCCCAGACGTTTCCACCACGATTTGATGTTCTACGTGGTCGGGGTGTGACAGAAGAGTTGGTATCAGAGCCAATGGTTATAGGGAATTAGGTTATTAGTAATGCTTTGACCTAGACTATAACCTTTCTAGGACCCTAACACAAGTTATCTTGTGTTTAGATCTTAAAACATGCACTTCACCTATCCTTAGGTGATAAGCACAACGAGAACATCAAGCTCGAATCCACTTTGAAAATTAATCATCTGTTCTTGGATGATTGATTACTAGGTTTTGAACCCTCTATTGTAAGGTTTTGAACCCTTCCAGTTTGACTCATTTTTGGCTTATTGCCTTCTGAGTTTTCAAAATCTCGTCAAGGTTTTGGGTTTTAAATAATGTGAACACGTGCAAACTGGAAGAGTGAATGCCTGTACCCTGTGTTTTCTGTCTAAGGCTAGAGTGTTCGTACAAATCCACATAATCGGACCAGTCACTCTTACCTGGGAACTCTTGGGGTGAGTGTTCACTTATAGGCGAGCATGTCTTCGCGATACATTATTTTTGACCCATTTACTTTGATTAGTCACTGTGTGTCATTTGTTTTCTTTGTGATGCGAAAAAAATGACCACCATCTTTGCTGTTGTCAATTTTTGTTTCATCTCATTCTTTTCATCCAATCATCTCACTCGTTTCCTTTCGTGTTTCCTCTTTTAGAATGCCTCCTCGACGCGAAAACCAGATAGCGACTGCCGAACTGGTAGAAATTATTGCACAGCAAATGGCTGCTCAATTCCCAAACCTCTTTGCTCAATGGAACCAAGCCAACAACAATAACAATGCTCCATGCAAATTCAAGGATTTTAACTCGGCTAAACCACTCAAGTTTAGTGGTTCTGAGGGAGCGACTGGGCGTCTTCAGTGGTTCGAGAGCATTGAGAATACTTTCCGTCACGTGCAGTGTCCTGACAATCGCAAGGTCGAGTTTTCTTCGAGTGTGTTTCAGAAGAGGGCTCTTACGTGGTGGAACGGGGTTATGAGAGATCGCGGTGCAGAAGTTGCTCTAGCACACACATGGGCTGAACTTAGGGCCCTTATGATGAGAGAGTTCTGTCCTCGTCATGAACAGCGAGCTATGGAGAAAGAGTTTGATGACTTGAAACAAGACAGTGGCGAGCACAGGGCGTATACTGATAGGTTTGAGGAGTTGAGTCTGCTTTGCCCAACAATGGTTACCCCACTCGACAAGGCTATCGAAAGATACATCGATGGTCTACCTGACTCAGTACAAGACATCATTACTGGTAGTAACCCTGCCACACTCCGTCTGGCGATCAAGTTAGCAGCGACATTGACTGAGTCGCAGGTTCGAAAGGGAAAGCTGCATAAAAAGGGTGACAAGGGTAAGAAGCAGGCGTCTGACAAAGAAGATAGCAAGAAAGGTCAAAACAAGAAGGGAAAGGATTCTGGTTCCTCAAGGGGGTCAAGGAAGCGTAAGGCTTCCCAAAATTTTGCTGTCACTGCCCAAGCTAATCAGGCAGCTCCCAACCAACCCGCACAGCCTCCAGCGAAGAAACCTTATGCAGGAAATGCACCTTTGTGCAATAGATGCAACAGTCACCATCAGCCGCAATTTCCGTGTTGTTTCTGTACTAACTGTGGGAAGTCAGGTCATCTTGCTGGTGTTTGTCGTTTTGCTCAGAATCAGGCAGTTCAGAACCTGGCTCGACAAGTTGCTCAGCCTCCTGCTCAGCAACAGGGTCAAGCTGCACGACCACACTACCCTCCAGGTTCTTGTTACAACTGTGGGGATCTGACCCACTACCGTAATCAGTGTCCAAGATTAGTGAATGCTAATCCAAATCCGAATCAGGCTCAGGCTCGAGGGCGAGTCTTCAACATGAATGCACAAGAGGCACAGGCAGACAATGAAGTGGTGAACGGTACGTTCTTTATTAATAATCAGCATGCATCTGTTCTTTTTGATTCAGGTGCCGATAAGAGTTTTGTGTCATTATCTTTTGAGCCATTACTTCGCGTGTCTAGAACGAAACTAGGTAAACCTTTGACAGTAGAGGTTGCTAGTGGTGAACCCATTATTCTTGATTCTGTTCTTCGCAACTGCCAGTTGAACCTTAACGATCATCTTTTTCCTATTAACCTCACGCCTATGCAACTTGGAAGCTTCGACGTTATTGTGGGTATGGATTGGTTAGCCAAGCATCGCGCAGAGGTAGTTTGTTTTGAGAAGATTATTCGTGTGCCGCTTTCGACAGGCGAGATCCTACAAGTTCGTGGTGAGAAACCTGCCGGTGGTCTCAAACTCATGTCTTGTTTTAAAGCTCGGAAGTATCTGCGAAAGAACTATGTGGCCTTTTTGGCACATGTTGTAGCAGATAAGGGTAAGGGTAAGTCTATTCAAGATATTCCTGTTGTTCGGAATTATTCTGAAGTATTCCCTGAAGAGTTACCTGGTCTACCTCCAGCACGCCAAATCGAGTTCCGTATTGATCTCGTACCTGGTGCAAACCCCATTGCCAGAGCTCCATATCGTCTTGCACCGTCTGAGATGCAAGAGTTGTCTAAGCAGCTTCAGGAGCTCTCTGACAAAGGTTTTATCCGTCCTAGCTTTTCACCTTGGGGTGCTCTCGTTCTTTTTGTCAAGAAGAAGGATGGATCTTTTAGGATGTGTATCGATTATCGTGAGCTTAACAAGCTTACCATCAAGAATCGATATCCCCTACCTCGCATCGATGATCTCTTTGATCAGTTACAAGGCGCTTCTTATTTTTCGAAGATCGATCTGCGATCTGGATATCATCAACTTCGTGTGCATGAAGAAGATATTCCCAAGACAGCGTTCCGCACTCGTTATGGGCATTATGAGTTCACAGTCATGCCATTTGGTTTAACTAATGCTCCTGCTGTTTTCATGGACTTAATGAATAGGGTCTGCAAGCCTTATTTGGATCAGTTCGTCATTGTTTTTATTGATGACATCTTGATATACTCTAAGACGCGAGCTGATCACGAGCAACATCTTCGTCTTACTCTGGAACTCCTAAAGAAAGAGCAACTTTTTGCCAAATTCTCCAAGTGTGAATTCTGGCTTAAAGAAGTTCAATTCTTAGGACATATTGTCAACGAACGAGGTATTCATGTAGATCCCTCCAAGATCAGTGCAATTAAGGGTTGGGATACACCTTCTACTCCTACCGAAGTTCGTTCTTTTCTTGGTCTAGCGGGTTATTACCGCCGCTTCATTGGAAACTTCTCAAAGATTGCAGTTCCTCTAACTGCTCTAACTCAGAAGAACAAACCCTTTGATTGGGGAGTCAAACAAGAGGAAGCGTTTCTGACTTTGAAACAAAAACTTTGCGACGCGCCTGTTCTGACTTTGCCTGAGGGCAATAATGATTTCGTCGTTTATTGCGATGCATCTAAATTGGGTCTTGGCTGTGTTCTGATGCAAAGGAACAAAGTCATAGCATATGCATCGAGGCTGTTGAAGATACATGAGAAGAACTACACCACTCATGATCTTGAGTTGGGTGCAGTTGTCTTCGCTCTTAAGATATGGAGACACTATTTGTACAGAACAAAATGTGTGGTTTTCACGGACCACAAAAGTCTTCAGCATATCTTCAATCAGAAAGAACTCAACATGAGGTAACGACGTTGGGTCGAGCTCCTAAACGACTATGACTGCGAAATTCGCTATCATCCTGGTAAGGCGAATGTCGTAGCCGATGCATTGAGTCGTAAAGAACGTACTAAGCTTCATTGTGTTCGTGTTCAATCTGTTATTCAAGCTCGATCTGATATCCAAGCCCGCATTTCTCAGGCTCAACAATCTTGTGTTTCACAAGGTTTGATGGATAAGGAATTTCCCCATCACATAACACCTGATTTGGAACTGAAGGACAATGGATTGTATTACTTCATGGACCGTTTGTGGGTCCCAAGCCAAGATAACCTTCGCACCTTGCTTATGGATGAAGCCCATAAGTCTCGTTATTCTGTTCATCCTGGCTCAGATAAGATGTATAAGGATCTTCGTATTCAGTATTGGTGGCCTGGTATGAAGAAAGACATTGCCTTATATGTATCAAAATGCCTTACTTATCTTAAGGTTAAGGCTGAACATCAGCGTCCTTCTGGTTTATTGGTGCAACCAGAGATCCCAGTTTGGAAATGGGAAAACATTACTATGGATCTCATTACTAAACTTCCGCGCACAAAGAAGGGTCATGATGCCATCTGGTAGTTGTTGATCGTCTTACTAAGTCAGCGCATTTATTGCCAATCCGTGAGGATTTTCCTGCTGACAAACTTGCTAAAATCTATGTGGATGAAATTGTAGCTCGACATGGTGTTCCTTTGAACATCATTTCTGACAGAGATGCTCGTTTCACTTCTCATTTTTGGAGAACTATGCAATCTGCTATGGGGACCCAACTTAACCTGAGCACAGCTTATCATCCGCAAACGGATGGTCAATCTGAAAGAACAATCCAGACTCTGGAGGATATGCTTAGAGCTTGTGTGATCGACTTTGGTGGTAGTTGGGATTCACATCTTCCGTTGATTGAATTCTCCTACAACAACAGTTATCACACCAGCATCAAAATGGCTCCTTTCGAAGCTCCCTATGGTCGAAAATGTCGTTCACCAGTCTGCTGGAATGAGATCGGCGAGGATCAGCTTACTGGACCTGCCCTCATTTTAGAGACAACTGACAAGATAAAGAAAGTTCGTGATAACCTTCAGACAGCTAGAAGCCGTCAAAAGAGTTACGCGTACCCAAAACGCAAGCCCTTAGAATTTCAAGTCAGTGATCGAGTATTACTTAAGGTCTCACCTTGGAAAGGTGTGATCAGATTTGGAAAGAAAGGAAAACTTGCACCTAGATACGTTGGACCATTCAAGATCGTCGAAAGAATCGGTAAGGTAGCCTACAGACTTGAGCTACCTCCTGAACTTGGAAATGTTCATCCAACTTTTCACGTGTCCAATCTCAAGAGGTGTTTAGCTGATGAGAACCTCCACATACCACTTGACGAAATTCGTGTTGATAAAACACTGAAATTTGTTGAGAAGCCAGTGGAAATCATGGAACGTGAAGTCAAGTGGCTCAAACGCAAGCGCATTCCTTTGGTCAAGGTTCGCTGGGAATCTAAACGTGGACCCGAGTTTACTTGGGAACGCGAAGATGAAATGAAGGCGAAATATCCGCATCTTTTCCCACGAGTTTCCTCTAAATAAATTTCGGGACGAAATTTCCACAAGTAGGGGAGACTGTAACATCTGTGTCTGAAATCATTGTAAAAAAAATCAGTTATCAACAAAAAAAAGTTATTTGATCCCAATGTTTGTTTGGTTATGTTTTACATTTTTCATGTTTTGACTTTTATTCAATTTCAAACTCTATATCACTTTCTGGAGAGTTATACGCAAACTGGTGCGTAAACGTAATCAGTTTAATGCGAAAAATACTCCGGAACATCAACATATACTTAACATACCTTAAATAACCTTTACATAACTTAGAAATAAGTTTTGAAGGCTTTGGTATGGCAAAAACAAGTTAATTCGCTTACAATGACTAAACTTGACAAACTGCGAAAGTATGCCAATTTGAACTGTAACTAACATTCCGGAACATGACCATAAGTTAAACACACCTTAAATATCCTTTATATAGCTTAGAAATAGGCTTTGAGGGGTTCGGTGTGCTAAAATAAACTTTTGGGTCATTCAGGGACTACAAGCGTCAAAAAGTGCACAAGTTTGCATTTTCGCGCATAACTTACGTTCTGAATACATCCGGACATCCAAAAATTTATGTAAGCACTAAAATATTTTATTTTAGTGTTTGGATTGAGAAAAATCCATTCGTCGCGTCATTTGGATCGTTTTTCGCGCTTATGCGCATTCCGTCGTAATTAAGCGAACATCGCGATCGTACGAGCAAACGAACCAACATCCGACATATTTTTGAGCATGTTTCATGTCCACAATGTTTAAGCATCATTTTAGGGCCTTAAAATTTGCTTTACGGGCCTTAGAAGTGTCGGGAATGGCCTTAAAACACAACAGGGACCAAAACTGTCATTTCTGAAAGTTGTTTGCTGATCAGACAGGCCAGGCGGTCCGCGTAAACCCAAGGTGATACCTTACGCGGCCCGCGTCAGACTCCCAGACCAGATTCAATGTTTAAACAACCTGTTATCAGCTGTTATGCACTCCTAATCCTCTTGCACATGGTATTTCTCAATACTAGGGGCTCAAATGGTTTTGTAAAACCATGTTCTTGAGGTGTATGGCCAAGATCAAAGCACGGTTTCCAAGAAACGATCTTAACGGCTCTCCAAAAACTATAAATACCCCCCCATGTCTTGATAAAAAACCCACACCTTTGAAATCTGAATTTGCTCTCTAAGTTGTTGTGTTTAACACTTCATACCTGAGAGTATTCGGATTCAAAACTTCCGTTCTTGGACCCTTTGTAAGTGTTCCTTCGTTCTTTTATTGTTTTCGAGTCCGAAAGTCAAACTTTGTTTGACTTTCTGCATTGACCAGTTTATGGTCAATGCGAAGTTCGTTTGAACTTCGCAACATGAGCGTAATCACGATGGTTATAGTCCCTTGTGACTATGCCTACTGATTACCACGTGGTCTAGGGTCGTAAGGGTAAGCGATCTAATAAATTGCTTATACCTTCGAACCCGACCCGTTTGGTCGATCATTAGGATCCGACCAAACACATTAGGTGACCATAGTTATATAGGGAATAACCTTCCGAGGTTATACCTTATGGTCACAATGATTAGTTAGTTGTATGATAGGTAGTTATATGCCTTAGGTAAATTACCAAAATACCCTTCGTACGCCAAAATTCATTTTAAGCATATGTAACATAACTTTTGGTATCTGAACTGATTTGGCAACAATATTAGACATGTTAAGGCATATATTACTTGTCATAGGACTAGTTAAGCGGTCCAAACGCGTTTTACGCGAACGACGCGTTAAAGTAGCATAAGCTACCTAAACGGGTCGTAATGGGTCGTAAGCACTTAGGTTAGGTTTCATTTAGTATGTAGGCCTTGTTAAACCATATTACATGAGTTCTCATACTCATTTGGTTTACAAGCCCTCATTCTATCAAATCTTCCGAATTAGGTCCGGTATATTAACATAATTACCTATATTAGGTGCCGTTTGATTTCCGTGATCCCTAGCATTGTTTGGTTGTTACTCAAGGACTACTAAGCAATCTCAAGTGAGTACATAGACCCCTCTTTTACTGTTTTCCAAACATTTTGGGGTGGAACACATGTGCCTACTTGTTACTTTCATGCTTTCCATGCTTTCATATCATATGCTTGTTATGTTCATTAGTACATTATAGTACATGATTTCATTACATTTCATGCTATGTATGTCCATTGTGTGCATACTTAGTACATTGTTTTACATTACATTTCATGCTATGTATGTCCATTGTGTGCATACTTAGTACATTGTTTTACAATACATTTCACGCTATGTATGTTCATTTGATTACATACTTAGTGCATTGTGTTCACATGCTTACATTTTCGGTATGACATTTGGTTTGTTCAAATGGGACAATATACATTCATTAACATTGATCACGCCGTTCGTTAGTAGGTAGTGGTACCATAGGACTTGACAACTCCCATTCCTGAACCCTAGGTTTGTTTGGGTGGAAGGAATGACCGAATTCGATAAACATAACACAGATAAACCTTTAATTTGTTTAAAGGTCTATCACCATAGTCCCAAGGCTTGGATGTATGCATTATAACAATACCGCATAGATGTTTGTATCAGTATAGCATGCAATTATTTCACAAAACATAACTTTGATTTAAACTATGTTTAAATTCGATACCCTGTTTTGGGCATTTTACCTATGGTTTAGTTGATGTATTTCACTTGCCATACATGATATTTTTGGATACACAATTCATGATTTACATTAAACATAAACATTTTGACATTTATATACACATTCAAAGATTTACATTAGACATGGACATTTTGATATGATTTACACAATAACACTTGACAATTGATTTATACATGAACAAGTTACAATGGTGGTTGGTTTGGGTAAGTGATTTGAGTAACGAGGCGTGTGTAATATGATACAAGTATGGTGGATACGCCGCTGGTACTTCCTATATATAAGTGCTTGTATGGTATTACATATCGTAGCGTTATTTGAATCATTTCAATTTGGACATATAACATTTTATACAAATAACATATCTTTCACAAGACATTGTTTTATAAACAACTTGTTTTATACAACTCATTTTACTTGGTTATTCATTTAACCATGTATTATTCTTTTATGTATACATATCATCTGATCTTATCGCTTTTTAAATGATTTACAAAACAAAACAATTTACAAGGTTCATGACTAAATTTTATTAAACATTTTTCTTAAAACTTAAGTCATGAATCCTATTTGCACAAAACCTATGTATCTCACAGGAATTTTTATGCTGACGTACCTATTTTCACATGTGTTTTCAGGAGCTTTTGCATAGGATGATGATCGTGACACTAGGGCGGACCTGTGCCTTAGAGACTTAAAAATGAAGATAGACTTAGTTTAACTATGTTATGAACTCTTTATTTCCTGTGTTGAGACAATGTAACACTCTTGTTTGATAAATAAAATATAACTTTGTATGCCATGGTTGTGAAACAATAATTCTGTTACAACACTCCCAGACGTTTCCGCCACGATTTGATGTTCTACGTGGTCGGGGTGTGACATAGCATATCTAGCACATTGATTGCAAAGACATTTTTGCTTCATATGTTGACCTAGCATATCTAGCACATTGATTTCAAAGACATTTTGCTTCGTATGTTGACCTAGCATACCTAGTACATGGTTTTCAACGACATTTTCACGACATGCTTACATTGTTTAAGACATTTTGGTGCGTTGAACTCGACAATGATACATTCATTAACATTGATCACGCCGACCGGTAGTATGTAATGGTACCATAGGATTGACAATCTCGTTCCCGCTCCCTAGGTTTGTTTGGAAGTGACCTTAGGGAACAACATAATCCGATGAACATTGATAAACCTTTGACCTGATAAGGGTTTATCCGACAGTCGACAAGGCTTGAATGTATTCGCCAACAAACCTAATAAATGTTTATACAATAAAGGCAATGGTTTATAAAACAAAACCATTGATAAAACAAAACTCTTGTTTGTGACAGCTGTGTATTTTATTCTCTGTACAATTCTGAACAACTTTGTATTTAGTGAAACTTGGTGTTTTTAACTCCAATATTTGTTTAATTATTTGTGACATTAGTACGTTTTCGATCATTGTTCAATTCCGAACTCTCAAACCTATTCTGAAAGTGAAATCGTAAACCGTTACGTAAACGTAATCAGTTTAACGCGACGCACACTCCGGAACAATGACATATGCTAAACATACCATAAATACCCTTTACATAACTTAGAAATAAGTTTCGAAGGATTCGGTATGGCAAAAACATGTCTATTCAAACTTAAGAAATATTTGCGACAAAACTGCATAACGAACGTTGGTGACCGAGAGGATAATATTTAAATCCTAAAAATATTCTTTTATGATTAAAATTTTATTTTTAATCATGTTCGTGTTGAAAAATAAATTAAAACGCTTAAAAACGTTATTTTCAAGTTTAAGCGCATACCGCGTGTTACTGCGCAACACAGTGCTTATACTGCGAAACGCAGACAACACAGCCAGTCTTGGCAACTGATATTTATTTCAGTATTATTTTGGCAAGTTTATTTTTATAGAATAATAAAAATAATTTAAAACAACATAAACCGGGATTAAAATGCTAGATAAAATACCCGGTATCCAGTTAAATACCTGTTTTAAACCTATATGTATTAAATATATGTATAATATACATATGTATGCATGTGTGTCGTATGTATGGAAGAGGAAATGCCACCTCTCATGCATGCTTGCCACTTGTTCATTTGCATGTTACATGCAAACCTTGTAAATTCCACCATAACTTCCATATCTTTCTTTTTCCCACATAATCTTCCCATAACCAAGACAAGATCACTCCACACTCTCTCTCTCTCTTGAATATCGGCCGAACACCCCTTTCCCCTCTTCCATTTTCGTTTTTGAACCTTCTCATCAAGATTCAAGTCCCTTCCAATGTGTTTCCAAGCACTTTTGAAGATCCAAGAAGGTTTCCAAGGTGATTCCAAGAAGAAACAAGCTCCATAACATCACAATCTTGTCAAAACCCACCAATAATCTTAAAGGTATAAAATTTATTTTTAAATCATACTCTTGATTCTTGGTGATGTTGATGATGATAGAAGTTTCTCAAGGTTCTTGGATTTTTCACAAACTTGAAACCAAAAAGAAATGGGTTTTTATACAAAATAAAAATGGAAGTATGTATGTGTGTATGTATAACCGTATATATGTGTGCATGCATTTGAGATTGAGTTTGATTTTTGATGGATTCTTATTTGATTGATTCTTGTAAAGTAAATGCATGCATGATCAAAAAGGTTCCATAAAAAGGTTCTTATGTTTTGAATTAGTTTTGAGAAAAAGGAAATTTTTGGAATTTCATATGTATGTATGCATATGTCGTGTATGAATATATGTATATATACACTTGTGAATTTTATTACTTAGTGAATATATGAAAGGATGTTGCATGCAATGAGGTCTAAATGATTAAATGATGATTTGATGAACATGATGTTTTAGATTATATGAGGATGAAATAAATGTGTGTTTTAATACATTTAAATTCATGGATGATGATAATAATATGTTGGTCATGCATTAGATACTTGTACATAAACATGCATGTTGATTAAATGCTCAAGAAATTATTAAGAATGATTATATGACAAAATTGTTTTAAAATAGATTCTAAACATTAAAAATAACATTATTTGGCATATTATAATGGCATTAAACTTTGTCATAGGTTTGGTAGCTTTGCACATGTAGCTTAGAAAGTGGTAAAATATGTGAAATTTGCATGATTTATGTGGTTTATGTGAGACCTGCACTATCATGAGTATAACCACTATTTTATTCAGTAAATAACATGGGTTATGTTAAAATATCAAGTTGTTACGATTTGGGATGATTATGGTAATGTTTGATACAAAACTATGCGGTAAAACGGTTAAAAATCAGCTTTTCGGGGGATTTTTATAAAATTGTTTTAGATCTGTAACTAAACTGATATTTTTGCTATAAAAATAAGTATTTTAACTTATATTAAGTTTACTTGGTGTTTGGTTAGTCATACGTGACTTCCGACGCCCAAAAACGTTACCGAATCACTAAAATACGCGTTTTTCAATATACACGAGAATGGGTAGACCTTATGTGTTACAATGTGTTATGTGTTTTATATAATATGTGTATGGATGACATGTTAACACTTGACAAGATTTTGTGTATTATGTTATTATTTGTATGCCACGTTTGAGTATATATATTACGACGCGCAAATCGTAGATATATTGCTTATAACATGATGAGGGTCACCAATAAAATCGTTCAAGTCGCAAAGTTCTTAAAATATGTATATGAACGCATATATATATAAATACACCAACATAATCAAAAATAATATATTTTCGAGAAAATCTCAAAGTTATGTGAAAATTCTAAGTATCGGAGAAACTTAGGTATTTTGTGAGTTTTGAGTATTAAATCATTCTTACTTAATTTAGGACGAATAGAAAAATTCGAGGGATTACGTTAACACACAAAAAACGCACCCAAAGGTGAGTACATAGTTTCCCCTATTTTACTTTTTCAAATGTTTTGGGGTGAAGCATATGTGCATAATTTTACTTTTCGTTTTCATGACATTATACATTTTTGTTATATAGTACATATAATGCATTATTTCAAAGACATTTTTAAGGTATATTGACTTAGTATACCTAACCTTGGTTTCAAAGACATTTTACTTGGCATATTGACTTAGTATGCCTATTACATGGTTTTACAAAGACATTTTCATGACATGCTTACATTGAAAAGGACATTTGGTATCCGGGCTAGTCAGTTGCTGATTTTGTTTAGGCCGGCCTTGTGTTTGTGTTTGTTTTTCGGCCGTGGTTGTTTATTGTGTTTTGTTGACGTTTAGTCTGGATGTTTGTTGCTTGGTTTTGATGTCTTGGTGTCCTAGGCTTGGTCTGTCAAGTCTAGTTGGTGTGTTGCTTTGACACATCTTTGTTTTATTGGTTTATATATAAAATTCACCGGGGTAACCCTTTACCCAAAAAGAAAAGGACATTTGGTATGTTTAACGGGTTAGTAGTACATTCATTAACATTGATCACGCCGCTCGGTAGTATGTAATAGCGCTATAGGACTTGACAAATCCCGTTCCCGCTTTCTAGGAATTTCGGAAGGGGAATGACAGAATCCGAATATATTTTTTTTTGATAAACCTTGATCCTGATAAGGGTTTATCCGACAGTCTCAAGGCTTGAGTGTATGCGATAGACAAACCGTATAAATGTTGATATCGATAAAAGCAATGGTTTTCAAAACATAACTTTTGTTTTAAACTTTTGTTTATTCAAAAACCTTGTTTTGTACATGACGTTGGATTTCATAAGACATTTGTTTATACTTGACATTAGACATTGTTTACACATGAAAATTGACATTCAAACAAGACATTATTTGATGGTTATTGATAAGTGCTTTTATTATGTTACATATCGTGGCATTTTCTAAACCATTTCAACAAGGACAAGACATGACATATTTTGTACATATTATTTTCATTTGGTTATTTATTTAACCGTACATTATTCTTTTATATCATCCAATTTTCATATTGATTTTCTTATGATTTTATAAAAGAAAACATTTCCAAAGGTTCATGACTACTTTATGTTAAACATTTCTTTAAACATTCAAAGTCATGAATCTTCAATACAAAACCTATGTTACTCACATGCATTTTTATGCTGACGTATTTACTTTCACATATGTTTCAGGTTCTATTATGTGACGACTGTTGATTGCTTCACATAGGATGGACATGGGCCTTAGTAATTATAAAACATGAACGACAATTGTACTATTTGTTGATCAAATTCCAAGACAATGTTGTGACAACTGACACTTTTCGGTAACTTTCTTACACTTAAAGTATTCATTTTAGCTACATTTTTATGCATTTCGAACACTCGAACTGCGTATTACATAATATACATCTTAGAATACTTATGGAATATTCAATTATGATGCACATGATTCATTTTATTGGTTACCTTTGAAACAATGTAAACAATGCATCGAAACAACTAGAGCAGTATCTAGTAAACTAGCGTGCTGACGAAAACTCAGGATCCAGCGAAACCATCTAAATTACATCTTTAGGACTCAGACGGAAGTCCAACATCAAATATACATTAAACCCTATATGGGAATGCAAGGGTTTGGTTTAATATACTACCAATGTCCGGTAGCACCGAAAACTGCCGAAAAGCACTAAAAGCGACGATTTCTACACTTTTCCGCAGAAATTCTGCAGAAATCAGTTTTGTAATATTTTTACGACATGTAAAAATATTATTTAACATATAATTCATATGAGGATACTTTCGGGTATCATCCGAACCAATAACTACATCAATTCATACAAGTTACACAACTTAGCGTTCAAATAACGTCTAACCGAAACAATTCGAAATGAATATCCGAACAATGTCGGATCTTTTTTTTAGTGACCATCTAATATTATTTAGATCATATTAGACTAGTAATGGTCACTTAACACCTTCTTAACACATTTATACACTTGAAACATTTAAACACCAAAACACCTAAACTTTGCTAAAAGTTTCTAGCACTTTAAACACTTAATAACAATTCAACAATTCAAGACCCCCCCCCATGTATGAACGTGTATAAGGGCCCACATACCCTTAATTATGTGTTAAAAATATCTAGATATTTATTTAGATGCAAATGGATCAAGTTGGTGAATTATAATAACATGTAATCTCATTAGTTACTAACCATTCTACACCACTTTTCACCATACTTTACCCACACATAAGAATACTCTCATCATCTTCATCTTTTTACCAAGAACACCACAAAAACCCATTTCCTTTTTAGCCTTTATTTGATGATCAAGTTGTACTTCTATGGAGCTTAAGGTGATCTAAAGAACTAGCAAGTTAAAGGAAGTGTATTCATCCATTCAAGAGCCTTATATCATCAAGATCTTCATCTTCTTTGCTTCTTAAAATCATCTAAGATCATCCCTAGCCTAGTGCTAGAAGTAAGCTTCTATATCTTTTTTTTTTCTTTGATACATATATTATGATTATGATTGTTATTATTACAAATAATAACCAAGAAATCATACATAATAAACATGAAGAAAATACAAAGAAGCAAAGATAATAATCATGAAACATTTATGTTGGTTTATATTGTGATTTAAGACTTGTGATATGCATATATGATCTTGTTGTGATGATATTGATATAAATAAATTGTTAGAGTATGTTTTAAAAATATGATCTAACAAATACACATGTTTATGTTAAAAGGGTTTTTGTTAAACATAAAGTTTATATGGATGATCATAATCTATCTTGTTGTTAAAATATTTATTGTTTTTCATTAAAAACAATACTTTTGCAAGATTATAAAAAGTAACATACAACATGAGATTTTTATAAAAGTTGTTAAAACTAGAAGTAAAATTGGTTTTTGAACTAGTTAGCACATGTTATGATCATGTCCAAAACCCTACATGATTTGGAGATCATTTTGATAAGTTTATGTTATAAAAATCTCATATGTTTTTAGTTAAGATGATTGGGTAAATTGATGGTGATTTGGAAAAGAAAATGATATGTTTATGAAACATGGCCAAATGATTAATACAAAGGTTATATGGCCATTTTTTTAGAACATTATGTTAACAAAACTATCATTTTTTTTTCTAACAAAGTCTTTACAAGATTAGAAAGTTGGTCTTTCTAAACATAAAAATTGACATAAATATATATTTTGGTAAAATACATATTTATTGAACATATCAAGTATGTGCTATGTGTTATTATTTGTATTAGTTATATATACAAGTTAGAGACTTGATAACAATGACACAAATGAATACAAGACATACTTACAACTAAAGACTTACAAGAATACATATAGACACACTTGAAAACAACTTACGGACATTCCGAACTTTCAGACACAACTTATGGTCAAAACGGACGACGGGCGAATCTATGAACATATCGCCATTCGGAGAAGTTACTACGATGTTTAGACGATTTTTCGACACAAAATATAAATATGCTATCAATAACAGATTTCGGATGTTTATAAACTTATAAAAACTAGTATGTTTTTATTTACTAACAAGTGTACTTAGTAAATTTTTATAAAAAGGTTTTTATAAAAATGAAAGGCTTACACTTACTAGTGGGCTAAATTATAACAAATGGGCTTATTATACTAGTGGGCTATTTTTATAACAAATGGGCTTATATTACTTAATGGGCTATTTTTCTTAATGGGCTATTTTTCTTAATGGGCTTATCTTCATAATGGGCTTAACATAAATTCATGGGCTAAGCCCAAATACTAAACATATGGGCCAAAGCCCAACACTATTCAAGCCCAACACTATTCAAGCCCAACACTATTCAAGCCCAACACTATTCAAGCCCAACACTATTTGAGGCCCAACACTATTTGAGGCCCAACACTATTTGAGGCCCAACACTATTGAGGCCCAACACTATTTAAGGCCCAGCACTATTTAAGCCCAATAACTTGAAAACATGGGCTTGGCCCAATGTTACCATTATTGGAAACACAACTATACAATTGATACATATAAGACACGAAATTCAGCGGACTAGATCCGACTATACAACTCACAAGATACAAGATAACATTTATATATATATATTTGGTGGAAAATATATATATAACATTTGAACAACTCATTCATCGAATACACAGTTAACGAACAGTAAAGACATACAAGTCTTCCACATATTGAAGACACAAGACTTGTACTCAAGTTCTTTACAAAGACAGAAGTGTCTAACAAAAATAAGAACATTTGTAGGTCGCAACGCTATTCAGGACGACCGCACGTGAGGTCTTATTTACATCTATTCACAGGACGCGATGTTGTGAGTTCATGTCCCCTATTCATTTAAATGTTTTACAACTTTACAACTATCGGGGAAAATACATGTTCAACGTATGTTAAAGTTAGGGAATGAAACACCTTAGATCATGTGCGAATTAGGGTTATACATCTAAGCACCATTAATCCAGTTTGGACCTAGGTACAAGTGGTTAGATCTAATGGGTTTTGGCGAGCCCCACTCTTGGTCATGGACCCATACGGAAGAGTGCTTTTGTGTCCCAGTCGATAGGAATCGGCATAAAAATCGTCTAGGGTTGGATTGCTTCCTTTTTTGTCACACATATTAATGTCCTTGCAAAACATTAATGATCAACGATTTCATTGACGCTTTACATACTACATCTTTACATACAGATACATTTTATACAACTCACATTTTACGGATACATTTTATACAACTCACATTTTACAGATACATCTCATACAGCTAAACTGCATGAACTCGCTCAACTTTTGTTGATGTTTTCAAACTTAACATGTATTTCAGGAAATTAGTGGACCTGGCAGACATTTCAGTCAAGGAAAGCAAGTATCAAGACTCCATGCCACCATTTGAAGGGTTTGCCCGTTATATACCGCCTCTTTGCGGTGATATAGTGGTCAAAGCCTTGACATTTTAAGACTTACATTTTGATGTATAGAACGATGAAAACGTATTTTCATTTGATGGTTTGTAACAAATACATTTAACTTATGTTGCGTTCTTTCGAAACAATTATGACAATGGCATTGGAGCTTGTTTTTATTCATTTAGTATTGTTCACTTATATTGTTATGCAATGAGAACCGATCAGATCACACCTCGCGCTTCCGCTACGAGCGGGTGTGACAGATTGGTATCAGAGCATCGATTGTAGTGAACCAGGATTCTTTCTCGAGTCTAAGTCTACAATCACTAGGGATCTCTCACGAAAACCTCTTGTTCATGTTGAACAGATTATAAATAAAATTGGACAAGTCAAAAGGTTTTCATTGCATAAACATTTTTCAAGGTCCACTACAGCAAAAATTCATTTCACATAAACCAAGCGAGGACATTTCCATGGGTGAAGTCTATGAGAAACAGACACAATACATTAATAGACTATGTGCCTACAATACATTACATTATCAGTTTATGCATTATAAACAGTTCACAAATCCAGCTTATATAAGATAGAAATCCTTGATTGATAGGATTTTACATGATTATATATATAGGTGGTTCATATATATGTTGCATGAAATATTTTGCCAAGAACAAAATATCTTCGACTTCAAACTCTATTATTATTCTTTACTCACACGGTGAAATATCGACCTCATGTCTATTGCGGAGCTTATGGCGAACATGATTCCTAAGTGAAATCTTAAACTTAATTCCGTAAAATATGGTTGCTTTCTCGCGAATGCTGAGATGCCTGACCATGATAATGACGGCGAGGCGAAGGTGGTAACCTTGGACAACAACTCCATTAGTGGGACGAGATCCATGTGACTCATACTAACCAAGGTGGATATACTCTTGTACCTACAAGGAAGATGAAGTACTCATCTTGAAGGTGCCCCTTCAATTGTTATTGTTACAGATTCTTTCCATTTCTATTTCATCTAACGTCGTACCGTCCTGCGAGTAACAACAACGGACGTTGACACGTGAACTATCACAAAGTTTCCTTCTATGTTGAAGGTATATAAACAATAGTGTCCTCTCTCTGACTGATCGCCTGCTCTGAACGAGAGAATGCTAGGGTGACCATGCAAGACAATTTATTATTACGGGGGCCCACGTAATAACAACTTGTAGTGCATGGAAATTCTGGTGGACTCTGCGGGTCAAGCTAATGATCACTATTCATTCAAAATTCTTAAGTTATTACTTGAGATTCAATTTTTCTTATCTATTAGGACACGAACTGGGGGTGGTTAGTATAACACCCTACAATACAATACAATACAATACAATACAATACAATACAATACAATACAATACAATACAATACAATACAATACAATACAATACAATACAATACAATACAATACAATACAATACAATACAATACAATACAATACAATACAATACAATACAATACAATACAATACAATACAATACAATACAATACAATACAATACAATACAATACAATACAATACAATACAATACAATACAATACAATACAATACAATACAATACAGGAAGACGACACATATTTGTTCACACCTAACATTCGATCTATATCACGATTCAGTTGAGACTAGTCATTTAAACAAACAAAACGTGTTAGCTACTCATGGAGGATTTTCCTCAACATTCTCGAAATTCTTGAACATGGGTTGGTTCCAGGGTGTCTATGACACTTTATCCTACTTTACCTTACCTTACTTTATCATATTCCACCTTATCATATTTATTGGAAGTGATACAATAAATTCCGTCGTTTGACAAATTTTTTTTCCAAAGGATGGTATGGCATGAACCATGCTGCAACTCCCTCATTACATTCAATTCGACATCTTTGGAAATTCTAAATAATTTTGCTAGAGCTCGAGAAACTCAAGCACTATTACCATAATTGTCACATGGACAAGTAAGACAAAGGATTTTCTTTACTTAGGATGATCGAGGTCCATAGAGTAGGGAATACATATTAAATAGACGAAGACCATTGGTTGGTTTCCCCTCCTCAACGAATTATTTTTTTTCTTTTTCCATTTAAACATATGACCAATACACGCAAGAGGCATTACATCTTTTGGTTTTGGTTATCCACATTATCATTTATTCAAACATGTATGAACAATATGGTCTTGAGGTTTCCATGACCGATTGATTGTATTCTTCATTCTTGGGCACATGATAGACTTTATTTATTCAAATAAATGTCTAGATTCTTTTAATTGTGTGTATTAAAAAGATCATGGCGCCAAAAGAATCAATTGTTTAAGTTAAAAGTTATGTGTTGAAAACTATTGCTTTTACACAAGACATGGTTTATACATGACATTGTTACGCAAGACATTGTTATACATATCATTTGATGTTGGTTTACACAAGACATTTTTGGTGGTTATATGTAAGTGATGAGACGTGTGTAATATGATAAAAGCATGGTGGATACGCCGCTGGTACTTCCTATATATAAGTGCTTATGTTATATTGCATATCGTGGTGTTATTCAAATCTCTTCGACAAAGACAAGACATGACATTTTTGCACAAGACGCGATATCCTCTACACAAGACATAATATTCTATTTCAAGACGTGATATATTTATACACTACATTTTTATTGGTTATTTATTTAACCATACATCATTCTTTTATATCATCTGATTTTCATATCTATTTTCATATGATTTTATAAAAGAACTCGATCATAACTGGAGCCAATGTTGATGGTTACACTTGATGCTTTCACGGTCTCTCAAGGGTTGTTCCATACTGGGAAACACCCGAATTCAAACACACTGAGTGTTACATTTTAGGTTTAGCCTCGGAGATCCGAAGCATAACCGCATCATCCCTCCCTACCTCAATCACTCAAACAATAACTCTCGCCATGAGAGAAATGAAGGCAACTGCTGCCATAAACGATTTTGGCACCAGGATGTATGCTGGTAACTTGTCGAAATCCTAAATGCGACAAGTGAGACATTCATCATGAGGGCAATTGCAAAAGCGCCAAGAGTAGCAGTGTGCTAAGACCGAGCGCAAAACAAAGACAAGCAAGACGATAATACTTAAGAATGGATCAAGCTAGTGAATAAGTGTGTGTGTGGCTAGAACTATGAATACTCCACAAAATCCCAATGGAGTCATGAGTACTTACACTCTACTATCATCATGTATCAATTCTATTAATACCAACACCAAGCTTAACTAGTGTCTTTAGTTGTTATACATATACTCGAATTAGAGTCATGTTGGACACACATTACTATATCAAGTTAGCTAATGGGGAATTAGCTGAGACATATCAAATCATTAAGGGCCACCGGTATGTATCCTATTCGTCAACATTTCACATCCATGTTATTTTATACAATTGGCAATTTTAGCTTCATCTCAACATTTCACATACATGAGTTTCATGGCTAGGGACGGGATTGTCCTAGCTACAATTAGGGATTTGGTTATCCTACATCTAAACATATGGATCGGGTTATCCTACATCTAAACATATGGATTGGGTTATCCTACATTTAAACATAGGGTTCCTAAAACTATACAGTGAAGTCCTCGCCACACAGAATTTAAAATGTACTTGGCCTAGAGTCAAGTAAGCTAGACGTCTCCTCATTCTATAGAATTGGCAAAACATAAACTCGTCGAGTCTAGAGCTGAAATTCAATATCGATCTCTTCCCCGTTCAGTTGAGTATTTTCGAAGTAGTGGTTGACATGGATTGGTTATCCGATAACCTAGCCAAAGTCTTATGTCACGAGAAGATCATTCGCCTACCACTACTGAACGAAGAGACACTTGTTATTCATGGAGAGAAGCACGATACACCATTGTGGATCATCAATTGCGTGAAGGCACAGAAGTGCTTACGGAAAGGTTGTGTTGCCTTTCTGGCACATGTTGTCGACAAGGAGGCCGTTGGGCCGATGCTGACAGATATTCCAGTGGTAAAAGAATTTCCTGAAGTCTTTCCTGAAGACTTTCCAGGACTACCACCATATCGACAAGTCGAGCTTCACATCGACTTGGTACAGGGAGCTGCACCCGTAGCCAAATCTCCATGTTGATTAGCACCTTCTGAACCTTGTAATTTACCGAATAAGGATGTTGTGAGTTCATAACCCCCACTCTTCATCATTTCACATCTTTTTAAAGGTTTTCAGGGGAGAGATGCAAGTTTTGCAAAATTTCACAACATTTCAATGAACAAAAATTCATATTTCTAAACATTGTTACATATAAATTTCCAACTAACTCAAATGGTTTATGAAAGGTCCAAGCTTCTACTCCAAGTTAGACTTACGATCAGGGGTATCACAAGTTACGAATATAAGAGGAAAGCATGCCAAGGATGGCTTTTCAAACTCGTTATGGTCATTACGAGTTTCTCGTTATGCCCTTTGGTTTAACGAACGCACTAGCGGTCTTCATGGAATTAATGAATCGCGTGTGCAAGCCGTATCTCGACAAATTCATCATAGTATTCATTGACGACATTTGATATACTCACGATCGGCAGATGAGCACGAACAACATTTGAGAACCATTTCGGAACTACTCAAGAAGGAGAAACTATACGCGAAATTTTCCAAGTGCGAATTTTGGATTCGCGAAGTACAATTCCTCAGGCATGTAGTGAACGAGAAAGGCATTCAAGTAGACCCAGCTAAGATTGAAGCAAATGAGAATTGGGAGGTGCCCAAGACTCCAACTGGAGTCCGACAATTTTTTTTTTTGGGATCAGCAGGATATCATCGGAGATCTATTGATATTTTTTTTTATAAATTTACTCAACTGCTAACCTCCCTCACCCATAAAGACAATAAATGTGCCCCAATCGAAAAACAATAAATAGCATTACAACTTATTCTTAAGATTGGTGCATAGCATTTTACAATCTTATCATTATCCGACGATACCGATGACTTTGTTGTAAACTATGATGCTTCGCATCAAGGATTGGGTTGCGTACTCGTGCAACGTGAAAAAGTTATCGTGTACGCGTTGCGCCCATTTAAAAAGTTAATGATAAGAACTATACCACTCTCGACCTTGAGTTAGGCGCGGTGGTATTCGCTTTAAAAATTAAGGCGACATTAATTATATGGTACTCAATGCATTATTTTCACGGATCATAAAAGTCTTCAACACATATTCAACCAAAAAGAATTAAATATGCGTCAACGATGTTGGGTTGAATTGTTGAACGACTATGATTGTGAAATAAAGTACCATCCAGGCAGGGCGAACGTTGTAGCTAACGCCTTGAGCCGCAAGGACCGAGTAAGAACACTGATAGTTCAAGCATAGAGAAGATGATTCACAAGCGCTCAGGGAAGAGCATATTCAAGCAGAAACACTTCGAGGCATGAAGGAATAATTAGTGCCGAAAGAAGATGGAACTTTATTACCTTATGGGTCGAAATCAAGTTCCATTCTTTGGCGGCCTTCGAGATGATATTTTGAGGAAACACATAGGCCTAAGTATTAAAAGAATACTATTGGTGGCCTAACCTCAAAAGTGATATTGCGACTTATGTCGGAGAATGCTTGACTTGCGCAAAAGTCAAAGCTGAATATCAGAAACCCTCGGACTTGTTACAACAAACCGAGATTCCCGTTTGGAAATGGGAACAAATATTGATGGACTTCATTACGAAGTTACCCAGGACCTCATGCGGTCATGACATGATTTGGTAATCATCGATAGACTAACAAAGTCCGCACACTTCTTACCGATTCGGGAGAAGGATAGTACTGAGAAACTAGCGGAACTCTATCTCAAAGAAATAGTGGCTCGTCATGGAGTGCCTGTTTCAATCATTTCAGACCGAGATGGTCGTTTTATTTCTAGAATTTGGAAATCATTTCAACAGGCCTTTGGATCTCATTTGAATCCAAGTGCGGCCTTTCATCCATAAACTGACGGCCATAGCGAACGGACAATCCAAACACTCGAATATATGTTTCGCGCATGTGTTATGGATTTAGGCAGCAATTGGGATACTCATCTACCTTTAGTTGAGTTTTCCTACAATAACAGCTACAATACTACTATACAAGCTGCACCGTTTGAAGCTCTTTATGGTCGAAAGTGTCGCTCTCCGCTATGTTGGGCGGAAACAGGCGATAGTTAATTAATTGGTCCGAAACTAGTCCAAGAGACTACGGATAAAATTTTTCAGACCCGAGACCGTATCAAGACGGCTCGCGATCGACAAAAGTGCTACGCAGATAAAAGACGAAAACCATTATCTTTCGAGGTTGGAGATAAAGTCTTGTTGAAAGTCTCGCCTTGGAAAGGCGTAGCGAGGTTCAGTGAACGTGGAAAGCTTAACCCACGTTACATTGGACCATTTGAAATCTTAGAAAAGATTGGCACCGTTGCCTACAAGCTGAAGTTACCAGAAGAACTAAGTAGAGTACACCACACATTTCATGTGTCGAATCTTGAGAAGAGTCCAACACAAGAAACGGTTATCATCTCGGAGGATGAGATTCACATTGATGACAAACTCCAATTCACAAAGCACCTATTAAGGTCATGGACCGGAAGGTCCAGAAAATACAAAGGAGTCGTCACATATTAGTAAAAATTCGTTGGAACTCTTGACACGGACCCCAATATACTTGGGAACGTGAAGATCAAATCAAAGTCAAATATCCTCACCTGTTTGAGAACAATCCTGCAAAGGATGACTCAGCTTGAATTTCGGGACGAAATTCTCAATAACAGGGGGAGAATGTGACAACTGACACTTTTCGGTAACTTTCTTACACTTAAAGTATTCATTTTAGCTACATTTTTATGCATTTCGAACACTCGAACTGCGTATTACATAATATACATCTTAGAATACTTATGGAATATTCAATTATGATGCACATGATTCATTTTATTGGTTACCTTTGAAACAATGTAAACAATGCATCGAAACAACTAGAGCAGTATCTAGTAAACTAGCGTGCTGACGAAAACTCAGGATCCAGCGAAACCATCTAAATTACATCTTTAGGACTCAGACGGAAGTCCAACATCAAATATACATTAAACCCTATATGGGAATGCAAGGGTTTGGTTTAATATACTACCAATGTCCGGTAGCACCGAAAACTGCCGAAAAGCACTAAAAGCGACGATTTCTACACTTTTCCGCAGAAATTCTGCAGAAATCAGTTTTGTAATATTTTTACGACATGTAAAAATATTATTTAACATATAATTCATATGAGGATACTTTCGGGTATCATCCGAACCAATAACTACATCAATTCATACAAGTTACACAACTTAGCGTTCAAATAACGTCTAACCGAAACAATTCGAAATGAATATCCGAACAATGTCGGATCTTTTTTTTAGTGACCATCTAATATTATTTAGATCATATTAGACTAGTAATGGTCACTTAACATCTTCTTAACATATTTATACACTTGAAACATTTAAACACCAAAACACCTAAACTTTGCTAAAAGTTTCTAACACTTTAAACACTTAATAACAATTCAACAATTCAAGACCCCCCCCCCCCATGTATGAACGTGTATAAGGGCCCACATACCCTTAATTATGTGTTAAAAATATCTAGATATTTATTTAGATGCAAATGGATCAAGTTGGTGAATTATAATAACATGTAATCTCATTAGTTACTAACCATTCTACACCACTTTTCACCATACTTTACCCACACATAAGAATACTCTCATCATCTTCATCTTTTTACCAAGAACACCACAAAAACCCATTTCCTTTTTAGCCTTTATTTGATGATCAAGTTGTACTTCTATGGAGCTTAAGGTGATCTAAAGAACTAGCAAGTTAAAGGAAGTGTATTCATCCATTCAAGAGCCTTATATCGTCAAGATCTTCATCTTCTTTGCTTCTTAAAATCATCTAAGATCATCCCTAGCCTAGTGCTAGAAGTAAGCTTCTATATCTTTTTTTTTTCTTTGATACATATATTATGATTATGATTGTTATTATTACAAATAATAACCAAGAAATCGTACATAATAAACATGAAGAAAATACAAAGAAGCAAAGATAATAATCATGATACATTTATGTTGGTTTATATTGTGATTTAAGACTTGTGATATGCATATATGATCTTGTTGTGATGATATTGATATAAATAAATTGTTAGAGTATGTTTTAAAAATATGATCTAACAAATACACATGTTTATGTTAAAAGGGTTTTTGTTAAACATAAAGTTTATATGGATGATCATAATCTATCTTGTTGTTAAAATATTTATTGTTTTTCATTAAAAACAATACTTTTGCAAGATTATAAAAAGTAACATACAACATGAGATTTTTATAAAAGTTGTTAAAACTAGAAGTAAAATTGGTTTTTGAACTAGCTAGCACATGTTATGATCATGTCCAAAACCCTACATGATTTGGAGATCATTTTGATAAGTTTATGTTATAAAAATCTCATATGTTTTTAGTTAAGATGATTGGGTAAATTGATGGTGATTTGGAAAAGAAAATGATATGTTTATGAAACATGGCCAAATGATTAATACAAAGGTTATATGGCCATTTTTTTTTAGAACATTATGTTAACAAAACTATCATTTTTTTTTCTAACAAAGTCTTTACAAGATTAGAAAGTTGGTCTTTCTAAACATAAAAATTGACATAAATATATATTTTGGTAAAATACATATTTATTGAACATATCAAGTATGTGCTATGTGTTATTATTTGTATTAGTTATATATACAAGTTAGAGACTTGATAACAATGACACAAATGAATACAAGACATACTTACAACTAAAGACTTACAAGAATACATATAGACACACTTGAAAACAACTTACGGACATTCCGAACTTTCGGACACAACTTATGGTCAAAACGGACGACGGGCGAATCTATGAACATATCGCCATTCGGAGAAGTTACTACGATGTTTAGACGATTTTTCGACACAAAATATAAATATGCTATCAATAACAGATTTCGGATGTTTATAAACTTATAAAAACTAGTATGTTTTTATTTACTAACAAGTGTACTTAGTAAATTTTTATAAAAAGGTTTTTATAAAAATGAAAGGCTTACACTTACTAGTGGGCTAAATTATAACAAATGGGCTTATTATACTAGTGGGCTATTTTTATAACAAATGGGCTTATATTACTTAATGGGCTATTTTTCTTAATGGGCTTATCTTCATAATGGGCTTAACATAAATTCATGGGCTAAGCCCAAATACTAAACATATGGGCCAAAGCCCAACACTATTCAAGCCCAACACTATTCAAGCCCAACACTATTCAAGCCCAACACTATTCAAGCCCAACACTATTTGAGGCCCAACACTATTTGAGGCACAACACTATTTGAGGCCCAACACTATTGAGGCCCAGCACTATTTAAGCCCAATAACTTGAAAACATGGGCTTGGCCCAATGTTACCATTATTGGAAACACAACTATACAATTGATACATATAAGACACGAAATTCAGCGGACTAGATCCGACTATACAACTCACAAGATACAAGATAACATTTATATATATATATTTGGTGGAAAATATATATATAACATTTGAACAACTCATTCATCGAATACACAGTTAACGAACAGTAAAGACATACAAGTCTTCCACATATTGAAGACACAAGACTTGTACTCAAGTTCTTTACAAAGACAGAAGTGTCTAACAAAAATAAGAACATTTGTAGGTCGCAACGCTATTCAGGACGACCGCACGTGAGGTCTTATTTACATCTATTCACAGGACGCGATGTTGTGAGTTCATGTCCCCTATTCATTTAAATGTTTTACAACTTTACAACTATCGGGGAAAATACATGTTCAACGTATGTTAAAGTTAGGGAATGAAACACCTTAGATCATGTGCGAATTAGGGTTATACATCTAAGCACCATTAATCCAGTTTGGACCTAGGTACAAGTGGTTAGATCTAATGGGTTTTGGCGAGCCCCACTCTTGGTCATGGACCCATACGGAAGAGTGCTTTTGTGTCCCAGTCGATAGGAATCGGCATAAAAATCGTCTAGGGTTGGATTGCTTCCTTTTTTGTCACACATATTAATGTCCTTGCAAAACATTAATGATCAACGATTTCATTGACGCTTTACATACTACATCTTTACATACAGATACATTTTATACAACTCACATTTTACGGATACATTTTATACAACTCACATTTTACAGATACATCTCATACAGCTAAACTGCATGAACTCGCTCAACTTTTGTTGATGTTTTCAAACTTAACATGTATTTCAGGAAATTAGTGGACCTGGCAGACATTTCAGTCAAGGAAAGCAAGTATCAAGACTCCATGCCACCATTTGAAGGGTTTGCCCGTTATATACCGCCTCTTTGCGGTGATATAGTGGTCAAAGCCTTGACATTTTAAGACTTACATTTTGATGTATAGAACGATGAAAACGTATTTTCATTTGATGGTTTGTAACAAATACATTTAACTTATGTTGCGTTCTTTCGAAACAATTATGACAATGGCATTGGAGCTTGTTTTTATTCATTTAGTATTGTTCACTTATATTGTTATGCAATGAGAACCGATCAGATCACACCTCGCGCTTCCGCTACGAGCGGGTGTGACAAATGTAACTTATTATGTAATAAAACAATATTCCAAATTCCATGTGTTGTGAAACAATAATTATGTGACACGACTTCCCGACGTTTCCGCCGCGGTTTGTTGTATTACGCGGTCGGGGTGTTACAGAAAAGTTGGTATCAGAGCTCATGGTTATAGGGAATTAGGTTATTAGTAAAATTTTGACCTAGTCTATAACCTTTCTAGGACCCTAACACAAGTTATCTTGTGTTTAGATTTTTAATACAATACTATCACCTATCCCTAGGTGATTACCAAAAACAGGCACACAAATTTCAATTTCATTCGAAAATCAATCATCTATCCTTAGATGATTTGTTTTTAGGATTTTTGCCTTCATAGTTTCAAATCTCGTCAAAGTTTAGGTCTTAGTAATGTGAACACGTGCAATCTGGAAGGGTGGGTGCCTGTACCCTGAGTTTTCTGTCTAAGGCTAGAGTGTTCGTACAAATCCACATCATTGGACCAGTCACTCTTACCTGGGAACTCTTGGGGTGAGTGTCCACTTATAGGCTAAAGCATGTCTTCGCGATACATTATAAAGACCCGATTACTTTGATCAGTCACTGTGTCGTTTGTTTGTTTTAGGTAACGAACCAATGATCACAATCCTTATGATTCATCGATATTTCTTTTAACATTCAGTTTTGATTATCCAATATCATCTCACTTGTTCCCTCTCTTGATTTTTTCCCACTCTCTTTAGATGTTTCCTCATCACAACGATACTCAAAGGTCTGAACTCGCTACTACCATCGCCCAACATATAAGCGCAATACTCTGTGGTACCATTGGGTTAGCCATCTCCATGTCTCATCTCAATGATGAGACTACTCATGAGGCACCTAAGAAGACCAAAGTCAAGCCTTCAAGAAAATTAAGGAAGCGTAAAGCTTCAAAGAATCTTACAATGTTTGCTCCAAATCCGCCTAACCAAGTGGGACCTAGCCAGGTAGCCACGCCACCAGCTAAGAAGCCATACAAAGGAAAGGCTCCCATGTGCAATCAATGCAACCTTCATCACCATGCCAGTGTCCGATGCAGAAAATGTTCAAACTGTGGTTGTTTTGGACATACAGCTAAAGTTTGTCGTTCAGCCACTACGTCAAACCAAGCTATGGCAGTTCCTACTCAACTTACCGCAACCCCTCATGCGACACCGGGTTGTCCTAACTACCCACATGGAATCTGCTTCAATTGCGATTATCCAAAACCCATCAATTGACGTAACTGGCGAAAGACGACTCAAAGTATGGGCACAAGATTTACACTGGAAGTATCAAGGCTAGTGTTGATGTCTGAATAAACATTTAAACTTTTATGTTTTCTGTTTATTTCCCCAGAACCTTGGAAACACTATGGTTGTCTATAAATAAATTTTTTATTTCAATTTTATTTACAAAACCAATGTAGTTACGTGTATGTGTGACATACCCCTAAAATACCGACACCAAGGAACCATATTCCTTGCAAATCAAACTACTCTCGTAAGTTTCTTCCATTTCGCGATCACTCACGATCTCCACAAAAATCCTAAGTACTCGTTTCTCCTAAAGAAACAAAGTACAAGGTGCAAGTTATAACTCTTAACAAATACTCGAAATACCACTTTAAACCCCTAAGGATATTTTCATGAGTCCTTAATTGGACTTATGCAATATATCTATGTGCATATCATATGATTTTAAAAGACATCTTACATGATTTCAAGGGCATTTCACATGGTTTTAAAACATTCTATAAACGCATCTACATAAAATACCTACTGCATGATTTCAAAAATATAATCCGTGTTTTCAAAAATCCCATACATAATTTTAAAGACATTTCACATAATCTCAAAACATTTCAACATGGCATATTTACCTAATATATCTAGTGCATGATTTCAAAAACATTATATATGATTTCAAAAAAATTAAGCATGTTTTCAAGGATCCAATGCATAGTTTTCAAAGGCATTCTGCTTCGTATGCTTTCCTAGCATATCTAGCACATTGATTTCATGAACACTTTTGCTTCGCATACCTAGTACGAGGTTTTCAAAACAATTTCGCTACACAATCCCAAATCATTATAAGACCTTCCTATCATTATAATCAGATTCTTGAGGATGTTTAAATTACTAATTGAAGTCCTTAATTGGATTCCTGGTGTACTTTAAATGCATATGTACAGCTGATGAGCAAGTTAATAACCAAGTTGATGACCAAATTGACTATTATGTGATTATGTGTTTACGTGTTTAGATGATCCAAATGCTCGTTATCCAAATCCTTGTAAAATCTTACATATTTTCATATGCTAGATTTCTCAGAGGGATATCCAAAGTACTATCTTAAATCCTTAAGGGACTTTTCTATGCAAATAGTCAGACTCTTGGATTCTAAAGTGCTTTTCCTAAACAATTATTTGATACAAATTTAAAGGGACCCTTTGGTGGTTCATTTAAAGATATCGTTTGTCAATCTAGTTAAAGAGATCATGTGTTGATCTAGTTAAAGAGATCGTCCAATGATCTAGTTAAAGAAACCATCTGGTGGTCTAGTCAAGTCATCTCATATTTGTTCGTTTGATTCTTCCCCTACACATCATAAAATGAACTTTGCGAACCGTGCAAGGAATTACGTAATTATGGATGCATACATAATTATGGAATTCAGTGCACAGAAACCACATCAAGTTTTGTCATGTGTTGGAACCTATAGTGATAAGGATAACAAAACAGGAACAATGTAATAAGGACATAGTGGATATACCGCCGGTACTTCCTATATATAAGTGTTCCTTATGCAAGCGTGGCGTTATTTAAGTTGCTAAAGTTCTGGACCTGGACCAATGTTGTTTTATCTTACATTCTCCGACTTCAACTTCGAGCACACACAAGTTTCCTCTAATTAAATTTCAGGACGAAATTTCCTAAAGTAGGGGAGACTGTGACACCTGTGTATTTTATTCTCTGTACAATTCTGAACAACTTTGTATTTAGTGAAACTTGGTGTTTTTAACTCCAATATTTGTTTAATTATTTGTGACATTAGTACATTTTCGATCATTGTTCAATTCCGAACTCTCAAACCTATTCCGAAAGTGAAATCGTAAACCGTTACGTAAACATAATCAGTTTAACGCGATGCACACTCCGGAACAATGACATATGCTACACATACCATAAATACCCTTTACATAACTTAGAAATAAGTTTCGAAGGATTCGGTATGGCAAAAACATGTCTATTCAAACTTAAGAAATATTTGCGACAAAAATGCATAACGAATGTTGGTGACCGACTGGATAATATTTAAATCCTAAAAATATTATTTTATGATTAAAATTTTATTTTTAATCATGTTCGTGTTGAAAAATAAATTTAAAACGCTTAAAAACGTTATTTTTCAAGTTTAAGCGCATACCGCGTGTTACTGCGCAACACAGTGCTTATACTGCGAAACGCAGACAACACAGCCAGTCTTGGCAACTGATATTTATTTCAGTATTATTTTGGCGAGTTTATTTTTATAGAATAATAAAAATAATTTAAAACACCATAAACCGGGATTAAAATGCTAGATAAAATACCCGGTATCTAGTTAAATACATGTTTTAAACCTATATGTATTAAATATATGTATAATATACATATATATGTATGTGTGTCGTATGTATGGAAGAGGAAATGCCACCTCTCATGCATGCTTGCCACTTGTTCAATTGCATGTTGCATGCATACCTTGGAAATTCAACCATATCTTCCATATCGTTCTTTCTCCCACAAAATCTTCCCATAACCAAGACAAGATCACTCCACACACTCTCTCTCTCTTGAATATCGGCCGAACACCCCTTTCCCCTCTTCCATTTTCGTTTTTGAACCTTCTCATCAAGATTCAAGTCCCTTCCAAGGTGTTTCCAAGCACTTTTGAAGATCCAAGAAGGTTTCCAAGGTGATTCCAAGAAGAAACAAGCTCCATAACATCAAAATCTTGTCAAAACCCACCAATAATCTTGAAGGTATAAAATTTATTTTTAAATCATACTCTTGATTCTTGGTGATGTTGATGATGATAGAAGTTTCTCAAGGTTCTTGGATTTTTCACAAACTTGAAACCAAAAAGAAATGAGTTTTTATACAAAATAAAAATGGAAGTATGTAAGTGTGTATGTATAACCGTATATATGTGTGTGTATGCATTTGAGATTGAGTTTGATTTTTGATGGATTCTTATTTGATTGATTCTTGTAAAGTAAATGCAGGCATGATCAAAAAGGTTCCATAAAAAGGTTCTTATGATTTGAATTAGTTATTAGAAAAAGGAAATTTTTGGAATTTCATATGTATGTATGCATATGTCGTGTATGAATATATGTATATATACACTTGTGAGTTTTGTTACTTAGTGAATATATGAAAGGATGTTGCATGCAATGAGGTCTAAATGATTAAATGATGATTTGATGAACATGATATTTTAGATTATATGAGGATGAAATAAATGTGTGTTTTAATACATTTAAACTCATGGATGATGATAATAATATGTTGGTCATGCATTAGATACTTGTACATAAGCATGCATGTTGATTAAATGCTCAAGAAATTATTAAGAATGATTATGTGACAAAATTGTTTTAAAACAGATTCTAAACATTAAAAATAACATTATTTGGCATATTATAATGGCATGAAACTTTGTCATAGGTTTGGTAGCTTTGCACGTTGTACATGTAGCTTAGAAAGTGTAAAATATGTGAAATTTGCATGATTTATGTGGTTTATGTGAGACCTGCACTATCATGAGTATAACCACTATTTTATTCAGTAAATAACATGGGTTATGTTAAAATATCAAGTTGTTACGATTTGGGATGATTATGGTAATGTTTGATACAAAACTATGCGGTAAAACGGTTAAAAATCGGCTTTTCGGAGGATTTTTATAAAATTGTTTTAGATCAGTAACTAAACTGATATTTTTGGTATAAAAATAAGTATTTTAACTTATATTAAGTTTACTTGGTGTTTGGTTAGTCATACGTGACTTCCGACGCCCAAAAACATTACCGAATCACTAAAATACGCGTTTTTCAATATACACGAGAATGGGTAGACCTTATGTGTTACAATGTGTTATGTGTTTTATAATATGTGTATGGATGACATGTTAACACTTGACAAGATTTTGTGTATTATGTTATTATTTGTATGTCACGTTTGAGTATATATATTACGACGCGCAAATCGTAGATATATTGCTTATAACATGATGAGGGTCACCAATAAAATCGTTCAAGTCGCAAAGTTCTTAAAATATGTATATGAACGCATATATATATAAATACACCAACATAATCAAAAATAATATATTTTCGAGAAAATCTCAAAGTTATGTGAAAATTCTAAGTATCGGAGAAACTTAGGTATTTTGTGAGTTTTGAGTATTAAATCATTCTTACTTAATTTAGGACGAATAGAAAAATTCTAGGGATTGTGTTAACACACAAAAAACGCACCCAAAGGTGAGTACATAGTTTCCCCTATTTTACTTTTTCAAATGTTTTGGGGTGAAGCATATGTGCATAATTTTACTTTTCATTTTCATGACATTATACATTTTTGTTATATAGTACATATAATGCATTATTTCAAAGACATTTTTAAGGTATATTGACTTAGTATACCTAACCTTGGTTTCAAAGACATTTTACTTGGCATATTGACTTAGTATGCCTATTACATGGTTTTACAAAGACATTTTCATGACATGCTTACATTGAAAAGGACATTTGGTATGTTTAACGGGTTAGTAGTACATTCATTAACATTGATCACGCCGCTCGGTAGTATGTAATAGCGTTATAGGACTTGACAAATCCCGTTCCCGCTTTCTAGGAATTTCGGAAGGGGAATGACAGAATCCGAATATATTTTTTTTGATAAACCTTGATCCTGATAAGGGTTTATCCGACAGTCTCAAGGCTTGAGTGTATGCGATAGACAAACCGTATAAATGTTGATATCGATAAAAGCAATGGTTTTCAAAACATAACTTTTGTTTTAAACTTTTGTTTATTCAAAAACCTTGTTTTGTACATGACGTTGGATTTCATAAGACATTTGTTTATACTTGACATTAGACATTGTTTACACATGAAAATTGACATTCAAACAAGACATTATTTGATGGTTATTGATAAGTGCTTTTATTATGTTACATATCGTGGCATTTTCTAAACCATTTCAACAAGGACAAGACATGACATATTTTGTACATATTATTTTCATTTGGTTATTTATTTAACCGTACATTATTATTTTATATCATCCGATTTTCATATTGATTTTCTTATGATTTTATAAAAGAAAACATTTCCAAAGGTTCATGACTACTTTATGTTAAACATTTCTTTAAACATTCAAAGTCATGAATCTTCAATACAAAACCTATGTTACTCACAGGCATTTTTATGCTGACGTATTTACTTTCACATATGTTTCAGGTTCTATTACGTGACGACTGTTGATTGCTTCACATAGGATGGACATGGGCCTTAGTAATTATAAAACATGAACGACAATTGTACTGTTTGTTGATCAAATTCCAAGACAATGTAACTTATTATGTAATAAAACAATATTCCAAATTCCATGTGTTGTGAAACAATAATTATGTGACACGACTCCCCGACGTTTCCGCCGCGGTTTGTTGTATTACGCGGTCGGGGTGTTACATTGTTCATTCATAAACATTGTTTTATACAAGACATTTTGGTTACACGAGACATTTTGGTTATACAAGACATTATTTCATGTGGTTTAAGCAAAGACCTTTTGCTTACCATACAAGACATTGGTTTATACATGACATTTGTTTACACAAGACATTGTTTATACATGACATTTGGTTTACACAGAACTATTGTTTTACGCATGACATTGTTTACACAAGACATTGTTTATTTCATGACATTGGTTATACAAGATATTGATTTTTTGTAAGTGACTTAGATAACGAGGCGTGTGTAATATGATAAAAGCATGGTGGATACACCGCTGATACTTCCTATATATAAGTGCTTTTGTTATATTACATATCGTAGCGTTATCTAAGCCACTTCGAACAATAACAAGACATGACATTTTATACAAGACATGACATCTTTTATACAAGACATGATATATTTTACACAAGACATTTTCATTTGGTTATTTATTTAACCATACATCATTTCTTTTAAATCATTTGATTTTCATATGATTTCATAAAAGAAAACATTTTTTTGTAAAGATTCATGGCTTCTTTTTATTTAAATATTTATTTTAACATTCAAAGCCATGAATCTTCATCACAAAACCTATGTTACTCACATGCATTTTTATTCTGACGTATTTACTTTCACATATGTTTCAGGAGCGAATGTTTGATGTTGAGCTTGCTTCACATAGGGCGGACTTGGGCCTTAGTGACTTAAAAACATGAAAGACAATTTAATTTATGTTATGTTTCCGTTTAATCCAAGACAATGTAAACATTTCATTTAATAATACCAAACTTTAAATACCATGTGTTATGAAACAATAATTCTGTGACATGACTCCCCGACGTTTCCGGCGCGGTTTGATGTTTTACGCGGTCGGGGTGTTACATTAGAGTGCTCTGTATTCATCAGCAGATTGTTTTCCTTCATGGGTAGGAATTGGCTTTCTTCAATGAAGGGGACATCATGTTCAACAATCGGAACATTTAGGTTTACTTCGGCCATTGTTAAATTTGAAGGTAAGGGATTGATTTGTGAGAATTTTTAGCTTTTGAAAACGAGAAGGTTTTTAGGGTTTAGGCTTATGAGGAAGAAGGTGAGTGAAGTGAAATCTGCTAAAGTTAGGTATTTATAGTTGGAAATTTTAGCAGAGATTATGAGGTGGTTAGTGTTTATGGGAGTTGAGGGGACATAGATCGTGGGGTGTAATGGCAGTTACTGAGTCGCTAATTACCTTTATTACCGTTAGATCGTGTGATGTAAAATTGGTTCAGAAGTAACCGTTGGATCATGGGTATCAAGGTGAATTAATGGGAATTATCCATGCAAACGTGGGTTTAATCATGTCTTCTCAACTTTTATTCTTTAATTTCTCAAATATTCTTTTGATTGGAGAATGAATGTGATTGGAGAATACTAAAGTCCACATGTTACCTTTTTCTTTTGTGGGACCCATTTTAAAAAATGGTCCAATAATCTGCCTTTTTGGAAGCTTATATTCTTCCCCTTTTTTGAAAGTCAAAAATTTCTCAAAACACTCATGTTTGCCCCTTTGACGTTAATGTATTTCCTGTTTTCCTTTTGTGGTTTCTACTTTTTTAAAGCTATAATAAGCCCTTTTGATTACACATGTCGATTATTTCTCTACAGACGTTTTATGTTTTTTTGGCACGTTACGTTAAAACTGTATGGTATAAATTCGATTTACTTTACGTTTTGATTCAACCGCAATGTTTATATAATTTATATTAAGTTGAGCTGGGTATGTCAAAACATGCATTCGATATTTGCATTGGGCTCATGGCACATCGCCCGAAAGTCATATTTAGGGGGTGTTTGGGTTAGCTTATTTTGGAGTAACTTATGACTTATTGACTTATAAAAGTTAATAAGTTGTTTTTGTAGTGTTTGGATTAAGTTAGTGGGTGTTTGGCTTAGCTTTTTGAATCAACTTATTGACTTATTGGCTTTCTGGAAAAGTCACAATGGAGTGACTTTTTGGAGCTTAATGACTTTTCCCCTCACATACTGTAACAACCCGTGTTTCGAAAGTCAAAGTCAAAGTCAAGATTGAAGTCAAAGGAAGAAAAGATTGCTAATTGTGATCTGTCACTCCTTGCTCAACTACTGTTTTGACTTCTTTGACTTGTAATCGATTCTATTATTTATTTGTTTTAGTTGTATTATGTGGAGTATCTATTATTAATCGAGGTTTAATCGCTATTTAATCGCATGTTTAATCGCTAATCGACTTATCACTATCGCATTTGCAACTCGAATTATGTGTTCTGGATATTGTTTTACGTGTGTGTGCTATTATGTGTTACTTGTGCATGTTATGTTTATGTTGAGGTGTTTAATCGCAATCGCAATTCTATCACATCGCAATCTAAATCGCAAACGCTAAACGCAAGTTATTTATAGTGATTTTATGTTAGATATAGTAGTTAGGTTATTTGTGTAACTAATGGGTAATATAATCGCATCGCTCACTCGAATCGCATCGCAACGCTCAACATGCGAATCGAATCGAAACGACAAAACTCAACACGCCGGACACCAGGATCGAGCGGCCAACCGATCGAGTGGCCATCCGATCGGACTGCCATCCTATCGGTGACCAATCCGACACTTTGACACTTTCCTCTTTTGGAAACCCTATAAATACCCACCTGTCACATCATTTGTGATGTGACAGCTCCTTACTCGACCAGCCGCACTCAAGCTCCCTTTTCCCTCGATTTCTCGCGATTATTGTAAGTTTTCAACTCAAATCTTGTACTTCTATGATCTACACGCAATCCTTCATCTTTTTCACCTTTGAATCTTAACTTTTAACCGTGAAATCACCGGATTTGAGGTGTTTTAGGGTGATGTCATCATGGAGTTCTTATGAACTTCAAGGTTTGGCTTCATTCACCAAGAACAACTTAGATCTGAAGAATTTCCACATGAATAATCAATGTTTTCGCATAGATCTACGCATATTCATGGTTAAAAGGATTGAAAGATGGTTTTCTAACTTTCTTTCACAACTCTTTTACACTCAATGCACTCAAAACGATAGAATCGGAGCTCGTTCTGATCTTCTACTCTTTCTTAGTGATGTGTTAGTTCAAGATCTGAATTCTATCCAAGAGACAACTGATTTCGGGTTAAACATGAACAACCGTCTCGAACAGTGAGCTGATCAGACTAGGTGTCACGACCGCCGACCCCACCCTGGATGGAATCGGGAGCCGCGAACCAGTTCAGTGGTACCGGTGGTTATTTTGAAAAGTAGTGCAGCGGAAATTTCGTCAGAACCGTGAGTTAGGAAAAATATCAGAGTTTAGAAAACACCGGATTTTTATTTATTAAATAGATGGGATAAAACCATGTTTTAAAAGGTAGCTTTAATATAGGATAAATTCGAATACATAAAACAACTTTTCTTAATTTAATTTAATTGATAAAATAAGCCACTTCTGTAAGCCTTGTTGGTGCCGCATCCAACTCTAATTCCTGATCTACTGTAATTACCTGAAACGCGTTTTAAAAACATTTGGTCAGCAGGAAATACTGGTGAGTTCATTCAGGTTTTATAAAATGACCCTTAGTTATAAATTACAGCATAAGAGCGATTACAATGGCTTTTATCTTATTTTTATCTGGCGCCGTGTCACCTGGTGACGATGGTCATACCACTATTGGGTCTTTCCCCAAGTAGTGACGTTTATCACTGTTAGGATTTATTAGCCTAACCCGTGAGAAATTAGTAATGTGCACAATACCCCACTAGCCAGTGATTAAGATAACCACGACTTAATCCCTGTAATTATAACATTTGAAAATACTTGGAGTATTGTAAAACATTTGATAAAAAGAGAATGACTCACCTTGCAGATTTATACGGGCAGAATTTAGCCTACTGATTAGCCTTGTAACCTAATTTAAATAACATGCACACGAACTAGGTCAGTAACTAATACAGCATTTACGATAACTTACGAGATTAAAACCCTCACGACGAATGACAAAGTGCAATACTTAAACATCCATCGAATTTACGACGAATGACAAAGTATAACCCTAATTTGAGCAGCACTTAAACATTCATCGGATAGTTTTAATCGATCGGACATTGAATCGTAGCAGCGATCGAGTTAATACCCGGTATCGTAGCAGCGCCTCGCTATAATAAAAGTAATTTTCGAATTTGTGCAGTGTGCTCTCGTTTTTGTGAAATGATTTCGACAACAGTGGACTGCTCATGGCCATTCCTATTTATAGGTGAAATTTGGGTCTGTCGCGGCCCGCGTGAACCTCCGGCTGATCCTTACGCGGGCCACCTAGTCTACGTATAGGCTTGCTGTGTCACGAGTAGGTGTGCCACGTGGGTGACACGTGGATCTGGACGCTTATCCGGTCAACTCCATATTGACGCGACCCGCGTAAGACTATGCTGAATCTTTACGTGGCCCGTCTGAAGACCACAAATCTTGATTTCTTGATTTTTGATATGGATTGGGGTTTCAGGGGTCCGGGTTTTTACTTATGGGTTGGTTTGGGACATTTTTTAATATAATTATATCACAAAAAGGGAATAAAACGGTGAGAAAAGAGAATGGACCCACTTTGTAACTTTAGGGTTCCACTAGAAAGCCTCCTGGTATAAATCTTGGGTATAACTTCTGAGCCATAAAAAAAAATATATATATATATATTTGCACTCGTGTTAAGTATAATACCCCTAATTCAACCTTGTCCCTATGTCACGAGACCGAACCCAAACGAACTTAGTCGGGCAGAGCCTTGACATGCGTTATGGGGCTCTAGATCAATCAGAAAGGGTAGCGGTGATCGGGAGTTAAAACACTTAAAACGGGCATGGCTTTATTATTATTACTAAAGAAAAAAAAACATATATATATATATGAATATAAATAGAGGGGGACGAAAGAAAGAGTAGAAAACTTTTAGTGTATGTACCTATTTATACCAACTGCAATTCTTGAAGTGTAAAGAAATGCTAGCCACATACACCCCTGTTATGTACACACGTCTACTGTGAATGCACACATGTCGACATTTTTTAATTACTTTGATTGATTTTTTTATTTTAAGTGTACACGTACACTACATACATATCCTAAATTGATATGTAAATTTTAGATAGGTATTTATTTTATTATTAATATATATATTATTTTAACTGCTTCACTTATTTGGCGCTTATAACTTTTAAAATATGACGTTTTATAAAACAATGAATATGTTATTAGAATGAGAATATTTGTATCTACATTTTGAACCAAGTTTCATTAAAAACGGAGTAGGTTTAAATATAATGTATTTTTATAATTTAATTATTAAACGATTCATGGTTCCGTCTAAATACTTCATATTTCTAATCTTCAACTTACCCGTAATCTACCCGTCTAATAATATAAGTTTATTTACTTTTATTTTATTTAGAAAGGTCACCCATATACAGGCCAATTAATTAGTATAATATTTCAACCAACTATATATAAAATAGTTTTTTTTTTAAAACTATTTGGGTAGAATAGTTATATTAAAACTAGTTACTCGTGGTTAATAAATTTAAACAACCCTAAAATTTTTATATAGTAAAAATGGAGATGTTACACTAGGGTGGTTCCTGTTCGATTGGATCACTTGGGTCAAGATGGGGTTTCTGTTGTTTAGCACGTTATCATACCGTCTAGATCAAAACTGCAAAACTTTCAAAATAATCAAGTACCAAGACGATCAGGTCGTTGGGACGAATTACCGTCCGATCGGATTGCCATCCGATCGAACAACCATCTGATCGGCTTGCACTTGGTTTCACACTTAAACGTTTCATTCAAACTTTCAAGGTTTTGAACGTCGAACAGAATACCATCGGATCGGATAGCCATCCGATCGAACGACAATCCGACCATGTGACGTTTGGAACTTTGACACTTAATCATTTTTATAATTTTCAAAGATCATCAGTAACTAACGGATTACCAACCGATCGGATTGCAATCCGATCGAGTGACAATCCTGCTGTGAACTTGTTCTCACTAAGTGTCTTGCCAATCGGATCGCTATCCGATCGAACTGCTGTTTGATCGATCGACCTGAAGGGTAGTGATACTTCTCTATTTTCAAAATGCTACAACGAAAACTTCAAAGCCATCATACACAAACACATCCTTACCAAACGAATGTCAATCCAATCGAATGGCCATCCGATCGGATGACCATCCGAACAGATTGACATCCGATCGACTGGCCATCCGATCGGATTGCCATCCGACACTTGGTATTTTTGCACCGTTTTACGCACCACTCATCGTTTATGCTATCGTTAACTGTTCAGGCTAATCTACCAGCGCTCCCTTCAATCCAAGACAGTGTTTATTAAGTTAAACGCTATCTGTGAGTATACTCGATCCCTTTTTGCTTTATGCACTTTTAGGTGTTACATACGTTACTTATTCTAAATCACATCTTTCACACAACGCAAACACTATTTATACGCTGACCGTTACTACATGATACATGTTACTTGATGAATGCTTGTATGTTATGTTAACACAGTGATTGTTGCCTGACGCCTTAGCAACAATAGTACTATTTGTTTGGACTCAGCACCTGTCGTGGACGGGGGTTGTTAAGGTTACCTCTCACATATCACAGTGGTGATATGTGTTGCGCATTCTACAACTCACAGTTTAGTCTGTGCATATTTCATTGCCATTACCTACTAGCTTCGTATTATACATGATACATGCTGGTTATGCGTAAACTATTTCGAACTCTATTATGCTATATCAAACTTGTATGCTCACCTTTACACTATGTGTATTGACCTCTATTTTAACGTATGTGGCAGGTGTTTGAAATGCTTAGGATGTTGTGCTCTTGCTTTTGTGGAATCAAGTAGGAGAGAGTCTAGAAACAAACAAACAATTTATTTATTTGAATCTGAGTTGTCGGAACATGTTATTTGTCTTGAGATATCTATGTCTGTAATAATTAACTTACTTGATGGGTTATGGTATGGGACATAATATTAACTATCCGGTAACGTAGTTGTTATGGAATTTCTCTCGACAATCTGTTTCGCTCAGTGCCATGCCCCGATGTTTCCGCCATCGGTTGGGGTGTGACAGATTGGTATCAGAGCCATAACTATAGGGAATTAGGCAAGACTCGACCTAGTCTGGGTCGATGTCTTAGAAACGACCTAGTCTATAGTTTAAGTACCGATAGACCAACTTGTGCGTACCCTGTAGGGGTTTTGTACGAGCTTACTCGCTATCCTCGCTTACACTACGCTAGCACTACACTTCTTTTCGAAAATGAACGAGTGATTAGGTCGAGATTAGGTGTGAAAACCGCAAAATCTCGACCAAATCGCTTGTTCGACCCGCATTTCATCAATAAATAGGAGAATTTGTGTTAAATCAGGAATGAAATCCGTAATTTAACGCATATTTTCTTCTCTATTTTATCAAAACGTGAACGGAAATGTTAAGTCATGGGTGAAACCCGAACCTTGACAACTTGTTCCGTGCTCTATTTTGGTTTTACAAAACTCTCACCAAAGTCTCGACGGACTCCAATGACATGAAGTCACACTGTAACTGGAAGGGTGTGTGCCGCTCACCCAAATCACAGCGAGAGCATAGCCCCGAAGGCCAAAAGTGTGCACCAAAAGTCCTTGTGAATAGTCAAATCACTTTGGTTAGTCGACGTCTATCAGCCGCAGACAATCTATTCTCGACTTTTACGTGTTTCGATTTTGAGCCCGCAACAGCTGACTCTGATATTTGTCGCTTTTATGTGGATTTTATGCGTTTTATGTGGTTTTACCTGTTTATGTGTTTCGATTTTGGTGGTTTATACGCTTTTCGCTTCTCGCTTTGATCGACACACACGACCCGCACTGCACATCTATCTCAAAACGTTAACAAATCGCTGCTATTTGTGGATAATCGCCTGCTATGATACTCGCTTATGCTATACTACTCGCTGTGTACTCGCTAATCGCATATCGCTATTCTCGAACGCGCGAACTTTGAATGATAGGTGAATACGTGCAAAATACAATATAGTTTATGTGTTCTGACTGCCTCATATGTCTATGTGATTACGTGCTTCTGTGCTCTATGTGCTTATGTGATTCTATGATTTATGTGCCTACGTGCCTATGTGTTTGTATGATTGACGTGTTCCTGCGCTTTAGTAGTACTAGGAGGGAGTGTGGTGAGATTCGATTAAATAGCGTTTTGAATCCTATGGCACTGTCTATTGCAGACAATGTCGTCATTCGGATTATTCCATTCCCGTTCAGCTCGCTGCAATCATGATGACAAACGCATCGCCGCCCTCGTCGCTAAGCAAATGGCGAAAGTTATCCCCCAGATTGTTAGTGAGCTAAATGAAAACGCTAGCAAGTCGTCTGAAGAATCCAGGACTGATGCTCCTAAAACTGCTTTCAGCTTCAAGCAGTTCAAAGCCTGCGGCCCGAAAGAGTTTACCGGTGAAGATGGGCCTACGGCCATGTTCCAATGGTCTGATTCTATCGAAGTCACCCTGCGCCAGAGTGGCTGTCCTGATAATCTCCGTACTCTGAACGCCACTGGCGTCTTCCAATCCCGAGCTCTGGATTGGTGGACGGCCGAAAGAAACAAACGCAGAAATGATGCAGCTTACGGGCTGACGTGGGATGAGTTGAAGGACGTTATGATGCAATAGTTTTGCTCTCCCCACGAGCACCAAAAGCTGGAGGACGAATTCTGGCATATCAAGCAGAAAGATGGAGACAACGCTGGTTTTACTGCTCGCTTCAAGCAGCTAAGCATAATCTATCCTAGCCAAGTTACCACGCCTGAAATCACCATCAAGAAGTATATCCGTGTTCTTCCGGATTGCGTGGCTGATTTCATTTAAGCTGCAAAGACGAACGATTGAGGAAACATTTTTACTCGCTGCTGAGATCAACGACAAGCGAGTCAAGTCTAGTTACAGGGATAAAGCTCCCAAGAATCTGCATCAAGCTACCACTACTCCAACCGCTGAAACCGCCGCCACTCTGCAGTCTTCAAAGTCCTCTCGCCGCAAAAGGAAGAACAACAGCAGTTCCAGCAACAAGAACTGCGCTGTAACCACTATTGCCCCGCTCCAATCAGTTCCTGCTCAACCACAGCCTCAACACCGCCAAGTAGCGGCACCGGTCACCAACGCACCGCCGACAAAGCGAGCGTATACTGGTCCTCACCCGGCTTGCCCTACTTGTACCTATCACCACCCTGTGGGAATCGCTTGCAGATGCTGTGTGCATTGCAACATGTACGGCCACTTCACTGCCAACTGCCGTATAGGTCCACGTCAAACCCCAGCTCCAACACAAGGTCACGCTCCTGCTCAACAAGCTCTACTTACTGCTCCTCAAGGCCATCAAGCAGCTCCTGCACCCGCGATCCATGCTAGAGCTTGCTATGCGTGTGGTGATCCCAACCACTTCGCAAACATGTGCCCCAATCGAGTGGTGAAACAAGAGCCACAACAGCAGCAGCCCCAGTAGCAGCCTCAGCAACAACAGCAACAACTAGCAGCCCGCGGACGTGCATTCAACATTAACGCCCGTCAGGCTCAAGCAGATAACAATGTGGTCAACGGTACGTTCCTTGTAAATGATATATATGCTTCATGTTTGTTTGATACTGGAGCAGATAACTGTTTTGTATTGTTTGAATTCGAAAAGCTCCTCAATCGTAAGCGCGCTCATCTCCCCTCGACGTTCGATGTTGAAGTTGCCACCGGAAGAACCGTCACCGTCAATTCTGGTCTACGTGATTGTACGCTCGAACTCAACAATCACGTCTTCCCTATCGACCTTATTCCGATGCAGTTTGGTAGTTTTGACATCATAGTAGGCATGGATTTTCTTCGCGAAAATCGTGCTGAAGTTATTTGCTTCGATAAGATGATTCGTTTCTCGCTCGCTAATGGTGATCTACTTTGTGTGTATGGTGAAACTCCTTCGAAAGGTCTTAAACTCATGTTATGTGTCCAGGCTAGCAAGTATCTCCGCAAGGAATACCAAGCTTTCTTGGCACACATCGTAGTAGCGAAGAAGGAAAAGAAAGGTAACCCAGTAGTGAAAGACGTTCCCGTTGTTTGTGAATTCCCTAACGTTTTCCTCGATGATTTACCCGGATTACCTCCCGCCCACGATATCGATTTCCGAATCGACCTCATTCCTGGAGCAAACCCTGTTGCTAAAGCGCCTTATCATCTCGCTCCTTCTGAAATGCGCGAACTTTCGAGTCAGCTCCAGGAACTTCTTGATAAAGGCTTTATTCGCCCTAGCACCTCTCCATGGGGCACGCCTGTCCTTTTCGTCAAAAAGAAGGATGGTTCGTTTCGGATGTGCATTGACTATAGGGAGTTGAATAAGCTGACAATCAAGAATCGCTATCCCTTGCCTCGAATCGATGATTTATTTGATCAATTACAAGGTGCTACATGTTTCTCGAAGATCGATCTACACTCAGGCTATCACCAATTACCCATTCAAGTGGATGATATACCCAAAACTGCTTTTTGAACCCGCTATGGTCATTACGAGTTTTTTGTCATGCCTTTTGGTTTGACTAACGCTCCCGCACTCTTCATGGATTTAATATATCGAGTGTGCAAACCCTTTCTTGATCACTTCGTAATCGTGTTCATCGATGATATCCTGATCTATTCCAAATCAAAAGCCGAACACTCGCAGCATCTGCGTTTGGTTCTTGAGTTACTCCAGGGAAACTGTCTCTATGCCAAGTTCTCCAAGTGTGAATTTTGGCTGGAGGAGGTCCAATTCTTGGGTCACATTGTCAATAGTCAAGGTATCCACGTCGATCCCGCGAAGATCGAAGCTGTTAAGAGTTGGGTTACACCCAAGAACCCATCTGAAGTCCGTTCTTTTCTCGGACTGGCAGGCTATTATCGCCGATTTATCGAAGGTTTCTCTAAGATCGCTGTGGCGCTTACCTCTCTTACGCATAAGGATAAACCTTTTGTTTGGGGAACCAAACAGGAGGAAGCCTTTCAAACCCTCAAAGCTATGCTTTGCAATGCTCCCGTGCTCTCACTGCCCGACGAAAACAACGATTTCAGTCTTGGTTGTGTTCTCATGCAACGAGATAAGGTTATCGTGTACGCTTCTCGACAGCTCAAGATCCACGAGAAGAACTACACCACACACGACCTCGAGCTTCGCGCAGTTGTTTTTGCATTAAAGATTTGGCCACACTACCTTTACGGTACCAAGTGTACGATCTTCACCGATCATAGGAGCCAACAACATATCTTTGACCAGAAGGAACTGAATATGCGTCAACGCGGTGGGTAGAACTACTCAACGATTACGACTATGAGATTCGTTACCATCTTGGCAAAGCAAACGTCGTTTCCGATGCTCTCAGTTGACGAAGCTATTTGCATAGCGTTCGTAATTCCCAAGCCCAGTTTAATCTCGAAGCTCTTATCCGCGACGCGCAACATGCTTGTTTTACCGAACGAACTTTGAAGAAGGAAAGGATTCTACACGATGGCGCCCAACTCGAGATTAAGTCGAATGGTATCTTTCATTATTTGGACCGAATTTGGATTCCCAAGAGTACGAATTTGCAACAACTTCTGATGGATGAAGCCCACAAATCTCGATATTCTATTCATCCCGGTGCTGACAAGATGTACCAAGACATGCGCTACAAGTACTGGTGGCCGGGCATGAAGAAGGATATCGCTATCTATGTTTCGAAGTGCCTGACTTGTTCAAAGGTCAAGGCAGAACAACAAAGACCCTCTGGTTTACTCGTACAACCCGAGATCCCGATGTGGAAATGGGAGAGTATAGCTATGGACTTTATAACGAAACTTCCGCGAACGACATCAGGTCATGACAGCATCTGGGTTGTAGTCGACCGTTTGACTAAATCAGCTCATTTTCTGCCGATACGAGAAGACTTTAAGGTAGAAAAATTAGCCCGAATCTACACCAATGAGATCATTTGTCGACACGGGATGCCTCGTGACATCATCTCTGACCGCGATGGCGGTTTACCTCGCGTCTTTGGGAAACGTTTCAATCTGCTCTCGGTACTACGCTTAATCTAAGTACCGCTTTCCATCCCCAAACCGACGCTCAGACTGAAAGAATGATTCTCACCCTTGAAGACATGCTCCGATCGTGTGTCATAGATTTCGGTGGTAATTGGGACGGGCACTTACCTTTGGTTGAATTCTCGTACAATAACAGTTATCATTCTAGCATCCAAATGGCACCATTTGAGGCTCTATACGGAAGGAAATGTCGATCGCCTATTGTATGGCACGAGATCGGAGACGCGCAAATTACCGGTCCTGAGCCGTTGCAAGAAACGACTGACAAAATCCTCCAAATCAGAGACAATCTGCTAAAAGCTCGGAGCCGACAGAAAAGTTACGCCGATAGACGCCGCAAGCCCCTTGAATTTGACGTTGGCGATCACATACTCCTAAAGGTTGCACCTTGGAAGGGGGTGATCAGATTCGGCAAGAAAGGAAAGCTCGCGCCTCGATATGTTGGACCCTTTAAGATTCTGGAAAGGATTGGGAAAGTGGCCTACAAACTCGAACTACCGGAGGAACTTAGCAATGTCCACCCGACTTTCCATGTTTCGAACCTCAGAAAGTGCTTGGCCGACCAGGAAATACATGTCCCTCTTGAAGATTTATAAGTGGACGAAACATTACACTTCTTGGAAAAGCCTGTCGAGATCATGGGACGAGAAACCAAGGTGCTTAGGCGCTCACGCATTCCCATTGTGAAGGTTCGCTGGGAAGGCAAACGCGGTGCTGAGTTTACCTGGGAACTCGAAAGTGACATGAAGGAGAAGTACCCGCAACTGTTTGTTACGCCTACTTCCTAAATTTCGGGACGAAATTTCCTAAAGTAGGGGAGGCTGTAACAACCCGTGTTTCGAAAGTCAAAGTCAAAGTTAAGATTGAAGTCAAAGGAAGAAAAGATTGCTAATTGTGATCTGTCACTCCTTGCTCAACTACTGTTTTGACTTCTTTGACTTGTAATCGATTCTATTATTTATTTGTTTTAGTTCTATTATATTGAGTATCTATTAATAATCGAGGTTTAATCGCTATTTAATCGAATGTTTAATCACTAATCGACTTATCGCTATCGCATTTGCAACTCGAATTATGTGTTATGGATATTGTTTTACGTGTGTGTGCTATTATGTGTTACTTGTGCATGTTATGTTTATGTTGAGGTGTTTAATCGCAATCGCAATTCTATCGCATCGTAATCTAAATCGCAAAGCTAAACGCAAGTTATTTATAGTGATTGTATGTTAGATATAGTAGTTAGGTTATTTGTGTAACTAATGGGCAATATTATCGCATCGCTCGCTCAAATCGCATCGCAACGCTCAACACGCGAATCAAAACGACAAAACTCAACACGCCGGACACCAGGATCGATTGGCCAACCGATCGAGTGGCCATCCGATCGAGTGGCCATCCGATCGGGTTGCCATCCGATCGGGTTGACATCCGATCAGGTTGCCATCCGATCGGGTTGCCATCCGATCGGACTGCAATCCGATCGGTGACCAATCCGACACTTTGAAACTTTCCTCTTTTGGAAACCCTATAAATACCCACCTGTCACATCATTTGTGATGTGACAGCTCCTCACTCGACCAGCCGCACTCAAGCTCCCTTTTCCCTCGATTTCTCGCTATTCTTGTAAGTTTTCAACTCAAATCTTGTACTTCTATGATCTACACGCAATCCTTCATCTTTTTCACCTTTGAATCTTAACTTTTAACCGTGAAATCACTGGATTTGAGGTGTTCTAGGGTGATGTCATCATTGATTCTTATGAACTTCAAGGTTTGGCTTCATTCCACCAAGAACAACTTAGATCTGAAGGATTTCCACATGAATAATCAATGTTTTCGCATAGATCTACACATATTCATGGTTAAAAGGATTGAAAGATGGTTTTATAACTTTCTTTCAACTCTTTTACACTCAATGCACTCAAAACCGATAGAATCGGAGCTCGTTCTGATCTTTTACTCTTTCTTAGTGATGTGTTAGTTCAAGATCTGAATTCTATCCAAGTGACAACTGATTTCGGGTTAAACATTGTCACACCCCCAAAATCCACTTGCAGAATACCACCGCTTGGAGACGTGACTGACCAGGATCCAGCCACCAATCATATTGAACAAGCATGTAAGTGATTATAAAATCCAACCAATACAATTGGTGTCCAAACAAAAACATAGTTTAAGTTGCAAGCGGAAGCATAACGTTTAAAACCAAAAACATAAGTTTAATTGTTTCAAAGTTTAACATGGCACACAGTTGTCTATGTCCCACAACGACTCCTTTCCATGCAAGCTCCAGCTAAGTACCTAATGACCTGCAAAGCATGTAGTAACGAGTCAACAATAATGTTGAGCGAGTTCACACTTGGGTGTTCGTTTTAAGTTGTTTCGAAAACAGTTTTCCTTTATCTGGCATCCCGCCGTGGGGGTTACCCCGTAGTTGAAAACGTGATTTGTTTAACCCAATTACTCTGGCAATCCAGCCGTGGGGGCTACCCCGTGTTTAATTATCTGGCTCTACGGCCGTGGGGGCTACCCCATGTATGTTACTAGACTCGTTACCATATCGACTGCTGACTGTAGTCATGTTTATGTGCCCTGAACTGTCAATGTCTATCATCATTGACGTGCCCAGATCCATTAGTTCACGCCCGTCCTCTGCGGCACGGTGTGAGGCTTGTCAAACCTAAATAGCGCTATCTAACTAATGACCCGCTCGCCATTGGCCCGGCGATTAAGTCGATATAAAAAGGAGGGACTTCGTGATAGAGTTTTGGTCTAGTGAAATGTAAACTGTCCAAGAGGACGAGGAATTATATTCCTGAACCCGTACTGTCCTACCAAGAAAGGACGAGGAATCCATATTCCTTAACCCATTCCCAACCCCTGGGAATCCCATGCTTTGTAGAAAGTGTGAACTCACCTTGGGTTACTCGGCAGTTTAGTTTACTTGGTTAAGTTTGCTGGTCACCACGTCCTAATATAGTCACCAGTATAGGTCAGGTTTGGGTGTAAGGAAGTCACGTATACCCTAAACGTATCTAACACATAGCATACATGTCATACGATTATTCTTTTAGGATATTGGGCCTATTCAAATTCTTAATCAGCACGTAGCATAGCAGCACAGATACAAGCCCAAAACACATTGTCACACTTGGTGGCCCAATAACCTAGTCAAACAGCCCAATCGAGACTAGGGGGTCTCGACTCGAGAACATGCAGTCTCGAGTCGCAACCAGGATGGTCTCGAGTCATGGGCGTCTGGTCTCGAGTAGTGTAGGCATGAGTCACAACCTCAAAGGTCTCGAGTCCAGTCTCGAGTCGAGGTCATGAGGTCTCGAGTTGTCATGGGTTGGTCTCGAGTCGCAACCCCATAGGTCTCGAGTTACTTAAGATGTGCAGGTTGGTCTCGAGTTTCCATTTTGATGGTCTCGAGTCGAAACCAGAGGTCTCGACTCGTTTGTCTGCTGATTCTGGTGCACTTCCAAGACTTGTACGAACCAATAGAATTCTAATTTCATGATTTGGTGTTCTATCCAATGAGGGTTCACAAACATGTTTTGTTGTCTAACATCCTAATCAAATGGATCAAACATAGCAAATTTTGAATATTCATATCTTATTCAATGAGTTCTTCATCTAGGGTTTTCATCATTTATGCAAACATGATCATTCAGATCTTAAGTCTAGCATGCGTTTTACTCAAAACAGGAATATGTATTTATACAATCTATATGTTATGAGAACTTTGCATATTATTATCAAAACAACATTTGTCCTATAACTTCTAACATAAATCGAATGATCATAAGCATCCCATACATTCACCATCCAAATATCTTAGCCACTCATCATCATACAAGAGTTATCATATGTCATCCATCATTTAATCATTCCAAGCAAGTAACACCATCATTCACATAAACACTTAGTGAGCATCAAAAACACTAACCGGTTGCTACATACTTATGACTTATCATTCATTTTTAACCAAACAACTACAAGGTACTAACCGGTTAGATGTTGAGGGTGTGAAGAATCAATGAACCAACTTCCGGGTGACGATCTCGAGCTTGATCCGAGAGTCTTGGTGCCTCCGGTTGGATCCGAGAGAGAGATGAGAGGAGGTTTGTGGTGGTGTTCTAGGGTTTTAGTGAGAGAGAATGTAGGAGGGTGTGTGTGTAGGTTGCCCAAAAATGGCAAGGTTGGCTATCAACAAGGGTTATATACTAGCTTCAAGTTGGTGCACCCTAATGGGTTCTGGATGGATTAAATGGCCCAACCGGCCCAACTGTTTTACTGTTCACTCGAGACCAAGCGGTCTCGAGTCGGGTCCTTGTGTTTTGGTTCCGGTTCACTACATACATACTTGTATAAAAACTATACTTTATACGTACACCTTAATAACACATAGCACATCAAGATAGTCACGAACTTTCATTTACTAATATATAAACACATAACGTTCAACCATGTTACATCGAGATACAATGAAGGGTTCTAAATTACGAGTTGTCACAAACATGAACAACCGTCTTGAACAGTGAGCTGATCGGACTAGGGTGGTTCCTGTTCGATCGGATCACTTGGGTCAAGATGGGGTTTCTGTTGTTTAGCACGTTATCATACCGTCTCGATCAAAACTGCAAAACTTTCAAAATAATCAAGTACCAAGACGATGAGGTCATTGGGACGGATTGCCGTCAGATCGGATTGCCATCCGATCGAACAACCATCTGATCGGCTTGCACTTGGTTTCACACTTAAACTTTTCATTCAAACTTTCAAGGTTTTGAACGTCGAATGGAATACCGTCCGATCGGATAGCCATCCGATCGAACTACCATCTGACCATGTGACGTTTGGAACTTCGACATTTAATCATTTTTATAATTTTCAAAGATCATCAGTAACTAATGGATTACCAACCGTTCGGATTGCAATCCGATCGAGTGACAATCCTACCGATCGAATCGAAATGACAAAACTCAACACGCCGGACACCAGGATCGAGTGGCCAACCGATCGAGTGGCCATCCAATCGGGTTTCCATCCGATCGGGTTGGCATCCGATCGGGTTGCCATCCGATCGGGTTGCCATCCGATCGGACTGCCATCCGATCGGTGACCAATCCGACACTTTGACACTTTCCTCTTTTGGAAACCCTATAAATACCCACCTGTCACATCATTTGTGATGTGACAGCTCCTCACTCGACCAGCCGCACTCAAGCTCCCTTTTACCTCGATTTCTCACGATTCTTGTAAGTTTTCAACTCAAATCTTGTACTTCTATTATCTACACGCAATCCTTCATCTTTTTCACCTTTGAATCTTAACTTTTAACCGTGAAATCACCGGATTTGAGGTGTTCTAGGGTGATGTTATCATGGAGTTCTTATGAACTTCAAGGTTTGGGTTCATTCCACCAAGAACAACTTAGATCAAAGGAACTACGAGGGTCTCATCTGACAGACACTTCTTCAGATTCGACACATGGAAAACGTTGTGAACTGCACTGAGTTCTGCTGGTAAGTTCAGTTTGTAGGCCACCTTGCCTATTTTCTCGATGATTTCAAAAGGTCCGACGTATCGCGGGTTAAGTTTGCCTCGTTTGCCGAAACGAACCACACCCTTCCAGGGTGAAACTTTGAGTAGTACACGCTCCCCAACCTGGAGCTCAAGTGGTTTCTGTCCTTATCGGCGTAGCTTTTCTGACGGTCACGAGCTGCCGCCATGCGTTGTCGTATTTGAGCAATTCGTTCGGTTGTGTCTACCACAAGTTCTGGACCAGTGATCTGACTATCCCCCACCTCTGCCCAACAAAGAGGTGACCGGCATTTACGCCCGTACAATGCCTCAAACGGAGCAGCTTTAATGCTGGTGTGGTAGCTGTTATTGTACGAGAATTCCACAAGTGGCAGATGCTTTTCCCAGCTGTTGCCAAAGTCGATTACACATGCACGAAGCATGTCTTCTAAGGTTTGAATGGTGCGCTCAGACTGCCCGTCCGTCTGAGGGTGATATGTTGTGCTCATGTCTAATCGTGAGCCAAAGGATTTGTGCATTGCTTGCCACAGCTCTTAAGTAAAACGTGCATCACGATCCGAGATAATGGAGGTGGGCACCCCGTGCCTTGAGACAACTTCCTTAAGGTATACATCTGCTAGAGTGGAGAACTTATCCGTTTCCTTGGTAGCCAAGAAGTGTGCAGACTTCGTGAGTCGATCCACGATCACCCAAATAGTATCATTTCCGCGCTGAGATCTAGGCAGGCCAGTAACGAAATCCATGGAAATTTTCTCCCATTTCCATTGTGGTATCTCTGGTTGTTGGAGTAGGCCTGAGGGTTTCTGGTATTCAGTCTTGACTCTCGCACAAGTCAAGTACTTGCTGACGTAAGTTGCTATGTGGGCCTTCATGCTAGGCCACCAATACGTAGTTTTGATATCGTGGTACATCTTATCCGAACCAGGATGTACCGAGTAGCGAGACTTGTGTGCTTCATCCATCACAAGCTCTCGTAAGTTGCCGTAGAGTGGGACCCAAATGCGTCCCGTTACGTAGTAAGCACCGTCTTCCTTCTGTTCTAAGCGTTGCCTTGAGCCGCGTAGGGCTTCAGCCCTGACGTTTTCTGGTTTCAATGCCTCTACCTGAGCGCCTCGTATTTGGGAAGGAAGACTAGAATGTATAGTGAGTTGCAAAGCTCGTACGCACTTAGGCGCAGTGTCCTTTCGACTGAGGGCATCAGCCACAACATTGGCTTTGCCTGGGTGATATCTGATCGAGCATTCGTAGTCATTCAGTAGTTCGACCCATCGTCGTTGTCGCATATTCAGTTCCTTCTGTTTGAAGATATGCTCGAGGCTCCTGTGGTCGGTGTAGATGGCGCACTTGGTACCGTACAGGTAATGTCGCCATATCTTAAGTGCAAAAACAACAGCTCCCAGCTCTAAATCATGCGTGGTGTAGTTCCTTTCATGAACTTTAAGTTGGCGTGAGGCGTAGGCTATAACCTTATCCCGTTGCATCAGTACACAACCAAGACCCTGAATTGATGCATCGCAGTAGACCACGAAGTCGTCTGTGCCCTCTGGCAATGAAAGGATAGGTGCGCTGCAAAGTCTATCCTTTAAATGGTGGAATGCTAATTTCTGTGCGTTTCCCCATCGATAAACAACCCCTTTCTGCGTTAGTGAGGTGAGAGGCTGTGCAATCTTGGAAAAATCCTTAATGAACCTCCTGTAGTAACCTGCCAAACCCAAGAATTGGCGAATTTCCGTTGGTGTACGAGGTGCAGGCCAGTTCTTAATTGAGTCTACCTTGGATGGATCCACGTGAATCCCATCCTTGTTTACCACGTGGCCTAGGAAATGGACTTCACGAAGCCAGAAGTCGCATTTCGAGAACTTTGCGTAAAGCTGTTCCGTTCGAAGGAGTTCCATAAATAAGTCGTAGATGCTGCTCGTGTTCCTCCTGACTCTTAGAATAGATCAGGATGTCGTCGATGAAGACTATAACGAACTTGTCCAGGTAAGGCTTGCACACTCGATTCATCAAGTCCATTAAAATCGCAGGTGCGTTTGTCAGCCCAAAAGGCATGACCAAAAACTCATAGTGTCCATAACGAGTTCTAAAAGCTGTTTTGGAGACGTCCTCTTCTCGGACTCTCAGCTGGTGATATCCCGATCTCAGATCAATCTTTGAATAGTAGCTCGACCCTTGCAGCTGGTCGAACAAGTCGTCAATACGTGGTAGAGGATAACGATTCTTCACGGTCACCTTGTTGAGTTCCCGGTAGTCGATGCACATTCTGAAGGTACCGTCTTTCTTCTTCACGAATAATACTGGAGCTCCCCAAGGCGAAGAGCTAGGACGAATAAAACCCTTATCCAAGAGTTCTTGTAGTTGCGTAGAGAGTTCTTTCAACTCTGATGGAGCTAGGCGATACGGTGCATGAGCTATAGGCGCTGCTCCAGGAGCTAGCTCGATTTGGAACTCGACCTAGCGATGAGGCGGAAGGCCAGGTAATTCCTCAGGAAACACCTCAGGATAGTCGCGTACAATTGGAAAATCTTCTATCTTCTTCTCTTTCTCCGAGGTGTCAGTAACGAGAGCCAAAAATGGCAGTGTGGCCCTTTCGCAAGCACTTCTGGGCCTTAAGAAAAGAGATGATGTTCTCAACAGCACCCCTCTTGTCGCCACGAATCATGAGAGGTTCATCACCGGAACCAGGAATACGAACAATATTCTCGTTGCAAAGAATCTCTGCTCGGTGTTGGGATAACCAATCCATCCCAATGACAACGTCGAAACTACCCAAGACGATAGGAATGAGGTCGATAGAGAAGGTCTGGTTAGCAAGAATAAGTTTACAACCCTTGACTACGTGCGTGGCCTCTAAACCCTTACCATTTGCTAGCTCTACAGTGTGCTTGTTGTTCAAAGGTGTTGGAATACGCTTAAGCATTTGACTAACTCCTAGTGACACGTAGCTAGTATCGGCACCCGAATCAAATAAAACTGTAACATAAAAGTCATCGAGAAGGAACTTACCCGTCACAACATTGGGGTCATTCCTCGCTTCACCTTGACCAATCACGAACACCCGCCCCTGGCACCATTGTTGTTGTTGTTGTTCCCATTGTTACCATTCCCCTGATTATTGTTATTGTTGTTGTTATTGTTGTTCTGGTTCTGGTTCAGTTGGGGGCAATCTTTCTTGAAAGGGCATTCAGCTCCACACTGAAAGCACCCTTTGTTGATACCTTGCTGCTGCTGCTGTCGCTGGTTCTGAGGGGCTTGTTGTTGACGATTCTGGTTTGCGGGGTATAAGCTTCTGCAATCCTTGGCGGCGTGACCTGGCTTGTTGCACCGATGACAGTTACCCCTGGTGCATGGCCCGCTGTGGTGGAGGTTGCAGCGATTGCATTTGGGGTGATTCCCCTTGTACCCACCATGACTTTGACCACCAGATGATTGCTGACTGGGGCTCTTGTAGTCATCAGTCTTTCTCTGCTGAGACTGAGACTGAACAGAAGTCGAACCCTTACTTGAAGCTCCATCCCATTTTCTCTTGTTGTCACTAGGAGCATCCGAAGTAGCTGTAGCACTTAAACACTTTGGTAACCTGTTCTGCTCCACCGCCTGATCAGTGAGACGGTGAGCCAACTGAACAACCTGCTGGATGGTGGCGAGGTTTGCTGAAGTCACATGACTTTGGATTTCTGGCACTAAGCCCTTGAGATAAAGTTCGATACGCTTAATTGGAGGGTCCACCATAGTAGGACACAGTAATGCAAGCTCATTTGATCTCTTCGTATACGCCTCAATTTCTGACCCCGTCATCTTGAGGTTGAAGAACTCGACTTCCAGCTTATGAATGTCATCACGACTGCAGTATTCTTCCTTGATCATCTCTTTAAAATTGTTCCATGGGGTGGCGTTAGCAGCAACCAACCCCAACATTTGGACCTGAGCATTCCACCATGTGAGAGCTAAGCCCTCGAGAGTACCGGTAGCATACTTCACCCTGCGCGCCTCAGGGCATTCACACATTTCGAACACAGATTCTAGTTTCTCAAACCAGTGAAGAAGACCTACGGCTCCTTCAGTGCCGCTGAATGTGGTTGGTCGGCAATCCATAAAAGTTTTAAAGGTGCACACAGGTGGCTGAGCATGTTGACCTGTTGTGGGTGAAAGAAAGGACAGAGTTTAACACAAGGGTTGGTTCACGAGAGTAGGATCTAAAGATCCTAGAATGAGTTTGGACTGCAGGATATACCTCCTGCGTGTGCAGCTGCAAGTGCCGCAGCAACTTGTTCGTTAATCAGAGCCGTCAACTGGGCTTGAGTCATGTTAACGCGTCCAGACATGATCTTCACATCAAGAGGAACATGAGTGAGAGGGGTTCGCGAAAATGCGATGGCAGAAGAGAGTAAGCACACACGTGTTCAAGCAACAGTAGTTATACTAACCAAGCATACCATGAGTAATGCACTATGTAACTAACAAGTAGGCAATATATACATAGATCATATCACCTAGAATGTCGAGCCTTGCTTGTGGAGTGAAGCGTCGTTGTGGATCGTAGAGCACTGTACAGGTTATAGTCTGATTTTAATAAAACTTTTTCCCCTTATTAAAACCAAGTTCACTATAACCAATGGCTCTGATACCAATCTGTCACACCCCCAAAATCCACTTGCGGAATACCACCGCTTGGAGACGTGACTGACCAGGATCCAGCCACCAATCATATTGAACAAGCATGTAAGTGATTATAAAATCCAACCAATACAATTGGTGTCCAAACAAAAACATAGTTTAAGTTGCAAGCGGAAGCATAACGTTTAAAACCAAAAACATAAGTTTAATTGTTTCAAAGTTTAACATGGCACACAGCTGTCCATGTCCCACAACGACTCCTTTCCGTGCAAGCTCCAGCTAAGTACCTAATGACCTGCAAAGCATGTAGTAACGAGTCAACAATAATGTTGAGCGAGTTCACAGTTGGGTGTTCGTTTTAAGTTGTTTCGAAAACAGTTTTCCTTTATCTGGCATCCCGCCGTGGGGGTTACCCCGTAGTTGAAAACGTGATTTGTTTAACCCAATTACTCTGGCAATCCAGCCGTGGGGGCTACCCCGTGTTTAATTATCTGGCTCTATGGCCGTGGGGGCTACCCCATGTATGTTACTAGACTCGTTACTATATCGACTGCTGACTGTAGTCATGTTTATGTGCCCTGAACTGTCAATGTCTATCATCATTGACGTGCCCAGATCCATTAGTTCACGCCCGTCCTCTGCGGCACGGTGTGAGGCTTGTCAAACCTAAATAGCGCTATCTAACTAATGACCCGCTCGCCATTGGCCCGGCGATTAAGTCGATATAAAAATGAGGGACTTCGTGATAGAGTTTTGGTCTAGTGAAATGTAAACTGTCCAAGAGGACGAGGAATTATATTCCTGAACCCGTACTGTCCTACCCAAGAAAGGACGAGGAATCCATATTCCTTAATGTCACACCCCCAAAATCCACTCGCGGAGTACCACCGCTTGGAGGCGTGACATGACCAGGATCAAGCCACCAATCATATTGAACATAAGTATGTATATCAAAAGTCATTCATTAATACGATAGGTGTTTACAAAACCAAATATAAACAAGTGTGTAGCGGAAGCATTAATGTAAAACCCAACATAAGTTTAAGTACAAAATGTTATAACGTTTAACAACACATTCACGATCCATGTCCACAACGACTGTGCCTCCCGTGCAAGCTCCAAAAGTACCTATGGTCCTGCAAGGCATGTAACAGAGGGTCAACAACTAGTTGAGCGAGTTCACAGTTGGTTATTTAGTTATAATGTTCATTTCGTGAATCGTATGTTCGTTTAGTAATCATGTATCGTATGTAATAGCATCGCGGCCCTCAAGGCATGTTTGCGAAGATTAGTGGGGGTTTCCCATGTTTTCTAGACTAGTTATATTTGTATCGCGGCCCTCCAGGCATGTTTGCGAAGATTAAAGTATAGTTCGCGGCCATTCCAGGCATGTTTGCGAAGATTGTTCTAGTATCGCGGCCGATCCCGGCATGTTTGCGAAGAGAAGTATATGTATCACTAGTCTAGTAGTATCTACCATTGACCTTCATCTCCCGAGGCCAATGGTATGTAATTCCGATAACTCTTAAGCATAAATAAGCAGTTAATCAACCCATTCCCAACCCCGGGAATCCCATGCCTTGGTAGAAGTGTGAACTCACCTTGTTTGCTCGGTATGCTAAGTTAAATGCTCACAATAAATCAGTCAAGTCCTATAGTGCACGTATACTCAATCAGTTCACGTTCGTAATGTTTCACATGTAACAAGCATCACAGTAATATCACAGAGTGTTTGACAGTTCATAACATGCAACACAAGCAGTTAATTGCATCTATTCAAGTAACGGAGTTGGCATCTAGCAAATCTAGCAAATTAACTGAGTGAATAAAGTTAACGGAGTTCAATGGAATAACAGAATTAATCCACTTAATTGGAGTAATAAATAAACAGAGTAAGTTAGTTAACCCAGTTAACCACTTAACAGAATTTGTTCACTAACAGAGTTACTCAAACAATAAAGTTAACAACTTACATATTTAACATAGTTAAATAAACTAACTAAGTTATCCCAATGACTAGTTAAGCTAAATAACATAATTAATAACATAAATTATTAACAGTAGCTTGTTGCCAGACAAACAAAAGTGCCGAAAACACACTAGAGCCGAAATCACCTATATGGGCCGAAAACCAAACATGAGCCGAAAACCCCTTTATGCCGAAAACCAAACACATGGGCCGAAAACCCCTTTATGCCGAAATCCCATAATAGGCCGAAAACCCTTACTGGGCCGAAATCAAACATGTGGGCCGAAATCACTCTTTGTGATTTCGTCCACTTTAGAGTGTTGTGGGTGATTTCGTGAAACATCATCATCTTCCACAACTCACTGTAAGTTAAACCCAGCAACTAAAATCCATTTACAGTTACATGATGAATCATTAATCAAGTCATTAATCAACTATTGATATGAAACAAATATTCTACCAAAACTTGTGAGATCTAGAACATAATCCCATCAGTTTATCATTCATAACTTATACCCACTGTAACTTCCAAACATCCAATATTCAAATAGTTCAAAGATAATATTTATCTAACAATCACACCATGATCAAATCACATAATCACATATATAAATGTATCCAAACATCATGATTAAACATCTAAAATCATATGATATGCAACAAGAAACACTTGAATCATGAAATCACTAACCAAGTATTAAACAGAGGTTTGCTTCAAATGAGGAACTCTTTGTTGGGTTATCAGATGTAGAGAGAGAGAGAACAAAGTGATAAGATATGTTTTGGTAATTGTGAGACTTATCGGAGAAGATTTGTTTATAAAAAATGATTATACAAAATATCTAAACACTGGGCCATGGGCCAAGCCCATCTCTGATTTCGTCTGGTCACATGGACGAAAACACTTAAAGTGTTTTCACCACTTTAAGTGATTTCATGGATACTTGTTTACAGTGAGTTCCAACCTTATATAACATATGTTCAAATAATAACACCTTATTAACATACAACCACATATAAAGATGTATATGGATCCCAAGTATAAAATGTCAAACACGGTACTATTTAACGTTTTACAAACGTAAGCGTTGTGAAACAACGAGTCGTATTAACAACAACTAGAACAATAATAATAATAAAAAAAATTTACGTGCACTAAATGCGAAGATAGAATCTTGGAAACTCGAGTTGTCACATTATCCCCAACTTGAAAGAAATTTCGTCCCGAAATTTAGCATGCGGTTACTGAGGAAGCTAGGTAAGTTATCGTTTACTGGTTCTCCTGGGGTATCACATCATCCCCCTGTTGAGTTGGGATTTCATCCCGAACTTCTGTAGTAGCTTCAGCCTCAGTAGTAGTTGCATTGTTTTCGAACAACTGGGGATATTTGAGTTCCATTTGCTCTTCGCGTTCCCAGGTGAACTCTGGGCCACGACGGGAGTTCCAACGAACTCGAACAAGAGGTATTCTGGTGTTCTTGAGGACCTTAACATCCCGGTCCGTGATTTCAACTGGTTCCTCGACGAAATGCAATTGTTCGTCGATAGTGAGCTCCTTCAAAGGAACTATGAAGGTCTCATCTGACTGCCACTTCTTCAGATTCGACACATGAAAGACGTTGTGAACTGCACTGAGTTCAGCTGGTAAGTTCAGTCTGTAGGCCACTTTGCCTATCTTTTCTATGACTTCAAATGGTCCAACGTATCGTGGATTGAGCTTGCCTCGTTTGCCAAAACGAACAACACCCTTCCAGGGTGAAACTTTGAGTAGTGCTCGATCCCCAACTTGGAATTCGAGTATTTTCCTGTCTTTATCAGCGTATACTTTCTGACGGTCACGAGCTGCCGCCATGCGTTGTCGTATTTGAGCAATCTTTTCAGTAGTATCAACTACCATTTCAGGACCTGTGATCTGACTGTCACCCACCTCTGCCCAACAAAGAGGTGATCGGCATTTACGCCCGTACAATGCCTCAAATGGAGCAGCTTTAATGCTGGTGTGGTAACTGTTGTTGTATGAAAATTCCACAAGTGGCAGATGCTTTTCCCAGCCCTTGCCAAAGTCAATTACGCACGCCCGAAGCATGTCTTCTAGAGTTTGAATAGTGCGCTCAGACTGCCCGTCTGTCTGAGGATGATAAGCTGTGCTCATGTCTAAACGAGAGCCAAAAGATTTGTGCATTGCTTACCACAGTTCTGAAGTAAAACGTGCATCACGATCAGAGATAATAGATGTGGGCACTCCGTGCCTCGAGACAACTTCTTTAAGGTATACGTCTGCTAGAGTGGAGAACTTATCCGTTTCCTTGATAGCCAAGAAGTGAGCAGACTTTGTGAGTCGATCCACGATCACCCAAATAGTATCATTCCCACGTTGAGATCTAGG